>CANSNZ010001105.1:0-1200000 GCA_947646795.1 Beta lomatogona
AATAATGGTGTTGGCTATATCCATAAACATAATATATAACTTATCTAAATCATGATAATTCGTCCAAACTAGTATAGACTATTGATCTTCTACTTATTCTTTCCACAAATAATAAATTTGTCCTTCCTTACTCATGTCACTAAACATTAAATGTCATCCAACTATATAAAACTTCAAATGACTATAGGGTATTGTCTTCTTCATTCCTTTAAAAAAAAAAAAAAAAAACTACTAAACTTATTTCCTTCAAAGGAATAAACCAAAATAATCTTCACCTCTAATGAATCTAAAATTCGTCAACTAGGCTGACTTTGAAGTCATACGTTCTCCTAACACTTATAAATCAACAAAACAAACATATGCACACTTTATACATTTTATATAAATGACTTTGCATGAATTGGATCACATGCATACATGTCATATAAGACGCTAAACAACCAAGTTCATCTCATAGAAAATATTCGTGCAAAAAAGTATGCCTTAAGAGATAGTATTATCACAACTTGCAAGTAGCTTCTTAATAATATGCCATGAAAGACAGAATAATAACTCAATTCTTATAATAAAAATAACCTCTTTCTTTTGCTTATGAAAAATACAAAGATTTTTCATATTAGCTTGACAATAAGTCACAATTCCTTGAAATATATTTTAAAAAAAATCATGTTTCTAATATAACAATGAATAACTAAATAATTCATATAAAAAGATTCAATAATTCATTAAAAAAAGTTACAGCTTTATAATTAAAAAAAAACATATAGATAAATAAGTAAAAATATGAATCACATGTTGCCAGAATAGTGAGTATAAAAATAAAATCTTAACTATAATTTGAAATGAATAGAAAAATATTCGAAAACTCTAAAAAAATATTTCTTTTAGTTGAAATTTTTGAAGAATGCATATATGCGCATATGATCAAAAAGTTATTTATTTGAGTACTAGGTTTATAGCGTACGAATAATTAGTCGAGTGAGTTCCCAGGAAAGAGAGGTGGGGCACAAACGGCCAACTTAAGTACCAAGTCTTTCCTAGCCAGAACTTTCCTCAGAATAATATTACACACACTTTTTCCGTTCTTCAAAATATAAATAAAAAAATATTTATACTTGAAAATGTAAGTATTTATGCTAGAAATAAAAATTGCACATAAGATGCCAAAAGAAAATGCAAATAGAATGCGAAACTCTAGCTTATATGCCCTTTCTAAAGCTACCCTTACTCTCATTGACTGTTTATTTTATTTTCAAAAAGAACCTGGAAAACTGATACCACTTTGTAACACTCGACCCATTCGAAGTCGAGTCTATTGTCACCAATGCGCATCTAGGTCCAACAACTGTCCTTAATAACCAACACAAGTTCTCCCGGTGCATTTTTGTCCTCACTCATTCGCACCCTGAGAAACTTCCCAAGAGGTCACCCATCCATAGACAACTCCTAGCCAAGCACGCTTAACTATGGAGTAACTAAGGAAATGAGCTCCCTAAAAGAAAGATATATCTTGTTGGAATGAGTAGCCTGCTAAATCCCTTTATAGCAATCATAACGGGTATTACACATATATTCACTAAAATATTTGGACTCACTTAGGTCCAATCAGCATAAAAAAATTTACACCTCCTCTCTTTTCATTTAGAAAGAGATCTTATGAAGACCGAAGCGACAAAGCTGTCTCATTATGCAACGTAGGAGTCTAGACTTAGGATTTCGTTTTATGTTTCATTTCTCTTATTTTGACCAGTCTAATATAGGGTTTTCCCTCTTATTGCATGTACTCATAAATTCCAATTAATAAATGAGTATTTATTTATTTTCTAAACCTTGCGCTAATGAGCATCAATGGAAATCACGATTGTCGCCTTAAAAGAAAATAAATTTATAATTCACATGACTAATAAAGGCAATGAAAGAATTGGCCTAAAAGAGGCATTCCTCCCTTTACTACAACTATTTATTCTCCAATCCATTTCAACCTAAGCATATAACTTCCCTCTCCCTTTAACCTACCTCATGGGAAGTACATTTGACAACAATTCAATGTAAAGGGCAAGTAAAAAAAAGAGAGCAACATAAACAAAATCAAAGCAAAAAAAAAAAAAAAAAAGGAAAAGCAAAAAGGAGTGCAAAATATAAAAAAAAAGTGTTGCAAATAAGCCCATCAATAGCTTTGACAACTGTACTTCTTTCTAAGCCTTTAACCTTCAACCAAAACTTTAACCAAACGGCCTTGACCTTTATAACCAAAAACCATTACAAGCCCAATTATACCTCTGTAATAAACTTTCTCATAAGCAACCCACAATCACATTGCATTCCAATAAGCCATAAAAGATAAACCAAAGCACGCTAGGTCGAAAACCCATAAGGGCGACTTAGGCAAAAGGCAGGGAACCTTCTCATTCATTAGCCTGAACTACGAATGGTTTGATTCTGCTAAAGATACATAGGAAACCTCATCCTGTGGTCCGACCGCTTTAAACCAAACAAAACCAACATCATTATCCACCCTTGCCAAAGACCTCTTCCAAATCAATGCCTAATTAATTGCCAATGACTCGAAGCAAAATGCTCGGCCACCAATTAAGAATTGTTAATTGTTAAGAGCTACGACTGGCCTTATTCCATCATGGATACATAGGCAACCTCTTTTGAGGCCCGACCATTTTAATCCGAAACATATTTTTTTTTAAAGCTCGCCTAGGCCCAAGAGAAAAGCGTGATCGCCCAAATCATGGATTTTCAATGCTCATCCCTACCTTTAGAACTAGCTCGGGATTCGAACCTGCATCATTAGCCTACCTCATTGCATGAGTCAATTCATTATGGCTCCGCCTTCTTCTTATTCTTATCCCTTGCCGTTTTCTGAACTACATTATCGCTTCTAAGCTAACCTTAGCATAACCTTTCAACACTCAGCGCTATGACCGCATTTTATCTTTGAGTGTTCCTTTCTTCGGCCTTTCTTGTGTTTTTTATATGGAATCTTTGGTCGAAACTTCCACTAAGTATGACGAGATATCTTCAAAATCAAGCAATCAAGTTGGATACTTCATCAACTCCATCGTATATGGGGCTTCGTCACTAGTCTACACTGAAAAGCATAAGCTCCAAGTCCAAACCTATTGATCTAAGGATTGCATTATGAGTCCATACATGAATTCTTAGGTTTTAAACCCGCATTGATACAAGATCAAATTGCTTTATGGGCTCACTTAGGCCCTTGGCGTACAAAACTTGAAGCATATACAACTCAAGCATTGCGAAGACTCGTTCTATAACATATTTCAAATCCAACACTATTAACTAAATGGATCATCCTTGGGGGCTTCCCATTTCCCCTCTTTCATAGGCTCCATGTGTGCCTTGATAAGGAATTCATTACGAGGCCATACAAAAGATTGTAGGCTCTAGACCCATACGAAATCCTAACTGTTTTATGGGCTCACTTAGGCCCGTAACAACTATAACACTTTGAATCAAGCATAACCTACATGGATCATCCTTGGAGGCTTCCCATTTCTGCTATTTCAAAAATAATTTTCTAAACAAAAAATTGAGCTTAGATGAACAACAAAGCATCATATCATCTGCATTAGCATCACATCTCTGCATCAATGCACTAGTAGAAAAATGCAAATTTGCGTTAGTATATGTGCGTCGCATGTTAGAAGCACTGACGCAAATAACCTATTTGAGTCGCACATTAGAGAACGTGCGACGCACAAAATGATAGCAGATGGGTGGTAGGATCATTTGCGTCGCACGGGGTTGAGAACGCGACGCAGATGACGAACATGATTTGCGTCAAACACAGCTATAGTGCGACGCACATGACTGGTTCCCATGATTTGCGTCGGATCTTTAAGCCCGTCCGACGCAAATGGGTTTCTTGTTATCGTGCGTGAAATTGCATTTGGGCCTTATTTAGGATACTATTCACGTCAGATCTTAATGTCTGTGCGACGCAATTCGCTTCCCTTTTCAAAATAAAATCTCAAACCCTACCAATTTCCTTCAAACCCACTAACCCAGAACGGAATTTTCTCGCAAATCTCTCAAAGCTCCATCGACGACGTCCTCGATGACAGTCGATTTTAATGGATTCTAAGGTTTTGATTTTCTCTCTCCTCTTAAATGCAGGCGCCGGTGAAGAAGCTTTCACACCCTATGAGGGATATCAAGGCCGAGAAACTTGTTTTGGGTATTTGAATCCGGTGAAAGTGAAGATCGTATCACCATAGCTGCAAAGGTTGATTTAATGGATTTTTAGATTTTTTCTGAAATTTTTGTTCAGGGTATTTGAATCTGGTGTTGTAAAGTTGAATTTGTACTCCCTAAGGAATTCCGAAGAAATCAAAGTGTTCGGTTCGTCGATCGTCGGTGAAAGTCGGTGCTCGTTCTCCATCTCCTGTATTCTCCTTCTGATGAAATTCTTCTTGTCTTTGTCTGCTCGGTTTTTACATTTTTTTTTACATATTTGTTCAATACAATTGAGGTAAGTTCACATATTTTATATATTTTCAGTTTTAGATCTCGAAACTTAGGGATTTTTTAACTCTCATTTCAAATTACAAGTATTAGATAAGTCAGTTTAGTTGGTGATAGACAAAGAATCTGATGTAGGCTTCATCGTTGTATAAGAGTATTTTATTTTTCCATTTTTTCATCGTTGTATTTTCATTATACATACTTTGTTAAATTTATTTTTTATTTTGTAATTGATCTATTTGTGAAACTTAGTGTGAAAACTGGGGCATTTGTCAGATCTGATTTGTTGTGTTTTTTGTTGTTTGATTTAATTTTTTTTAATACAAATTAGCTAATTTGCGTAGGACTGTGTAACTTCATCCGACGCATATCAAGTCCAGCAAGCCATATATGCGTCGCATGTAGCTCTGCATACGACACAGATGGGAGACGCGCAGGCAGGGGGGATGGGTCATGTGCGTCGCACTATGGGCTTGGTCCGACGCAAATAGTAAATGAACTGCGTCGTGTCTTATCCGACGCACATGTTGTATCCATCATCTGCGGCGAGACCTGTGCCGTCGGACCTATGTCCGATGCAAATGGGGGTCCCAGGTCCGACGCAAATTGATAATTCTGTACTAGTGATGTCATGTCTCTGCATTAGTGTCATACATCTGCATTAATGTCATATCTCTGCATTTGCATTACATATCTGCATTATCTAAACACTGTGTCAAGCATTGCATCCTACATCCTTAGCCATAGGATCCTAACATCAATCATCGAGTATCACACACACACACACACATATGCACACACGATAGCTCCTTTAAGCCCAAAGTATTAGAGGTCACGCTTTATAGGTCAAGTCATTTCCTACCCATACACTAGCACCCATATCACGGGACATATCCATGTCCCATAATTGTTTGTCTGCATATCTGTGTATTCTTTGCATTTACAGGTATCCAATATTGAACAACTCTATACGAGTTATATCCCGCCAAGACGTGCGAACATAAATTGCATAAGAGGGAACAAGTACTCAAGTGTATTAACAGCAGTCAAATCCGGCGCTAGCCTTCAGCTCTATAGCACAGCCCTGGAGCTGGATGCTGCTCAACCCTGTCATGAGTGAACCAGAGTAGCTCGTAATAAATATAGTCCTGGAGCGGGATGCAACTCTACCCTATCATGAGTGAACCAGAGTAGCTCGTGACAAATATAGCCCTAGAGCGGGATGCAACTCTACACTGTCATGAGTGAACCAGAGTAGCTCGTGATAAATATAGCCTTGGAGCGGGATGCAGCTCTACACTGTCATGAATGAATCATAGTAGCTCGTGATAAATATAGCCCTGGAGCGGGATGCAGCTCTACCACGTCATGAGTGAGCTAGAGTAGCTCGTGATAAATATAGCCCTGGAGATGGATGCAGCTCTACCCCGTCATGAGTAAACCAGAATAGCTCATGATACCCTCTTCACATATCATTTCATTTTTGCAGATTTATGTTTGTTTTGCAAATTTGTTTCACATATGTCTGTTCCTGAAACTTTTGCTTGTTTTGCAGGTACCGGCGTAAAAGAGTGGTTTTGGATTGTAGAGCATCTAGAATCATTGTACCGGCGTAAAAGAGTGGTTTTGGATTGTAGAGCATCTAGAATCATTGTACCGGCGTAAAAGAGTGGTTTTGGATTGTAGAGCATCTAGAATCATTCTCCATCCCGACACGTGTACTTTGACTTTCGATTTTACAAACCTCAGTCAAAGTGGGGGTTTCCGTAGACACATAATCGTGTCTCCCCATTTAAGAGTCCGATGATGAAACATATCACAGTTTTAGTTGACGCGACCCGACGGAAGAGCAATCCCAAGAGCCAACCCAAAATTAATTTAATGTGTATTTCGAAGTCTTATCTTAAAGCCCAATTAATTATTTATGATAATTAATTGTCTTTTGAGCCCATAAAATATTTTGAGTTTGTTTATAATATTTTAAGCCCAAAAGCCCAATTGTTTATTTATTATTTTTTATAAATATTTTCATAAAATAAATTGAAATATTATTTTTAACACGTTTAATAAAAAAGGCAGGCAAAATGTGCTGGACGCAAGCGGTACGCCTAGCGCACCATGTGCGCCCAGCGCATTGGTCGTGCTGTGTCAGGCGCGCCAATGTGCGCCTGAGACATGGATCTGTGTGTCACAAAGAGTCCTGCATCTAGCACACCATTCTGTGCGACACGCAGGTTTTATATTTTATCTTTTTAAAGACGCATACCACGTGTACACTGTCTGGTCATGCCTCGTCAGGCGCAATCGTCACACATGCCCTTGCGCCTGGTGCATCTGGCGCGTGACGCGTAATTTCCTTTTCCCTATAAATAGCCCTTGATTTCCCGAATTAAAGGACGGTCTTTCAATATAATTTATCATACACTTTAATATTACGAATACACTCAAGCTTATAATTTCGTACTTCCACATACTTCCAAACACATTAAACACAATCAAACATACTTATGTTCTTATTTACATCGATCTTATGGCTTCAAGATTGCTCCTCCTGAAGGTCATTACGCTCTTAGACCTAAACCGCATATGTGTACTCCTGAGGACCCTTGAATAATTCTTTTATTTATAGTTCCTTGAAGTTACTAACGATTTCCTGTCATGATGTAGATATTAATAAGTAAACGTTATTATTGTACATTCTAACTCTTTTTTCTCTTATTTTGTATAAATAATATTCATGTTTTTATTATTGTTCTATGCATAATGTTTATCACCCACATGTTATTATTGCTAATCAAGACCTACGGAACTGTTCTAAATAAATTTGATAATATGGACAACCTGCTAGGTACCTTGTAAATTGATTGCTTAATAACTTGTCGCTAAAAAGTAGTCTTTTATGTGTTTCTTGAACCAACCTAGACTAATCTTTTTAGGGTGCATGAATTTATTTTGTTGTTGTTCTTCTGCATAAAACTTGTAATGAATCGATATTAAGTAGAGGCCAGCAATGGTCGACGTGGTTCATGACCGTGTTCGTACCCTCACCCCCGAACTCAATTTTTGTTTCATTGACCATTTATGGAGTCAGGACGGGGAAATCTACTTTGGATAAGTCCCTAAGATTTCCCTAAAGTTTCCCAAATATCCAATTAGGTTTATGAGTCTTCCTTTAAAGACTTGTTGGCGACTTCAAAATGTATTTAATAAAACCTTAACAATGGGGTAGTCAAATACGCGCTTACATCGCGTAGGCAAAATAAAATCACACCTACAGAAAGGAAAGTGTTTTAGCTGCTCAACAAATTCCGGATACGACCCCGATAGCCATTAAAACTAAGGTAATTAGTTTTAATACTATAAGCTTCTGTTTTCTTTGTAAAATATTATTTATGTTTCTGCAATTGTTCAAAATATGAATTTGCTCATTTTGTTTTCATTTTCATGAGAAAATAAAGGAGTAGTAAAGAGAGTTGTTGAGGATGAGGGAAAAAGTATCTAAAGTGAACATAAGGGTTAAACCATTGACAAGGAGTTCGGTAGGCGATAAGGTCGTGGAAGAAAGATAAGGCAAATTAAAAAGGAAAAATTGTAAAAAATAATCCCAAGTTTCAGGTGTCTTCCCATATTAATCCCAAGTTTAAATTATTTTTTAATAATATGAAGTTTGGGAGTCATCTTCCCATATTGGTCCAAAAGACCTATAATCCTTTAAACCAATTTTAAAAAGTTGATAAGACACCATTTAATTTAAAAAAATCACCCCTAATCGCCTTCATCACTACTCCACCATTAGAATGAAAGGCAAACGGAAATGTTTCACGCGGCGTATTGACCTTTAAAACGAGTTTTAAACCGACTTTTTTCACTAGGGACCAATAAGGGAAGACTACTAACAAACTTGAGATTATTTAAAAATAATCCAAAGTTGGGATTAATTTGGGAAGATGGCCAAAACTTGGGATTATTTTTGACAATTTTTCCAATTAAAAATGGAATTCAAGAAGTTTTGAAAAGGACTTCTCCTCAAAAGCTTAAAGTAGAAGTTGAGGATTCTAATAAATCTGACAACATTACGGAGAAGTCTGATGTATCAACCACAACAAAGAAAAGTGCTCAAAGGCTGTCAAAGATAGTTCAAACTGTGTTAAAAAGGAAAGGGGGAGTTTGTAATTTGAACTATGTGTATGCAAAGAAATGCAAGGTGGAAAAACAGGAAGTGAAAGTTTCAAATCTTGATCGGTCTCCATACAGAAATCGAGTTATTAACCTAACTACTCCACTTAAACAAAAGAGCATTTTGGAGTGGGTTTTCAACTCAAGTGATATGAGATTGTAAGTTTTCATTCGTTGCTACTCATATTCTTTTTCTTTTTTTTTTTGATTTGGTCAAATTGAGCTGTGATATTATGTTATGTTATTATGACTAAAAAGTGTTAGAATTATACATATATTTCTTACTTTGCAAATGAGCATTTTTATTTTGTAATTGCTCTGTTTTTTTTTTCATCTGTAGCAGTTTTTGATAAATGAGCTAATTTTTGTTCTTCGTAACTACAGTAACAAATGGGGTTGAGAATAACGAGATCAGATGTGTTCTTATCACTGGAGAAGGTGCACAAGAACTGTAGAGCTAGCAGATTAAGAAACAGATTTACTATGCTGCCATTGCTGCAAGCACTAGAGGAAAAAAGCCAAGTGCTACTTAAAAAGGGTTGTGGTTATCTGAAAACCGCATCCATTTTTGATAAAGGGTTGCGGTTTTTGGGCTAAGCGCAACCTTTTTTTTTATTTATTATTTTCGCATCTTTCCATCGCTAACACTGAACATTATCTAACCTAGGGGTGCTTATCGAGCGAGCCGAGCTCGAATAGCACTGGGCTCGGCTCGAGCTCGTTTAACTTTTCATGGGCTCGGCTCGGCTCGTGAGCTCGCCGAGCTTGGGGGAGCCGAGCTCGGCTCGAGCTCGTGATTAGAATTTGCTGCTCGAGCTCGGCTCGTGAGCTCATTTAGGCTTGACTCGTGAGCTCATTTAGGCTCGGATCGTGAGCTCGAATAGGCTCAGGCTCGGCTCGTGAGCTCGATTGTGGCTCGAGCTCGATTGTGCCTTGTGAGCTCGTTTAATTGCTTTTACCTTTTCTTTTTATCTTTCTTCTAATATATACTTTAGTTAGTATCTTAAAAGGATTACTTAATATAATTTTTAATATATATAAATAATTTTTTAATAAAAAATATTTTTTTAATATAAAATATTTTTTTAGTATAAAATATAATCGAGCTGTTCACGAGCTTTACGAGCCGAGCTTTGCCTAGCTCGGCTCGGCTCGTTTAAGTCTCGAGCCGAGCCCGAGCTGCTCGCGAGCTTGTCAGGCTCATTATCACCCCTAATCTAACCCTCGCTACCTCAGTCATACTCCTTCTCCCTCTCCCTCTCCCTCTCTCACTCATTATCTCTGTTCTTCTTATCACCCTCGCTCTCTCATTATCTTTGTTCTTCTTCTTCTTATGGTTATTCAGAAGATAAATTTGAAGCCATACAAGGGTTCAAATGTGTTCATGTCTAGAAATTTAGTTCCTCCTGAAATCTTTGATTCACTTTTTGATGGCCTAAAAACACAACGGCGCTAATGTCTTCCATTGTTCCGATCCTTCTTGCAACTCTCCCGGCGATTTTCACGTCATTGCATCCTCGCTCCATGTATGAATCACCTACTCCTTTTTACTTGTTTTTGTTTTTGTTATTTTTTCTCGCTAATTTTATATTTAATTTTTGAATTTTGTATTATGTACCTGTGTTTCTAGTGATAACTTCTTCAGGAGAAATTCGAGGATTTGAGAGCCAAAGGATGCAATTTACTCGGTAATTTGTGTTTTCTTGTGCTGTTATTATTGTTGTTTTGGTTAGGAAAAACAATAGATAGTGAGACTGATTGTTGTAGCTTCTTCTTGTTTTAGCTTCTTTTCGAAATTAGGTTTACGTTTATGGCTTGTAATTGATAGTCCAAAAACAGCGACGATAATTTAGGGATTTATTCTATGTCGTTTAGTTCTTGAATGTCTTCTCCGTTCTAGATTTTGTTGGGTTAGTTTGAAAATTAAACAAATTTTATCTACTAAAAGAGTTGGACATTAGTGCTGATTTTAGAAATTTTATTCCATTTTCAGAAAATGTGGAAGAAATGTGGAAGCTTAAATGTGTTATTGCCAGAATTTGATATAGGTTTCGGCTGTTAGAGTTTACTTGGCTGTTAATATTGATCATTAGCATTTATCGCTTGATTTAAAGCCTAATACTCTTTTCTCCAGATAGTGAAGGTCGGACTCCATTGCACTGGGCAGTTGATCGTGGCCATCTTGTTGTCTTAGAGTTGCTCTGTAGCAAGGACGCAAATATGAATGTTAAAGTAATGTACGCAAGAATGTTCTCTGTTTTACTCGCAATATAAGAGGTTATTTTGAACACCAACCAAGAGAGTGATGAATAGCTTTGAATGTGGGATGAGAATTTGCTGAATCATTGCTTATTAGTAGCTTGAGAATGTTGTCTTGTGCAGTTGATTTGAAATGCTCCTTGTGTTCATGAAAGTCTAGCAGGGGGGTGGGAAGGGGTTGAAGGGGGTTGGAAAGGGATATATGTCGTGAGTGTGTGCAGGTGGGCTATAGAAGGGGGGCTATGTGTGTAGGGGAGCTGGCCGGGGGATTTGAATAGGGGTGTGCATTGGTCCAGGGTCGGACCGGAACCGGCTGGACCGGTAGATCGTAAACTAGGATCTTTTGGACCAGAATCGGACCGAAAATTTTCCAATCCGGTCCGATTTTGGACTTGTTGGACCGGAATCTATATTTTTTTAAAAAAAATATTTTTTATTTGATTTAAAGATATTTATTAATTAGATACACCAAAATTTTATAATTTTAATAACAATAATCCTAAAGATAATAAATAATAGGTTTTTAACTTTTCTTTTTTTACTAAAATAACAGAAATTCCGGTCCACCGGTCCGGACCATAATTTTGCGGGTTTGGACCGGACCGGAAATTGGAAATCAGAAATTTTGGTGGACCTAGGGCCGGACCGGAATCTTTGTTCTGGTCCAGTCCAAATTTCGGTCCGACCCTCGTCTTTGCACAACCCTCGTCAAGGGGGGTGGCGGGGGTTGGAAAGGTGGATATATGTGGTGTGTGCCGGGTGGGATGTAGAAGGGGGGCTGTGTGTGTAGGGGAGCTGTGAAAGGGGGATGGGAGGGGGCTGGAAAGTGGTGGCAGGGGGCTGGGAAGTGTGGATATATGTGGCGTGTGTGCAGGTGGGTGATTGGTTAGTACTTGTAGGCGTGTTTTTATTCGCCTACGCAAGATGAGCGCGTATTTGACTATCTCGTTGTAAAGGTTTATTGAAAATGTTCTGAAATCGCCAACAAGTCGTCAAAGGAAGACTTATAAACCTCATTGGATATTGGAAAATCGTAGGGACAACTTAGGGACTTATCCCATGTTGATTTCCCCATCATGACTTCTTTAGTGGTCAATGAACCATAGATTGAGTTTGGGGGTTAGGGTACGAATAAGATCAGGAATCAAATATCGCCCATTGATGACCTCAACTTAATATTGATTCATATCTATATTTATGCAATTAAACACCCACATAATGTTTTTATGCAATCTAATAATTAATCTATGTATGTTCATTAAACAAACAAAAGGCTAATTTTTAGTGACATGTTATTATACAATTAAATTACTGGGTTCCTAATAAGATTGTCCAAATTATCTGAATTTAAGTTAGAAAAGTTCTTTTGGTCTTTGATTAGCAATAATAATCATGTGAGGTGATCAAAACATTAAATCATACATCATGCATATGAATAATATTAATGTAATGTAAAACAAAATATAAAAAAGGGAGATTTAGAGAAGTATGTACAGTATAGCGCTAATTCTCTTTAAGATCTACATCGTGACAAGTAGATGGTTAATAAAATAAGAATTAAATTGTAATTGACCCTTAGAAATTATACCTTTATCGCCTGTCCTTTCTCATTCCTTTGAGAGCCATAGAAATGGAGAAAACTCTCAAGTGATCATTTGAGTCATCAATCCCCTTGAATTTTGAGAGGTTACCCTTTAATTTAACCTTGATATTACAATCCATTGAATTTAGTAGTCTTCAATCCCCTTGAATTTTGGGAGGTTACCCAATGATGTGTAATATCCCAAAAACTTAACTATGCTTAATTAACTAATTAATTATGATAAAAGGTTAAATTTCTTTTAATTAATGAGGCAACAACATAAAATATTAATTAAGCAAACCAATTATGTAAGGGCATTACTATTTACCGTCCGTATTTAATAAAAATCGTTCGTATTTTTTCCTAAATATCCCTAAACTACCCCTCTCACTCCTCACTCACTCTCACTCTCTCACTCACTCACTTTCACTCTCACTCTCACTCCTCACTCACTCTCACTTCCTCTCACCTCACCCCAACCACCACCCACCCACCATAGCGACCACCACCGCAACCACCACCACACCGGAAAACCTACCCTTTGTCACCCACCCACCATAGCAACCACCACCACCACCACAACCACCACCACACGGAAAAACCCACCCTTTGCCGGAATTTTGTAGTGGTAAATTCATTTGCATCATCGGAAAACATGCATGAAGCCAGAATTTTTTTTCGGAAAAAGCCATGGTAACGGATGAAATTTCTACTAAGCAATTATTCTACTAGTGACCCAATATTCTTGCTAATAACTCTAGAGCATTTTTTTTCTTTTCCTTAATATGAGAATGAATTATTTTGGAAATACTATTATAGACTTGGCAATTTTGTTGGTCCTAACCATGGAATTGAAATTTGGGATATGTGCCTAGTGATTTATGAGGGCTTAAATGAAGAAACTAGGGTGGTGTTTCATTCTATGTCTAATGGGAAATTTCTAGCCCAATCACCAGATTATTGTTGGAATTTAATTGAGTGGTTGGCTAAGAATAACTATGAGTGGGATGTGTCTTTATCTGCTAGACCAACCCCATAACCCCAAAGGTGTATTACAACACCTTCTTATTCTTCGAATTGCCACTCTACCTCTCATGCTGCTTCTAGTGTGATGTGACATTAGTGAACGATTTTAACCCTTCACCCAATATGAATTTGATTTTTCTACTCAAAATTCTCATCCCTAGTCGTTTATTTATGATGATGATGATGCGGATTGGATAGAAAATGAGTGTTATGGGATTGATGTTCAAGTTATAGGAAAAGTCAATGTGATAGCTATTTTGAAGGAGGAAGAACCCTTGGTTGAAAGGCCTACCAGGGAGAAGTCTATCAATGAGAGTGATGTGATTCATGAGTCTTTGTCGGTTCCGCCTACAGTTTTTGAGTCTCATGTTCCTTTCTCTCAAAAATTTGACCTTGTTCCTTCTTCCCATATTTTATACCCTTTATTGTTTGTTACTTCTCCCACTTCGAATGGCTTCTGTGGTCATGTAATTGATGTACAATTGGTTTCTTCTCAACCTGTTTGGTCATGTAAAAGGAGTAATAATTTTTATTTTTCTTCCTTCTCTTGTGGTTATAACTTTTTCTTTGATTTTCCTTTTTGCAGGTCTTGTAGAGTATTATAACTAATTTATTTTACATTTTCTTTTGTATATTATTTGTTTTTTTATGAGATGCATTTGACAAACTACTAAGGGCTTTGATGAGCTATTCATGTGAGGCAACCCAAGTTTTCTAACCTTATTTTTTTGGGAAATTTCAATGGTAACCCTAAACTATGGCTTTTTCTTTTTGGTAGCCAAACTTAATTTTAATTTTCAATGGTAACCCCGTGTTTATGGTTATACTTGAGAAAGTAGTATTAATAGCCATTTGTTGTTATATAGAGTTTGTGAAAGGGTTGTTTATATACTAATTAAGGTTCTTTAGACTCGAATGACATAAGTTCCCTTAGAAAAAACTGATTTCCCTTTTTCTCTCATTGAAAACCTATATAATTCCCGTATTTAGAAAGAGATGAATGAGCATGTGTTTTCTAAAGGAAAGTTATGTCTATCTACAATCTAAAACACTTAATTTGAAAACAACCTTTTTAGCAATTATATAACGAAAAATTGTTAACAATACCACTTTTTTCAGTATAACCATAAATACGGGGTTACCATTGAATATAAATCAAGTTTGGCTACCAAAGAGAAAAAGCCAGAACTCAGGGATACCATTGAGAATTTTCGTATTTTTTCTTTTTAATTTTAGATTTAGGAATTTTTGATTTTTTTTTTTCGATTACTAAGTTATAAAATTTGTGCAAATTATGATCTAGGAGTTGAGTTTCTATCATTCATTGAGGTTAATTTCTAGGTACTTGATCTTATGCTCTATGAGGAGGTTCAATTAAGGGTTTTCACCCACAACACTTTTTGTATACTCTTTCCTTTCCCTCACGTCAAGTTTTTGAGAGTCATATCTCATTTTGCCATATATTTTGGTTTAACTTTATTGTGTGATTGAGAAAGTTGATCTTGTTATGTGTTTGTGGATGTTTCCCTTCCCCTCCCTATATTTCTTTGCCACATTGAGGACAATGTGTTATTTAGCTTGGGGGAAAATTTACTTTTTGGGTCATAACTTTGCACATATTATCGTTTAGCTTCTTTATTTTTTTTCTTCTGCATTTTTGCACGTTTAATTTGGCTTTGTGGGTTTGCCTTCTAAAAATCTTCACGAGACCTTACTCGTCAACTAGGGCAATCTAGGGGTTTAAAGGGCTTGTTGTACATGCTAAGTGCAATCGTGATTCCTATGAAAGTGAGTTAGGATTTATTGCTTTCTTAGTATTATGAGCATATTAATTTAGTTTTGCATTTTTGTTACATTCGTACAGGAAATATATGTTTTATTTATTGAGATTGATAATTCATGAGACTTAGGCATATCTTGGATATTGGAATTAAATTTTACAAGATTGATTTAGACTTCATTGACCGCTTCATGATACGATTGTTTTGCAACTTGAATAGTTTGTGGTAAGATTGGTTGACATTCCCCATGAAAGACTTGATTTTACTTGGTAAGCATAAGCCTAGTGTAGGGGTGTTTTTTATTCGCCTACGCGGTGTGAGCGCGTATTTGACTACCCCATTGTTAAGGTTTTATTGAAAATTGTTTTCAAAGTCGCCAACAAGTCTTTAAAGGAAGACTCATAAACCTAACTGGATATTGTGAAATCGTAGGGACAAATTAAGGACTTATCCAATGTAGATTTCCCCGTCTTGACTCCATAGATGGTCAAAATGAACCATAGATTGAGTTTGAGGGTGAAGGTACGAACGCGGTCATAATGAACCATATTCGCCCATTGCTGGCCTCTACTAAATATCGACTCATGTCAAGTTTTATGCAATAGAATAACCATAAAATATTTTTATACATCCTAAAAATAATTTAGTCTAGGTTGGTTCAAGAAACACATAAAATACTATTTTTTAGTGATATGTTATTAATCAATCAAAATTACATGGAACCTAACAGGCTATCCAAATAATCTGATTAATATTGAACAGTTCTTTAGGTCTTGTTTAGCAAAACATAACATGTGGTTGATAAAAAAAAAATCATGCATAGAACATATAAATATAAATAGAAAAAAAGAATAAAAGGTTAAAATATACAAAAGAGCAATTTTTATATTAAAGATCCACATTATGAAGGAAATTGTTAGTAATATAAAAACAATAAATTGATTCAAGAACCCTCAGGATAATATCGTGGCTTGGGTCTGCGTGATTGACAACCTTCGGGACGAAATCGTGAAGCCTGAAGATCTGAATTTATGAAAGCATATAAATTTGAATGTGTTTGTATTTGAAAAGTATGAGTTTTGGTAGAGATTTTATAAAAGGTTCGTAAGATGTTCGTAAGTGTATTCGTATAAGTCAAGTATTAAAGTGTGTCAAAAAACCGTTTTAAAATCCTGAAGATCGAAGAGTATTTATAGGAAAACCGGAACTGCGCTTCATGCGCCAACTGCGCCAGGCGCAGGTGGCTGTGTGAGTCACAATTACACGTGTCCATGTGGCACACACTTTAAAAAAGATAAAATTGACAGCCTGTGCATCGCACAGTGTGCGCTCGGCGCACGACTCTGTGTGACACACAGGTCTATGTGGCATGACACGTGTGCTCGGCGCACGGCTGTGCGCTCAGGGCAGGGTGGTGCGCTCTGCGCACCGCCTTGCTTTTGACACACTTTGACAGTTTTTTTGTTAAAAACGCGTTTTAAAGATTTTCTTTTATCTTTTAACTCTAAATCCCATTTTACTATAAAAATATCTTTGATAATATTTATCTTTTGTCCCCTGCCGACTGGGAGTATATTGAAGTTACTCATGGTCGGAACGAGACCAATGAGCTTTTTCGCTCTTGGCACGATGTAAGCCTATCTCTTTTTGATTCGCCTTTATTTTCCTTTGCTTAATTTTCTGACCGCCTTCCTTTGTTTCAGTTCTCCGCTCGGATGGCCAATGTGGCTCAGCATCTGGTGAGCCTGGCCGAGGAAGTGGCCGACCTCAAAGAGAAAGCCATGAAGCACTTCAATGAGGTGTATCGGGCGAACGAGGACAAGCGCATCGCCGAATCAAAGCTCGAGGATGCCAAGAAGGCCATCGAAGATGACCAAAAGGGCTTTGAGGCGGAGCGAGCTAAGTGGGTAAAGGAGAAGGCTGACCTTGTCTTTGCACGCGACACTGCCCAGACCGCCAAAGACGATGCTTTGGTCAAGCTGAATGAAGCCAAGCAGATAGTGGCCGAGCTGGAGACCCTCCTATCCCAAGCTGAGGATAAAATTAAGACTGAAGAGCAGTGGTTTGTCAAGTGGGAGAAATCCGACGCGGCGGAGGTCTATGCCAACGAGGTCGGGAGTGCTGGTCACAAAATGGGTGAGGACGAGGCTCTCGATCGGCTGAGAAAGGTCTTAGCCGAGTCCCACCCCAATCTGGTTTGGGCCGACCTCTGGTCAGACTATCAGGTGTCGATTGACACCGACAACGCTGCTATCATGGCCCAGATGAAGGCCGAGTGGGGTGACTGATCTTCCCCCTCCTCCTAGCTCTTAGGCTGAGGAGGATGATGATGAGGAGGGCCAAGTTGATGTCAACGTTATTGACGGTGACGATGATGATGATGACGATGCTGATGCGGCCGACAATGCCGGTCGGGGGGAGGAGCTAGTCGGCGACAACACTGAAGCGAATGCCGAGAGTGTGACTGATCTTCCCCCTCCTCCTAGCTCTTAGGATATACAACATTTGTACTTAGTCGTTTTTACATTATGTCTTAGTTGCTTTTGTAATGACTCCTCTTTTGTAATGCTCGACCCACTTAATGAAGCTTATTTTTTGGCCTCCACTTTCTTTGTTTGTTGATTGCAATATTGCCCGACTAACTCTATTAACTCCGACTGACTTGTTTGCTAACCAATCCGCGTGCGTTGAAAAAGTTGATCCATTTTACGAGTCTTGACTGGTTAAGCCTTTCCCGAATGGGTGTCGTCTTTTTGTCCGGTTTCACTTGCTTGATCGGATATTTGGCTAATGGGCTGACCGTTTGTGAAAATGCCGACCAACTATAATCTCCAGAAAAGATGCCAACTATTTTGACTGATTAAGTCTGATAGGCTGGCTAAGATACAAAATATGCCGACCGGCTGCACTTTGGCTATTACTACAAAAAGAGCCAACTCTAGAAGGCTGACTTTGCTACAAAAGTGCCGACCGGCTATGATTACAGTATTACAATATATGCCCCTATTGCGAGTAACAAACTTTACATATAGTATTTTTAAAGGTTGTCTGCATTCCAGGGTCGGGCCAAGGGGACGCCCTCGGCGGACTCTAGTCGGAATGTGCCGAGCTTGACGATTTCTGTTACTTTGTATGGACCATCCCAGTTAGGTCCTAGCTTTCCCTTTAAGTGTGAAAGCTCAGTGGCCTCGACTTTCCAAATGAACCAATCGCCGAGTTGGATTGGGCGGGACCTTACTCGGCGATTAAACATCCGAGTGACTCTTTGCTTGTACTTAATGGATTTTAGCAGCGCATTGCCCCTTGTTCGGGCAACAAGTCTAAGCTGACTGGTTTTTCTTCCTCATTCTTCTCGAATTCGTAGAAAGTTATTCGAGGTGATGGGATGCCAATCTCCACTGGTAGGACCGCCTCACTTCCATACACAAGGCTGAATGGCGAGTGCCCCGTAGCCTCCTTGGCAGTAGTTCGAGCCGACCAGAGGACCCCGGGTAGGTCATCGACCCATGCTCCTTTGGCAGCCTCCAAGGATTTCTTGATTCCTTTAAGGACTACTTTGTTAGCTGACTCAGCTTGCCCGTTTGTTTGTGGCCGGGATACTGCAAAGAATTTGGTACATATTCTGAAACGAGCACAATAATCCCGAGTAGGGCCGCTGTTAAATTGACGTCCATTGTCGGAGATCAGGACCCTAGGAACACCGAATCTAGTTATGATGTTCCTCCAAATGAATATTTGAACTTGCTTATCGGTTATAGAGGAGTGTGGTTCGGCTTCAGTCCATTTGGTGAAGTAGTCGATGGCGACTATGAGGAACTTCCTTTGACCCGAGGCCGGAGGGAATGGTCCTAGTAAGTCCATACCGCACTTATCAAACGGCAGAACTGCTTGAATTGATGTTAAGGGGGTGGTTGGTGCTCTTGGGATATCCGAATGGATTTGACAAGATGGACACCTTTTGACTAATTCATGGGCATCCGTTTTCAGAGTAGCCTTCCCGGCTATGGTTCTTCCTCCTTGATGACTTCCACATGCCCCTTGGTGAATTTCCCTGAGGATGTAATTCCCTTCCTCAGGAGTGACACATTTGAGTAAGGGGTGGGTGAAGGACTTTTTGTAGAGCTGGTTCTCGTGCCATAGGAACCATCCGGATTTGTGCTTTACTCGCTCGGCTCCTTTGTGATCTTCAGGCAACTTCCCATCTCTTAAATACTCGACTACCTCTTCCATCCAGGTAGATGTCCGATTCAATATGAGCTGTTCTTTGACATTGATGCTAGGTTGTCGGAGGACTTCCCACATGACTGTCTGAGGAGCTGACCCTTCCGCCGAGCTGGCCTCCGAGCTAAGGCATCAGCCTGCTGATTCTCTGATCGAGGTATGTGAGTGATTTTGAACTGAGACAGCTGTTTGATGATACCCTGGGCCTTGGCCAAATACATTCTCATGTTGCCTTCTTTGGCCTCGTACTCGCCTGATATCTGACCTATTATCAGCTGTGAGTCGGAATTAGCATTAATCACGGTTGCCCCGGCCAAGATGCATAACTCCAATCCGAGGATCAGGGCTTCGTGTTCAGCTTCATTGTTGGAGCCTAAGAACTCAAATTTGATGGCGTATTCCATCTTTTCTCCGATCGGGGGTTTGATAACCAATCCGGCTCCACACCATGTCTTGGTGGATGAGCCATCTACTTGCAACTCCCAGCTATTTTGCCTGCTGACAGGGGGCCTGCACGTACGTTCCGTTATGAAATCGGTCAAGGCGTGGGCTTTGATCGCCTTTCTGGGCTCATATTCCAATCCAAAATCCGCTAGCTGATCCGCCCAATCGGTCATCCGACTAGAGTGGTTCCTGCTTTTAATGAGCTTCCTGAGCGGCTGACTGGTGAGGACTTTAATAGGATGGGCCTGGAAGTAAGGTTTGAGCTTCCGACTAGCCATCACTAAGGCAAAAACCATTTTTTCCACTTCGCTGTATTTGGCTTCTACTCCTCGGAAGGCATGGCTTATGAAGTAAATTGGGTGTTGTTTTTCTTCTCTCTCGGCTATTAAAACAGCGCTAAGCGCGTATTCTGAAATAGCCAAATAAATGAACAGTGTTTCCCCCGGCAAGGGGGAGATCAACTTTGGAAGGGTTAGTAGAAGTTCTTTTAGGGAGGTGAAGGTCTGTTCGGCTTCATCATCCCAAGTGAACTCTTTTCTTTTCAGAGTTTTGAAGAAGTGCAAGCACTTATCCGCTGACCGGGATAGGAAGCGACCGAGGGCGGCCAGACAGCCGGTTAGGCGTTGTACTTCTCTTACATTCCAAGGAGACTTCATTTCCGTTACAGCTTTGATTTTGTCGGGATTTGCTTCGATTCTCCTTTCATCAACCAGGAATCCGAGGCACTTACCCCCTTTTACTCCGAAGACACATTTCTTCGGGTTTAACATCATGCGGAAGCGCCTCAATGTTCCGAGGGTCTCTCTTAAGTCTGAGGGATGATTGCTATGGACCTTGCTTTTGACGATCATATCGTCGACATATACCTCTATATTCCGACCCAGTTGGTCGCTGAAGATTTTGTTGACCGTGCGGTGATATGTTGCCCCTGCATTTTTGAGCCCGAAGGGCATCATTTTATAACAATACACTCCTTGGTTGGTGATGAACGCAGTGTGGACTCGATCCTGCTCAGCCATCGGGATTTGGTGATACCCCGCATTTGCGTCCATGAAGCTTAGGAGAGCGTGACCTGCAGTTGAGTCGACCAGCCTATCAATCTTAGGCAGAGGGTGGTTATCTTTTGGACAGGCCTTGTTTAGGTCTGTAAAATCCACGCACATTCTCCATGCCCCACTCGACTTCTTGACTAGGACAACATTGGCCAGCCATTCCGAATACTGACATTCTTCAATGAACCCCGCTTCAAGCAACTTCTTAACATCGGCAGCTGCCGCGGCGTTTCTTTCGGGGCCTTGATGCCTCAGCTTTTGTTTGACCGGCTTGAATCCCTCTTTGATGTTTAACTAGTGGCACATCACTTTAGGGTCGAGCCCGGGCATTTCAGTGGCTTCGTAGGCAACGACGTCTCTGTATTCTGTTAGAACCTAAATGATCTCCTTTCTTGTTTGAGGGTCCATGGCCTTACCCACTCTCAGAGTCCGACCATGTTTCTCATCAATGACGACTTCTTCGTCATCCTCGGCTGGCTGAGGGCGCTCGTATTGCTTGGGATTTTCGGTGATGTAAACCCCGAGGCCACTTGAGAGCTGACCATCCTATCGCTTTCCTTTCTTCGAGTCCTCTTGGACGTCGACCTTGCTCTTCAAGCTGTTCACATAACATTCTCTAGCTGCCTGCTGATCCCCCTGAATCTTTTCGACTTTACCCTCGTCGGTTTCGAACTGCATGAGGAGCTGATAAATGGAAATTGCTGCCTTGACCTTGTTCAGAGTTGGTCTTCCCATTATGATGTTGTATGGCAGAGGGATGTCTACCACTAGGAAGTCGATCGGTAGGCTTCTTCCCCTGCCCTTCTCTCCCATCCGAGTAGGTAGTTTTATAGATCCGACAGGATGGACAGAGTTTCCCCCGAAGCCTATGAGTGGCTGATTGAGTGGGGTTACATCCCTTTCGTTATATTTCAGCTTCCTGAGGCACTCCAGCGTGATTATGTCAGCGGAGGATCCACTATCCAATAGCACCCTTTTCACTCTTGCATTGGCCACCTTGAGCTCAATGACTAGGGGGTCGTCATGGGGTGTATGTAGAGCCCGACTGGATTCCCCGAACGTCATTAACGGGCAATCGGGGCGGGGGTGGTTGACATCGAGTACTTGATGCTTAAGGTTTTGGAGGTGGGCTTTGCGTGATCGGCCGGTTAGGCCTCCGGACGCGAAGCCACCTGCTATGACTCCGATGAAACCCTCCGTGTCCCCGCTGCTGAATTGACCGACCTTCTGCTTGCCCTTCTCCTCGCTGGAGTGTTTTAGGTATCGGTTCAACTTCCCCTGGTCAGCCAGGTTGTCAAGGGATTTCTTGAGTTCTCTACAATCTTTGGCGGTGTGTCCGCATTTCTTGTGATATTCACACCACCGGCTCTTATCTCTTCGAGCAGCCGACGTTTTGATGGTAGGTGGGCGGGGAAGCATGACTTTGTCTTTTATGTCTAAGTATATCTCTCTTCTGTTTTTGCTGAACCGGGGGTCGATGCCATGGTCGTTAAACCTGTCTGACCGACCACCTGTCTTCTGTTGCTTCGATTGGTCCTTGTGATTTCCTTCTTCCTTCCTCTTCTTGCTCCCGTCGTCTGAGTGACGACATATGTCTGTCGCTTGGATGAATCTTTGAGCCCGAGTCATCGCTTCAGAGAAGGTTTTGACTTCGTTCTCTGCCAAGGACCATCTTAGCCGACCGGGCTGAAGTCCGGACATTAGGGCGGCGAACGCCACCGCATCTTGTAGATCTGAGATTTTCAATGACTCCTTATTGAATCTTTTGACGTAATCGGCCAAACCTTCATTTTTTTCCTGCCTAATTCCCATCAAATGCATACTTGTTTTCTTTTGCTTTTTCCCGCAACAAACTAGTGAATGAATAGGTCTTCGAGGACCGAGAAATCAGTTATGATCCCCGCTGGAAGCTCTTGGAACCAGCTCAAGGCCAAACCTTTGAGTGTTATGGGAAAGAAACGGCACCAAGTGGCTTCGCAGCTAGTCTGAACACTCATTTGAGCTTTGTATGTTGCCATGTGGTCCTCCGGGTCGGTTAGACCTGTGAATGGCTCGACAGTGGGTGTTTTGATCTTTCCCGGACTGGGGGCCTCGAGTATGGCCTGACTGAATGGGACCATGAACTTGAGCGCCCCACTGTTAATTCGAATGGGGTTCGATTGAGCAGAATCACCATGACCTTCGCGCTGAGCGGCTTTTTTGTTTAATATGTGCCTCGCATCGTAACCTTTGCTGAGGCGCTTCTCGTTGAGGAAGTGTCGGGCATCGTTGTGCTTATGACCCACGTCGCCCCGAGGGGACTTGGATATGTGAGTCTCTTCAGCATGCCTAGCGGATCTTCCTTTAGACTAGTGTCGGTCTTTCTCCCCTTGCTTTGATCGTCGCCGACCAGGCTGACTGTATTCCCTTGCCCCCCGACTGATGCCGGCTAGGCTGACCGTGGTTCTCCGCCCGATGGGAAGGGACCAAGGCTTGGTCTTTAGGCGGCTCAAGGGGGCGTCCTTGCTGTAGGTTGGCCAACATATCTATCAGGCTCTGCTGCAAGGTTTACTGGAGCTGAGCGACTATCATGTTTATATTCGCCGTGGATATAGGATGGGGGTCAGCGTGCTAAAGCTGATGGGAGGGGTCCTGCCCGTTTTCTATGGACTATTCTTCTTCTTCATGGTCAATGGTTTGAATGGTCGGTGTTTTGGGCCGTTAAGACCTTCGCTGAAGAGATGAGGACGAATCCCTTTCGGATCTCTGAGCCTGTGCTGAGGGCTGTCGAGTGCGAGTGCTCTTGGCCGGGGCCATCGCGAAGTTGATCTTACTAAGTGGTGGCGAAGCGACTTTGATTGTAACTTCCCCATAGACGGCGCCAAACTGTTTCTGCTAAGAAATTAATGATTGTAATTGGTTGGGAGATTTGATGTGGGCCCCAAGAGCGGTCGCCTGAGCTCTGATATCCGTACGCCGGAATCCTGCAAAACAAGGTTAGACTACCCCGGGGTGCTTCTGGGATCGCCCCTCCGACGCTCAAGTCAGATGAGATTGAGGTAGAGAGAGAAAGTCTAGAGAGAGATGCTCTAGTTTGTTAGGTGAGAATTGAATACTTGTTCACTGATGAGGCAGTTGGTTTTTATAGTGTTGGGGATTTCCTAGACAGGAAACATTGTTCAGATGGGCCTTTTTGGTGTAAATGGGCATGTTAACTTTTTAGGCAATGATTACTCCACCCTTTTAGAGGCTTCCCAGGTTCTGGTGATTAGCTCAACTTGCGGGTGGGACCCACAGCTGCCACCTGTCCCATGCTTTAGGAGGCTTTTTATGCTCCTTATTGGGCTGCTGATTAATTGAGCCCAAACATCGCCTATCTCATCTTCTCATCCTCGACGTCAACCAACGATCTAATGGTTGATTTTGACAAGGTCTTGGCAAACTCTTCACTGAAATTCATCTCAAGTGTTATCTTTTCAGATCCATGGCGAACTCTTCACTAAAACTCGATCCTTCATGAACTCTTCAACAAGATCGGCGAGTTTGGGGTTCGCCATCAGTTTCGACCGAGAAAGCCAAACAAATATAAAGCCAAAACCATGGTAACAAAGAAAGAAAAATCTAAGGAGTTATGGGCGGTCGATTCTTGGTGGTCGGCTTCGAGTTTCAAGTAGCGCTTGAAGATGATGATGCAGCGAAGAAGATAAAAATAAAGGGGTGGGGGTTCTGATGTTTTGGGGGATTTTTTTTATTTTTCCTTTTTCTATTTTTTTTTTCTTTTTTTTAGGGGTCTTTTTCTTTTCTCCTTTTTCTATTACTATGCTAGTTTGTTGTATACATCGTATCTTCATTCTTTTTTTTTGGTGTAGGCCTTGTTTGTCATTCTTATTAGTTTCATTGAAGATGCTGGCTATAGATGTCTTTGTTTTTATTTTTTTTACTTTGCTGCGTCTTTGTATTTTCGTTTTAGTTTCTTAGTTTTTTGGATTTTGGTTATTAGTTTGTTCATTTTAGTTTCTTCGTATCTTCGATTGTTTCTTGTTTCTGCATTGTAGATATGATTGTAAATATATTTTGGTTTGAAAAACTGTCATGCGACAATATTCTAGTTATTGGAGTTGATTTAAAATTGCCAAAATTTCAAAAAAAAATTTATTTTGTTTTTTTACCTGTACCTATTGCTGCGGTTTTTACCCAAAACCGCAGCAATAGACATATTTCTTAATATTAAAAAAAACCTATTGCTACGGTTTAGGGTAGGAACCGCAGTAATAGGTTGGCCTATTGCTGCGCCCTTAATTGCCGCGCGGCCAAAACCGCCGGAATAGGCCACTTAATGACCGCAACAATAATCATTTATTCTACTAGTGACCAATGCACCATTAAATTCCTCTTCTATTTTAACTAAAATTGAAAAAATCATCTTCCTCAATTTCCACAAGGGTAATTTTGTTTTTCCTACAATTTTGAACTGAAAAAACAAAAGTCAACGCCGAAAATGGGCATAAGGTAGCTGTCAACAATAAAATGGTAAAAGTAAGGTAGTTTGGGACAATAATTTTTTTATAAAGTAGTTTCTCGCAAAAACATGAAAGTTAAAGGTAGTTTGGGACAAGAAATCCTATTATTAAATAATTAATTGGGATTTTCAAAGAGTTGGGCTCAAAATACGATTCGATTTTGGATCATTAAAATACGATTTAACACTTTTAAAAATAGTTTTGGCTCTTCGAACTACCCTACCTTTGGGTCGGACCAATTAAGACAGTGGTATGTTTCATCATTGGTCCCTTAAATTGGGAGACACGATTACGTGTCTACACCTAGTGAGGTTTTTTCAAGCCCTATAGACTGACACATCTATATTAGTCTTCTGTTTTTCTTGTGTGATAGTTCCACATGAAGTATGATTCTTGAACTTGCCTTGGTAATCTTTGAGACTTATGTGGCATATGCATGTCTTGATATGATTGAGGCGTTCTTTTCATTGTTTTGTGCCTTCAGAAAATTTTCTTTTCATATATATTATTCCCTTTGATTAGCCCATGTTGAGCTTTTGATATCCCATTCTCATGATCAACCTACATTACAAGCCTCTAGCCTTTTATGATTTCTCTACCCAACCCTTGCTAAGTAGAGTAGCATTAAAGTTCAAGTTATGAGCTTGTGTTTGTGGTAATCATTGGAAAGAAAGAAGTTGAAAGGAAAAATGCTTAAAATGATCTGAAAGTGCAAAAAGAAAAGACTGATGTAGAAATTGGGAAAATTAATTCTGAAAATTTGGAAAAAATAGAAAAGAAAGAAGTGAAAAAAAAGATTAAATAAAAAGTGAATGAAATTTATTGGAGTTGATAAGGATGGGTATTATTTTGATTTATTGGCATTGTGTTGATTAACTTCTAGTAGAAGTTTTTGTGGCGCTTGCATCTAATGGCCATAGATGTTAAAGTATTATTTCCTCCACCAGTTGGCTTTTAGCACCGCATTCCAAAATATTTTCCTACCCTTACCTTAGCCACACTACAACCCTTTGTAAATCCTCATGAACTATATGCATGTTTTTGCCATTTTTAAGTGGAGAATGAGATGATAGTCAAGTTTAATGAAAAATACTTCATTCGATTCGACTTGGTACATGTTTGAGTGAAAAAATCATTATCTATAAACACATGAGAGAAAGTGTGCTCAGAGCACAAAGAAACTCGAAGTTTTCGCCAAGACCTCACTTCCACCGCCAACGGTATATTTTGCCGTCGAGGCAGGCGCTCTTCGACACCAACATCCAAGTTTTTCCCCCAACAACGCCCACCCAGATCTTCAGTACCTTCTCTCTTCAATTTGTCGAGCTTGGGGTTTTGAAATTTTTATTTCATTTAATTATGAATTAGTTGGTAATTAAGATCTAATCAAGATGTATGATTTTCGTTTTTCGGTTTGATTTTAGTTTTGATTTTCGTTTATTTATTGATTTTTGTTTAGATCTAGCCTTTGTTGATTTTCGTTTATTAATCTTGTAATTTAGTTGCGAATTTGTGCATATTTTGTCTGCGAATTTGCGAATTAGTAATTTATGCTCCTGTCATTTTTTTTTCTTATTTGATTTGTTGAATGTTTTGTCTTCAATATTTTTGGATACGGGTGAATTTTATTGGCTGGCTACTGGAGGCCAAGACGCATATTTTTTTATTTGTACATCCTATTCAGCTGGTCCGGTTTTAAGTGAAAACTGGATCAGTTGATGGTTAACTGATCCGGTTTTGAACATGATCGGTTAATCATTGTGAACAGCTGCCGGCCCACCCGATTAGAACCAAAACCGGATCTGTAAGCCGGTTTTGACCGGATCATAGGAATTTTTATTCCACTATTGATGTTTAAGAATAGATTTATCTTTGACAACATTTTTTTGGATGAGTGATAAGATGGTGATAAGTAAATATTTTCGAAAAAGATAGTATAAAGGAGGGTGTGAGATAGATTTTGGAAAAGATAAGTTTTTAAATAGATGGAATATGATATGATAGATGTGCTAGGGAAGATTTGTTGAATAGCAGGTTTAAGATGGGATGAGGTAGACATGCATGACGACTCTAACTCTATCATGTTCACTATTCTAGAGGTACTCTTTAGGATAGACTCAACCTTAGATGGTATGTATGAATAGATTTATTATTATCTTTAAATAAGGTGAGTTTTATTTGAAAAAGATGACCTAAAAGTGATTATGCACGATGATGCGAAGATAGATCGATATTCGATAAAAAAACTGACGAAAAATTAAACCGCGACAAAGCTGGATAACTTGCACCACACGCAGTGAGATTGCGTGTGTAATAGCCCATGTTTTTAAAGCATGTTTAGGCAAAGTTAATTATGTTTATTAGTCTAATTAAGCTTTAATATCAATGAGAGATCATTTGAGAATTATATTATTATATTCTTATTGTGTTGTGGAAATTTATGAATTAAAAATGTTTTGAAAATTTGATAGTCTAAAATCAGTTTTTTTTTTAAAAGAAAAAGAAATCCCATTTTCTTCTTGTCTTTCGTGGCTTAATAAGGAGTAGACACATATGCGTTTACTTGTCAATTTATTGTGTATTCTTTGACAAATTGAAACCCCAATTCCCTTCTTCACTCAAGACCCATTTCACCGTTCCTCCATTTTCTCTCAAGCTCGGTCCTCCTCGTTGGAGCCACCTCCGTTTCTCTCTCTTCGAATCCCATTTCTTTGTGAACTAGTGGTTTTGCCGCCACCGGTGTTGTTGCTGTTGGTGGTTCTTCCGCCCCATTTTCTCTCTCCTCTGCTTCGTGGTTGCTGCTCCTTGCCGGCGTTCCGGCACTGCCGCTGCTGTTGTGCGTTGGTGTTGGTGTTGGTGGTGTTGTCGTGTGTTGGTGCCGCGAGTTAGTTCCTCTGCCATTGTGTTTATTGATGTGTTGTTGGTACCATTATTTTGGTATTCCTTTGTAAGAAGGTATAAGCTAAATTTACTTCATCCTCTTCTTTGATTCCAATTCAAGCCCGATGCATTTGCATTTTATAGTCTGATTGCACAAATAAAATTAGCTCTCAATCTTGTTATAAAATCAGCTATGATAAAAGTTTGTTCAACTTAAAGATTAAATCTTTCCTATTTTTTTAATGGGTTGGATTGAGGTTTATAATCTTTATTTATATTTCTTAAGTTAGTTTATGGAATCATATTTCGATAAGTCATGTTGTTGAATATATTCTCAATAAATTAGAATTTGGGGTTAATTAGAGCTATCTTGTGAGATTGATGATGTGAGTTAGATTAGCGAAATGGTTGGTATATATAAGGGTTATAGTAGTTCATGAAGGAGTTTCGAGAGTATGAGCAAGTCAATTTCTTTATCTGAATTGTAATAAGAATGAATATTAATTGTTGATATAACTTGAAGGTGATTGTTGGAGAATGGTTATGAAGATAATTTATGAAGTTCGAGCTATAGTTGGTGATCATATGTCGAAAAATTGGAAGTTTGTTAATAGAAAAATGAATCGCGTCTGAGGTAACATTTATGTTCAGCAAAATGTATTTAAATGCCCGTGTGTGTTGTGATATATTTTGATATCCTATATCGTTTATAGTCATGACCATGTTTATAGATGCAACTTTATATGTGGATTTGTGGAATATGATTTTGTTCTGTTATTGGAATTGTTCTGAAATATTTATGTTTCTTGGAATATGATTTGAGTATGATAATGAGAAAAAGATTTCGTAATTGTTAGCTGGCTTAGCTTATGAACTGAGTTAAAAAAAGTGGCAAGGTACAAGTGGAGAAAAAATGATTTAGATATAAGTTCAGTTAAGACCAAAAAAGGTCGAATTTGCTGTTTTGTTATGTTATGTTATAAGACTGTACTTGCCAGCGTTTTGTGTTAAGTGATTGAGCTATGCCAACGATATGTTTTAAAGAATGAATTCTTTTCCGAACAATTACCAAGCTTGATTATTGTAAGGAAAACGTCTACGAACCAAAACCGTTTTGACGGGCTGAAGTGAAGTTACTGAGCTTTCCGCTCATTTTGGTTTTTTGTTTTTGTTTTGTATTTTCCTCTGTAAATTGCAGGTTTGAGTTGGAAGCTCAAAGTGGATTTTAAGCGAGAGTTTTGTTATTAAGTTGTAATTATTAATGATTCAGAAGTTGTATATAGAGTATGAAATTGTTAATATTTAACTGCTTTTTTGAGAAGAAAGTCTTCTATAGATTTGAGAATCGTGTAAAAGGTTATGCTTCCGCTGCAAGATAATATGATTCGAGGTTTATCAAGTGTAAATCGAGGTTTATGAATGTTAAGTGTGATTAGCTAGTAGCTCGAAAGTGCGGGTTGTTACAGCGTGCCACACAAGAAGCTTTCTGGCGGGCCGCGCTTGTCGTGAACGCCACCCGGCCAAAGATAAAATTTCTCCTACTCTCTTTTACACTAAACTAGTATAAGGGAAGTAAGGTTCGTATCCACAGGGAAACGGGGACGAGTTCTATACTTAGCGTGCGTTAGTACCTAGAAGACTCTAACGGTCGAGAAACTTAATAATAATAACAAAGGGGGGGTTTCAAAGAGTTGTTATTAGACTACAACTAACTAACATATAAATAAGATGAGAAATCAATATAGGAAGATCTTGAATCCGATTAACATGCACTTCAATTCATTATCGATCATTGAACCTCGACTCTATTCATTTCCATTATTATCTATTGTTGAGAATTAATCTCGCATTCTCCTTATTCTTAGTTGAATAGCACGATCAGCGTGACTATAAAACCCTAACTAAAGGATAACCTAGTCCGATAGCGTCTAAGTTCAATCCGATAGCAGCAATAAACACAGAGAACCAATAGACCTGCTAACATCATACAAGCGATAAACATTTAACAGTTGATACAATTTCCCCAAGAAATAACCAAGACGATCTGCATCTAAGTTACTCCCTAGTTTGCTACTAATTGATAAAAGAATAAAACAATCCGATTCTATTCTTAAATCTAGCATTAGATTAATTACACAATCAAACTAGTAACGTTCCTAGCATAATCATGCAAAAACCATTGAAAGCAAGCATAGAAATTAAACCATAATCAAAGGAAATAAATAGAGAAGAAAGATCTCACAATAATGCTTGAAGCTCCATATTAATCTCGTTCAAGAACGGTTCAAGCTACAATCGGCATAGCAATAGCCAATCCCATAATTGAAATCTACGAAGACTAAACTCGAAAACAAAAACTAAAAAGAGAAGAGAAGAAGAGAAGAATGGAGTGTTTGATATTCTCTCTCCTCAAATGTGTGTGTTTTTAGGTCCAAAAACAAAGTTTAGTATTTATACTAAGGCTCAAAAGTCAGCCGTCATTTAAACCGCCATAGGGGCCGCGAGGTGCGGTACAGGTCGCACCGTGCGATGAGCTACTGCCTTCGCAACGAGCTGAAGAATTGGGCCAAACCACGCAGGTCGCACCGTGCGAGAATCTTCGCGAGGTGCGAGATACAGGTCGCGAGGTGCGACCATGCTCGCGAGGTGCGAGCTGGCTTGCTGGGCGGGTTTGGCTCGAGCGCTGGGCGCGCGCACATGGACGATGGGCGTGCGATGGCCTAGCTTGCTGCTGGGCGTGCGATGGCTGTGCGATGGGTGAGCTTGGCGTTGGGCGATGGGCGAGCGATGGCCTAGCTTGCTGCTGGGCGTGCGATGGCTGCTGGTGAGCTGGGTGTTGGGCGCTGGGTCGAGCTTGGCTTGGCGAGCTTGTGGCTTGTGATGCTCGGCTCAAATGCATTTTACCTTGGAAGCTCGGAATGCATGACATTAACACAACTTATATCGCAAAACTCCGAACTTCCGCTAAGGATGATTTTTATGCAAACCTTAACAATTACGAACAAATCCCTTAGCAATGTGCACCTAAAATACCACAAGAACATCGTATAACTTGAGCGCATCAAATACCCCCACACTTGAACTTTACTCGACCTCGAGTAAACTCAAAATGAGGATCACCAAATAAATCATCACCCAAGCTATCGAAACCAACCTACACTCCCCATTAACTACATCATCATCATCACATCTTAACAACATCCGCTCAAAAACCTAAACGTAAGGGACGATGATTCCCCCACACTTAGATTCGAGCTCACCTGAAAAATACAAAGACGCGACAACAATAATAACCAGCAACACCAACACGAATCAAAATGTCAGCTCACGACACACTAAACTATCAGCTCTCCCAAACCTCCAAAAGATGATCTAAAACTACTACTACTACAACTAATCTAAACAAGCAAGCCATGGAACAAAGACAAAAAGGAATATACTCCATGCTTACTCCCAAAAACAAACAATCAACCTAAAAGAATGTGAAAGCCAACTTTAAATAGATCTTCACAAAACAAAGGATGAATTCACTAACCCAACCCAAAAACGCTTTCAACCTTATGACACCATCTCCGGCAAATGAGTTTTCAAAGTGTATAATTCTCTCTTAATCTCTCATTTTGCCTAGGAGCCCTTTCGGGTTTTCATCCTAGCTTCTCACATTTTTTTTTTTATCTCACCATCTTACCCGCTCAATATAAGCCACTTTTTTGCATAGGTTGCCCTTTCGGGTTTTCAACCTATCCGGGCCCCCAATTTTTGCCTGAGTCGCCCACCCTTGTGGGTTTTCAACTCAGCGGGTTTCATTTCATCATCATTTTTTTTTTATTTTTTATTTTTTTTTTCATTTTTTTTTTTTCAAATTAAAAATAATATACACAACATAGATACATGAGAATGAGAATACCCTCCCCCCTACTTAAACTACACATTGTCCTCAATGTGTCGACAATTAGAAGCAAAAGTAAACTGAAAATGGGGGGAGAGAATCGAAAATCGAGTAAATCGAAGATCGAATGCTCAAAACTCATGACCAAACAATCCGTCAAACTCAAATTTCTTAACAACACCAACTCAAATCTCATAAATCAACTCACAACCCTCTCCCTCGAATCACTCAAACAAATGACAAGCTCAAAAGTTTTGAATTTGTGAGATTTGCACCTAGCTTAAGAGATTGAAAAGATACATTAACAATCTCAATCCTCTAGTGTACCAACTCCTAGCTATTGAAGTCCTCCCAACGGATTTTCTTTTGTGGATTTTGGTTCCAAGTGGATGAAGATTGGTTGTGGATCTTTTTAGTGGGTGGGTGGTGGGTGAAAGAAAATTTGTTGTGGTGGTGGAAATTTGATGAAAAATAAAGAGAAAGAAAGAAAATAAAGGGGTCTCGGGTTGCCTCCCGAGAAGCGCTGTTGTTTAAAGTCGTGAGCCCGACTTAATACCTTAAGCTTAATCATTGGGTTGTGCTCCATGTGTGACAATGGTGGTTCCATGTCAATCTCCACTTCAAGTACCTGCAAAATTGATTGAGAAGAACTCTTGCAATGCATCGTTAATACCTAGCTTACTACAACATGGTTGAGCATATAACATCTGATTATATCCCAAACCTAGCATTAAGGCAACAACAAACATCAACTAGTAGTACTCCTAGCTAACCCATGTCATGACCATTAATATAAATGTTTAAAGCTAGACAATAACCAAGATATAAAGTATGAGTCAATCAACCATTCCCAAGAGAGTTTAAGCAACAAATTCCATACTTCTTGTCCAACATACAAAAGTGAAATACATAGAGTTCAATGGAAGATGAAAATTGAAACTAAAAACAAAAAAGGAATTCTTTATATGAGTGGCCAACCAAAAACAAAGAGCACAAGCAATACCATCCAAAAATCACTCTAAATAAAAACAAGTAACACCGTTTCCCCGGCAACGGCGCCAAAATTTGGGCGGGCCGCGCTTGTCGTGAACGCCACCCGGCCAAAGATAAAATTTCTCCTACTCTCTTTTACACTAAACTAGTATAAGGGAAGTAAGGTTCGTATCCACAGGGAAACGGGGACGAGTTCTATACTTAGCGTGCGTTAGTACCTAGAAGACTCTAACGGTCGAGAAACTTAATAATAATAACAAAGGGGGGGTTTCAAAGAGTTGTTATTAGACTACAACTAACTAACATATAAATAAGATGAGAAATCAATATAGGAAGATCTTGAATCCGATTAACATGCACTTCAATTCATTATCGATCATTGAACCTCGACTCTATTCATTTCCATTATTATCTATTGTTGAGAATTAATCTCGCATTCTCCTTATTCTTAGTTGAATAGCACGATCAGCGTGACTATAAAACCCTAACTAAAGGATAACCTAGTCCGATAGCGTCTAAGTTCAATCCGATAGCAGCAATAAACACAGAGAACCAATAGACCTGCTAACGTCATACAAGCGATAAACATTTAACAGTTGATACAATTTCCCCAAGAAATAACCAAGACGATCTGCATCTAAGTTACTCCCTAGTTTGCTACTAATTGATAAAAGAATAAAACAATCCGATTCTATTCTTAAATCTAGCATTAGATTAATTACACAATCAAACTAGTAACATTCCTAGCATAATCATGCAAAAACCATTGAAAGCAAGCATAGAAATTAAACCATAATCAAAGGAAATAAATAGAGAAGAAAGATCTCACAATAATGCTTGAAGCTCCATATTAATCTCGTTCAAGAACGGTTCAAGCTACAATCGGCATAGCAATAGCCAATCCCATAATTGAAATCTACGAAGACTAAACTCGAAAACAAAAACTAAAAAGAGAAGAGAAGAAGAGAAGAATGGAGTGTTTGATATTCTCTCTCCTCAAATGTGTGTGTTTTTAGGTCCAAAAACAAAGTTTAGTATTTATACTAAGGCTCAAAAGTCGCCCGTCATTTAAACCGCCATAGGGGTCGCGAGGTGCGGTACAGGTCGCACCGTGCGATGAGCTACTGCCTTCGCAACGAGCTGAAGAATTGGGCCAAACCACGCAGGTCGCACCGTGCGAGAATCCTCGCGAGGTGCGAGATACAGGTCGCGAGGTGCGACCATGCTCGCGAGGTGCGAGCTGGCTTGCTGGGCGGGTTTGGCTCGAGCGCTGGGCGCGCGCACATGGACGATGGGCGTGCGATGGCCTAGCTTGCTGCTGGGCGTGCGATGGCTGTGCGATGGGTGAGCTTGGCGTTGGGCGATGGGCGAGCGATGGCCTAGCTTCTGCTGGGGCGTGCGATGGCCGCTGGTGAGCCGGGTGTTGGGCGCTGGGTCGAGCTTGGCTTGGCGAGCTTGTGGCTTGTGATGCTCGGCTCAAATGCATTTTACCTTGGAAGCTCGGAATGCATGACATTAACACAACTTATATCGCAAAACTCCGAACTTCCGCTAAGGATGATTTTTATGCAAACCTTAACAATTACGAACAAATCCCTTAGCAATGTGTACCTAAAATACCACAAGAACATCGTATAACTTGAGCGCATCACTTTCAGCACAATCAGTTGCGTCAGGAGCAAGTTACTTGCGTGAGATGCAAGCTCCATGCACTTGGCGCATTGTTCTGGCGATGCGGTTTTTGTTTCGATGATGTATTGGTCGTTTTTCTATGATTTCTAGCCATTTGAGGGGAAAGCATGTTGAACATAGCAAACAAGCAATCAAGGATGTCATATAGGTAAGAATAGTATGCAGTTCTCATCCTAGAGTCAAGATCTACGTTTGATACTATGGTCAGGTTTATGTTAAGCCTGAAAAGGGTCCATGACTAAGAGATTGATCCCATGCTTCATACCTTTGCTTAAAAAGGTGGCCACTTGTAAGACGCACTCCAGTTTTCAAGTCAGAAACAAGAGAACAATGCCATGGTTGGGTAGGTTTGCTTATGACAAAGATCCAACACTATCGCTCAGGAAGCTTTTTTGGAAGAACAAAGCGCAAATTCCCCAGGGTGGCCTCACGCATAGACCATGCGCTAATGAGGCAGGGACGATTGTCCTTATAGTGGCCCAGAAAAATAGCCATGCATATGCAAGACTGTAATGTTATTTAAAAGCGTAAAACAAGTATGAATCGTATTTTTCGAGTTTCACCAACTCATTATTTTTTTTAAATCCTCCACAGTCAAGTCGCCAAATTGTAGGCGTGTTTTTATTACCTACGCGGATGAGCGCGTATTTGACAACATCATTGTCAAGGTTTTACTGAAAACGTTTTTGAATTGAAGAAGTGTAAGTCTGATCCCCTGAAATACAAAACCTTAACTGGCAGCAGAAATTAAACTTAAGTTTGTGGGTTATGGGCCCACAAATAAGTAATGCCATAACATGGTCTCTTAAAATACACAAATGCTCATCATAAAGTAATAGTTGTTACCCATAATATAGTGTATCCTAAATATCCCAAATTTATACAGAATCACTTCAACATAATCCTTTATATAGCGTTTTTGCAACTGTCCTGCCCACACCTAAAACAGAAAGACAAAACGTCATGAGCGAAAGCTCAGTAATATACTACCCTAATGACGTAAATTCATTTCAACTCATTTATTTATAAACAGGGAGGATAGAATAATTAAAACCATTTCAAAAACGTATCATGTAAATGTACATAAAAATCATCTTCTTTATCATGTTCAACATCATAGTTCATTTTATTTGGTAATTTGGCTAGTACAACGGAAGGGATGTTTGCCCAGAACATAGTAGCATCGTAAATGGGAGGCAGCCACCCGAGGACAATGGCCATCACAAACGGGAGGTGGCGTTAATGCCCAGAATATATATAGTAGTGTGGTACCTCTCGAGGACATTAGCCCGCACAAAAATCGGAGGTGGTGAATCGGCCGGAGGTACGTGCACGACCCAATATAACATAATACCGTCAAGAACCGTCTTTCACTTGAATTTATCATGTTTCATTTCTTTTAAGCATCATGAATAATTATATGTCCTTTCATTTCATCCATAACATCATCATCATATTTTCATAACATCATCATTTTATAACATTACTTCATAACATCATAAACATTTCTTATCCCGCATTCCATGAATAAAGGAAAAATATCGACATAATCATCATTATAGAACATACTTTGAAAGGGAATGTAGGTGTTACCTGAATCGTAGTTGGGTTTCTTAATAGAACATACTATTTGATTAAGACTTGAACTTTTCAACAGTAAATATTCATTCAAAGTTAAGTGGCGCTTAAACCTCATATTCGTTTTAATTTTCTTTATTAAGATTATTAAGATGAGGCCAAGCTTATGTTCTTCCTTTAGGCCATCGTAGCACTTATGTCACTACTTATAAAAGTCTTTGTAAAACATAAGAGTCATACTTAAGTGAGCATTATAACCATAATCTTTACTTATAACTTATGTTATTATTTTAAACATCTTTTAAAGATGAAATTCATATTTAGGTGGCAATAATAATAGTGATAATAATAATCATGATTCATAATTTATATTTAGTGACTTGTAAATAAGGTATTCAAAACTATTCCATTCTTTTAGTTACTTGCTACTAAATATATTTTAACATAACTCATAATATAACGATATTGTCATCCTCAAACTTTAATATGATTTATAAATTTAAACTAATGATTAACAATTTATTAAGATCAGTTTACTCGTTCACTTCATAAATAAGCTTAAAGTGTGATTATTACTAAACTAGAATGATTGTTTACATTATTCCAATTATCCAAATTTTTATATAATCATACCTCAATATTCTCCTAAAATCTAGAAACATACGTATTAATTAGCTAATAAATTAAACTAATTAGCATGAAAATATTTACACACATTCAACTACTTCTAATAATTAGTTTAACATAACATAATCAAGTTTTTGAGTAAGATTAATCAAACAAAAGGATTTAAACTAAGTGGCGTAACCTAAAGCTAAGTAAAATTTTAGTATATATTAGCCCATTAAGTTAAAGAGACAAATTAAACGAAGTAGCTTAATTAGGCAAATCAGTTTTAGGCCCAACAAGAAAACTAATCAACTAAGGGTATATGGGATTGAGTTTAATAACTAGGATTAATTGACAGGAATAATCCCACCTTTGCATGGTCTTCTGAAAATGGTCCTTCCTTTTAATAATCCCAAAACAATCCCATCTTTGCATCTAATCTTCTTTAAATGAGTCTTTTTTACTTGGAACCCGTTGAATAGGTTATATTTACTTAATTCTTTTTTTTTTTCAAGAATCTGCTACTCTACCTTCTCAACAACCTATTTCATCCTCCTCCACCAACACTACCACCCAACCTCTTTACAGGAACCACCCACCATAGCCTTGAAGTCTCACTAGAACCCACATAAACCACTCACCCACCAACAACACCGTCTAAATCAAGTAGCTCAGCAACATCAACTCGACAACACCAAAACACCAACCCAACAGAAATTCGAAGAGGGGAGAGAGAAAGAAACACAACATAGTCGAAGTTCGAGGTTGTCGACCACGATAACACTGGGTGGCGCAACACTAATCGATACACCCTGCAAAAACAGCAACACCAGCGGCAGTGGTTCGTGGCGGCTGCGGCAGACCCAACTGTGTTGGCCGGAATGGCGAGTCGAGGTGAGAGAGAAAGGTCGTGCGAACGAAAGAGAGGATTTTTGGGTTTGGTTTCTTCGATTTTGAGTGATGAATCTGAAAATCAGCAAGGGACTTTGTGGAACCTATATGATAAACCAATTTTAGCAATGTTTGGGCATTTGCATATGAAGCCAGGAAGAGAAAGAATAATCAGCTAGGTGTGGGTATTGTATTGTCGGTGTTAGGGTGGTGGTGGTGGTGGTGGTGATGGGTGGCAACTGTTGGTGATTAATATTATTGTTCAGGGGAGGTGTGGTGGAGCGGGGATTGAAGTGGTGGTGGTGATGACTCATGAGAAGTAGAGAAGATGGATTTTTAGTTAGGGATACTGAAAAGAGGAGGAGAGCGAGGAGAGCAAGAGTGATTTAATGAAATAAAAAAATAAAAAATTCTAGAACAATTAGATTTAGACACGTCCCTACTAATACCTTTTATACAAGTTACCATCAGGTTATGACCCGTTATAAGAAGATTGGGGGATAAGGTGGGATTATTTTGAGATTTTTAAGAGGTTGAACCATTTTCAGAAGATCGCGCAAATGTGGGATTATTCCTGTCAATTAATCCTAATAACTAATATCAAAAACAAATAAAAAGGTATGAACTCATACCTCTACTCAAGGAGCAGCGAAGAACAGAGGGGAAGAAAGGGGGTTCTAAGCTCGGGCGAGCAGTGGCGAGCGTCGGTGAGTCTGGCGGGCATTCAGGTGGCGGCATGAGCAGTAGTAACGGCTGCAGCGCGGCAGCACATAGGCGAAGTAGGGGACAAAGCGCAAGGGAAAGAGGAGAGAAGAAACTGGGGCGACGGGCTGCAGGAGCTGGTTACCGACGGTGGTTGGACATCGGCGCTGGCAGGGACATGGTGACCTGGGCGGCCCACCCGAGGTGGTGCACATGTTATGTTTGCGGTGGTGTCGAGAAGAACTAGAGGGGGAAGCTTTGTTTTTGTTGTGGTTATGAGGTGAATTACGTGGCTATTTATAGAAGAATGTAGGGGACAAGCTCTGAATAGAAAAGAAGGATGATTGGTGAGTGTTCACCATACGCAACAACGAGGTTTTATGGTAGCTTTGGGTAGGAGGCATGAACTTGGGCACCAAGCTAAGGTAGAAGAGAGGAGTGAGGGAGGAAGAGAGTAGGGGGTACCGTGGGTCTTTTTTTTTTTTTTTTTGGGGGTGGGGGTGGGTTCTTTATTTATTTATTTTTATTTATTACTCCAACTCATACTTGTTAAACTTACAGTTAGTTAGTTCTTTCAAAAAAATAAAACTTACAGTTAGTTAGTTTAGATCCTTTTTAATGATTTAGATACAATGCAATAATATGGTTATTTAGCTAATTATTATTAAACATAAATTTAACCTTGTTTATTATTAAATTAAACAAGTTTAAAGTTTTAGAATATTATAAGAAGTCGCCAACAAGTCTTTAAAGGAAGACTCATAAACCTAATTGGATACTGGGAGATCGTAGGGACAACTTAGGGACTCATCCAATGTAGATTTCCCCGTCATAGCTCCATGAATGGACAATGAACCAAAGATTGAGTTCGGAGGTGAGGGTACGAATAAAATCAGAAATCAAATTCGCCCATTGATGGCCTTTACTGAATATCGATTCATGTCAAGTTGTATGCAAATAAACAACCACATAATATTTTAATGCAAGGTAATAATTAATCTATGTCGGTTCATTAAACAAACAAAAGTCTAATTTTTGGTAACATGTTATTAAAGCAATCGAATTACTAGGATCCTAATCAGATTGTCCAATTGTCTTACTAGTCGCTAGAACAGTTCTTTAGGTCTTGATTAGTGATAATAAGCATGTGAGGTGATTAAAGCATTAAACATACAATCATCATGCATATGAATATGAAATATAGAATAAAAGAAATATAAAAAGAACGGAGATTAGAGAAGAATGTACAGTAGCGCGTAATTGAACTCTTGAAAGATCTACATCATGACAAGCAGATTATTAGTAAAACAAGAGATTAATTGGAATTGACCCTCAGGAATTATACCTTTGCCGCCTGGGTCTTGACGCTTGAATGGAGTTTTAATGAAGATTAATGTATTTGAACGTGTAGGAATATGAGCTTCAGTGTTTGTTATTAGGGATGTCGAAGTGTTAAAGCGTAGGGAAAAATCGTTCGAAGAAGTAACTTATTTATAAGCAAAAGAAACCGAAAACATCGCAAAAAGATAAGGAAAAATTATGCGCCAGACGCTCACCTTGTGTATAAGATGCACAGTGTGTGGCCAGACTGTAGACACATAATCGTGTCTCCCCATTTAAGGATCCGATGATGAAACATACCGCAACATTAGTTGGCGCGACCCAACGGAAGAGGAATCTAAAGAATCAACCCAAAATGTATTTTGAAATGATATTCTAAAGCCCAATTAATTGTATTTCAAGCCCATAACATGTTTAAATCCATTTTAAATGCCCAATCATATTTATTATTTTAATAGATATTTTTCATAAATATTTTATTATCTTTGATAAATAAAACAAATTTTTAATCCGTAAAATTCCATCTCCGGAATTTTAGGAATAGAAAAGTATCTTCAAAAGACGCGCAAAGGAATATGCTAAAATATTCCCGAATATGCGTCGGACACGGGAGGCTGCGCTCAGCGCGACACGTGCGTCCAGCACATTAGCCATATCGCGTAAGGCTTGCCAATGAGCGCCTGACACGTAGATTTTGTAACTCACACAGAGTCCTGCATCAGACGCAAGTCTTGTGTGAGACGCAACTTTCTTTTTTATCTTTTCAAAACGCGTTTACACGTGCCTACACCTGATTGGGCTGGCTGCATCAGGCACACCAATGTGCGCCTGACGCGTGGCAGTGCGCTTGCCACGTAGGCTTGCGCCTGGCGTAAGGTTCGCGTGTAGCGCACGTTTTCTTTTTCCTATAAATACTCCGTGATTTCCCCGAATCAAGGACGACTTTTTAGATTATTATTTACGCACACAAAAACTTCTGAATACTCCAAAATACTCTTCGAATACTTCAAACACTCAAATACACTCAAATATTTTCAATACTCTTCAATACTTTCAATCAATCCATCTTCACTGCGTTTTTGGTTTCACGATTGCTCCGCCGAAAGATCGTTGCGCTCCTTAATCTAAGCCGCATAGGTATAATACCTGAGGATCCTTGAATAAATTATTTTTATTGCTTTGAAGTTACTAACTATTTCTTTCATGATGTAGATCTTTAAGTAATAATCGCTCTCCTGTATATTCTAACCTCTTCTCTTCTTTCTTTTTATTTATTTTTCATTATTATTATACTTGTTTGATCATTATATGCATGTTATTATGATTGTCTTGCTTCAATGCTTTTATCACCCCACATGTTATTTTTGTTAATCAAGACCTAAAGAACTGTTCTAATATTAACCAGATTAATTTGGACAAATTGCTAGGTTCCCTGTAATATTGATTGCCTAATAACATGTCACTAAAAAATAGTCTTTTTATGTGTTTCCTGAACCTACTTAGACTAAATATTTGTAGGGTGTTTAAAATATTATATGATTATTCTTTGGCATAAAATCTGCAAATGAATCGATATTTAGTAAAGGCCAACAATGGGCAATATGGATCCTGACCATATTTGTACCCTCACCCCCGAACTCAATCTCTGGTTCATTTTGACCATATATGGAGTCATGACGGGGAAATATACATTGGATAATTTGTCCCTGCGGTTTTCCCATATCCAGTTAGGTTTATGATTCTTCCTAAAAAGAATTGTTGGCGACTTCTTTCAATACAAAACAATTTTCAATAAAACCTTAACAGTGGGGTAGTCAAATCTAATACACGCTCACACCGCGTAGGCGAAATAATAACACGCCTACAATTTGGCAACTCCATTAGGGATGATTTTAAAAAATTAAATTTTTTAAATGAGTGAGTGAAACTTGAAAAATACGATTCATTCTTATTTTTATGCCTTTGAATAATTTACAGTTTTGCATATGCATGGCTACTATTCAGCCACCATAAGGACAATCTACCTTGCCTCATTAGCACATGTTCTATGTGTGACGTCACCCCCGGGGGGGTTTGCGCTTTGTCCTTCCAAAAAGCTTCCTGAGCGATAGTGTTGGATCTTAGTCATAAGCAAACCTACCCAACCATAGCATTGTTCTCTTATTCCTGACTTGAGATTGGAGTGCGTCTTACACGTGGCCACCTTTTTAAGCAGGGGTACGAAGCGTGGGAACAATCTCTTAGTCATGGACCTTTTCAGCCTTATCCTAAACCTGACCAATAGTTGAATGTAGAATTGGTATTTAGGTTGAGAACTTTTGCATCCATGTTACCTGACATTTATGTGTGATTGTAATTTTTGCCTGCTAATATGTTTTACGCCCGATATTATTGCAAATCGCGTGTAAAACAAATCGTCATTTTCGCCCGAACCTTCGTCAATTTATCAATACGCGTGCCGCAGAGTATTGCGCCAAATGCATTAAGTTGCGCCTGGCGCAATACACCTGCGCCAGACGCATAGGTTGTGCGCCGCGCGCACCAGTTACGTGGAACACAGCCTATTCGTCCCATGCTTATTGGTCTTTTGACCTTTGCTCGAGTCTAAGATAACAAGTTTGCATCAGTATAATATTAAAAAAAAAAAAGGTCAGTCTTTTCATGCAAGGTCGAGTCTATCCTAAAAAAATGCATCTAAAGGGTCGTAGTAGAGTTAGAGTCATCATGCATGTCTACCTCCTCCCATTTTTCCCCTGCTGTTCAACTAATCTCTCATATCAATCTTACCTTACCTTATTCAATCAATTTTAAAAACTTACATATTTCAAAATCAATCCTACACCTCCTTCTATTCTACTCTTTTTCAAAAGCATTTACTAAAGGCCATCATACACGACATTTCAAAAAAAAAAAAAAATATATAATTTTCAAATCAATTCATCATCTTTTCCTAACAAAAGATAAAACAAGGGGTTCCTTTCAAAAATGAATTTCGAAAATTCTAAGCCCATCCCATACACTTCGAAACACCTTCAATCCAATTCAATCCAATCGACCCAATTCACTTGCATTCATTCTAGGCCCATATGCATTAGAGTCCATTTTGCATTCATCCTAGGCCTATCTAAATTGAGTTCGTACATTGACTAGCATTGAGTCGATCTTAGGCCCATATAAGTCTAGTTCATTTCAAAATCTAGGCCCATCTGCATCTTTATGTGAAGTCTAGTCCAAATCTATCCCTAATCAATTCCACTCTAAGTCTAAGTCTAGTCCAATCCAGATCTTGGGTCCATTTAGGCCCAATTCATTCCCTAGTCAGTCTACGGACTATAAAAGCTCAGTCTTAGGACTATAAAGTCAGTCTACGAACTATAAAAACTCAGTCTTAGGACTATAAAGTCTATCTACGGACTTTAAAAGCTCAGTTTTACGACTATAAAGTCAGTCTACGGACTATAAAAACTCATCCGTAGGATTATAAAGTTTCCTAGGTCTAGTTTGCATTACATGTAAACCCTAGTCAGTCTACGGATTATAAAAGCTCAGTCTTAGGACTATAAAGTGAGTTTACGAACTATGAAAGCTCAGTCTTAGGACTATAAGATCTGCCTGGGTCTAGTTCACATTATATGTAAATCCTAGTCAGTCTACGGACTATAAAAGTCAGTCTTCGGACTATAAAAGTTCATCCCCTAAGTCTAGCGAAGCTAGCATAGGTAATCTTTCAATCTGTTTGCATAGTCCAGTCCAGTCCATGTTTGCATTTGCATATAGTTAGGCCCATGTCTCCATCATAGTCAAGTCTACACTAGTCCAAACTATAACCATTTCCATTTCCATTTCCATTTCAAAATCATTTCCCATTTTCATTTCCACTTTCGTTTCTCATTTCTCATCTTCATTTCTCATCTCCATTTCTAGTTTCGAAAGCATTATTTCTAAAAATTTACGAGGTCCATTCGATTTCTGTTTAGGACAGGTCGTGAGATTATAACTTGGGAACGTCCGACAGAGAAGCAACAAGGTCGACCTACTCCCAGACTCGTCATGCGCATCCTCACATTTTCAGACGAATCCTCCGACTCCTCGGAATCATCATCTGAAATGGGGGACACTAACGAACAGCTCAGTGCCATTATGGCTTAACTTCAACTGATGAACTCACGTCTTGAGGACCAAGACAAAGAGATTAAGGCGCTGAGGGAGAAGCTCACTACGGAAGACGAGCAAGGCGACACTCCATCAACCAACACAGAACTGAGATTTGAAAAACTCGAGCAATTGATCCAGTCAATTCCTGCACTCGAGAGTGAGGCTCATGGCCATGACATCATGGATCCTGAACTAAGGAAAAAACTCCTCAAAAAGGTAACATTGGGTGACCTCCCAAAATTCAAGGGGGTCGAAGACCCAGATGATCACTTGAGAGCTTTCTCCATCTCTATGGCTCTCAAGGGCATGAGCAAGGACATGTTTGCTTATGTCTTTCCTATAACCTTGGATGCACATCAATCCAAGTGGTTCAGATCACTGAACAAAGCCAAGCTGAATGACTGGGACTATATCAGAGAAGAGTTCCACAAACAATACATATACAATACTCAGCTTCCTATTGGCCTGCGTGAGCTGGAGTTGACTAAACAAAACTCCAACGAAGACTTCGTCACCTTCCTTAATAGATGGAGGGAAAAGCTGCACAGATGACTAACAGGCCATCTCAAGAGGATCAAGTCCGAATGGTGATCCGTAATTTACAGCCTAAGTACGGAGAGCATATTAAATTCCAACCTATAGAGTCTTTCACGAAGCTCTATAAGGTAGGCTTGTTGATTGAGGAAGAGGTACAAGCCAACAAGAACAAGGGTTCCAACAACAATAACTCTTTCAAGAAGAGTAGTAACAACCCTTCTAGCTCTAATGTCAATGCCCTAACTACTGAAAAGGGAGGATATCAAAAGCCTCAACGAACATTCACTCCATTGGGCATGACTTTGGAAGAAGCCTTCACTAGGCTTCATGCAAAAGGAGCAATACAGCCTATCGATCCCACTCCAGACCCAACACATGAAAATAGGCACAAGAAGTGGAACCAGAATGCCTATTGTAAGTACCACCGAGGGAATGGACACCCAACATCTGCGTGTTGGGCCTTAAGGAATACTCTGCAAGACATGGTTGAAAGTGGCAGACTTCTGATCCCGCCGGCAGCAAAAGTCAATAACAACAACAACCCCTTGGGAATCATCTCAACAGTGCAGGAGGCTTAGTCATTTAACGCTAGTTTTCTAGGTTGAGTCGTTGAGTCCCTCCCGTAGCTCCTTCATTTCATTTCCAGTCGAGTTTATGTCATTTAAGTTTTTTTATATTTCTAATAAGCCTTGTTTCATTCATTTTCAATTAATAAAATAATTGCATTTTCTTTTCATTTTCATTGGCCTTCCATCATTTTATTTATGCTTCTAATTCAATGATGAAACTCGAATCACCTAATGAACTTGACTAATAATAACAAAAAAAAAAAAGAGAAAAATAAAAAAAGAGGACATACTTTGGATCAGGAGTTATCCCCCTCTCCCTTCCATTACCCTTCATAAGCCATCATTCTTAAACCATCATATCAATAAACCCAACAATCCCTCCATTAACCAAAACTCCATAAATATCCTTCAAGCGTTCCAATACCCTCAACCAATAACTTGTGCGCAAGCCTTACTACACAAAAATATCAATGCCAAGCAAAAACAAAAAGTGAATAAAAATTCAAAGTGCAAAAAAAAAAGGCTAAAGCAAAAAAGCAAAACGCACAAAAGTGCTAAAGGAAAAAGCCGAAGGCAAAGCAATAAAAAGTCAAGCTTGGGGGCTTGCACAAAAGTTCTACCCCTCAGTCAAATCCCTTAGATTTATCAAACCTTTAATCCATACAATCCAAATCCATGATCCTCCATTAGCCCAACCAATTCAACCTTCATCTAAACCTTAAGCCTTAAACCTTTCAACCTTTCAACCTTCCATCAAACCCTTCTATAACTCCTTTTTCAAGGTTTGTCCAAGCGCGCTAGGTTGAAAACCCGAAAGGGCGGCCTAGGCAAAAAATTAGGGCACAATAAAAAAAAAATCAGTTCCAGAACTACGAATGGTTTGATTCCGCAAGGATACGTAGGAATCCTCATCTCGAGGTCCGACCGCTTCAATAAAATAGAATTAGTCATGGTCTAGTGATTTGACTTTCTAGAATTTAGGAGCATACTCTTTCTAGATCCCGACATAGACTCGAGTCTGCACCTAGCCTCGTTAAAGCCTTTTCCCACCTACATTCATTTAAGTCACAAATTTTAACCTTTTTATTTTTCAATCCATGCTCTCCTTGTCCCTGAAGGACTCTCCAACAATTCCATGATTTCCGGCGATACTTGACTTTGTCTATGTCGACTTCCCAAAGAAGAATCCCTAGTACAATCCCCAGTGACAACTTTCAATGTTCATGACATAACAACTACATTTCAATATCAGATCAAATACATTTCAATTAAGGCTCAAGCCTAATTCAAGGCAAGCTCACCCAAAGTGGGGGCTTCCTACGTGTGGTGGTTCCTCCAATTCAGGTCAAACTCCCGAGAAGTTGTAATCTGCGGACCTCGTTTACGAACCCCGTTTATTTACTAAAAACGATTTTCGAAAATCATTCTATCTATTTCTGATCATTCTATCATTCTACATATCCACATCTTCTAGCATTGCAAAACCCTGACCTTGCATTGCATTTCATACATTCTAGTCTTGCATAACCCTGACCTTTCATGACGTGTCATCCCTTAGCTTTGCATAACCTTAATCCTTGCATAGCGTCTTGTGCATCCTTAGAGAGTCTAAGTATGCGTACATTTGCATCACTATGTGCTTTATCTGAGTTGTTCGCACTTATCTGCTAACATCTTCTTCTGCAGGTAATCAGATTGTTTGTAGTTATTGTCCTGCATACTAACTTTGTTTTACACAGACAGGCGGTTATAGATCAGTTCTAAACTGCAGAGCGTTTAGAATCGTTCTCCGTCCCGACACCGTATACTTTGACTATCGGTTTCCTGAACCTCAATCAAAGTGGGGGCTTCTGTAGACACATAATCGTGTCTCCCCATTTAAGGATCCGAAGATGAAACATACCGCGGCATTAGTTGGCGCGACCCAACGGAAGAGCAATCTAAAGAACCAACCAAAATGTATTTTGAAATGATATTCTAAAGCCCAATAAATTGTTCATGTCGATTAATTGTATTTCAAGCCCATAAAATATTTACATCCAATTTAAAAGCCCAATCAAATATTTATTATTTTAATAGATATTTTTCATAAATATTTTATTATCTTTGATAAATAAAACAGATTTTTAATCCGTAAAATTCCATCTCCGGAATATTAGGGATAGAAAAGTATCTTCAAAAGACGCGCAAAGGAATATGCTCGAATATTCCTGAATATGCGTCGGACACGGGGGGCTGCGCTCAGCGCGACACGTGTGTCCGCACATTAGCCATATCGCGTCAGGTGTGCCCATGAGCGCCTGACACGTAGATTTTGTGACTCACACAGAATGTTGCGTCAGACGCAAGTCTTGTGTGAGACGCAACTTTCTTTTTTATCTTTTCAAAACGCGTTTACACGTGCCTAAACCTGATTGGGCTGGTTGCGTCAGGCACACCAATGTGCGCCTGACGCGTGGCAGTGCGCTTGCCACGTAGGCTTGCGCCTGGCGCAAGGCTCGCGTGCATCGCACGTTTTCTTTTTCCTATAAATACTCCGTGATTTCCCCGAATCAAGGACGACTTTTCAGATTATTATTTACGCACACAAAAACTTCTGAATACTCCAAAATACTCTTCGAATACTTCAAACACTCAAATACACTCAAATACTTTCAATACTCTTCAATACTTTCAATCAATCCATCTTCACTGCATTTTTGGTTTCATGATTGCTCCGCCGAAAGATCGTTGCACTCCTCAATCTAAGCCGCATAGCTATAATACCTGAGGATCCTTGAATAAATTATTTTTATTGCTTTGAAGTTACTAACTATTTCTTTCATGATGTTGATCTTTAAGTAATAATCGCTCTCCTGTATATTCTAACCTCTTCTCTTCTTTCTTTTTATTTATTTTTCATTATTATTATACTTGTCTAATCATTATATGCATGCTATTATGATTGTCTTGCTTCAATGCTTTTATCACCCCACATGTTATTTTTGTTATTCAAGACCCAAAGAACTGTTCTAATATTAATCAGATTAATTTGGACAACTTACTAGGTTCCCTGTAATATTGATTGCCTAATATCATGTCACTAAAAAATAGTCTTTTTATGTGTTTCCTGAACCTACTTAGACTAAATATTTTTAGGGTGTTTAAAATATTATATGATTATTCTTTGGCATAAAATCTGCAAATGAATCGATATTTAGTAAAGGCCAGCAATGGGCAATATGGTTCCTGACCATATTTGTACCCTCACCCCCGAACTCAATCTCTGGTTCATTTTGACCATATATGGAGTCATGACGAGAAATCTACATTGGATAATTTGTCCCTGCGGTTTTCCCATATCCAGTTAGGTTTATGATTCTTCCTAAAAAGAATTGTTGGCGACTTCTTTCAATAGAAAATAATTTTCAATAAAACCATAACAGTGGGGTAGTCAAATCTAATACACGCTCACACTGCGTAGGCGAAATAAAAACACGCCCACACAGACGCATAGCCTGTTCGCCAGGCGCACGACCTATGCATTGCGTGCACTGGCTTCGCGTTTTTCGTTTTCATGTATGGCATCAACGTTGCGCGCGTGCAATATGTTGCGTCAGACCCAACGTTAATATGGCCAGTTTTTTATTATATTAAGATTCTTTTTTATCCTTCGAAATTCGAAACCTGCTATCTTTAGGAATAAAATTCTAATTTTCGAAATATCCTTTTGAAAATTAACTAGTTGTTGACTCCGGCGATGCCCCGAAGTTAATCTATATTTTGCATTACATTTTTGTTATTCAAGATGGTTAATGTCATTCTTTTTTTGCTTTTTTCTTTAAAAAATGTAATCGATTAATGAGAGTTTGTTGTTTAGAGGTGTTCATAACCGGTTACCTAGTTTTTTGGGTACCAGAATATGCGGGTATGCAGGTAGCTATGAAAAGTAACCTATGACTCGACGCTAAACAACCGGGTGCTAGCAAAAGTGTCATAACATTTTTTTATGAAAAATAAATCATTAGAAGAGCTACAGAAGAAGCTACTACTATGAGTGTCAAATGCCGATCCATGTTGATTACAATATTTTGAGGTACTAGCATGAGTGCCAACTGTCAATTGCATGCCAACTCTAATCCTCATTTCTCAAAAGGATCTACTACCAATCAACCATAACATAAATATTCTCACTTTCATATTGCATCACAACTAATTTTTCCATTAACATGTTGATTCATCATATCCTTTTTTAAAATGTTGAATTGCTGATTTATCTAATCTAACTTCTCCTATAAAATGTTGATTCTTCTTATTATTTAATTATCTTTTATTTTCTCTCCGAAAGTCACAAATACAACAATGTGGTACCGGGTAGCTAATAAGCTAACTTAATACATTTTCACTTGTTGTAATAAGAGATTAATGTAACTGTGAAAAAAGAAAGAGAAAAAAAAATGTATAACGATGTGTTTATCCGAGATACACGTTTAACTCAAAACCAAGCCCATTAACAAGTCCATTTTGCATCTTTTTTTTTTGGGTCAGTTACCCGACCCCTAAAAGTAAAATTTCGTATTTATTACCTTTTTCGGGTAGACTGATCAACGTGAAGGGTCAAACATATCGGGTCTCCTGAATACGCCTGGTGTAGTTACAATTTGGTTCTTAAAGCAGAAGCAATGTACTTATATATATAGATCATGAAAAATTAGGCTAAAAATTTTCTAGATATGTCAATCATATAATTTTTTTTGAAATTTAAATATTTCATTGCCTATAAATAATTTCTTCCCCCACAAAGACAAATATGATATTGTATAGTTTTTTTTTGAGAGGATATTGTAGATTAGTTGGTTAATGCATTTGCATTTCAAATGGGAGGTCATGTGTTTAGCCTTAAGCACTATATTTTTATAACTTAAATTGTGTCATTTGATTAGGGAGGGGAGTACATGTGACAGCATGGCAAATCATATTTACTTTGCATCATTTGTTTGGGGAGGGAGGGAGTACATGTGACATCATGGGTATGCAACACCTAAATGAGGAAGAGAAGATTAGCAGTTGTACTTCTTACTTCTATGAGAATGTTAGGTTTGATTAGTCATCCGAGTGTGTATTTGATGGTTGGTCTCGATCTTTTAATGGGTATGGAGCAAGCAAATGAAGGAGGGACTATTAGCGGTAATAGTGTGCACTTTTGCTCCAACAATGTTGGCGGGCCACACAAGCTACCAAGTATTATGGGCCGAAACTTTTGAGATAATTGGATGTAATGGTGGGTCTCCTCAATAATTGTGAGGTATATTGTGAGATGTAAGTTACCGTATCTTTAAACGCTTTTCTTATATATATGTTGTACTATTTTTCTCCCCATGAAAATCAAAAAGGGATTGTAGATTAGTTGGTTAGTGTCTTTGTATTTTAAATGAGAGGTTGAATGTTCGAGTCTTCACACATACATTTTTGTTAATTACTTTGAATTATTTGCTCGGAGGGGGAGGTACATTTGGTAGCATGGCATTTGTTTGCTTTGAGTTTTAGATATATATATATATATATATAGCTTATCGGGAATAATTAATATTAAAATATTAAAGATACATTTAATTATCAGGTTTAATTAATTGGGCCTTAAAATTGGGTTTTGTAAACACATAATCGTGTCTCTCCATTTAAGGGTTCAATGATGAAGTATACCGCGGTCTTAGTTGGAACGACCCAATGGAGGAGCAGTCCAGATAACCAGGCAATATGTGTTTTGCAATAATATTATAAAGCCCAATTAATCATTCATGATGATTAATTGTAAGGTCAACCCGTGAAATGTTTTTTAAATCCATTTTAAAAGCCCAACTGAATGTTTATTGTTTTAATAAATATTTTCTCAATATTTATTGTTTTAATAAATATTTTCTTTTTTTGAAGCGATTTTAATAAATATTTTCTTAAAAGATTTAATTATTATCTTTTACCCATAAATCACATTTTTAACCCGGAAAATTCAATCTCTGGATTTTTAGGGATTAAAATTGCATCTTGAAAGCACGCGTAGAATAAAAAAACGAATATTCAGGAATATGCACCGGACGCGGCGGTTGCACTCAGCGCGCCACGTGCGTTCAGCTCATTGGCCAGATCGCGTCAGGCACGCCAATGAGCGCCTGACACGTGGACTTGTGACTCACACAGAGTCCTGCGCTTGGCGCAAGTCCTGTGTGAGATGCAAGATAAAATTTTATCTTTTTAAAAATGCGTTTCCATGTGCAACGTTTTAACTGAACGGACCACGTCAGGCAGGCCAACTTGCGCCTGACGTGTGTCCTCGCGTCTGCCACGTAGGACTGCGCCTTGCGTAGGGCTTGCGTGGAGCGCACGTTCTGTTTTGCCTATAAATACGGGCTGATTTCCCGAGTCAAAGACGACTTCGAATTATTATTTTTATGCAAACAAATACTCTCGAATATTCTGAAATACACTTCGAATACAAAAACACTCAAACACTTTTAGTCTTCTAAATTAATTCTTGTTTCTGATCCTACTATATTCCTGGTTCCAAGATTGCTTCACCTGAAGGTTACTACGCTCTTCGATCTAATTCGCATAGGTATAATCCTGAGGGCCCTTGAATAATTATATTTATTTTATTGAAGTTACTAACCTTATCTTGTCATGATGTAGATTCCTAATTAATAATCGTGTCCTTGTAAATTCTAACCTCTTTTCTTATATTTTCTGTATATAATATTCATGATATTATGATTGTCCTGCATGCCTTTTTATCACCCACATGTTATTATGCTAAATAAGACCTAAATAATTGTTATCAATAATTCAGATAATTTGGACAACCTGTTAGGAACCTTGTAAAAGTTTAGGGGTTCTAGGGGTTTAGGGTTTTAGGGGTTTTAGGGGTTTAGGGTTTTAGGGGTTTAGGGTTTAGGGTTTTAGGGGTTTTAGGGGTTAGGGTTATAGGGGTTTTAGGGGTTAGGGTTTTAGGGGTTAGGGTTTAGGGGTTTTAGGGGTTTAGGGTTTTGGGGTTTTAGGGTTTTAGGGGGTTAGTGTTTTATGGTTTTAGGGTTTAGGGTTTTAGGGTTTAGGGTTTTAGGGTTTTAAGGTTTTAGGGTTTTAAGGTTTTAGGGTTTAGACAAACCCGGAACTCAGGAGAGCTTTATATATTTTATATAAGCTCGGGGTAGGCTCGGAACCACCTGTGTGATGCAGGCCGAGACCTACTCGTTTTTCGGGGTTTTACACTTTCATACTAAGGCGTGAAAAGACTCAAGACGGAGGAGTTGTGACCTTCTATAAGCTTGAGACACCTTCACATGCTATACTGCTCACGACGGTGGCTCCATAATGTATCAAAAAAATCCCATGAGCATGAGAATAAAAGATAAAAGTGAAAATTTTATTTTCGCCGATTTTCAAGAAAAAAGTAAAAATTTTCGCCGATTTTTCGGAACGCCCTAATTTTATTTCCTTCCGGAAATGGAACGGGCGAGCAAAGGGGATAAAATCCCCCCTGTGACCCCCCCTTTCCGGCCTTCCCCCCTTGACCCCCTAAGGGGGAACCGGACAGAAGCAACCAGGTTGTTGACTGCCCCTTGCCCCCTTTCTCTGCCTTTTTGGAGTACGAGAAAGGGGCGGGGGCAGAAATAAAGCAACCGGAATCGTGAAATGACATCCATACAATATTATAAAATAGCTCATGGGATATCGGTGGTGAACTAGAGAAGTTGGCAGCCCTCGGGGGGGAGGATACGCGCATTGCATTTTAATAGGAAGTTAAAGCTTTAAATTGTTAAGGAAGTTTGGGCAATGAAATTCGATTGATCTTCGGATCCCGCTCGATTGTATTGTAGTCATCGCCGGACCGGAACTCTTCCTCCTAAATCCTTTTTCAATGTACTTTTCAGTTATCCTAAAAACATTGATCACTAAATAACGAGTCTTTTGATGTGTTTCCTGAACTAATCTAGATTAATTATTTTAGGGTGCTTTAAAATGATGTTTGATTGTTCTATTGCATAAAATCCGTTGTGAATCGTTATTTAGTAGAGGCCAACAATGGGCAATATAGTTCCTGACTATATTGTACCCTCACCCTCGAACTCACTTTTTGGTTCTTGACCATCTATGGAGTCATGACGGGGAAATCTACATTGAATAAGTCCCTAAGATGTCTCTTTCGTTTCAATATCCAATCAGGTTTATGATTCTTCCTCTAAAGAATTGTTGGCGACTTTTTTCAAAACATATTATTTCAAATAAAACCTTAACAATGGGGTAGTCAAATAAACGCGCACACACCGCGTGTAGCCATTAAAGGAATGAAAAATCCACGCCTATAATTTGGCGATTTCACTGGGGAGGATTTTAAAAATTAATTTTTTTCAAATGAGTGGGTGAAACTTGAAAAATACGATTCACCCTTATTTTTATGCCTTAGAATAATACATTGTTTTGCATGTGCATGGCTATTGTTCAGCCACCATAAGGACAATCTACCTTGCATCATTCGCACATGTTCTATGTGTGAGGTCACCCCCTGGAGGTTTGAGCTTTGTCCTTCCAAAAAGCTTCCTGAGCGATAGTGTTGGATCTTAGTCATAAGCAAAATTGCCCAACCATGGCATTGTTCTCTTGTTTTTGACTCAAGACTGGAGTGCGTCTTACACGTGGCCACCTCTTTAAGCAGAGGTACGAAGCGTGGGATCAATCTCTTAGTCATGAGCCCTTTTAGTCTTAACCTAAACCTGACCAATAGTTGAATATAGAACAGGACTTTAGGTTGAGAACTTTTGCATCCATGTTACTTGACATTTATGTGTGATTGCAATTTTTGCATGATCATATTTTATTAACATGTTGATATGTGTTGCGCCTAAAAATAATACAATTCGCGTCTAAAAACTGTCGTCGTTTTTGCCCGAACATTCGTCAAATTACCAATATGCATGCCGCAGAACATTGCGCCAAACGCATTGAGTTGCGCCTGGTGCAACACCCCTGCGCCAGACGAAAAGCCTGCGTGCCGCACTCATCTGTTGCGTGACACGCAATCTTTTCGTCCCATGCAAATTGGTCTTCTAACCATTGTTCGCGTCAATCATTTGCGTCATTTAGTGCGTCCTAAACTGTCGATATAATTAGTGCGTCAGTCTTCGCGTCTTGAAATTATACCAGATTTATCAAAACATCATTTAAACTGTCACGAACACAAGGGTGGGCTCAGCACGCTAGACGCATGAGGATGCGCCTGACGTTGTTGTCTGGCGCCAGACTCACCACACTGCGCCACACGCAGAATTGCTATGTGGCGTATTGTTGTGCATCTCTCGTTTTCCGTCACTTTAGGCAATTTGGTGATTAATTCCGTATAATAGTTCGCGCATCCGAGTCCTTAACTATTCAGAATATCTCGTGTCTAACTTCACCTTAAAAAAAAAGAGAGTCTTTGTTTTCTATTAGAGTTCTCTCACCATTAGGTCTCATCTAGGTGCATGGTCGTGTTTTTTTTTTATTTTTTGGAGAAAGTCGGATACTCCTATCCTCCCCAACAACTTATCCCATCTACTTCAAAAATTCTATCTCCACCTTTTTTTCAAAAAAAGAAAATTCATCTTTTTTTTTTTCGATTTCCTATCTTTATATGTATGTTATCCATCCTTTATGTGCACATCATTTAGGATTCCTTTCATTGTCCATCTCGTTGTAAAAGTCTCATCCGCTTAGGAATTCTAACTGCATTAGAAGTCCATTTAGCTCAAATGTCTAGGTTCATCCAGTTTCACTCCATCTAGAGATCTTCACCTCATCTAGCTCCATCCACGCTAGGAGTCTCAACCTTGTCTAGGTTCACCCATCTAAGAAGTCTAGAGTCGTTAGAATTCTTGTCACCTTAGAGGTATATAATCCATAGACAGTCCATGCATAATAGGAGTCTACATCCATTGGAATAATGTCCATCATTAGGATTCTAAACCCATTAGAGTTCCAGTCATCTTAGGAGTCTAAATTCATTAGAATTCATTCACTTTAGGAGTCTAGGTCCACTAGAGTTTCATTCACTTTAGGGGAATAGGTCCACTAGAGTTTCATGCACATTAGGAGTCTAGCATCCTTGAAAGTCCATCAAATCTAGAATTCTAACGTCATTAGAGGTCTGTCAAGTCTAGGATACTGAAGTCATTAGAGTTCCATGTCAATAGGATTGCGTCCATACAGGAGTCCCTCTGCATTGCATAGTCCATTATTCATACATAATTAGAGCTCATAGGCATTTAGAAGTCTCATTGCATTCATACTCTCCGTTTCATCGCATGCATTCTGCATTTAGTAGTCCTGAACTACAAGCGATCTGATTCCCTCTTTTGGGATATGTAGGCAGACTTTACAGGTTCGAACGCATAGATCGAGTCATTCATACGTGCATTAGGTCTAAGTGCGTCCAAAAAAAATCATTCATACATGCAAAAGACATCATCATGCATTTAGATTCGTTCCTTGAAGCTCGACTTTTAAATGGAAATTCTTTTCAAACTCAGATTCCATTCCATTTTCCCCATTATCACTCCATTTCTAATCTCCCTTTGGATGATCCATTGTAGAAAATATACAATATGGCAAGCACACCTCAAGAACAAGTTGATGAGTTAAAGGGGACAATCGTGGACCTTGTAGCACGCGTTGCCAGACTAGAGGCACAGTACAATGCACCAGACAGTTTTATCGCAATCACGACTGACCGACAAAGGATCAATGAACTACATGACATCACACAACATAGTCCGCTGACAAACCCTTCCATCAAATTAGTCCCTGAAAGTTCGTCTTGCTCTAGAGAAGGTGAAAGAATTATTGATGATTTTCCTAAAGCCCAAGCACCTACTGAGATACATTCCATGCCTAGAAGAAAGCCTAAGGGGGAGTTCATATCCTTACACATGAGCTATGGTGCTATGTTCGAGTATCTTCATTTTAGAAAGTTGCTCTATCTTGTAGGACCCACTCCAGATCCTAAGAAAGACAGAAAAGGGTCAGATTGGGATAAAAATGCCTATTGCAAATACCATAGAGGGAATGGATATAGAACTAACGACTGCTACAAATTAAAACACCTCATTCACGACATGATAGAAGAGGGAAGACTTTCGATTCTCTCGAACGAGGTCCCAAATAGGATAGAGGTCGCTGACATGGGTACAAAGGATTATTTAAAATCCCGAGGGGCACAAACCCCATTAAAGATGACCTATACTCAAAATTTTCACCAACTTCGGGCTAAAGGTGTGATTGCCCCAATTGGACCCCTCAAAGACCCACCTAAAGAGCAAAGAAATCCGAAGTGGGATGAGGTCTCCTATTGCGAATATCATAGGGGGAAAGCTCACCCTACCGAAAGGTGCTTGAACCTTCAGGCAATCATCCAAGACATGATCGATGACAAAATACTCCAATTGCTATCCGACCCAGACTACAAAGACGCATCCCCACTCCCAATAGCATATATTCATTAAAGCACTTGTACTCGCTTAGGTCCAATCAACACGAAAAAAATACACTTCTTCTCTTTTCATTTAGAAAGAGACCTCATGAAGATTGAACCGACGAAGCTGTCTTGTCATACGACGTAGGAGTCTAGACTTAGGATTTCATTTTCTGTTTCATCTCTCTTGTTTTTCCAGTCTAATATAAGATTTCCCTTTCATTGCATGTACTCATAATTTTCAATTAATAAATGAGTATTTCTTTGCTAACCTTGGACTAATGAGCATCAATAAAAATCATGATTGTCGCCTTAAAAGAAATGAATTTGTAATTATCATGACTATTCTAATAAAGGCAATGAACAACTAGCATATATAAAAGAAACATTCTTCCCCTTCCCCACAAGGATTCCTCTATTTCAATATAACATCCATCTCCCCTTTAACCTACCTCATTGGAAGTACTTTTGATATCAAATTTCAATGTAAAGGGCAAGCAAAAAAAAAAGGGTTAAAAGAGCAACATCAGAAAAATCACAGCAAAAAAAAAATGATAAAAAATCCAAAATACAAAGAAAAAAAAAGAAAAAAAGAAGTGTTGCCAATAAGCTCATCAATAGCTTTGTCAAATGTACTTTCTTTTCAAAACCTTCAGCCTCCGATTCTAAACCTCCAACTTCAAATCTCTGTGATACCTTCTTAACAACCATGTACATTGCATTCCAATAAGCCATAAAAGACAAACCTAAGCCCACTAGGTCGAAAACCCATAGGCGACTTAGGCAAAAGTCGGAGGATCTTTTCATTCATCAGCTTGAACTACGAATGGTCTGATTCTGCTAAAGATACGTAGGAAACCTCACCTTGAGGTCCGATCGCTTTAAACCAAACCAACCTACATCATTATCAACCCTTGCCAAAGACCTCTTCCAATTCAATGCTTAATTCATTGCAAATGGCTCCAAAGCAAAATGTTAGGCCACCGATTAAAATGCTAAGAGCTACAACTTGCCTGATTCTATCATGGATACGTAGGCAACCTCTTTGGAGGCCCGTCCATTTTTAATTCAAAACACATTTTTAAGGCTCGCCTAGGCCCGTGAGAAAAGCGCGATCTCGCGAATCATGAATTTTCAATGCTCATCCCTACCTTTAGAACTAGACTGGGATTTGAACCTGCATCATTAACCCACCTTATTGCGTGAGTCAATTTATTATGGCTCCGTCCTCTTCTAATTCTTATCCCTTGCCGTTTTCTCATCCACATTATCGCTTCTAAGCCAACCTTAGCATAACCTTTCAACACTCAGTGCTATGACCACGCCTCATCTTTCGAGTGTTCCTTGCTTTGGCCTTTCTTATCTTATTATCAAAATCAAGCAATCAAGCTGGATACTTCATCAACTCCATCTTGTTGGGGGCTTCATCACTGGTCCACTTAGAAAATCATAGGCTCCTAGTCCAGATCTATTGAGACAAGGACTTCATTACGACTCCATACGTGAAATCTGGGGTTTTAAACCCGTATAAATGCAACATTGCACCTATTCACGGGCTCACTTAGGCCCTTGACATACAAACCTCGAAGCATCTCAAATCCTTGGGTTTACACAAGTTCGTGCTACAATGCATTTCGAATCCAATAGATCATCCTTGGGTAGGGGGGGGGGACTTCCCATCTCTCCTCTTTCATAGGCTCCATGTGTACCTCGATCAGGACTTCATTACGAGTCCATATAAACTATGGTGGGCTCCAGACCCATACTTGATTATAATTGTTTTATGGGCTCACTTAGAACTGTAACAACTACACCACATTTCGAATCAAACATAAGTTACATAGATCATCCTTGGGGGCTTCCCATTCCTCCTCTTTCAAAAACAGTTTCCTAAACAAAAAATTGAGCTTCTAATGGAACGATCAAATCATCAAATCATATCATCTGCATTAATGTCATAACATTAGTGTGATATCTCTACATTTGGATTACGTATCTGCATCGTCCCAAAAATGTGTCAAGCATTGCATCTTTCCTCCTTAGCCATAAGATTCTAGCATCAATTATCGAGTCACACACACACACACACACACACACACACACACACACACACACACACACACACACACACACACACACACACACACATATGCACACACAATAGCATCTTTAAATCTAGAGTATTAGAAGTCACTCTTAGCAGGTCAAGTCTTTCCCATTTATTGATGCAAGATACGTGCATGGATTGCTTCACCAACTATCTTTATTTGCTTTATTAGAATTGTTGCATGGTTTTACTTTACTATTAAAGTAGAGGTTTTACATGTAACGAAAAATATGTCTTTTATTATGTTTGTTAGTTAAATTAGTTAATTAAGTTATTTTATTGTTAGTTGAATGTAATAAGTTGGCCGAAATTGGAGTTGTAACAAGGGATGGCTTAGGCGTGTGGTTTTGTAAGATTTATGGAAAGTTTTGCGAAGCTTTCCTAAATCCAATGTTTCCTTAAGTTGTGCTAGATTCTAGGCTTTAATTTAGGGGAAACTTTCCTTATTTACTTAAAGCTAGCCGTGAGTTGTAATGCCTTGGAGGGCAAGGATTACTTGCTGCCCTCCTTATAAATAGGCGCCTAGTCCATTAATAAAAGGGGTAGACTGATTTTGAGAATTGTGAGCATTGCTTATTTCGGTTGTAAACCAAAACAATACTTGTTGCGACTTGTATTCATCTTCTAATTGCGATTAGGAAGAGACCCTCTTATTCCTGCGAGAATCAAGAGTACTATCCTTGTTTTTATTTCTTATTTTCAGCATTCATTCACTATAAAAAACATAAAAAGACGTCACTTAAAACTAGGTTAAAGTTTGTGAATTTTCGGACCTTAAAATTCATATCAAGATACGTGCATGGATTGCTTCACCAACTATCTTTATTTGCTTTACTAGAATTGTTGCATGGTTTTACTTTACTATTAAAGTAGAGGTTTTACATGTAACGAAAAATATGTCTTTTATTATGTTTGTTAGTTAAATTAGTTAATTAAGTTATTTTATTGTTAGTTGAATGTAATAAGTTGGCCGAAATTGGAGTTGTAACAAGGGATGGCTTAGGCGAAAGTTTTGCAAAGCTTTCCTAAATCCAATGTTTCCTTAAGTTGTGCTAGATTCTAGGCTTTAATTTAGGGGAAACTTTCCTTATTTACTTAAAGCTAGCCGTGAGTTGTAATGCCTTGGAGGGCAAGGATTACTTGCTGCCCTCCTTATAAATAGGCGCCTAGTCCATTAATAAAAGGGGTAGACTGATTTTGAGAATTGTGAGCATTGCTTATTTCGGTTGTTAACCAAAACAATACTTGTTGCGACTTGTATTCATCTTCTAATTGCGATTAGGAAGAGACCCTCTTATTCCTGCGAGAATCAAGAGTACTATCCTTGTTTTTATTTCTTATTTTTAGCATTCATTCACTATAAAAAACATAAAAAGACGTCACCTAAAACTAGGTTAAAGTTTGTGAATTTTCGGACCTTAAAATTCATATCAAGATACGTGCATGGATTGCTTCACCAACTATCTTTATTTGCTTTACTAGAATTGTTGCATGGTTTTACTTTACTATTAAAGTAGAGGTTTTACATGTAACGAAAAATATGTCTTTTATTATGTTTGTTAGTTAAATTAGTTAATTAAGTTATTTTATTGTTAGTTGAATGTAATAAGTTGGCCGAAATTGGAGTTGTAACAAGGGATGGCTTAGGCGTGTGGTTTTGTAAGATTTATGGAAAGTTTTGCAAAGCTTTCCTAAATCCAATGTTTCCTTAAGTTGTGCTAGATTCTAGGCTTTAATTTAGGGGAAACTTTCCTTATTTACTTAAAGCTAGCCGTGAGTTGTAATGCCTTGGAGGGCAAGGATTACTTGCTGCCCTCCTTATAAATAGGCGCCTAGTCCATTAATAAAAGGGGTAGACTGATTTTGAGAATTGTGAGCATTGCTTATTTCGGTTGTTAACCAAAACAATACTTGTTGCGACTTGTATTCATCTTCTAATTGCGATTAGGAAGAGACCCTCTTATTCCTGCGAGAATCAAGAGTACTATCCTTGTTTTTATTTCTTATTTTTAGCATTCATTCACTATAAAATACATAAAAAGACGTCACCTAAAACTAGGTTAAAGTTTGTGAATTTTCGGACCTTAAAATTCATATCAAGATACGTGCATGGATTGCTTCACCAACTATCTTTATTTGCTTTACTAGAATTGTTGCATGGTTTTACTTTACTATTAAAGTAGAGGTTTTACATGTAACGAAAAATATGTCTTTTATTATGTTTGTTAGTTAAATTAGTTAATTAAGTTATTTTATTGTTAGTTGAATGTAATAAGTTGGCCGAAATTGGAGTTGTAACAAGGGATGGCTTAGGCGTGTGGTTTTGTAAGATTTATGGAAAGTTTTGCAAAGCTTTCCTAAATCCAATGTTTCCTTAAGTTGTGCTAGATTCTAGGCTTTAATTTAGGGGAAACTTTCCTTATTTACTTAAAGCTAGCCGTGAGTTGTAATGCCTTGGAGGGCAAGGATTACTTGTCGCCCTCCTTATAAATAGGCGCCTAGTCCATTAATAAAAGGGGTAGACCGATTTTGAGAATTGTGAGCATTGCTTATTTCGGTTGTTAACCAAAACAATACTTGTTGCGACTTGTATTCATCTTCTAATTGCGATTAGGAAGAGACCCTCTTATTCTCGCGAGAATCAAGAGTACTATCCTTGTTTTTATTTCTTATTTTTAGCATTCATTCACTATAAAAAACATAAAAAGACGTCACCTAAAACTAGGTTAAAGTTTGTGAATTTTCGGACCTTAAAATTCATATCAAGATACGTGCATGGATTGCTTCACCAACTATCTTTATTTGCTTTACTAGAATTGTTGCATGGTTTTACTTTACTATTAAAGTAGAGGTTTTACATGTAACGAAAAATATGTCTTTTATTATGTTTGTTAGTTAAATTAGTTAATTAAGTTATTTTATTGTTAGTTGAATGTAATAAGTTGGCCGAAATTGGAGTTGTAACAAGGGATGGCTTAGGCGTGTGGTTTTGTAAGATTTATGGAAAGTTTTGCAAAGCTTTCCTAAATCCAATGTTTCCTTAAGTTGTGCTAGATTCTAGGCTTTAATTTAGGGGAAACTTTCCTTATTTACTTAAAGCTAGCCGTGAGTTGTAATGCCTTGGAGGGCAAGGATTACTTGCCGCCCTCCTTATAAATAGGCGCCTAGTCCATTAATAAAAGGGGTAGACCGATTTTGAGAATTGTGAGCATTGCTTATTTCGGTTGTTAACCAAAACAATACTTGTTGCGACTTGTATTCATCTTCTAATTGCGATTAGGAAGAGACCCTCTTATTCCTGCGAGAATCAAGAGTACTATCCTTGTTTTTATTTCTTATTTTCAGCATTCATTCACTATAAAAAACATAAAAAGACGTCACTTAAAACTAGGTTAAAGTTTGTGAATTTTGGACCTTAAAATTCATATCAAGATACGTGCATGGATTGCTTCACCAACTATCTTTATTTGCTTTACTAGAATTGTTGCATGGTTTTACTTTACTATTAAAGTAGAGGTTTTACATGTAACGAAAAATATGTCTTTTATTATGTTTGTTAGTTAAATTAGTTAATTAAGTTATTTTATTGTTAGTTGAATGTAATAAGTTGGCCGAAATTGGAGTTGTAACAAGGGATGGCTTAGGCGTGTGGTTTTGTAAGATTTATGGAAAGTTTTGCAAAGCTTTCCTAAATCCAATGTTTCCTTAAGTTGTGCTAGATTCTAGGCTTTAATTTAGGGGAAACTTTCCTTATTTACTTAAAGCTAGCCGTGAGTTGTAATGCCTTGGAGGGCAAGGATTACTTGCTGCCCTCCTTATAAATAGGCGCCTAGTCCATTAATAAAAGGGGTAGACTGATTTTGAGAATTGTGAGCATTGCTTATTTCGGTTGTTAACCAAAACAATACTTGTTGCGACTTGTATTCATCTTCTAATTGCGATTAGGAAGAGACCCTCTTATTCCTGCGAGAATCAAGAGTACTATCCTTGTTTTTATTTCTTATTTTTAGCATTCATTCACTATAAAAAACATAAAAAGACGTCACCTAAAACTAGGTTAAAGTTTGTGAATTTTCGGACCTTAAAATTCATATCAAGATACGTGCATGGATTGCTTCACCAACTATCTTTATTTGCTTTACTAGAATTGTTGCATGGTTTTACTTTACTATTAAAGTAGAGGTTTTACATGTAACGAAAAATATGTCTTTTATTATGTTTGTTAGTTAAATTAGTTAATTAAGTTATTTTATTGTTAGTTGAATGTAATAAGTTGGCCGAAATTGGAGTTGTAACAAGGGATGGCTTAGGCGTGTGGTTTTGTAAGATTTATGGAAAGTTTTGCAAAGCTTTCCTAAATCCAATGTTTCCTTAAGTTGTGCTAGATTCTAGGCTTTAATTTAGGGGAAACTTTCCTTATTTACTTAAAGCTAGCCGTGAGTTGTAATGCCTTGGAGGGCAAGGATTACTTGCTGCCCTCCTTATAAATAGGCGCCTAGTCCATTAATAAAAGGGGTAGACTGATTTTGAGAATTGTGAGCATTGCTTATTTCGGTTGTTAACCAAAACAATACTTGTTGCGACTTGTATTCATCTTCTAATTGCGATTAGGAAGAGACCCTCTTATTCCTGCGAGAATCAAGAGTACTATCCTTGTTTTTATTTCTTATTTTTAGCATTCATTCACTATAAAAAACATAAAAAGACGTCACCTAAAACTAGGTTAAAGTTTGTGAATTTTCGGACCTTAAAATTCATATCAAGATACGTGCATGGATTGCTTCACCAACTATCTTTATTTGCTTTACTAGAATTGTTGCATGGTTTTACTTTACTATTAAAGTAGAGGTTTTACATGTAACGAAAAATATGTCTTTTATTATGTTTGTTAGTTAAATTAGTTAATTAAGTTATTTTATTGTTAGTTGAATGTAATAAGTTGGCCGAAATTGGAGTTGTAACAAGGGATGGCTTAGGCGTGTGGTTTTGTAAGATTTATGGAAAGTTTTGCAAAGCTTTCCTAAATCCAATGTTTCCTTAAGTTGTGCTAGATTCTAGGCTTTAATTTAGGGGAAACTTTCCTTATTTACTTAAAGCTAGCCGTGAGTTGTAATGCCTTGGAGGGCAAGGATTACTTGCCGCCCTCCTTATAAATAGGCGCCTAGTCCATTAATAAAAGGGGTAGACCGATTTTGAGAATTGTGAGCATTGCTTATTTCGGTTGTTAACCAAAACAATACTTGTTGCGACTTGTATTCATCTTCTAATTGCGATTAGGAAGAGACCCTCTTATTCCTGCGAGAATCAAGAGTACTATCCTTGTTTTTATTTCTTATTTTTAGCATTCATTCACTATAAAAAACATAAAAAGACGTCACCTAAAACTAGGTTAAAGTTTGTGAATTTTCGGACCTTAAAATTCATATCAAGATACGTGCATGGATTGCTTCACCAACTATCTTTATTTGCTTTACTAGAATTGTTGCATGGTTTTACTTTACTATTAAAGTAGAGGTTTTACATGTAACGAAAAATATGTCTTTTATTATGTTTGTTAGTTAAATTAGTTAATTAAGTTATTTTATTGTTAGTTGAATGTAATAAGTTGGCCGAAATTGGAGTTGTAACAAGGGATGGCTTAGGCGTGTGGTTTTGTAAGATTTATGGAAAGTTTTGCAAAGCTTTCCTAAATCCAATGTTTCCTTAAGTTGTGCTAGATTCTAGGCTTTAATTTAGGGGAAACTTTCCTTATTTACTTAAAGCTAGCCGTGAGTTGTAATGCCTTGGAGGGCAAGGATTACTTGCCGCCCTCCTTATAAATAGGCGCCTAGTCCATTAATAAAAGGGGTAGACTCGATTTTGAGAATTGTGAGCATTGCTTATTTCGGTTGTTAACCAAAACAATACTTGTTGCGACTTGTATTCATCTTCTAATTGCGATTAGGAAGAGACCCTCTTATTCCTGCGAGAATCAAGAGTACTATCCTTGTTTTTATTTCTTATTTTCAGCATTCATTCACTATAAAAAACATAAAAAGACGTCACTTAAAACTAGGTTAAAGTTTGTGAATTTTCGGACCTTAAAATTCATATCAAGATACGTGCATGGATTGCTTCACCAACTATCTTTATTTGCTTTACTAGAATTGTTGCATGGTTTTACTTTACTATTAAAGTAGAGGTTTTACATGTAACGAAAAATATGTCTTTTATTATGTTTGTTAGTTAAATTAGTTAATTAAGTTATTTTATTGTTAGTTGAATGTAATAAGTTGGCCGAAATTGGAGTTGTAACAAGGGATGGCTTAGGCGTGTGGTTTTGTAAGATTTATGGAAAGTTTTGCAAAGCTTTCCTAAATCCAATGTTTCCTTAAGTTGTGCTAGATTCTAGGCTTTAATTTAGGGGAAACTTTCCTTATTTACTTAAAGCTAGCCGTGAGTTGTAATGCCTTGGAGGGCAAGGATTACTTGCCGCCCTCCTTATAAATAGGCGCCTAGTCCATTAATAAAAGGGGTAGACTCGATTTTGAGAATTGTGAGCATTGCTTATTTCGGTTGTTAACCAAAACAATACTTGTTGCGACTTGTATTCATCTTCTAATTGCGATTAGGAAGAGACCCTCTTATTCCTGCGAGAATCAAGAGTACTATCCTTAAAACTAGGTTAAAGTTTGTGAATTTTCGGACCTTAAAATTCATATCAAGATACGTGCATGGATTGCTTCACCAACTATCTTTATTTGCTTTACTAGAATTGTTGCATGGTTTTACTTTACTATTAAAGTAGAGGTTTTACATGTAACGAAAAATATGTCTTTTATTATGTTTGTTAGTTAAATTAGTTAATTAAGTTATTTTATTGTTAGTTGAATGTAATAAGTTGGCCGAAATTGGAGTTGTAACAAGGGATGGCTTAGGCGTGTGGTTTTGTAAGATTTATGGAAAGTTTTGCAAAGCTTTCCTAAATCCAATGTTTCCTTAAGTTGTGCTAGATTCTAGGCTTTAATTTAGGGGAAACTTTCCTTATTTACTTAAAGCTAGCCGTGAGTTGTAATGCCTTGGAGGGCAAGGATTACTTGCTTCCCTCCTTATAAATAGGCGCCTAGTCCATTAATAAAAGGGGTAGGCGATTTTGAGAATTGTGAGCATTGCTTATTTCGGTTGTTAACCAAAACAATACTTGTTGCGACTTGTATTCATCTTCTAATTGCGATTAGGAAGAGACCCTCTTATTCCTGCGAGAATCAAGAGTACTATCCTTGTTTTTATTTCTTATTTTCAGCATTCATTCACTATAAAAAACATAAAAAGACGTCACCTAAAACTAGGTTAAAGTTTGTGAATTTTCGGACCTTAAAATTCATATCAAGATACGTGCATGGATTGCTTCACCAACTATCTTTATTTGCTTTACTAGAATTGTTGCATGGTTTTACTTTACTATTAAAGTAGAGGTTTTACATGTAACGAAAAATATGTCTTTTATTATGTTTGTTAGTTAAATTAGTTAATTAAGTTATTTTATTGTTAGTTGAATGTAATAAGTTGGCCGAAATTGGAGTTGTAACAAGGGATGGCTTAGGCGTGTGGTTTTGTAAGATTTATGGAAAGTTTTGCAAAGCTTTCCTAAATCCAATGTTTCCTTAAGTTGTGCTAGATTCTAGGCTTTAATTTAGGGGAAACTTTCCTTATTTACTTAAAGCTAGCCGTGAGTTGTAATGCCTTGGAGGGCAAGGATTACTTGCTGCCCTCCTTATAAATAGGCGCCTAGTCCATTAATAAAAGGGGTAGACTGATTTTGAGAATTGTGAGCATTGCTTATTTCGGTTGTTAACCAAAACAATACTTGTTGCGACTTGTATTCATCTTCTAATTGCGATTAGGAAGAGACCCTCTTATTCCTGCGAGAATCAAGAGTACTATCCTTGTTTTTATTTCTTATTTTCAGCATTCATTCACTATAAAAAACATAAAAAGACGTCACTTAAAACTAGGTTAAAGTTTGTGAATTTTCGGACCTTAAAATTCATATCAAGATACGTGCATGGATTGCTTCACCAACTATCTTTATTTGCTTTACTAGAATTGTTGCATGGTTTTACTTTACTATTAAAGTAGAGGTTTTACATGTAACGAAAAATATGTCTTTTATTATGTTTGTTAGTTAAATTAGTTAATTAAGTTATTTTATTGTTAGTTGAATGTAATAAGTTGGCCGAAATTGGAGTTGTAACAAGGGATGGCTTAGGCGTGTGGTTTTGTAAGATTTATGGAAAGTTTTGCAAAGCTTTCCTAAATCCAATGTTTCCTTAAGTTGTGCTAGATTCTAGGCTTTAATTTAGGGGAAACTTTCCTTATTTACTTAAAGCTAGCCGTGAGTTGTAATGCCTTGGAGGGCAAGGATTACTTGCTGCCCTCCTTATAAATAGGCGCCTAGTCCATTAATAAAAGGGGTAGACCGATTTTGAGAATTGTGAGCATTGCTTATTTCGGTTGTTAACCAAAACAATACTTGTTGCGACTTGTATTCATCTTCTAATTGCGATTAGGAAGAGACCCTCTTATTCCTGCGAGAATCAAGAGTACTATCCTTGTTTTTATTTCTTATTTTCAGCATTCATTCACTATAAAAAACATAAAAAGACGTCACTTAAAACTAGGTTAAAGTTTGTGAATTTTCGGACCTTAAAATTCATATCAAGATACGTGCATGGATTGCTTCACCAACTATCTTTATTTGCTTTACTAGAATTGTTGCATGGTTTTACTTTACTATTAAAGTAGAGGTTTTACATGTAACGAAAAATATGTCTTTTATTATGTTTGTTAGTTAAATTAGTTAATTAAGTTATTTTATTGTTAGTTGAATGTAATAAGTTGGCCGAAATTGGAGTTGTAACAAGGGATGGCTTAGGCGTGTGGTTTTGTAAGATTTATGGAAAGTTTTGCAAAGCTTTCCTAAATCCAATGTTTCCTTAAGTTGTGCTAGATTCTAGGCTTTAATTTAGGGGAAACTTTCCTTATTTACTTAAAGCTAGCCGTGAGTTGTAATGCCTTGGAGGGCAAGGATTACTTGCTTGCCCTCCTTATAAATAGGCGCCTAGTCCATTAATAAAAGGGGTAGGCGATTTTGAGAATTGTGAGCATTGCTTATTTCGGTTGTTAACCAAAACAATACTTGTTGTGACTTGTATTCATCTTCTAATTGCGATTAGGAAGAGACCCTCTTATTCCTGCGAGAATCAAGAGTACTATCCTTTTTTTTCTTATTTTCAGATTCATTCACTATAAAAACATAAAAAGAGTCACTTAAAACTAGGTTAAAGTTTGTGAATTTTCGGACCTTAAAATTCATATCAAGATACGTGCATGGATTGCTTCACCAACTATCTTTATTTGCTTTACTAGAATTGTTGCATGGTTTTACTTTACTATTAAAGTAGAGGTTTTACATGTAACGAAAAATATGTCTTTTATTATGTTTGTTAGTTAAATTAGTTAATTAAGTTATTTTATTGTTAGTTGAATGTAATAAGTTGGCCGAAATTGGAGTTGTAACAAGGGATGGCTTAGGCGTGTGGTTTTGTAAGATTTATGGAAAGTTTTGCAAAGCTTTCCTAAATCCAATGTTTCCTTAAGTTGTGCTAGATTCTAGGCTTTAATTTAGGGGAAACTTTCCTTATTTACTTAAAGCTAGCCGTGAGTTGTAATGCCTTGGAGGGCAAGGATTACTTGCTGCCCTCCTTATAAATAGGCGCCTAGTCCATTAATAAAAGGGGTAGACTGATTTTGAGAATTGTGAGCATTGCTTATTTCGGTTGTTAACCAAAACAATACTTGTTGCGACTTGTATTCATCTTCTAATTGCGATTAGGAAGAGACCCTCTTATTCCTGCGAGAATCAAGAGTACTATCCTTGTTTTTATTTCTTATTTTCAGCATTCATTCACTATAAAAAACATAAAAAGACGTCACTTAAAACTAGGTTAAAGTTTGTGAATTTTCGGACCTTAAAATTCATATCAAGATACGTGCATGGATTGCTTCACCAACTATCTTTATTTGCTTTACTAGAATTGTTGCATGGTTTTACTTTACTATTAAAGTAGAGGTTTTACATGTAACGAAAAATATGTCTTTTATTATGTTTGTTAGTTAAATTAGTTAATTAAGTTATTTTATTGTTAGTTGAATGTAATAAGTTGGCCGAAATTGGAGTTGTAACAAGGGATGGCTTAGGCGTGTGGTTTTGTAAGATTTATGGAAAGTTTTGCAAAGCTTTCCTAAATCCAATGTTTCCTTAAGTTGTGCTAGATTCTAGGCTTTAATTTAGGGGAAACTTTCCTTATTTACTTAAAGCTAGCCGTGAGTTGTAATGCCTTGGAGGGCAAGGATTACTTGCTGCCCTCCTTATAAATAGGCGCCTAGTCCATTAATAAAAGGGGTAGACTGATTTTGAGAATTGTGAGCATTGCTTATTTCGGTTGTTAACCAAAACAATACTTGTTGCGACTTGTATTCATCTTCTAATTGCGATTAGGAAGAGACCCTCTTATTCCTGCGAGAATCAAGAGTACTATCCTTGTTTTTATTTCTTATTTTCAGCATTCATTCACTATAAAAAACATAAAAAGACGTCACTTAAAACTAGGTTAAAGTTTGTGAATTTTCGGACCTTAAAATTCATATCAAGATACGTGCATGGATTGCTTCACCAACTATCTTTATTTGCTTTACTAGAATTGTTGCTTGGTTTTACTTTACTATTAAAGTAGAGGTTTTACATGTAACGAAAAATATGTCTTTTATTATGTTTGTTAGTTAAATTAGTTAATTAAGTTATTTTATTGTTAGTTGAATGTAATAAGTTGGCCGAAATTGGAGTTGTAACAAGGGATGGCTTAGGCGTGTGGTTTTGTAAGATTTATGGAAAGTTTTGCAAAGCTTTCCTAAATCCAATGTTTCCTTAAGTTGTGCTAGATTCTAGGCTTTAATTTAGGGGAAACTTTCCTTATTTACTTAAAGCTAGCCGTGAGTTGTAATGCCTTGGAGGGCAAGGATTACTTGCTGCCCTCCTTATAAATAGGCGCCTAGTCCATTAATAAAAGGGGTAGACTGATTTTGAGAATTGTGAGCATTGCTTATTTCGGTTGTTAACCAAAACAATACTTGTTGCGACTTGTATTCATCTTCTAATTGCGATTAGGAAGAGACCCTCTTATTCCTGCGAGAATCAAGAGTACTATCCTTGTTTTTATTTCTTATTTTCAGCATTCATTCACTATAAAAAACATAAAAAGACGTCACTTAAAACTAGGTTAAAGTTTGTGAATTTTCGGACCTTAAAATTCATATCAAGATACGTGCATGGATTGCTTCACCAACTATCTTTATTTGCTTTACTAGAATTGTTGCATGGTTTTACTTTACTATTAAAGTAGAGGTTTTACATGTAACGAAAAATATGTCTTTTATTATGTTTGTTAGTTAAATTAGTTAATTAAGTTATTTTATTGTTAGTTGAATGTAATAAGTTGGCCGAAATTGGAGTTGTAACAAGGGATGGCTTAGGCGTGTGGTTTTGTAAGATTTATGGAAAGTTTTGCAAAGCTTTCCTAAATCCAATGTTTCCTTAAGTTGTGCTAGATTCTAGGCTTTAATTTAGGGGAAACGTTCCTTATTTACTTAAAGCTAGCCGTGAGTTGTAATGCCTTGGAGGGCAAGGATTACTTGCTGCCCTCCTTATAAATAGGCGCCTAGTCCATTAATAAAAGGGGTAGACTGATTTTGAGAATTGTGAGCATTGCTTATTTCGGTTGTTAACCAAAACAATACTTGTTGCGACTTGTATTCATCTTCTAATTGCGATTAGGAAGAGACCCTCTTATTCCTGCGAGAATCAAGAGTACTATCCTTGTTTTTATTTCTTATTTTCAGCATTCATTCACTATAAAAAACATAAAAAGACGTCACTTAAAACTAGGTTAAAGTTTGTGAATTTTCGGACCTTAAAATTCATATCAAGATACGTGCATGGATTGCTTCACCAACTATCTTTATTTGCTTTACTAGAATTGTTGCATGGTTTTACTTTACTATTAAAGTAGAGGTTTTACATGTAACGAAAAATATGTCTTTTATTATGTTTGTTAGTTAAATTAGTTAATTAAGTTATTTTATTGTTAGTTGAATGTAATAAGTTGGCCGAAATTGGAGTTGTAACAAGGGATGGCTTAGGCGTGTGGTTTTGTAAGATTTATGGAAAGTTTTGCAAAGCTTTCCTAAATCCAATGTTTCCTTAAGTTGTGCTAGATTCTAGGCTTTAATTTAGGGGAAACGTTCCTTATTTACTTAAAGCTAGCCGTGAGTTGTAATGCCTTGGAGGGCAAGGATTACTTGCTGCCCTCCTTATAAATAGGCGCCTAGTCCATTAATAAAAGGGGTAGACTGATTTTGAGAATTGTGAGCATTGCTTATTTCGGTTGTTAACCAAAACAATACTTGTTGCGACTTGTATTCATCTTCTAATTGCGATTAGGAAGAGACCCTCTTATTCCTGCGAGAATCAAGAGTACTATCCTTGTTTTTATTTCTTATTTTCAGCATTCATTCACTATAAAAAACATAAAAAGACGTCACTTAAAACTAGGTTAAAGTTTGTGAATTTTCGGACCTTAAAATTCATATCAAGATACGTGCATGGATTGCTTCACCAACTATCTTTATTTGCTTTACTAGAATTGTTGCATGGTTTTACTTTACTATTAAAGTAGAGGTTTTACATGTAACGAAAAATATGTCTTTTATTATGTTTGTTAGTTAAATTAGTTAATTAAGTTATTTTATTGTTAGTTGAATGTAATAAGTTGGCCGAAATTGGAGTTGTAACAAGGGATGGCTTAGGCGTGTGGTTTTGTAAGATTTATGGAAAGTTTTGCAAAGCTTTCCTAAATCCAATGTTTCCTTAAGTTGTGCTAGATTCTAGGCTTTAATTTAGGGGAAACTTTCCTTATTTACTTAAAGCTAGCCGTGAGTTGTAATGCCTTGGAGGGCAAGGATTACTTGCTGCCCTCCTTATAAATAGGCGCCTAGTCCATTAATAAAAGGGGTAGACTGATTTTGAGAATTGTGAGCATTGCTTATTTCGGTTGTTAACCAAAACAATACTTGTTGCGACTTGTATTCATCTTCTAATTGCGATTAGGAAGAGACCCTCTTATTCCTGCGAGAATCAAGAGTACTATCCTTGTTTTTATTTCTTATTTTCAGCATTCATTCACTATAAAAAACATAAAAAGACGTCACTTAAAACTAGGTTAAAGTTTGTGAATTTTCGGACCTTAAAATTCATATCAAGATACGTGCATGGATTGCTTCACCAACTATCTTTATTTGCTTTACTAGAATTGTTGCATGGTTTTACTTTACTATTAAAGTAGAGGTTTTACATGTAACGAAAAATATGTCTTTTATTATGTTTGTTAGTTAAATTAGTTAATTAAGTTATTTTATTGTTAGTTGAATGTAATAAGTTGGCCGAAATTGGAGTTGTAACAAGGGATGGCTTAGGCGTGTGGTTTTGTAAGATTTATGGAAAGTTTTGCAAAGCTTTCCTAAATCCAATGTTTCCTTAAGTTGTGCTAGATTCTAGGCTTTAATTTAGGGGAAACTTTCCTTATTTACTTAAAGCTAGCCGTGAGTTGTAATGCCTTGGAGGGCAAGGATTACTTGCTGCCCTCCTTATAAATAGGCGCCTAGTCCATTAATAAAAGGGGTAGACTGATTTTGAGAATTGTGAGCATTGCTTATTTCGGTTGTTAACCAAAACAATACTTGTTGCGACTTGTATTCATCTTCTAATTGCGATTAGGAAGAGACCCTCTTATTCCTGCGAGAATCAAGAGTACTATCCTTGTTTTTATTTCTTATTTTCAGCATTCATTCACTATAAAAAACATAAAAAGACGTCACTTAAAACTAGGTTAAAGTTTGTGAATTTTCGGACCTTAAAATTCATATCAAGATACGTGCATGGATTGCTTCACCAACTATCTTTATTTGCTTTACTAGAATTGTTGCATGGTTTTACTTTACTATTAAAGTAGAGGTTTTACATGTAACGAAAAATATGTCTTTTATTATGTTTGTTAGTTAAATTAGTTAATTAAGTTATTTTATTGTTAGTTGAATGTAATAAGTTGGCCGAAATTGGAGTTGTAACAAGGGATGGCTTAGGCGTGTGGTTTTGTAAGATTTATGGAAAGTTTTGCAAAGCTTTCCTAAATCCAATGTTTCCTTAAGTTGTGCTAGATTCTAGGCTTTAATTTAGGGGAAACTTTCCTTATTTACTTAAAGCTAGCCGTGAGTTGTAATGCCTTGGAGGGCAAGGATTACTTGCTGCCCTCCTTATAAATAGGCGCCTAGTCCATTAATAAAAGGGGTAGACTGATTTTGAGAATTGTGAGCATTGCTTATTTCGGTTGTTAACCAAAACAATACTTGTTGCGACTTGTATTCATCTTCTAATTGCGATTAGGAAGAGACCCTCTTATTCCTGCGAGAATCAAGAGTACTATCCTTGTTTTTATTTCTTATTTTCAGCATTCATTCACTATAAAAAACATAAAAAGACGTCACTTAAAACTAGGTTAAAGTTTGTGAATTTTCGGACCTTAAAATTCATATCAAGATACGTGCATGGATTGCTTCACCAACTATCTTTATTTGCTTTACTAGAATTGTTGCATGGTTTTACTTTACTATTAAAGTAGAGGTTTTACATGTAACGAAAAATATGTCTTTTATTATGTTTGTTAGTTAAATTAGTTAATTAAGTTATTTTATTGTTAGTTGAATGTAATAAGTTGGCCGAAATTGGAGTTGTAACAAGGGATGGCTTAGGCGTGTGGTTTTGTAAGATTTATGGAAAGTTTTGCAAAGCTTTCCTAAATCCAATGTTTCCTTAAGTTGTGCTAGATTCTAGGCTTTAATTTAGGGGAAACTTTCCTTATTTACTTAAAGCTAGCCGTGAGTTGTAATGCCTTGGAGGGCAAGGATTACTTGCTGCCCTCCTTATAAATAGGCGCCTAGTCCATTAATAAAAGGGGTAGACTGATTTTGAGAATTGTGAGCATTGCTTATTTCGGTTGTTAACCAAAACAATACTTGTTGCGACTTGTATTCATCTTCTAATTGCGATTAGGAAGAGACCCTCTTATTCCTGCGAGAATCAAGAGTACTATCCTTGTTTTTATTTCTTATTTTCAGCATTCATTCACTATAAAAAACATAAAAAGACGTCACTTAAAACTAGGTTAAAGTTTGTGAATTTTCGGACCTTAAAATTCATATCAAGATACGTGCATGGATTGCTTCACCAACTATCTTTATTTGCTTTACTAGAATTGTTGCATGGTTTTACTTTACTATTAAAGTAGAGGTTTTACATGTAACGAAAAATATGTCTTTTATTATGTTTGTTAGTTAAATTAGTTAATTAAGTTATTTTATTGTTAGTTGAATGTAATAAGTTGGCCGAAATTGGAGTTGTAACAAGGGATGGCTTAGGCGTGTGGTTTTGTAAGATTTATGGAAAGTTTTGCAAAGCTTTCCTAAATCCAATGTTTCCTTAAGTTGTGCTAGATTCTAGGCTTTAATTTAGGGGAAACTTTCCTTATTTACTTAAAGCTAGCCGTGAGTTGTAATGCCTTGGAGGGCAAGGATTACTTGCTGCCCTCCTTATAAATAGGCGCCTAGTCCATTAATAAAAGGGGTAGACTGATTTTGAGAATTGTGAGCATTGCTTATTTCGGTTGTTAACCAAAACAATACTTGCTGCGACTTGTATTCATCTTCTAATTGCGATTAGGAAGAGACCCTCTTATTCCTGCGAGAATCAAGAGTACTATCCTTGTTTTTATTTCTTATTTTCAGCATTCATTCACTATAAAAAACATAAAAAGACGTCACTTAAAACTAGGTTAAAGTTTGTGAATTTTCGGACCTTAAAATTCATATCATTTATACACTAGCACCCACATCACAGGACACATGCATCTCCCCTAATTGTTTGTCTGTATATTCTTTGTATTTATAGGTACCTAACATTGAACAACTCTAGACAAGTTATATTCTGCTAAGGTTTACAGACCACTACGAATTAACAACAGAAGACAAGTGTTATATACATGGTGCTTCCAGCGCACCTACAATGCTGTGCCACACGCAGCAAACTGCGTCCAGCGCAGCATACCACACCAAGCGCAAGACTGTGTGTCTGGCACACAGCCCTGTACAGCGCCCTTGGGGGCTTCATAGCCAAGTGGGGCCCACATGCTCAACTCCTTATGAATTCAAATGGCGCACTGCGTCCAGCACAGTATCCCGCGATAAGCGCCAGCCTGTGCATCTGGCGCACAGTCTTGTACAACACGCTTGGCAGCTTCTTAGCCAAATGGAACCCACATGCTTCTTTCCAAATGAATTCAAATGTTCATTACGACATCGCGCTCGACAAACTAACAGATTTTCAAATCTGCAACAAAAATACAATTTTGCCATTTTTCCAACATGCTATACTCCATGCAAATCTTGCTTGAGAGACAACAAGTACTCAGGAGTCTTAACAGCGGAAAACACACCTTTAGGTTTGCGGACCATCATCATTACACATTACCCTGGAGCGGAACCATTAGTAGCTTTATCCCGGCATGAGCCGGACCATTAATAGCTATATCCCGTCATTAGCCGGACCATTAATAGCTTTATCCCGTCATGAGCCGGACCACTAATAGCTCTATCCCGTCATGAGCCAGACCATTAATAGCTCTATCCCGTCGTGAGCCGGACCATTAATAACGTTATCCCATCGTGAGCCGGACCATTAATAACTCTATCCCATCGTGAGCCAAACCATTAATAGCTTTATCCCGCCGTGAGGCGGACCATATATAGCTATATCCCGTCGTGAGCCGGACCATTAATAGCTTTATCCCGTCTTGAGCCGGATGATTAATAGGCTTATCACGTCGTGAGCCGGACCATTAATAACTCTATCCCGTCATGAGCCGGAAAATTAATAACTCTATCCCGTCGTGAGCAGACCATTAATAGCTCTATTCTATCGTGAGCCAGATCATAATACCTCTATCCCGTCGTGAGCCGGACCATAATAGCTCTATCCCGTCGTGAGCCGAACCATAATAGCTCTACACATCATCAACACCCTGGAGTGGGACCATAATAGCTCATGATTTCTCTTCACCTATATCATTTCATTTTTGCAAATATACATTCATTTTGCAAATTTGTTTCATATATGTCTGTTCCTGAAACTTTTGCTTATTTTGCAGGTACTGGCGTAAAAGGTGAATTTGGATTGCAGAGCATCGGGAATCATTCTCCGTCCCGACACGTGTACTTTGACTTTCGATTTTGCAAACCTCAGTCAAAGTAGGGGACTTATGTAGACACATAATCGTGTCTCCCCATTTAAGGGTCCAATGATGCAATATACCGCTGTCTTTGTTGGAACAGTCCAATGGAGGAGCAGTCCGGATAACCAGGCTATATGAGTTTTGTAATGATATTTCAAATCTTGTTAGATTGGATTATGAAATTTTCATAGACGATATGCAATATATTCGAAGAATCAGGAAGAGCATGCATAAAGCATAGCTTAAAGAAGTATTAGGGATTTTGAGGAAAGAACGAAGTTTGAGTGGACATAAAATTGCAGGAGAGCTTTCCAATAGTTGAAGAAAAGGTTAACGGATGTCAAATCTAGAGCTTTGCTTTCGGGGACAGAAAGATTTGAAGTATATAGCAATGTTTCTTAGAAAGGTTTGGGATATGTATTGATATAGCATCAGCAAGTTATAACCTATGCATCTAGGAAGCTAAAGCCCATAAGAAAAATTATCTTGTGCATGATCTGGAGTAGAAACTGAGAGAGTTGCTTTAAAATTGTGGAGGCCTTATTAAATTAGGTAACTTGTAAGGTTTATGCTGATCATAGAAGCTTAAGGTATATATTTACCTAGAAAGAGATGAATGTGGAACACCGAAGGTGCCTAGTATTGCTCAAGGATTATGATCTAGACATTTAGTACCGAATGGGAATAGCAGATAAGGTAACAGATGCTTTGAACAAGAGATCTCATCGGAAGGTTGATCTCATGTTTTCAGAAGAATTATATAAGGAACTAATTCAATTGGAGTTAAATCTGATTATCAAAGGAGATTTGCAAAGAGAAATAAATGTTGTGATTAAAACATTCCTTTTGAGGATATTTGAGCTAAGTAAGTGCAAGCTAAGTTTATCAAGGAACTGAGGTCAAAGATAAAGAAAAAGGAAACAGTGGATTTTCAAGTATATACTGGTGGAAGCATACGAATAAACGAGAATTGGGTGTACCGATGATTCAGAGCTGAAGAATAAAATTCTGAGGGAGGCACTTAGTAGTGTGTACTCAGTTCATCATTAAAGGGAAAGATGATTTAGGATATAAAGAGGAACTCTAGGTGGAAAGGGTTGAAGTAAGATGTGCCACAATATATCGCAAAATACTTAAATTACCAATAAGGTAAGATTGAGGGGAGTAGTGGCATGAGATTAAGAAACAAGTGCAATTAATTCGAAAAATGGAGATAGCTTAGATAATAAGTATTCAACCCTTTGTTTCAAGAATTATTATGGTTAGCTTACAAAGACTCTTAGAAGTATTTGTCATATTTGTGGTTTTCATATTTTGGTTGTCAATTGCCACCATATAAGTGTTATGAGTTCGACTGTAAAGAAACAATAATTCTGATATGTTCTACATGTAATGTTTCCTTTTTATGTGGCTTAAGATGAACAAAATTAGTTTTTAGGATTTGGAGTACTAGATTATTGAGACCCAATGTATCTATTAATGGATTTCTAACTCATGTTTTCTCTAGATTACTGAAAGAACTTGTAAAATATATATAATTATATTACGAGATATGGGTATATGCTATAAAAACCTTTAAACCTATGAATATGGATTTTCAAAGGTATGAATTTGTGTAATTAAGAACTAAATATTCTTACGCAAGGATTCTTTAGAAAAAGGGAAAGTATTATAGAGAGTAAGTTGGTAAATGAACTCCCGAATCAATCGTGGAATAGAGGGGTAACCTATTAGAACAAATTAGATATGCAAGAGCAATATTCTCAGTTACTCTAAGGTACGAGATAAGTTTTAGGACGAAACTTTTTTAAGGGAGGTAGAGAGTAATATCCTTACTTTTTGAACCGAGGTTAATTGCTGACACGAGATTTACTAGCGTACTAATCAGTACGTAATATGTTGTGCTTTTTGAGGAATAAAAATTAAAACTTAAAAAAGTAAATTACAAATAGTCCTTATGTGAATTTTGATTGTGAATGTGGATATTATAGATTATTATGTGATAAGTAATATTAATTACGAGTTAAGATAAGTTATTTATAAATTATGTTAAGAACATTAAGCATCAATATGGAATTCTAAGATTTCGAGATATTATCGGTTTTGTGTTTAAGATACTTTATAATTATGATTTAAGGGCTAAATGAATCCAAATATCCTCATTAAGGTAAAAGACATATTTTGGGGATTTAGTTTAAAGTATAATCAAGGATTAGAGCTTCAGTAAAGAGAATGTTAAGGATTAAGTTAAAACCAGAAAATTATGTAATATTCCTAAGCTGTGAAATGATTCTTTTGACCTTTTGTTACTTAAGCCAAAATTACAAAATAACCCTTGGCTATTAACCTATATATACCAAGGTATGATACTTATATTTGTTCCATCCAAATGTAACCAGAAAGCTTGGAAAACAGTCCTCACTTCTCTTGTTTTGGCTCCATTTTTGCTCATCTTTTGCGCTGAATTGCTACATGCAAAAATTATTTTGGATCTCTTAAGTGTAGTTACATACTAGGCAACTGTTAGTTTGAGGTTATCAAAGAAATTGCATGAAAATATAAGAAGAGTGTAGGAAATTAGCAAAGGAAGCTTAAGTTTAGGTGAAGAAACCTTAAGCTCTTTTCTCTCAGTTAAGGTACACAAAAACCACCACCTAAACTTTGTTTTAAACGTTTTGATTATGAGATTTTGATTATGCAAATTATGCATATTTTGAGTTATGCTTCGCATGTGAATAAAATTGATTTGCATGTAAGTTTCTTATGTTGATCTAAATGTTTTATGAATTGCATGACAAGTTCCCATTAGATTGTACAACCCGATTGTGTTCTTGTTATAACCGGTGATGAGCATAAGCTGTTATTGCCATTTTTCAAACCAAGAACCTTGATGTTTATCATAAGCATTTATTGTTAAACCATTAATCTTATTACAAATAAATTACTGGTGGTATGAACCTTAAAGCTCCATTCATTATGTAGTTCTTCTGATTTTGATCGCAAATGATGGAGAAAAAAAACCTTTATTTTCTCTCCTCTGTCATGTTTTCTTGCTACTCAATTATCACCAGAATGCATTCCATTTTTGTATGTGCTGCATGAAAGTTGTAGATCACGAAAAGTTAATTAATTTAGACACAAAAATCACCTAAATCGGATCTCAGATCTCGGATCAGGGAGTTATGCCTTATGCAAGTCTGATGTTGCTACTGCCTTTGTTCTGCTGCAGCTAGTTAGTGGTGTTGTGATGCTATAACTTCTCCTCTCCCTCTTACTCTTCTAAATACCTAAATCAAGGCTTATGAAATAAGGTTTGCGCGTGTTTAGTTTCAGTAAATGGATTTTGGAAATCTAAGATGTTTTCTCAAATGCTTCCTAGATTAAATGTAAATTAGTTATCTTTATTTATATTTTGAGAGAGATTGATTGTAGCTCCTATGCAAATAAATCCTATTATTAATTCGTTTTTGGGCTAACATAAATACCCCATGAGCCGAGAGTTTAACTGGGTTCTTTCTTAATTTCGTTATCCCAAATTGAACCAGATATTTCATACTTCTAAACTCCCTTATTCTTCTTGGCTTTGGTTGTTACCTTTTGAAAGACCTAATGGGAGTCTGAGTTCTTTTTAGAAACCATTGATAACTCTTGAATAGGACCTTTGGTTATAAAACATTCATACTGTAATTAAGGGAAACTTAGCATGATTCTATTACTTTTAAACAACGACGATACTTGAGTAATGAATTTTGTATATTAGGAATTATGTTTATGGGAATTATGGATTATGTTTATGAACAACTATGCATAAAGTATTATTATGAAAGTTCAAAGGAAAATATCTATGTGTTTCCGAACAAGTGTAAATGTATGCTTTAAGAAAAATACATGTTATCTTAATCATATTTCTACAAAAGTTTACCGGAGAATATCAATGTATTTTTGAGTTATTATAAACGTATTCCGATACAAATTAAGTATATTGTGTGAGTAAAGCTAAAAGAGTATAACATAATCTCAGCCACCTTATTATTTTTGAACCGGTGGAACTTGTTTACCAGCCTAAGCCTGTTTTGTTCTCTAAACCTACCTTGGTGGGGGGTAGATTCTTCTGTTTTGCAGGACTAGAATGAAGTATGGGATTAGCTTATGATGTTTGTGAATATGTTATGTTTGTAACGTCTATGGTATTATGAATATATGTTTAGTAAAATTATAATTATGTTTTCATCAAGTAAGTATTCAAATTATGTTGTAATAACTATTTTACTTTAGTTGTTTTCATAGTATGCTTAGATACTAACGGATTCATGTCTTTCTATAATCATAGGTAGAGCAGGAGCCTTCCCTAACAGCCTCTCTTGTTAGTGGCTTAATTATGTGATTTGGAGTGGACTGTTACATTTCTCGTCTGGGTCTTGTATCACGGTTTGCAGGATGAGCAAGTTTGAAGCTTGAAATAGGACATTCAAAGGAATGAATGTTGTTGAGTGTTTTGATGTGTTTGAATATAGCTAAGTATGCGTAGAAGTCAAAGGACATATAAAGTCGTTCGAAAAAACTAGTTATTCATAGGCAAAGGAAACCAAAAACATCGCGAAAAGATAAGGAAAAATTGTGCTTCTAGCGCACAATTTTTTTTAAAGATTCTTTTTTATCCTTCGGTAGAATCTATCCTTTGTAATCCGAAATCAGCTATCTTTTGGAATAAAAATTTGATTTTCTAAATATCCTTTAAAAATTAATTATCAAGAATACTTAATATTAAAATATTAAAAATACAATTAATTATCAGAAAAAATTAATTCGGACTTTAAAATCGGGCTCAGGCAGACTTTATATTTTTAAAATGAGTTTGAGCTTATCTCGTTTGGTTGCTTTTCCTTTGGATCGGACCAATTAGGACGACGGTAGGTTTCATCATTGGGTAATCAATAGGGCGACACGATTTTGTGTCTACAATTATTGTTTTAGGTTTAGTACTTTGAGATTTAGAGGTTGTTATGCTTCTTTATGGATAATTTGGGAAGCTTCATTTGTGTTTTATTTTCTTTAAGTTTATACGTAAACCCTTATTTATAATAACATTTCGGTCATGTGATATTTCAGCTATCGTCATTTCTTTAATAAAATGTTCTATTTTGTTTAAATTAGTTTTTATAAAAGGATGGAGTGTTACACGAGGCCCTTCGCTCGAGGCCTCGACTAAGGCACACGCATGCAACCCCCGCTGATGGGCCTGTCGTGTTGTGCATTTGTCTAGCACTTGCGCGTGACAAAGCAAGGCCCAAGGCCTTCGCTTGTGCGATGCGACTCTTCGTGTAACCCATCGTTGGTAGGCAGCTTACATATGGCTGCTGGCCAATGTTGCATCTACTACTCACTCGTGGTCTTCGCGCGTTGCCAAGCCATAGGGCCTTTTGGCCACTATTGGCGGTACGATTAGACTTGAGGCGTTTAAGCCCAACATCCTACTTATCGATCTGAACAATTTTTAAACAACTTATTTGTGCATTTAAACCAATTTCTCTATTAATTCAATTTTGTGCTTATGGTGTGTCCCAATAGATTGAATCATGAGTAAGTTGTGAGAATAATAATAGGAAAAATGGATGAGAATACCCCCAACTTTGGTCCGTCCGCCTTTAGTCCCCCCCAACTATGGGCTATTCCTGTATAATGCCAACTATTGGGGAGGTCCGCCACTAATGCACCCAGATGACTTGTAACTTGTTACCAAGGTAATTTTTTCATTCTTTTTCTCTTTTATTTTTATTTCCTCTACCTCTCCCATTCCCACCCCTCCCCCGATTTCTCCCCGCCAGCCCAGCCCCCTCCCCCCACTCCCACCACCCCCAGCAGCCCCCCAAACTCCATCCACCCCCGATTAACTATGAACTGCTTGAAATTTTACTACTTTCACTGCTACCTCTCTTCCCTTCCCCCCAGTTCCCTTGTTTCTCTGTAACACCCGTGTCCCTCTTCAACTATATAACTCCTTCTTTGTCCCACTTATTGCCAAACTCTTACTTGTAATTCTACTCTTACTTCCCACTTCTATTTCAAATAAAACCCACTTTTTCTTTTTCTTTTCTTTCAGAACATAAGAACCCACTTTTTTTCTTCTTCTATGATTTTCAGGTCTGTATCTTGGTTTTATTAGGGTTTTTGTCAATTCGGTGATCAATTTTATTGGTGGGTTCTTGGGGGATGCTTTGTAGCAAGAAAATGTTTAATTTGTTTCTTAGTAAGAATGTAAGAAAGATTCTTAAGCGTAAGGATAACGATGCTGGTTAAAAAGGTACAATTTTTTTGGGTTCTTGTTTTAATGTTGCCGCTCTTGCTGCTGCTGGTTGAATTAGGCGACTTGAATGCCGCCGTCACCATTGAAGGGGGAGGAGAGAAATTATGAGTTTGTGGTTTAAATGTTGAAGATGGTGATGAACATTTTTAAGGAGAGAGAAAACTAAAGGTGGAAAAATGGTGATTGATGAGGAAGGAGCTCACTGCGATCAAATTGAACTGAGGTCAGAGGAGATAGAGAAGAGCGAGAGAGATGGTGGAGGGGGACTGGTGGTTGAGGTGGGGGAGGAAGAGGAGGGGTGGCAGTGGGGTGGGGTGGGAGTAGTAAAATCGTAAGGGTGGGGTGATAAAAAAGCAAAACAAAAAAAATTAAGTAAAACCAATAAGAGCATGACACGTGACATTTTTTCCTGCTAAACCGGTTCTTTTTTACTAGGGGTGCATTTTTGGCGGACTCCCCCAATAGTTGGGGTATTTAAAAATAACTCAAAGTTGGGGGTATTAAAAACGGACGGGCCAAAGTTGGGGGTACTCTGATCCATTTTTCCATAATAATATTATACTTACTAATCGGAAGCGGTCTCCCGCTAGACAATACGTCCCAACTACTTGATCTTACTGAATTAGTTATATTCGTTAATTAATCGAAACCAAGTATCAAACAAATGCACATTGGCTGAAGGACACATTTCGTCCAGTGATACTAAGCCATAAAACCCAGATCGTGATATGGACTGAAAGAAAAGGACACATTGATCATTCGGCCCTTAGAAAAATTCACAAGACACATCATGAGCTGCAACCCTCCTTGTTCAATACTCTAGATAGGCACTGGCGAAGAACTATAATGCTTTTTTTTTTCTTTTCACTAGGCCTTTAAATAACTAATAATTTAGTTTATGTTAGACCATCAATTATCTTAAAAAATACACCAACACAAATAGATGACCTCTTTTATCTTGGAATTGATAAGGTGATCATAACACCAACTAAGTTCCTTTAAATTCATTTAACCTTGTTGAATGAATCGACAATTAAACTAGTTTCATAAATACATAACCTTCCTTTTACTCATTCAAGATGACCATCGTTCAAAGAGTAACAGGAATGGTGCAATATGGAATTATTAATCAATCAATTCAACAAATCATTAAAATTCAATAACTTTATTAATCAAATGGTGTGATTAATAAACAATATATCTAATACATACATGCATCGATAATCCATACAAAGACATAATTTGAGTATAGCCAAGCATGCTCCACCAATAGTCACAAAAACATGCCTATTTCATCGAAAATAATATAGTCTAGAATTACTGACAGTTATGTGATCCTAAACATTGTACTAAATTCTCATTATTCCAAATCCTATACATGGTATTATGTACAAAGCTTTTAGAAATGCACGTACCTCATATAAACTACTCTTCATTCCACTTCAAACTTAGAAGTCATTTATTGAGAAATTTTTCCTACAAGTAACATCACATAATCAATACACCGTCACCAATAAAAACCCTTTAATCGTAAAAACTTAATATTAGATATAAAATTTCTTACTTTTTAAATCATAACATATATACTATTGATTTTCATCTTTGAAAAACATTAAAATCTACTCATTTCCTACATAAATCATCACTTTAAACGAGCATAAAGTCTTAGCTATAAGTTTTGCGCAATAGTTTATTATGTAACACCATCATTCACACGTGTGAAATATCTGTCCACTCATCCCCTCGTCTTTCACTATTCCCATTCATCTCCTCCATAATTAACACGCCTCTTCCGCCACCTCCACTATCACAACCATCCCCCTTTTATTTTTCTCTCTCCTCCAACTCTTCCCTAAATCCACTCTCTCTCCTCGCAAAACTCAATCACAAACCCTATTGCTGTGAAGAATCGAGCAAATTGCTAAATTTGCGAGCATTAATTTCAAATTCCAATTGTAAAGAACAACAAATTGCGAGCATTAATCTTAAATCCTAGATTTTGTCTTTCGCCTTGTAGAAGAATAGAAATATTCCGATTGATTTTCCGACGTAGATTTCGAATAACAAGGAGAAATTATGTCATGTCGTCATAATTTTCTATCGATTATTTGGAAATTTAAATGAAGGGATCGAAGAATAAGACAAATTTGAATAAAATTAGGTCTAGAACACGAATTTGAATGTAAAAATTACAAACAAAAATATAAAAAACCTAAGGTCAGATTCAACACTTCCACTTTTTCCCCTCTTTCTCTCTCCTCCCTACTTCATATTAGAATTTCATTCACAATGTGAGAGAGAAAGGAGGAGGACAACAATTTTTCGATTATTTGAGAGAGAAAGGAGGAGGACAACGCTGAATTTCTTTGACGAATTATAGGGTGGGCTTGGGAGTGGTGGTGGAGAAGAGGAAGTGAGGAGAGAGAAATGTTTGGGAGTGAAAACGACACAATTCTACCAAAAAAAGAAATGACACAAGTTTTATTGCAAAATGATATGCATTGAGTAATAATGATATGGTATATAAAGAGTTGACAGATAATAATAATAAAATAGGAGAAAAGATACAAGTTTGTTGAAAAATGGTATAAAATGAGTTAAAATGTCATAGAAGTGAGTAATAATCATATATATGGTACATATGGAATTGACAAATAATAATAAGATAGGGAAAAATGAAACAAGTTTGTTGAAAATGACATAGAGATGAGTAATAATGATACGCTACATAAGAAGTTGACGGATAATAATATAATAGGGCAAAATGATACAAGTTTGCTAACAATTGACATTTAAATGAGTCAAAAATAACATAGAAATGAGTAGTGATGATATGGTATATAAGAGTTGACGAATAATAATGAAATAGGGCAAAATAATACAATTTCGCTAAAAAATGACATAAAAATCAGTAAGAATGATACATAAATGAGTAATAATGATATGGTACATAAGGAGTTGAGAAATAATAACAAAAAATGGTAAAATGATACAAGTTTGCTGAAAAGTGACACATAAATGGGTAATAATTATATGGCACGTAAGGAGTTGACAAATAATAATGAAATACGGACATGAACAGCTCCAAAATGATATAAGTTTGCTGAAAAATGTCATAGAATAAGTCAGTATTAATGATATGAAAGCGATTTCTAAATGACGTAAAACAAATTTAAAAAAACTGATATGAGACATATCAAAAATGATATGAAATACGCCGATAATGACATAAACATGAGTAATAATGATGCGGAATACACATATAAGTTCACACAAGTGTGAGATGTTGTTACACAATAAGTTATGTTGTAACATGTTACACCCAAGACACACACTTAAACGAAACATTTGAATCTCAAAATTATAATTAGTTTTTGGAAAAATGAACACCAACAGTCCCAACTATGGTTCATCTTCCATAAAAGGTCCCAACTATGGAAAATCCACAAAAGGTACGAACTATCAACCTAATCTTCCAAAAACGGTCCCATTGTCCGGCTAACCTGCTGATGTAGGTAAAACTTGATTGTTTTTATTTCTCTTTTTTTTAGGTTTTAATAAACCTTTTTCTTTTATTTTTTCACTTCTTATTTCTCTCTCTTCCTTTCACCCAACATCAACCCTTATCTTCTCTCTCCTCCATGACATCAACCATCATCATCACCATCATCTGATCTCCTCCCTCCATCCACCAACAACCACCCACCTTGTGTTCAGTACCACCCAGCATCGCCCATCATGATGTGTAACGTGAAAGAAAAGATCTCACACCTTACAAAAGAGTGATAAGAAACAAAGAAGAATGCTCTATTCTTTGAATCGATTAGTTAGGGTTCAAGAACGTGATTCTTGGATCCTAAACTAAGGGTTTTAAATTTGTTGTATTGGAATACTCACAACACTCATAAACTCTTCGAAGATTGCTTGGAACCTCACAAGAAATCACTCGGAAATTTATTCACACAAGCACGCACTCGTAATGCAAAGCTTGATGAACAAGTTGTTTAATTTCAACTCAAACTGAAAATCTTTATTAATTCGTGTGTATCAAATAACAGCAAACTAAACTATTTATAGACAATAATAACTTAAACCTAATAGAACTAGTAAAGCATAAAGATAAACAAAAACACTAACAACAACACGCCTATCTAATCACACGGCTATGTGATTAGACTCCTACTAGGACTAGGATTTCAATCTCCTATTCATACTAAAATTAGGAAACTACGAAAACTCCTAATGGATAAAGACTCCTAACAACAACTCCTAATCAAATTCGGATTAGTACTATTCTTTCCTAACATATTTAGTAAAACTCTCAACAATCCTAACAGAACTAGGATTGCCATGTAACCACCATACACGCCCTAATTGCTTCCAAACTCGGACCATGAGCAACACTAAACCTCCCATGGCTGCCATCCATGTCCTTAGCAAGCAAAACCTCATGATCTTCTCCTAATGAACCACGTGCAATCACATCATTCCCTCCTTCTTGAGAAGGAATTGCCCTCAATTCCGCCATGTCTTCATCCCCTAGATAAGGAGACAAATCCCCAACATTGAAACTTGCGGATATATTGCCAAATTCACTAGGCAATTCAAGCTTGTAAGCACCCTCACCTAGCCTTCTTTCAACCACAAAAGGACCTTCAGCCCGTGGCATTAGCTTGTGCTTTCTCTTTCCCGGAAATCTCTCCTTTCTTAGATGCAACCACACTAGATCACCCGGTTGAAACTCATGCTGTTTTCGGTTCTTATTTGCGCTTTTCTTGTAAGCCTCGTTCATCTTATCAATGGTTGCGCGAACTTGCTTATGTAGCTTAATCATAGCAATAGCATGCTCTCTAGCTCCCTCGTGGATATACTCATCTTTAGGCAAAGCAATGAGATCAATAGGAACATAGGGATTCACTCCATAAACCACCTCGAATGGGATGTACTTGGTCGTGCTTGTAGGTGTCCTATTGTATGCAAATTCCGCATGGCTAAGTTTGATGTCCCAATCCTTGCCAGTCTTACTCACTAAACCCCGCAACAACACCCCAAGTGTTCTATTTGTTACCTCCGTTTGCCCATCCGTTTGTGGATGATGAGATGTGCTAAATAACAATTTTGTTCCCAATAATCTCCAAAGTGTACGCCAAAAATAGCTAAGGAACTTGCTGTCCCTATCCGACACTATAGACTTAGGAACCCCATGTAACTTCACAATCTCCCTAAAATACAACCCCGCCACATTGATTGCATCATCCACCTTGTGACATGGCACAAAATGAGCCATCTTGGAAAAACGATCTACTACCACCATGATAGCATCCTTACCCCTTTGTGTACGAGGCAAAGCAACTACAAAATCCATGCTCACATCCTCCCAAGGTCTCTCCGGTATTGGTAGTGGAATATAAAGCCCCTTATGAAAGGTGCTCTTGGTTCTTTGACACACGCCACATCTCGTCAAGTGTGCTTGAACATCTCCTAACATGCGTGGCCAAAAGAAATGCTCATGAAGCAACTCTAAGGTCTTATGCACCCCAAAATGTCCCGCCAAACCTCCTCCATGCGCCTCTTTCACCAAAGAAACCCTTGTAGCACACTTAGGCACGCACAACTTATTCCCCTTGAACAAGTATCCCTCATTCAACACATAAACCCCTTGTGGCCCCTTCAAACACCCTTTGAACAATTCCTTGAAATCCGGATCTTCCAGATAATACTCCTTCAATATCTCGAATCCAAGTATCCTAGAATTAAGCATTGTCAATAGATTGAACCTTCTAGATAGAGCATCCGCCACAATATTAGCCTTCCCCGCCTTGTACTTAGCCACAAAGTTAAAAGATTGCATGAATTCCACCCACTTTGCATGCCTAGCACTCAGCTTATGTTGTCCATGAATGTATTTTAAAGACTCATGATCAGAATGCAAAACAAATGCTTGGGGACGCAAATAATGACTCCAATGAACCAAAGCTCTCACCATAGCATAGAACTCCTTATCATAAGTCGAATAGTTCAATTTTCCACCTCCAAGCTTTTCACTAAAGTAGGCAATTGGACGCCCTTCTTGTATCAAAACTGCCCCAATCCCCTTACCACTAGCATCACATTCTACTTCAAAAGGCTTAGTGAAATCCGGCAATGCTAGAATAGGAGCATTACACATCCTTTCCTTCACCTCTTCAAATGCCTCTTGAGCTTGTTTTGTCCATTCAAACCCTCCCTTTTTCGTACATTCAGTTATAGGAGCCAACAACGTACTAAAATTCTTAATAAACCTCCTATAAAATGAAGCTAAGCCATGAAAAGACCTTACCTCAGTCAAGGTTTTAGGAATAGGCCACGACTTGATTGCTTCAACCTTGGATGGATCCACCTTAATGCCATGATCAGTCACGATGTAACCAAGAAAACTAATCTCCCTTGCATGAAGGTGCACTTCTCCATCTTCCCAAATAGCTTTTGCTGACGTAATACTTCAAATAACTCCCTTAGGTGTTTCAAATGTGAACCCACGTCTCTACTATACACCAAGATGTCATCCAAGTATACCACAACAAATCTCCCCAAGAATGGCCTAAGCACTTCATTCATCAGTCTCATGAAGGTACTTGGCGCATTAGTGAGCCCAAATGGCATCACCAACCACTCATAGAGTCCATGCTTAGTTTTGAATGCCCTTTTCCCTTCATCACCTTCCCTCATCCTTATTTGATGATAACCACTTCTAAGATCTACCTTGGAAAACAACTTTGCACCACATAACTCATCAAGCATGCCATCTAATCTAGGAATGGGAAACCTATACTTGATAGTAATGTTGTTCACTGCCCTACTATCAATGCACATTCTCCACGTCCCATCCTTCTTGGGAACCAACAAAGAAGGCACGGCACATGGGCTCATGCTCTCCTTCACGTATCCCCTCTCCATTAACTCCCCTATTTGCCTTTGCAACTCCTTAGTCTCATCCGAATTTGCCCTATAAGAAGGCTTGTTTGGAATGGGGGCTCCTGGAATAAGATCTATTTGGTGTTCAATCCCACGAATTGGTGGCAAACCAGGTGGCAATTCCTCCGGAAAAACGTCCTCAAATTCCAACAGTAGCTTGGCTAACTCGGAACTTTTGCTTGTTAACCCTTGCACCACTTCCTTGCTAAACAGCATAAAACAAGACTCACCCTCTTCAATCTCCCTCTCCATCACCTTTCTACCCACCAAAAGAGTCTCCTTTGGCTTAATTTTTGTAGGAGGGTCGGATTTTTTCGGGGGTAAAGGGATCAACTCCTTCTTCACTCCATCTTTCCTAATGGTGTACACATTAGTCACTCCATTGTGCTTTGATTGCCTATCATACTGCCACGGCCTCCCTAAAAGAATATGGCACGCATCCATCTTTAAAACATCACACAAAATCTCGTCACTATAGGAACCTATCTTGAACCCTACTAGTGCTTGTTTCCTTACTGAAGTGCCTTGTTCATCCAACCATCTTAGTTTGTAAGGACTAGGATGCCTAGTAGTTTTGAGACTCAACTTCTCCACCAACTCCTTAGACACGGGATTAGTCATACTCCCACCATCAATGATCAGATCGCACAACTCACCATTCACCCTACACTTGGTTTGGAAGATATTCTCCCTTTGCTCCGGTTGGTTGGCCTTTTGAATATGCATGGCCCTCCTTAATATGAGGCTTCTTTCCCCTTCCGGACCACACTTCTCCGCCTCTTCCTCACTACTATCCCCCGGATCCATCTTTTCATCATCTTCTTCGTCTTCTTCATTAGTGAAGGCTTGAATGCCTATAGCTTGGATCTCCATCATAGTAAGTGCCCTAGGATTTGGACAATCCCTTTTGTAGTGGCCGTGTCCTTGACACTTGAAACACTTGATTTTTGAAAGATCACTACTTCCCACAGCCAACTGCTTCCCCTTATCTCCTTCATGGCCTCTAGGGTTAGGTACTTTGGCACTCGAACCACCCTCTTTTGAACCCCCATAGGTGCCCTTAAACTTCGAACTACCCCCCCTCTCATAGGTGGCAGCCCCCTTGTCTTTCTTCCTATGCTTGTCAAATTTCATGGCCAATTTGCACGCCTCATCATAGTTGATGTAGGGATGCACTTCAACCTTCTCGTAGATGTCGTTATTTAGACCAGCCAAGAATCGCCCTAATTTTTGTTCCTCCCTCTCTTCAATCTCGCAAACAATGGCTAATCTCTCGAATTCCTTGATATAATCTTCAACACTCCCGAAACCTTGCTTCAAAGTACTCCACTTGACGTACAAAGTTTGCTTAAGATTGGCGGGAACAAATCATCTCCTCAAGTGCGTTTTAAGCTTGGGCCAAGACTGACTCTTTCCCTTTCCATCCCTCCTTCTTTGGGCTTGAATTCCCTCCAACCAAATCGCAGCATGTTTGGTTAGTTTCAATTTAGCTATTGAGAATTGCTTTTCATCCGGTGTCTCCCTATACTCAAAGAATCTCTCAATGGATCTCTCCCACTCCATATATAGTTCAGGATCTAGAGTGCCATCAAAGTCATTGATGTCAATCTTCATCCCTCGATCACTTGCACCACCATCGTTCTTTCTTTCCTTGTCGTTCCCTAGCACGTTTATGGTTAACATGGCCAAGACTTGTTGCATGGCAGCAAGTTGTTGTTGTAGTAACTCATTAATCCTTTCTTGGTTGTTGTCTCCCATGGTGACAAGTTATCACCCTCCAAGAACCACCAAGAACTTCCAAGAAACGCTCCAAACGTCCCCCTAAAACTGTCCGAAACAGCCCTAGTGCTTCTAGGATCTTTCTTGGACAAAATCACCACTTTTTTTTGCACGTCCAATGCCCAAAAACACACGCCTTAGCTCTGATACCAATTGATGTGTAACGTGAAAGAAAAGATCTCACACCTTACAAAAGAGTGATAAGAAACAAAGACGAATGCTCTATTCTTTGAATCGATTAGTTAGGGTTCAAGAACGTGATTCTTGGATCCTAAACTAAGGGTTTTAAATTTGTTGTATTGGAATACTCACAACACTCACAAACTCTTCGAAGATTGCTTGGAACCTCACAAGAAATCACTCGGAAATTTACTCACACAAGCACGCACTCGTAATGCAAAGCTTGATGAACAAGTTGTTTAATTTCAACTCAAACTGAAAATCTTTATTAATTCGTGTGTATCAAATAACAGCAAACTAAACTATTTATAGACAACAATAACTTAAACCTAATAGAACTAGTAAAGCATAAAGATAAACAAAAACACTAACAACAACACGCCTATCTAATCACACGGCTATGTGATTAGACTCCTACTAGGACTAGGATTTCAATCTCCTATTCATACTAGAATTAGGAAACTATGAAAACTCCTAATGGATAAAGACTCCTAACAACAACTCCTAATCCAATTCGGATTAGTACTATTCTTTCCTAACATATTTAGTAAAACTCTCAACAATCCTAACAGAACTAGGATTGCCATGTAACCACCATACACGCCCTAATTGCTTCCAAACTCGGACCATGAGCAACACTAAACCTCCCATGGCTGCCATCCATGTCCTTAGCAAGCAAAACCTCATGATCTTCTCCTAATGAACCACGTGCAATCACATCACATCATCATCAGTCGCTGCGTCTAATAATTGTCCACCCATCACCTCCCTATCACCACCCTAATCACTGCCCATCACCACTCTTCACTCTCATCTACTTCCTCTAACAACATCACCTCTCTTTCTCTCATTGAAAACCGCCACAACCCACAAGACCTCACCCCCTCTCTCTCTTTCTCTCTCTCTCCCTCTCTCTCTCTAATCGTGAGCCTCCAATCACTAACAACCGTGGTTTCGAGGTTCTGGGTTTTGGAGGTGGGTGTGGGTTTTGGAGGTCAGGGGTTTCAGGGTTTGGATGGATGGGCAGGGTGGTGTTTTTGGATAGTTTGTGGTGTTTTGGCGGTGGTTGATAGAGTTTTTGGGGGTGGTTGGGGTTTCGGGGTGGTTGGTTTCGGTTGATTGGGTTTCGGGGTGGTTGGTTTTCGGGTTGGTTGGGGTTTTAGAGGGAGTTTAGGGGTGGTTGGTTTCGAGTTGGTGGTGTTTCGGGGTGGTTGGTTTTGGGCTAGTTGTGTTTTGGGGTTTGGTGGAGATTTCGAGGTGTGATGGTTGGTTGCAGGTGGGTGGAGATGAGTGGGATGGTTGTGGGGCGGTGCAGCGACACAGTGGTTGTGGGGGTTTTGTTGGGGGTGGGATCATGGTTGGTGAGGGTGGGATGGGGGTTTGGGCGTGGGTTTGGGTGGGAGTGGGGTGGTGTTTGGGGAGTTTTAGTGTGGGTTTTGGGGTGGGGGTGGCGTGGATGGATAGGGGTGGGTGGGTTGAAAAAAAATGGGTAAGATGAAATTTTATAAAAAGTCAAAGAAAACGGGGGAAAAAAAGGAAATAATTAAAAAATCATTAAACAGATCGCGTGACTTGCACGTGATCTCATTTAACCTGTTATAACAGGTAACCAGGACCATTTTTGGAATATTGATGCAATAGTTGGGACCGTTCCTGGATTTTCAATAGCTTTATCCCGTCATGAGCCGGACCATTAATAGCTATATCCCGTCATTAGCCGGACCATTAATAGCTTTATCCCGTCATGAGCCGGACCACTAATAGCTCTATCCCGTCATGAGCCAGACCATTAATAGCTCTATCTCGTCGTGAGCCGGACCATTAATAACGTTATCCCATCGTGAGCCGGACCATTAATAACTCTATCCCGTCGTGAGCCAAACCATTAATAGCTCTATCCCGCCGTGAGGCGGACCATATATAGCTATATCCCGTCGTGAGCCGGACCATTAATAGCTTTATCCCGTCTTGAGCCTGATGATTAATAGGTTTATCACGTCGTGAGCCGGACCATTAATAACTCTATTTCGTCATGAGCCGGACCATTAATAACTTTATCCCGTCGTGAGCAAACCATTAATAGCTCTATTCTATCGTGAGCCGGACCATAATAGCTCTATCCCGTCGTGAGCCGGACCATAATAGCTCTATCCCGTCGTGAGCCGAACCATAATAGCTCTACACATCATCAACACCCGGAGTGGGACCATAATAACTCATGATTTCTCTTCACCTATATCATTTCATTTTTGCAAATTTACATTCATTTTGCAAATTTGTTTCATATATGTCTGTTCCAGAAACTTTTGCTTATTTTGCAGGTACTGGCGTAAAAGGGTGAATTTGGATTGCAGAGCATCGGGAATCATTCTCCGTCCCGAGACGTGTACTTTGACTTTCGATTTTGCAAACCTCAGTCAATGTAGGGGACTTCTGTAGGCACATAATCGTGTCTCCCCATTTAAAGGTCCAATGATGCAATATACCGCTGTCTTTGTTGGAACAGCCCAATGGAGGAGCAGTCCGGATAACCAGGCTATATGAGTTTTGTAATGATATTTCAAATCTTGTTAGATTGGATTATGAAATTTTCATAGACGATATACAATATATTCGAAGAATCAGGAAGAGCATGCATAAAGCATAGCTTAAAGAAGTATTAGGGATTTTGAGGAAAGAACGAAGTTTGAGTGGACATAAAATTGCAGGAGAGCTTTCCAATAGTTGAAGAAAAGGTTAACGGATGTCATAGCTAGAGCTTTGCCTTTGGGGACGGAAAAATTTGAAGTATATAGCAATGTTTCTTAGAAAGGTTTGGGATATGTATTGATATAGCATCAGCAAGTTATAACCTATGCATCTAGGAAGCTAAAGCCCATAAGAAAAATTATCTTGTGCATGATCTGGAGTAGAAACTGAGAGAGTTGCTTTAAAATTGTGGAGGCCTTATTAAATTAGGTAACTTGTAAGGTTTATGCTGACCATAAAAGCTTAAAGTATATATTTACCTAGAAAGAGATGAATGTGGAACACCGAAGGTGCCTAGAATTGCTCAAGGATTATGATCTAGACATTTAGTACCGAATGGGAATAACAGATAAGGTAACAGATGCTTTGAACAAGAGATCTCATCGGAAGGTTGATCTCATGTTTTCAGAAGAATTATATAAGGAACTAATTCAATTGGAGTTGAATCTGATTCAAAGGAGATTTGCAAAGAGAAATAAATGTTGGGATTAAAACATTCCTTTTGAGGATATTTGAGCTAAGTAAGTGCAAGCTAAGTTTATCAAGGAACTGAGGTCAAAGATAAAGAAAAAGGAAACAGTGGATTTTCAAGTATATACTAGTGGAAGCATACGAATAAACGAGAATTGGGTGTACCGATGATTCAGAGCTGAAGAATAGAATTCTGAGGGAGGCGCTTAGTTGTGTGTACTCAGTTCATCATTAAAGGGAAAGATGATTTAGGATATAAAGAGGAACTCTAGGTGGAAAGGGTTGAAGTAAGATGTGCCACAATATATCGCAAAATACTTAAATTACCAATAAGGTAAGATTGAGGGGAGTAGTGGCATGAGATTAAGAAACAAGTGCAATTAATTCGAAAAATGGAGATAGCTCAGATTATAAGTATTCAACCCTTTGTTTCAAGAATTATTATGGTTAGCTTACAAAGACTCTTAGAAGTGTTTGTCATATTTGTGGTTTTCATATTTTGGTTGTCAATTGCCACCATATAGGTGTTATGAGTTCGACTGTAAAGAAACAATAATTCCGATATGTTCTACATGTAATGTTCCCTTTTTATGTGGCTTAAGATGAACAAAATTAGTTTTTAGGATTTGGAGTACTAGATTATTGAGACCCAATGTATCTATTAATGGATTTCTAACTCATGTTTTCTCTAGATTACTGAAAGCACTTGTAAGATATATATAATTATATTACTAGATATGGGTATATGCTATAAAAACCTTTAAACCTATGAATATGAGTTTTCAAAGGTATGAATTTGTGTAATTAAGAACTAAATATTCTTACGCAAGGATTCTTTAGAAAAAGGGAAAGTATTATAGAGAATCAGTTGGTAAATGAACTCCCGAATCAATCGTGGAATAGAGGGGTAACCTATTAGAACAAATTAGATATGCAAGAGCAATATTCTCAGTTACTCTAAGGTACGAGATAAGTTTTAGGACGAAACTTTTTTAAGGGAGGTAGAGAGTAATATCCTTACTTTTTGAACCGAGGTTAATTGCTGACATGAGATTTACTAGCGTACTAATCAGTACGTAATATGTTGTGCTTTTTGAGGAATAAAAATTAAAAATTAAAAAAGTAAATTACAAATAGTCCTTATGTGAATTTTGACTGTGAATGTGGATATTATAGATTATTATGTGATAAGTAATATGAATTACGAGTTAAGATAAGTTATTTACAAATTATGTTAAGAACATTGAGCATCAATATGGAATTCTAAGATTTCGAGATATTATCGGTTTTGTGTTTAAGATACTTTATAATTATGATTTAAGGGCTAAATGAATCCAAATATCCTCATTAAGGTAAAAGGCATATTTTGGGGATTTAGTTTAAAGTATAATCAAGGATTAGAGCTTCAGTAAAGAGAATGTTAAGGATTAAGTTAAAACCAGAAAATTATGTAATATTCCTAAGCTGTGAAATGATTCTTTTGACCTTTTGTTACTTAAGCCAAAATTACAAAATAACCCTTGGCTATTAACCTATATATACCAAGGTATGATACTTATATTTTTTCCATCCAAATGTAACCAGAAAGCTTGGAAAACAGTGCTCACTTCTCTTCCTCCTCCAAAACGCCATTCTGGCGTGTTCTTCTATCCTTGTTTTGGCTCCATTTCTGCTCATCTTTTGCGCTGAATTGCTACATGCAAAAATTATTTTGGATCTCTTAAGTGTAGTTACATACTAGGCAACTGTTAGTTTGAGGTTATCAAAGAAATTGCATGAAAATATAAGAAGAGTGTAGGAAATTAGCAAAGGAAGCTTAAGTTAAGGTGAAGAAACCTTAAGCTCTTTACTCCCAGTTAAGGTACACAAAAACCACCACCTAAACTTTGTTTTAAACGTTTTGATTATGAGATTTTGATTATGCATATGCATATTGTGAGTTATGCTTCGCATGTGAATAAAATTGATTTGCATGTAAGTTTCTTATGTTGATCTAAATGTTTTATGAATTGCATGACAAGTTCCCATTAGATTGTACAACCCGATTGTGTTCTTGTTATAACCGGTGATGAGCATAAGCTGTTATTGCCATTTTTCAAACCAAGAACCTTGATGTTTATCATAAGCATTTATTGTTAAACCATTAATCTTATTACAAATAAATTACTGGTGGTATGAACCTTAAAGCTCCATTCATTATGTAGTTCTTCTGATTTTGATCGCAAATGATGGAGAAAAAAAAAAACCTTAATTTTCTCTCCTCTGTCATGTTTTCTTGCTACTCAATTATCACCAGAATGCATTCCATTTTTGTATGTGTTGCATGAAAGTTGTAGATCACGAAAAGTTAATTAATTTAGACATAAAAATCACCTAAATCGGATCTCGGATCTCGGATCAGGGAGTTATGCCTTATGCAAGTCTGATGTTGCTACTGCCTTTGTTCTGCTGCAGCTAGTTAGTGGTGTTGTGATGCTATAACTTCTCCTCTCCCTCTTACTCTTGTAAATACCTAAATCAAGGCTTATGAAATAAGGTTTGCGCGTGTTTAGTTTCAGTAAATGGATTTTGGAAATCTAAGATGTTTTCTCAAATGCTTCCTAGATTAAACGTAAATTAGTTATCTTTATTTATATTTTGAGAGAGATTGATTGTAGCTCCTATGCAAGTAAATCCTATTATTAATTCGTTTTTGGGCTAACATAAATACCCCATGAGCCAAGAGTTTAACTGGGTTCTTTCTTAATTTCATTATCCTAAATTGAACCAGATATTTCATACTTCTAAACTCCCTTATTCTTCTTGGCTTTGGTTGTTACCTTTTGAAAGACCTAATGGGAGTGTGAGTTCTTTTTAGAAACCATTGATAACTCTTGAATAGGACCTTTAGTTATAAAACATTCATTCTGTAATTAAGGGAAACTTAGCATGACAAATTCTATTTCTTTTAAACGATGACGATACTTGAGTAATGAATTTTTTATATTAGGAATTATGTTTATGGGAATTATGGATTATGTTTATGAACAACTATGCGTTAAGTTTCTGAGACTTTTGAATAGAGTTTTCTAAGAATTATGAGTTAAGTTTATACAGAAGTTATATTTTACGGGGGAAAGTAGCTGCGAGAACAGTGACGAACAACAATTGTGGAGCGGGTTTTGTTCACGAGGGGGTTTGCTCGTTTAATTGAGGTCATGACATGAAAGTCTTGCAAGCATAATATAATAGAGTAGGGAGACGTCCCTTAAAGGTTTGGAGACGAGGTGAAATCTTCTCCATTCGTGTTCCTTCCCCAAGTATGAAATAATTGTGATAAAGAGTTGAGGATTATGTTTATAACACGTACTGAGAATTTTATATTGTGATATGTATTGAAAATTGAAATTGATATTGAGACGAATTTCATTTGATTTCGGTCTATAAACGTATTACTATGAAAGTTCAAAGGAAAATATCTATGTGTTTCCGAACAAGTGTAAATGTATGCTTTAAGAATAATACATGTTATCTTAATCATATTTCTACAAAAGTTTACCGGAGAATATCAATGTATTTTTGAGTTATTATAAACGTATTCCGATACAAATTAAGTATATTGTGTGAGTAAAGCTAAAAGAGTATAACATAATCTCAGCCACCTTATTATTTTTGAACCGGTGGAACTTGTTTACCAGCCTAAGCCTGTTTTGTTCTCTAAACCTACCCTGGTGGGGGGTAGATTCTTCTGTTTTGCAGGACTAGAATGAAGTCTGGGATTAGCTTATGATGTTTGTGAATATGTTATGTTTGTAACGTCTATGGTATTATGAAGATATGTTTAGTAAAATTATAATTATGTTTTCATCAAGTAAGTATTCAAATTATGTTGTAATAACTATTTTACTTTAGTTGTTTTCATAGTATGCTTAGATACTAACGGATTCATGTCTTTCTATAATCATAGGTAGAGCAGGAGCCTTCCCTAACAGCCTCTCTTGTTAGTGGCTTAATTATGTGATTTGGAGTGGACTGTTACATTTCTCGTCGGGTCTTGTATTATGGTTTGCAGGATGAGCAAGTTTGAAGCTTGAAATAGGACATTCAAAGGAATGAATGTTTTTGAGTGTTTTGATGTGTTTGAATATAGCTAAGTATGCGTAGAAGTCAAAGGACTTATAAAGTCGTTCGAAAAAACTAGTTATTCATAGGCAAAGGAAACCAAAAACATCGCGAAAAGATAAGGAAAAATTGTGCTTTTAGCGCACAATTTTTTTTAAAGATTCTTTTTTATCCTTCGGTAGAATCTATCCTTTGTAATCCGAAATCAGCTATCTTTTGGAATAAAAATTTGATTTTCCAAATATCCTTTAAAAATTAATTATCAAGAATACTTAATATTAAAATATTAAAAATACAATTAATTATCAGAAAAAATTAATTCGGACTTTAAAATCGGGCTCAGGCAGACTTTATATTTTTAAAATGAGTTTGGGCTTATCTCGTTTGGTTGCTCTTCCTTTGGATCGGACCAATTAGGACGGCGGTAGGTTTCATCATTGGGTAATCAATGGGGCGACACGATTTTGTGTCTACAATTATTGTTTTAGGTTTAGTACTTTGAGATTTAGAGGTTGTTATGCTTCTTTATGGATAATTTGGGAAGCTTCATTTGTGTTTTATTTTCTTTAAGTTTATACGTAAACCCTTATTTATAATGACATTTCGGTCATGCGATATTTCAGCTATCGTCATTTCTATAATAAAATGTTCTATTTTGTTTAAATTAGTTTTTATAAAAGGATGGAGTGTTACACGAGGCCCTTCGCTCGAGGCCTCGACTAAGGCACACGCATGCAACCCCCGCTGATGGGCTTGTCGTGTTGTGCATTTGTCTAGCACTTGCGCGTGCAAAGCAAGGCACAAGGCCTTCGCTTGTGCGATGCGATTCTTCGTGTAACCCATCGTTGGTAAGTAGCTTACATATGGCTGCTGGCCAATGTTGCATCTACTACTCACTCGTGGTCTTCGCGCGTTGCCAAGCCATAGGGCCTTTTGGCCACTATTGGCGATACGATTAGACTTGAGGCGTTTAAGCCCAACATCCTACTTATCGATCTGAACAATTTTTAAACAACTTATTTGTGCATTTAAACCAATTTGTCTATTAATTCAATTTTGTGCTTATGGTGTGTCCCAATAGATTGAATCATGAGTAAGTTGTGAGAATAATAATAGGAAAAATGGATGAGAATACCCCCAACTTTGGTCCGTCCGCTTTTAGTCCCCCCCAACTATGGGCTATTCCTGTATAATGCCAACTATTGGGGAGGTCCGCCACTAATGCACCCAGATGACTTGTAACCTGTTACCAAGGTAATTTTTTCATTCTTTTTCCCTTTTATTTTTATTTCCTCTTCCTCCCCCATTCCCACCCCTCCCCTGATTTCTCCTGCCAGCCCAGCCCCCCTCCCCACTCCCACCACCCCCCAGCAGCCCCCCCAAACTCTATCCACCCCCCGATTAACTATGAACCGCTTGAAATTTTACTACTTTCACTGCTACCTCTTTTCCCTTCCCCCCAGTTCCCTTCTTTCTCTGTAACACCCGTGTCCCTCTTCAACTCTATAACTCCTTCTTTGTCCCACTTACTGCCAAACTCTTACTTGTAATTCTACTCTTACTTCCCACTTCTATTTCAAATAAAACCCACTTTTTCTTTTTTTTTTCTTTCAGAACATAAGAACCCACTTTTTTTCTTCTTCTATGATTTTCAGATCTGTATCTTGGTTTTATTAGGGTTTTTGTCAATTCGGTGACCAATTTTATTGGTGGGTTTTTGGGGGATGCTTTGTAGCAAGAAAATGTTTAATTTGTTTCTTAGTAAGAATGTAAGAAAGATTCTTAAGCGTAAGGATAACGATGCTGGTTAAAAAGGTACAATTTTTTTGGGTTCTTGTTTTAATGTTGCCGCTCTTGCTGCTACTGGTTGAATTAGGCGACTTGAATGCCGCCGTCACCATTGAAGGGGGAGGAGAGAAATTATGAGTTTGTGGTTTAAAAGTTGAAGATGGTGATGAACATTTTTAAGGAGAGATAAAACTAAAGGTGGAAAAATGGTGATTGATGAGGAAGGAGCTCACTGCGATCAAATTGAATTGAGGTCAGAGGAGATAGAGAAGAGCGAGAGAGATGGTGGAGGGGGACTGGTGGTTGAGGTGGGGGAGGAAGGGGAGGGGTGGCAGTGGGGTGGGGTGGGAGTAGTAAAATCGTAAGGGTGGGGTGATAAAAAAGCAAAACAAAAAAAATTAAGTAAAACCAATAAGAGCATGACACGTGACATTTTTTCCTGCTAAACCGGTTCTTTTTTACTAGGGGTGCATTTTTGGCGGACTCCCCCAATAGTTGGGGTATTTAAAAATAACTCAAAGTTGGGGGTATTAAAAACGGACGGGCCAAAGTTGGGGGCACTCTGATCCATTTTTCCATAATAATATTATACTTACTAATTGGAAGCGGTCTCCCGCTAGACAATACGTCCCAACTACTTGATCTTACTGAATTAGTTATATTCGTTAATTAATCGAAACCAAGTATCAAACAAATGCACATTGGCTGAAGGACACATTTCGTCCAGTGATACTAAGCCATAAAACCCAGATCGTGATATGGACTGAAAGAAAAGGACACATTGATCATTCGGCCCTTAGAAAAATTCACAAGACACATCATGAGCTGCAACCCTCCTTGTTCAATACTCTAGATAGGCACTGGCGAAGAATTATAATGCTTTTTTTTCTTTTCACTAGGCCTTTAAATAACTAATAATTTAGTTTATGTTAGACCATCAATTATCTTAAAATACACTAACACAAATAGATGACCTCTTTTATCTTGGAATTGATAAGGTGATCATAACACCAACTAAGTTCCTTTAAATTCATTTAACCTTGTTGAATGAATCGACAACTAAACTAGTTTCATAAAGACATAACCTTCCTTTTACTCATTCAAGATGACCATCGTTCAAAGAGTAACAGGAATGGTGCAATATGGAATTATTAATCAATCAATTCCACAAATCATTAAAATTCAATAACTTTATTAATCAAATGGTGTGATTAATAAACAATATATCTAATACATACATGCATCGATAATCCATACAAAGACATAATTTGAGTATAGCCAAGCATGCTCCACCAATAGTCACAAAAACATGCCTATTTCATCGAAAATAATATAGTCTAGAATTACTGACAGTTGTGTGATCCTAAACATTGTACTAAGTTCTCATTATTCCAAATCCTATACATGGTATTATGTACAAAGCTTTTAGAAATGCACGTACCTCATATAAACTACTCTTCATTCCACTTCAAACTTAGAAGTCATTTATTGAGAAATTTTTCCTACAAGTAACATCACATAATCAATACACCGTCACCAATAAAAACCCTTTAATCGTAAAAACTTAATATTAGATATAAAATTTCTTACTTTTTAAATCATAACATATATACTATTGATTTTCATCTTTGAAAAACATTAAAATCTACTCATTTCCTACATAAATCATCACTTTAAACGAGCATAAAGTCTTAGCTATAAGTTTTGCGCAATAGTTTATTATGTAACACCATCATTCACACGTGTGAAATATCTGTCCACTCATCCCCTCATCTTTCACTATTCCCATTCATCTCCTCCATAATTAACACGCCTCTTCCGCCACCTCCACTATCACAACCATCCCCCTTTTATTTTTCTCTCTCCTCCAACTCTTCCCTAAATCCACTCTCTCTCCTCGCAAAACTCAATCACAAACCCTATTGCTGTGAAGAATCGAGCAAATTGCTAAATTTGCGAGCATTAATTTCAAATTCCAATTGTAAAGAACAACAAATTGCGAGCATTAATCTTAAATCCTAGATTTTGTCTTTCGCCTTGTGGAAGAATAAAAATATTCCGATTGATTTTCCGACGTAGATTTCGAATAACAAGGAGAAATTATGTCATGTCGTCAGAATTTTCTGTCGGTTATTTGGAAATTTAAATGAAGGGATCGAAGAATAAGACAAATTTGAATAAAATTAGGTCTAGAACACGAATTTGAATGTAAAAATTACAAACAAAAATATAAAAAACCTAAGGTCAGATTCAACACTTCCACTTTTTCCCCTCTTTCTCTCTCCTCCCTACTTCATATTAGAATTTCATTCACAATGTGAGAGAGAAAGGAGGAGGACAACAATTTTTCGATTATTTGAGAGAGAAAGGAGGAGGACAACGCTGAATTTCTTTGACGAATTATAGGGTGGGCTTGGGAGTGGTGGTGGAGAAGAGGAAGTGAGGAGAGAGAAATGTTTGGGAGTGAAAACGACACAATTCTACCAAAAAAAGAAATGACACAAGTTTTATTGCAAAATGATATGCATTGAGTAATAATGATATGGTATATAAAGAGTTGACAGATAATAATAATAAAATAGGAGAAAAGATACAAGTTTGTTGAAAAATGGTATAAAATGAGTTAAAATGTCATAGAAGTGAGTAATAATCATATATATGGTACATATGGAATTGACAAATAATAATAAGATAGGGAAAAATGAAACAAGTTTGTTGAAAATGACATAGAGATGAGTAATAATGATACGCTACATAAGAAGTTGACGGATAATAATATAATAGGGCAAAATGATACAAGTTTGCTGACAATTGACATTTAAATGAGTCAAAAATAACATAGAAATGAGTAGTGATGATATGTTATATAAGAGTTGACGAATAATAATGAAATAGGGCAAAATAATACAATTTCGCTAAAAAATGACATAAAAATCAGTAAGAATGATACATAAATGAGTAATAATGATATGGTACATAAGGAGTTGAGAAATAATAACAAAAAATGGTAAAATGATACAAGTTTGCTGAAAAGTGACACATAAATGGGTAATAATTATATGGCACGTAAGGAGTTGACAAATAATAATGAAATACGAACATGAACAGCTCCAAAATGATATAAGTTTGCTGAAAAATGTCATAGAATATATCAGTATTAATGATATGAAAGCGATTTCTAAATGACATAAAACAAATTTAAAAAAACTGATATGAGACAACTCAAAAATGATATGAAATACGCCGATAATGACATAAACATGAGTAATAATGATACGGAATACACATATAAGTTCACACAAGTGTGAGATGTTGTTACACAATAAGTTATGTTGTAACATGTTACACCCAAGACACACACTTAAACGAAACATTTGAATCTCAAAATTATAATTAGTTTTTGGAAAAATGAACACCAACAGTCCCAACTATGGGCCATCTTCCATAAAAGGTCCCAACTATGGAAAATCCACAAAAGGTACGAACTATCAACCTAATCTTCCAAAAACGGTCCCATTGTCCGGCTAACCTGCTGTTGTAGGTAAAACTTGATTGTTTTTATTTCTCTTTTTTTTAGGTTTTAATAAACCTTTTTCTTTTATTTTTTCACTTCTTATTTCTCTCTCTTCCTTTCACCCAACATCAACCCTTATCTTCTCTCTCCTCCATGACATCAACCATCATCATCACCATCATCTGATCTCCTCCCTCCATCCACCAACAACCACCCACCTTGTGTTCAGTACCACCCAGCATCGCCCATCATCATCAGTCGCTGCGTCTAATAATTGTCCACCCATCACCTCCCTATCACCACCCTAATCACTGCCCATCACCACTCTTCTCTCTCATCTACTTGCTCTAACAACATCACCTCTCTTTCTCTCATTGAAAACCGCCACAACCCACAAGACCTCACCCCCTCTCTCTCTTTCTCTCTCTCTCCCTCTCACTCTCTAATCGTGAGCCACCACTCACTAACAACCGTGGTTTCGAGGTTCTGGGTTTTGGAGGTGGGTGTGGGTTTTGGAGGTCAGGGGTTTCGGGGTTTGGATGGATGGGCAGGGTGGTGTTTTTGGATAGTTTGTGGTGTTTTGGGGGGTGATTGATAGAGTTTTTGGGGGTGGTTGGGGTTTCGGGGTGGTTGGTTTCGGTTGATTGGGTTTCGAGGTGGTTGGTTTTCGGGTTGGTTGGGGTTTTAGAGGGAGTTTAGGGGTGGTTGGTTTCGAGTTGGTGGTGTTTCGGGGTGGTTGGTTTTGGGCTAGTTGTGTTTTGGGGGTTTGGTGGAGATTTCGAGGTGTGATGGTTGGTTGCAGGTGGGTGGAGATGAGTGGGGATGGTTGTGGGGCGGTGCAGCGACACAGTGGTTGTGGGGGTTTTGTTGGGGGTGGGATCATGGTTGGTGAGGGTGGGATGGGGGTTTGGGCGTGGGTTTGGGTGGGAGTGGGGGTGGTGTTTGGGGAGTTTTAGTGTGGGTTTTGGGGTGGGGGTGGTGTGGATGGATAGGGGTGGGTGGGTTGAAAAAAAAAGGGTAAGATGAAATTTTATAAAAAGTCAAACAAAAAGGGGGAAAAAAAGGAAATAATTAAAAAATAATTAAACAGATCGCGTGACTTGCACGTGATCTCATTTAACCTGTTATAACAGGTAATCAGGACCATTTTTTGGAATATTGATGCAATAGTTGGGACCGTTCCTGGATTTTCAATAGTTTGGCTCGTTTATAGAAGATGGACAATAGTTCGGTCTGTTTGCATTTATTTTTCCTTAATTTTTATAAATATTAAAAAATCAAATTATAATAATTAACATAAAATAATAATAATAATTAATTCAATCAATCAACATAAATTAACAATAATTAATTAATTGACTTAACAATGGTATTAACGCAATTGAACTAAATTAAATACAGCCAAAATAATAATAAAAAGGATAACAAAAAATGGAAGAAGAGGGAGATAATGATGATCGATGACAAGATCGCAGCACAACCGACAGTGAGGCGACAAACAAGGCGGCATGTGGGTAGTGGGGAGAGATGGTGGTGGTGTCGGCAACAGTCGGTGAGTGGTGCACGAAAAAAAAGAGTACCACTTACCCGCAGAGAGGAAAATAGAGCAGCAGCACTCACAATTTTTCAGTGGGCATAACTCCTATCATAAAACCCTAAATTGGATAATTCTTAAATTAAAATTAAATAATTTTTCGAGATCTACAATTTCAAAGAAGGGACTATGGCCTATAAATTCTGGTAGGAAGGCTAAATTTGGACGACTAGAAGTGATGTGGAGAGAAAGAAATAGGAGAAAAAAGTTTAGGGCTTGAGGATTAATGTAAAGGTAGGCAAAATTTGGCTATTGGAGCCCTATTTATAATCATTGGTCATGGATTACAAAACTTGTCGAGTTTAAACACAACACAAACCCTTCCTTTTTATTAATTAAAACTTACAATGTTTGTAATTCAACTTTACTTCCTTAATATACTTCCTCCGCTGCAATATTATTGGAACATTTGTCTTTGACATGGAGATTTAGGAGGGAATTGGAAGTGGGGATATTGTGTTAATATTTATGTTAGATTAAGTAGAGAGAAAAGTTGTTTAGTGTAAGTGGTCGCATGTGTTGGTATATAATGTTATAGCAGAGGGATCATATGTTAATATAAATCAAATAGGATTCCTTGATAGGTGCTTCTTTGCTAGTTCGGCCAAGATCAGTGATGAAAGCCAAAGTGTAATTCCTTTACCGGTACCAACATATCCCAATCAAATCCCCTGATGATTGTTAACTTAGAACAACGAGCATGATCAATTATGTCCTTTCATAAGATCACGTTGCTAGCGTGTAGTGTTTAGATTGGTTTTCCTCACTTTGATGTAAATCTGGCAAATGATCACTTGCCATTTATCAGTGCATGTACATGCATTTATACTAGAACTCTTAAGGCTGAAAAAAACCTAAACCTAAGAGTGTTGCCAATGGTTAAACCTTTAGGGATTTATGAGGAGAGAGAGAAGGAAAAAGATATTTAAGAAAGAAGAAAGAGAAAAAAACGGTTCATTTACATGAACCGTATGTTCACTGGGAGAGAGAAAGAGTTGGATTGAGGTTGGGAAAAATGAGTGCATTTTTTAAGAGACGGTCTCACGTTAGTGTTAACGTGACACGTGTGCATCAACTAGCACTGGAATTAGTTAAACGCTTGGACCTATTAGTTATGCTAGCCTTAAATTACTTTTGGATGAATTAGTTAAGTGCTGAAGTATATTAGTTAACCGGTGAAATTAATTAATTAAGCACAGAAGTATATTAGTTATATCATGAAAACCAGATTATAATGCATCTTATTTGTTCAATCACTACAATGATACATAAGTACATGTGCAAAAGGTGAACTATATTTGCAAAGAGCGGTGTGTGGAAAGAGAAATGGATAGAGAAATATCTGGAGCAGTTATAAACAGCGTAACCCCATGGCGATATGAAACCGCAAGAAAGTTCTACAATCTCATCCTCAAAAGTCAAGATAATGAAGATGCAAGAAAGGTACCGCAAGAAAGTTCTACAATCTCATTCTCAAAAGTCAATATAATGAAGATGCAAGAAAGGTATCGCAAGAAGTCTACAAGACTACTGTTGTAAGTATAACCAAAGTCTTAACTACAAAACCAATTATAGAAGAACAATGCTCATCAAGTACAACTACATAGGTTATTTTTGACTCAGTTCGTGCAAAAACAAATTTAAGGAAGAAGTGTAAGGAAGAAAAGTAATTTTAAGAAGATTTAAAAAACCAAACTGAAGTTGGTACAATTACTCCAAATGCTAGGTTGTTTTAAGTTCTTTTTTCAGGTTGTCTTTTGTATTTGACATTTTAGTTTATAAAAAAGTTATTTCTTCGTTTATATTGGAAACTAAATAATGCTCAATAGATCTTAAATTCTTCGGTTACCCTTGAGGTTTGCTGTAATTCTCAAAATGCCCCTCACATTTAGGAAGTTCCTCAGATGCCCCTGAACTTTAACTTTGTGCTCAAAATACCCTTACTAATGACATATTGTTGATAGAATTTAGGTTTTTAGCATTTATGTCGCACAACAATCCGTCAGAAATCCCAAGTATCTTCTCCAATTTCTGTCAGTACTAAAGATCCTTCAGGTTTATATGGATTCCACCTAACGGCGATCAACCAACTGCCATTAGTAAGGGTACTCTGAGCACAAAGTTAAAGGTCAGGGGTATATGAGGAATATCTCAAACGTGAGGGGCAATTTTAGAATTACGTCAAACTTCAGGGGTCCCAGAGGAGTTTTCCCAAAAAATAATGTAAGTCTACATACAGATTACCAGCTCTAAACTATTGTGCTAAAATTCTTAACTAATTCGACAAAAATATTATCGCGAGAATTTGTGAGACGCGCGTGGTCCGTTTTTGAAAAACATATATCTTTTGGATTTGGGCAGGTCTCACATTAAGACTAACATGTGACCGCCTTTTCCAAGAATTTGTGGAGAAAAACTTAAGTGCCACATGTCTTAATATTACTGGCATGCGTCAGCATCCAATGGCTTAAAATGCTTCATCTCAACGGCTATAATTGTAGAGAATCTTGATGATTTTTTACTGTTATATATCGAATAATAGTCATATTTAGTAAAAAAAAATACCCCCTCTGTTTTTTATCTTTCTCACTTGGAATCTTGACACTATTCATACTTAGAGAGAATCTTCTCAATTTTTCTCAATTTGTAAGAAAAAATATAGTCATGTGGGGTCTTGTTTGGTTCGTCTCAATTAGTACTTTATTAATATTCAGTCATTGTAGTAATTTTCACAGATATATAGTGAAAGATATTTAAGTTCAAAGAGGTGCATAGGGAGACGCGCACAGGAAAGTGAGAAGGAAAAAAAAATAGATGGAGTATATTTTATAATTTTTTTTATCAATTGCTCTATTTTTTCTCCCTCTATCAATTGAGCCCAATATTAAGGTACTTTCACACACTTTTTTTTTGGTTTAGGCTTCACAATTAAAAAATTATTAAATTAGAGAAATTAATCAATAACATATTTTTAATTAAACAAAAATGATACATATGGTGAAAATTGGTATGAATTAAGGAGAGAGAAAATATGTTGGGGTATGGTAAATAGTAGGAGAGAGAATTTGATTACCCCAAAAATTGGTCAAATTTTTGGGAGTAAGAAAATAGAGATTTTTTAGTGATGTGGATAAGAGAAAAAATAATAAAATACTTGATGATCCTCTAAAAAAGTTCAACCATTGAATATGCTCTAGGCCAAAGCCCATGTGCGTCTTATCCACATGAGCAACATGACCCTTTTGCATTCATTTGGGTTCTAAGCCCAATTCCCAATTCATTCCATTGCTGAAACTCCAAGTTCATCAATTTATTTACTTGATCCAATTTAATGAATTGTGTGTGACCCTTATTAATTGGCTCAGTTATATTTAAGTTTTTTTTTTTGATAAGGATCCGTTATATTTAAGTTAGAAGCTTAATTCACAATTAAGGAGCATATCAAATGTACTCCCTCTGTTTTTTTTATCATTCTCACTATCCTGTGCGCGTCTCCCAATGCACCTCTTTGAACTTAAATATCTTTCATTATATATTAGTAAAAATTATAACGATTGAAAATTAATAACGTACTAATTGAGACGAATCAAACAAGATCGCACATGACTATATTTTTTCTTATAAATTGAAAAAAATTGAGAAGATTCTCTCTAAATATGAATAGTGCCAGAATTCCAAGTGAGAAAGATAAAAAAAACAGAGCTCCTATAAAAAAAAGTAGTTTCTAGCTAAATATGTTGATCATGTAAAATCATCAAATCAATTGCCGCTTTTTAATTAATTCCTAAATTATTCTAAAATATATGCAATTAAATTAGGGGATATTATTCTAACAATCTTTCACCTGTCCATTACAAAAAAAAACTAATTAGATTTTGCCAAAAAAATAAATTAAATTGAGGATCAATATATTGATAACTGTGTACCAGCCAACAACAAGTGGTAATTAAATGGCCTATGGTCATGTTGTAGCGCAAATAATATTTCTGGCATTAGTGGTTTAGTCTCCTTTCTCTATCTTCTACAACAAGTCAACATCAATTCACACTCATAACAAGAGTTAGTCGACATTTAATTTAAAATTCTCGACCCTCTAAGGTTTTGAAAAATCCTAAGGTTTTGTTTCTTGTAAAGGATAATATGGAACAGGTTTTATGAGCAAAATTATATTGTTCCAAGGGCATGGAGGAATCGCCTCAATATTTAATAAAACGACTAATAATAACTAGACATATAAATCTAGCTATTCCATGCATAATTAGTCTCAACACTTCAGAAGAGTCATTTCATGAGGAGAGTCGGCGTAATCAATTTGTCGACTTGGTCCTCCTAAGGTGAACTCTAAATTTAGCAAACTATCAGCCGATGAAAAGCAGCCAACAACTAATCCGAGTCTCTCTTGTTCCGTCTTAGATGAGTTCATTACACCATCACAACCATTCGCCTAATAAAGCACATACAAAAAATTGTATAAGAAAAAAGTGTCATGCATAAACAATACCACAATTCCTGTGCATTTGTGACATTGGTAAATATGGATGAGATATGTACCTTGACATTGAAAGAATGAGAGCAAAAGTGGCTGAAGTTTGTTCCCTTATTTGCATCTAAGGATGATAAGCATGAGCCTCTGCAAAGGGGTTCCATTTCATAAATTAATGACACCACATAGTGTTTTAATAATAAATGATACGCAACATGTTTTACCAAATTTAATTCTAATTAGTAATTACTCCCCATAAATTATGCTTACTTTGTTCACTCATACTTTACGAGGAAACTTTAATTTAATGTCCTTTTAAGCACCTTAACTCGGTTTACGAATTGGAGATAAGACGAGTTTGATGGTTCATGCTGAAACTAAATTATTTCATTTTTAAAGTTGCCAATAAGTTTCAGCAGGGGGTAGATGAGGGTGTGCAAAGAGCCCAACAGCACAGGGCCCCAAAATTATAAGGGCCATAAAATATATTATTTTTAAAAATTTACTTCTGATTTGAGGAAATCTCCCTTGTTTTCCAACCTTTAATAAATTTTTCAATGATCAATCTCTAAATTTTCAACTTTCCATTTTTAATACCCAACCTTCCGTCTTTATTTTTTTTATAAATTTGGGGGCCTAATTTTCATGTTAGAACAGGGGCCCCTAAATCTTCAAGACGGCCCTAAGTTTCAGGCAACCTTTATATCAATGGATAAATCTAACATAATGATTGTTCAACGTGCACTATCAGCAATAGTTGATTGATCATTTTCATTCTTTCCCCTCTTTCAAATTATTTAGGTGCATCTAATTAATTGGAAATACAATTTTGTTGAGTCATTACTTTTTAATAATCAGATATCTTATGAATATATACCTAAATTATACGAGTGACCTTTAATTTTTTCTATTGAACGAAGGGACACCAAATCAGAAATTACTTCACCTAAACAAAATATAAAACTTATAATTTCCTTACAAAGAAATATCCTAGTTCAAGAATATATAAAACGCATATCTAGAGCAAATAAATACAATAATATTCCATAGTACTTTGGTCCATTAAAAATTGGAAGCATCTTTCCCTCGTGGACACCTAGCAAACATTAGGGATGGCAATGGGCTTAGTTTTCTAAAGTGGATGCAGACCCGCCCCAGACCCACTGGGTCTAATAAAATCAAACCCAATTCCGATGGGTCTAGCGGGTCCTAGGTCCAAAATAGGTCCAAAATGGGTCCTTAATACATTTTCATAGTTTTTCTTTTTATTGCACATTGATCCTTTTGTATTTTTTTTGCTTGATTTTTTTTTTTTGCATGCACAAATTAGTTCATAAAAAAACATTAATTTCAACATCATAAATCACAATTGTTTATCTAAACTAACGGATTATTCTATAATCTTCACAAACATTTACAACAAAATCATAAATCATAAATTTGAATCATTCAACTATTTAATATTTGGCATAACTAACCAGTCAGTATGAAAATTTAGGAGGTGAATAATATTTAGGAATTCAACATTTGGGAGTTGAATAAAAATATTAAAATTTAGGATTAGAATAAAATTTGGAGGACATGAATATAATTTAGAGTTCAACATTTCGCATAACTAACCAGTAGGTGGAATAAAAATCATACCTAAACAAGTTAACGAGTAGGGAAGAGAAAACAAAGAGGGAATGGTAGTAAGTTGGAGTTTAGAACAAAAAAAACCGGAGTACGTTAGATCTGTAGGGTATTACAATTTTGTTAAGATATGTAAATTATTTTATATTTTAAAAATTATAAGATGTGTTTACTAGTCCGATCTGGGGCAGGTCTGGGTCTGAGATCATTGGACCCGGACCCGGACCCAGACTCGACTCATGAGTTGCTTGACCTAGATTCGACCCAGATCCATTGGGTCCAAAAAAAGTAGGCCTAGACCCAGACTCCTAACGCTTTAGTTTTGGATAAAAATCATAATTAATTTGCCTCTCAAACTTCCATTCTAATTTAAAGACAACTTGTCACTAATTAAATGGTTTATATGTACACTGAGGCCCTGTTCTTTAGGACTTATTTTCAGTTGAGTTTAGTACCGTTCAGTTTAGTTCAATTTTGATTATTATTATTATTATTATTATTATTATTATTATTATTATTATTATTATTTATTATTTATTTATTTATTATTATTATTATTATTATTATTATTATTATTATTATCATTATTATCATTTTATTTTATCATATTAATTATCTTTATTACTATACTAATAATTATTATTTATTATTATTGTTATTATTGTTATTTTTATTATACTAATTATTATTATTATTATTATTATTATTATTATTATTATTATTATTATTAATTTTTATATTATTATCATTATTAATTATTATTTTTATAATTTATTAATTATTATCTTTATTATTATTTTTATATTATTAAATATCATTATTACTATAATAATAGTAATTATTATTATTTATTATTATTATTATCTATACAGATATGTTAAAAAGCGTTTCCATCAAAGGAACGGTGCCACGTGGCACTCTTATCAAACTTCTAATACACATGTTTATAATCTCATTAAAAAATATTAACAATGTATAGTTACTAATATTCGAACACAAGACCTTTGAAACGAAATGTGAGTGTTTAACCACTAATCCACTACAATTCTAATGCTTAATGTTTCAAAGTAAAATATAATAAAGTCTTATAGTTATATGTAATTATAAAGACATAGATGAACCTTTTGATCACTAACACTTTTATCAAGTAATAACATTCTTTTACCCTAATTCTATTGAAAATGTTATTTTGGTCCCTAACTCATTAGAAGTATTTTTAAACAACTCATTATGCCATATTGTCCATTTTCAATTTTGCATTAGATAAAATATTACGAAAATCTAATTAAAATAATTATGAAATTTATGTATAATACTATATTTGATAATTGTAAATTTGTAACTGACCCGGGGCAATGCTCGGGCCACCATACTAGTTACACTAATTATATACTAATTATTATTATTATTAATTTTTATATTATTATCATTATTAATTTATTATTATTATTATTATTATTATTATTATTATTATTATTATTATTATTATTATTATTATTAATAATTCAGTTCAGTTTACTTCAGTTCAGTTCAGTTTTACTTTAGTTCAGTTCAATTCAAATTCTTTTAGTACCAAAAAAAGACCTAAGTGTACACCTATCACTTCCTTTTTTTGACCTTATTAGAACGCTACTAATTAGCATTATGGGTAGTAAGTACTTCATTGGATACCTCCCGGCAGTCCCGCAAAATCAAGTCAACAGAGAACATTAAAGACAAGACAAACGAACCAGTTAAAAGTTGCAAGTTATAAAACATCCACTTGTTTGAAGATTGATAAACATTGCAGCACAATATATAAGAAGACAGATGAATTAAACAAAGCCTTTATTATAAAAGCCTATATAAATAGAAGCCTACAAATTAAAATAAAGAATGTAAAATTTACTGCTATGACTATATAACGTTACATTGAGATTCGTGCTAAACTACTACATGACTTTTTTGATCTCTTGGGGATCTGGACATTCAATAATCTGACGGATGGGATTAAAGAAAGAGGATAATACTCTAATTATTGTGTGGAAGATAAAAAAAAACAAAAAAGAACAAACACTTTTCACCTTAAAATCGTAGATCCCTTTTCTTCTCCAAATTTAATGTGTGAAAACTTTATTGAAAGAAGTAATAAAGCTATTTCTTTTTGTTGATCTTTTTTTTTTTTTACAAGTGCAATTAATCTATTATCTCAACACCATTAACAAAGAGAGACACAATATTGTTGGACCCAAAAACAATCACCACCACCAAGACAATTCTTGTGTATGCACATTGTGTATGTCTATTATGTCTGTATGTGTTTGCATTCTTATAGTGTTTCCACTTTTTGTGCGATTTACTCTTGTTGCGAATTAAGGAAAACAATAAAATGGCACCAAACAAATATATTCAACCCTCACATCAAAGAAAAATAGATGAAATAAACAGCAAGAGCATTACGCATTATATGTTATGCGACAGGATAGTCCAATAAGAGTAAAAGTCTGGTTATGCTAAAAGGGCTTTTTATTGAACAAGGTTTTATAAGATAGGGTCAATACAAAGCCATGATCGTAGGCCAAATAATTTGCAAAAGAAAAGAGATATACTAAACTTAGATAAATAAATAAGAATAAATTAAAAAAATAGTTACTTACAAATTTGTTTTTTTTAATGATGTTGGTGGAAAATAAGAAGTGTTGGAATCAGCTTTTTCACAAGACAAGCCTCTATTTATTATGACTTCTTGATCAATCATCCCTGACCCTTGGGTTGAGCCCATATTGTGTTCTTGTAATGCTAGACCTGCAATTTGAACCCATTTATTTTTTGCCCTTTGCTCTAGTTAGTCAGAAAACAAAAACAATCATAATAACACTAGTGTATTTTCAGAAAGTTATGAAGTATATATTGTAAAAGGAATAATAAAATGAGTACTGAGAAGAAATTCCAAATCTACCTGATGATGAAAATGTGGATGCTGATGCCGCTTTGTCAGTGCTCTTCACTGTTCTATACATCTACGTGTAAACAAACACCAACAAACAATACAACAAATTAGCTACAAAAATAAGAAAAAGAAATAAGAATAAGGGTCCACATTTTCAATATTATTCTTTCTACACTTGATGCCTCTTTTGTTTTCATCTCTTTGTTCTCTCCCTTCCCACTCAAATATGATGAATTTAGTGTGGTGGAAATGCAAGATAATTAATTAGAAGTAGTATATATCATAATATTCATAAAAATATTAATTGCTATTGCCCACCTGCAAGTGACTCTTCACATGTGCTAGGGTTAGATCCTTGACATTCATCAACTCAAGCACTGATTTTGGTGTTGCTCCTGTAAAAAAATTCATTGTCATAAGTAAAATACTTATTGGGTTTAATTTTTAATTTTTTTTTAGCTAGTAAAATTCAATTATAGTCTTACTTTCATGGCCTCCAAGTAACTGAACAGCATGAACAAAATGAGCATGAAGAGTAGAAGTCCATCTCATTCTAGGAGCTCTAACACTCCTCTTAACCCTACTCATCGTCGTCGACCTCGAGTTTCTCTTAAAATCGTGGCCGTAGATTTGAGGCTGGTGATCATTAAACTGGTGGCTGTTATAATGGGCATGATTGTATAGATTACTGTTACTACAACTACTAAACGGCCCTCCAACTGGTGGTACGTTAGAGCCGACGATTCCGTTACAATGAACCATATAATCAAACCCTAAGCTCAACACAGGCTCCTCACTATGGTAGCTCACATCACTGCCCGCACTACTGCCTGACTCCGCGGTGGTGGAGCTCCGATCACTGTAAAAGCTGACAGGCTTTCTCATTAGCTCCTTAGCATCAAAATGATTTGAAGAGATTGAAGGTGGGCTAATTTGTAGGGAAAGATCCATGTTTAAAATGGATCTGAAGTTGAGGAGAGAGAAGAAGAAGGTGAAAAAGAGTGATGGGTATAACTTGGTATGATTAGATCATGAGTGCCTTATGATTTGCATGGGTCTTTACAAACTCTGAGTAAAAAGAAAAAGAAAGGAGTAGGTTTTTTTTTGTTTATCTAGTTTTTTGTATTTTATAATAATAAACTATCTTTTCTCTAGGGTTATTGATGAAATAAATTTTTACAGAGAGGAGAAATTGCAGAGAGTGTATTGGGATGAAGGTTTGAAGAAAAAGTAGGAAGAAGAGGAAAGTAGGTGTATTTAAGGATGCAGAGAAATCAGAGATCTTTAGCTGATGAATAATAGTGGGAATGAGTATGACAAGGGAGGTATGGAGTTGCAGGGGGGTATAATGGAGGGTAGGTTTTACTTATTTTCTTTTGGAGATTTCTGAAGAGGAATGGGTTGGAATTCGAGGAAACAAAAGGAGTACTGTTCAATGGAATATTTTGGAAGGAATTGCAATTTAATTCAATGGGAGTTATAGTAGTAGAAAGTAGTACTTCTCGCTTTCACCCTTATCCCTTTCGTTGCTCCCCTCATGCTTCTCTCTAAGTGTACCCACTTTGGACCATTTTGTGTTTTCCCTATCCCATTAGTGTAATTATTTTTGGATATTTTCTCATATGTGTAAGACATGCTAGATATTGCTCTTAATACATACTTCATCTAACACAGAATTATTTTGGCCTTATTCTTTTGAACTTAATTACAATTCACTTCACTTACTTGAGTTTAGTTCAGTACAGTTCAACTCAAAAGAAAAAGGGTCTTGTTCAATTTTTATTTTTTGGCTTTTTTAACACATTTATTATTATTTATATATGTTAATGCTTTATACTTATGTTCTCTTTTCCCACGTAGTGTTTGAACTATTTTTCAAGTGATTGAGATATGATAACTTAAGAGTATGATATTCCTATGTTTTCATAATACGTATCAATAAGTTATTGCTTATGTGTTTTAGCCATTAATAATGAATTTCATGGTGAATATTGTGTGCTTAGTTTTCACTGATGGGATTTGAGAGTGTCTTGGTGGGGGCAAATTCTAAGTTATTGTAAGGAGCTTGTTGATCTAGAAAGCTAAGTTTGTTTGGTATAAAGTGAATATGATGTTTTGTTATCTGAAGAAGCATTCCATGTATTGATGTTTACAACTTTTTATCAAACTTATGTACTAGACTTATGATATATATTTTGTTTTAAATATGAATTTAGTACATTATATGTGGATAGCTATGTTATGCTATTAGGAACAGTATAAGGGGAGTGAATTGTATTTTTGGGAACAATGAGTTACCTTTGTGGAACTTAAACAAATGCGAAAGGAACAAAGCAAAGACATGCAAGATTATACGAGGAAAATCTTCCTAGGCCTAATAGGAAGTAATATAAAAACCGCAAACATAATGGATTTTAAGCACAACTCATCCACCAATAATAGGCCAACCTCTAAGTACAACCTATTACAATAAGTTCTTTCTTTCTTTTTTCTCGTCCACTAGGGTCAACAATGCCTAAAACAATCCTTCAACTGCTGCTCCTTCTCTCTTGACTTCACTCAAAGTCCTCTCTCAAGCTTCACTCAAAGCTTGCTCAAACACAGGATTTTACTAAAAAATCCGAACCCCAAATCAATTACAAAATCTCGAATTAACTCTAAGAGAAACTAACAATAAACTTAGTAACAGGGATGCTTATGAGAACTGTTTATGAAACTGACACAATAAAATATCTAATGCTCTCAAATATGCTCGATCAATGTTAACCCAAATGATGATTGAAAATGGACTTTTTATAGATACGTATAACTCAAAGAGCTACGCATGCATATCTCTAAATAACTAACCATTATAATCCTCGTCAAGATCTAAAAATAACTAAAATGATAAAATCTAATTTTAATTAAACCAAGATAAAAATTAAGTTTAACAATCTAAAGATAGAGTTAAGAAAAACTGGCTAAAGAGTTAAAGATTATTTTTCAAGATTAAACTAACTAAAAGATAAAGGTAAGATTTGTTATTATTTTCTCCTTAAAGATAAAGTCTTTTCAACATAAAGATACTAATTTTATTAAGTAAAACTAAGTCTAAGATTTTGATTTTATTTCCTTACACGATCTTTACTGCATAGTGCCAAATCACAATTCTTATATAACTGTTGTTCCCAAAGTCTAGAAATTACTCTATTCCTAAACTCATATCACAACTCCTTGTTCCAAGTTATTGCTTGTTCCATACACAAGTTCCTAATAGTAAAACCCTAATGATCATAGGAACTTCACTCCAACAGTTTCAACAAGTCTTTTAGAATCCAACTCTCTTTGGTTTCTTCAAAGTTCATGATAAACATGTTTCACTAAAAACAACACCTATATGAGGCAAGATTTTTCAAAATTCAAGTTTGTCGATATGTGTGTAACACCTTGGTGACACTTAATCAATATGTAACACTTAATGTAACAAATTTTTAAAAGTAACATTTTGAAGTAACACTTTTAGGCCTTTAAGTAACACCTTTAGGGTGATACTTCAGGCCAATTATGCACTAGTGTAATACATTCAAACTCCATTAACATATTTGATTCTCTATTTAATCCTCAATATTGCTCCTCATGCGGATCGTTACACAAGACCCAGGCGACAAACGTATACTTCCTGAGGGTCGGGTCAATTACAATTTAATTCTTACTTTTACTAACAATCTACTTCTTGACGTAAATCGTACAATAATTCTTGCTCTTGTATTCTACATCTCTAAACTTTCTATTTCTTTTATATTTCTATACATTATTTTATTCATATCCATACTTATAAGCTTTAAGGCTTTTATCGTCACCGCACATGCTTATTTATGCTAATCAAACTGCTAAAGAAATGTTCTAATGCTAAATTCAGATAATTTGGATAATTGAATTAGGTTCTTACTAATTTTGATTACTTAAATTTCATGGCATCAAAAATTAGTCTTTTATTGAATGCATTAATATATTGTTGGGTTGTCCCTATGGTTTCTGAATATTTGCATAAAACTCGATCACAAATCATGTTATATAGAGGCCAACAATGGACGAATTTGATCCCTAATCATATTTGTACCCTCACCCCGAACTCATTCATTGGTACATTGACCAATTTTGAAGTTAAGATGGGGAAATCTACATTGGATAAGTCCTTAGGGTTTCTCAATATCCAACTAGGTTTATGAGTCTTCATTTAATGACTCTTTGGCGATTCCTTTTTCAAAACGTTAACCTTTACAATGAGGTATTCAAATACGCATTCATCCTGCATATGCAATAAAAAGACGCCTACAATTTGGCGACATCATTGGGGAGTTCATGCAAGCAAATTTAGATATCACTATAGACTATGGAAGTATCCGAGAGTATTTCAGGGACAAAGAGAGTTTGGATTGAAAAAAATTAAAGGTTTAATTTTGTGATTCATATAGATATAGGTGGGAAAAGGCTTTATCGTGGCTATATTCAGACTCGAGTCTATGAGACCATGGTTAATTTATTTTGTTTAAGCAGTCGGATCTCGATATGAGAATTTCAACGTATCCTTGCGGAATCAGATCATTCATAGTTACGAATCTCATTTTTTTGTGCCCTAACTTATGCCTATGGCGTCCATTCGGGTTTTCAACCAAGCGTGCTTGAAAAACCCTTGGAGAAAGAGTTAGGATTGTTGTGAGGGTTAAAAGGGTTTAAGGTTTAACTTAAGGTTTAATTTCATGGGTCAAGGTTAATATTATGGTTTGAATTATATGGGTTTTAAGGAATTTTGATGGGCTGAAAGGTTTGAATTGAAGGGCAGAACTTGTGTGCACTAGTAAAATAATTGTTTATTGCTGCGGTGGTATTGCTGCGGTTTTACCCATACGCAGCAATATATCACGTAAAAAGAAAGATAAAATATAAAATAAAGATATTGCTGCGGTTTCGGCCTAAAACCGCAGCAATATGGTATCAACAGGAAATTTTTTGAAAAAAAGTCAAGCTAAGGGGCTTGCACGTGCAAGCCCCTTAGCTTGACTTTTTTTTTTTTTGCCTTTGGCTCTTTCTTCTTTTTCTTTTGCATTTTTGCATTGTGCTTTTTTTGCTTTTGCTTTTTTTTTTGCACTTTGAATCTTTTTCATTTTGCCTCGTATTAATTTTTTTATAACTGAGGCATGCACACAAATTTTTGTGGTTTAGGATATTGAAAGGTTTGTGGAGATTTGATTTTATAAGGAATATTTCACTAAGGATCATAGAGATGATGGTTTAAGGGATTTTTATTTTTACGAGGGGGCTTGTATATGGAGGTGCTGTATGATGATGGCTTTTTGGAATGTATGATGGAAGGAGAGGGAAATGACTCCTAATCATGTTCATTTTTTTATTTATCAAATTCATTTGATTGATTTAAATTTCACCTTTGAATTAAAAGCATGAATATGGTGAAAAGGCCAATGAAACTTAAAAAGAAAATATGATAATATTTATGAAAAATGAAAATGTTCTAATAAATGAAGTCGTAGAGTGACATAGACTCAATAGGAAAGGGTACAAATGACTTACGGTAAGGACTCTCTAGTGACCTAGAAAACTTGAAATAACTAATCATATTGAATTGTTGACACATTGCTCAAGGGGTTAATGGTGATGTTATGGGAAGCATTAGAAGTCTATTGTCATTGACAATATTTTGTTGTGCATTTTTAGAACCCAACACTAGATGTCAGTTTGAATTTGTGCTCGAAGTTTAGGTTGCACCTTTTGAAATTTTTTAGGTGCACAGTTCAGAGTAGACCCTATTAAAGTGATCGTGCCTCTATTGTGAAGGCGGTAAAAAGTAATCTTATGACTCTAAGTGAAGTCGGGTGCTGATAGTGCGTTTTATGAGCCTTAGATTGGGCTTACCTTTTGAGAACAGAAATAGCATTGACCTGACTTGTAACTTTTTTGAAATGATTATGGAAATGAGAAAGGATTTTGAGAGGGACAATTTGAAAATAATATGGGTTTTGAAATATGGTGGGCTTGCCATGATGGAGACATAGACCTAACTATATCCATATGCAGATATGAACTAGACTAGTAAGGAAGACTGAACTTAATTATTGAGTCTTTATGGTTATGGGGAAGACTAATTTGCACTTACATTAGAGTAAGCGAGATAGACACAAAGATTGCCTATATAGGATTAGGGAAGACTAGACTTTGCACTTACATAAGAGTAAACATGCTAGACTCAAAAGTTTCCTATATGAGATTAGGGAAGACTAAACTTTGCACTTACATTAGAGTAAGCAGGCTAGACTCAAAATTTGCCTAGGGAGGACTAGACTTTGCACTTACATTAAACTAAGCAGGCTAGAATCAAAGGTTGCTTATATAAACTTAGGGAAGATTAGAGTTTGCAATTACATTAGAGTAAGCAGGCTAGACTCAAAGATTAAGAGGTTCTTAGACTTTCTACTTCCACCTATATGGTTTTGGAATTCAAATGGACTACAGATTACAAGGAGATGCAAAGTAGGCCTGGATTTGAAATGGGCATTTATGGACTTAAGTTTGGAATTAGACTTGACTAGGGCATGCATGGAGATGCAATCTAGACCTAGGGTATGATTTGGGCCTTTATTGGCTTAAATTTGGATTGTATAAGGAGAAGCACCTAGGCTTGAATTTGGAATGGACTAAGATTAGACTTAGATTGGGCCAACATGGGCTTGACATAGACTAGGGTTCACATAAAGATGCAAATGAGCCTGGATTTTGACATGAGCTAGACTTATATGGGCCTGGAATGAATGCATGGACTCAAGTGTAAGTGGGCCTAAGATGAATGCCTGGACTCAAAATTGAGTGGACCTAAGATGCATCCAAATTGAATTGGATTCGGTTGATTGAATTGGATTAGTTAGACTAGATTGATTGGATTTGACTAGGTTGAGTTTAGAATTTTCAAAATTAATTTTGTTTTAAAGAGACCTCTTTTTCTATCTTTTATTGGAAAAAATGGTGATGATTGATTAATTTTGGAAACAATTTTTAGGTGACTGATTTTTAAGATAATTGTTTTTCTGAAAAGAATAGGATGATGATAAAGTATTTTGAAAGAGATAAAGATAAAAGATAGTAGGATAGAGTAGATTTTGTTTGAAAAATATATGAAAGGATAGGATAGATGGGTCGGAGAAGATTGGTGGGATAAAAGGAATAAGATGGGATAGGATGAGATGCATGTGACTCGAACTCAATCATGACCACTTATCTGGAGGAACTTATCAATTTGGGTTGAAGCAATGATCAAAAAGTGATAATGAATGATAATGCAAAGATGGATCTAAAACCGATAAATAAATCGTCAAAACTGAATAGCAGGTGCAAAGTGCAGCTTGCACCATGCGCAATAAGCTTTCGTTCCATACAAGAAGCATGTGCCTAGCACTCCACGCAAGGTGATAGGCCAGGCACACACTTTTGTGTGTGCCAAAGGCTTCGTGCGTTTGGCGCATCTCATTCACTGAGCTATTTTTTCGTTTCGCCAGTTTCGTTGTTTCTAGTCTAATTCGAGGGGAATGTGAGGGGAAAGCATGTTGAACATAGCAAACAAATAATCGATAATGTCAAATAGACAAGAAATAGTATGTAGTTCCAACCCAAAGTCAAGATCTATGTTTGATACTATGGTTAGGCTTACGTTTAGGCTTCATATGATTAAAATGCTACACTATCTCTCCAGAAGCTTTTTAGAGGGACAGAGCACAAACCCCCAAAGGGTAGCGGCCTCACGCATAAAACATGTGCTAATGAGGCAAGGACTTAGAACTTATAGTGGCTCTCAAGAATAGCCATGCATATGCAACATTATAATGTTATTTAAAAGCATAAAATTAAATAAGTATGAATCACATTTTTTGAGTTTCACCCACTCATAAAAAATAAATGTTTGAATCCTCCCCAGGAATCTACTTGATTATGATATGAGTGAATTAATGTAACACCCCCGAATTCCATACACGTCTAAGCTACGTTGCATCGACTTTGGGAGTGTTACCGCCGCGGTGAAACGCAAGGCATGATAAAATCAAAACGTTAACAACTCCTTTTTAAGAAAACTACATTGCAGCGGAAATAACATGTTCACTTTAAATTACAACTCAGGAATCACCATAGACCCCTTTTATTCAAACCATTAACTATGCATACTAATTATTCTATATGTTCAACAAAAACACTTAAAAGATTATAAACCAGAAAATATCCCCCGTATGCCAAACTCATGCAGCATCACCAGCATACCTAATCTGTTCCCCATTGAAATATCAATGGTTCATCACAAGTCAACAAACATTACAAATAACAAACCATCAGCTATGCTGAGTACGTACATAATCAGTTAAATTATTCATCAAACATAAATAGAATAATAATAATCATTCCTAGACATGATACTACAAGAATACTACAAATCATTTTTATAGTTTAATTGGCATCAAACGGGCACCGTCATCTTTCTAGAATCATACGGGCTACTTAATCCTTAATAGACAACTTGGTCTATTAGATGGAATGTAAATACGGTTTCGTTCCGTTCCACATCCATCACCTTAGTATGCATACCCCCAAGATCGTACGGAACCTTCCGCCTACTTGAGTTATCAAATTTATAAGGACACTACTGTCGTCACAGTAGGCCTGCGTAGGAGTGTAGAACAAGTCTCACACTCCCCCCATTGTTCATTACTTGTAGGGAATCCAACTACAAGTTTATTGCCAACAATCCTTTTTAGCGATACTCATTCATACAACATTAAGCATATGATTTCTATAACATCATATAAAATCCTTTAGTTTAGACAACCTCTTATAAATCCTTGCTACAATTATTAATCATAGCATTTCAATCCAACATCTCATTTCATGCTTGTGATACCATAGAATTACGCATTCTAATAACAATTCATTCTATTTCACAAGTCATACAACAAGGAAATACATACAGATTTCCAATTGATTTCATGTTACCAAACAATCTCATCAACCATAATCAACAGCAGTTCCCTATCATGATTCTAGGTTCCAATATAACAATCATAAGCTAAACATGATTCTAATATATCAAACTGAACTGGTATGCGTACGTACCTTGTAACAGAGAATCTTTGCTGACTATTAAAACGTTCCGCTTATGAAATTGGGACCTAAACGAAATATAAAAATAATTCAGTTCTAAGTCCTTGATATCATTAAAATAAAACCAACTTAACTACTATGTAAAACTTAGTGTTTTGAACCATAAAGGTAAACGTTCTTGTTGTTTAACTTCCTTTTCATGAACTCTATTAAAACTAATATTTTTAGAACTTAATAAAAAGTTTGCGAATCTGATTTCCTCTCAATTATTTTATACTTGTTCATGACAATAAAACTTAGACGACTATATAAGTATAAAATAAGAATTAAGAACTAACGTCATCATAAGAATTAAAATCAATATAAGAATTACAAATCTGATTTATATTCTTTACTTTATGTCTTATTTAAACATCATCAAACTTAATCAAAATTAATCAAAGAATACAAAATCAGATTATATGACTTAATTAAAAGTAGAAAAGAGAATTTTTTTCTTATATATACCCAAACCAACTCGCCGGCGACAACCACCGGCGACGCGACGACGGATTCCGGCAGCACTACGCGTCCCAGCACCGCACGTACTCGCACAACACACACGCTGCACGTCCCGCACGTCGTACACCCGCACACACCCACGCTCGAGCCTCGCACACACTCGCTCGCCAACACCTTCGAGCCACCCACAGTGCTCGCACAACACCACGAGCCACATACCACGCGCAAGCCTCGCACACACCCTCGACGCTAGCACACTTCGCGTCACCCAAATTCGCTCGACCCACGAATTGGCTCGTCGGCTGTAAAGCTTCGACTCGCACGCACACTCGTCGGCACACCCTTGGTCGACTCGACAGCAGCAGCGACGACTCGACAACCCTTGCTCGCCTCGCACGACACACCCTCGCAGACCACACTAGCACACCACACACCACACGCCTCCAAGGCCGACGGAAACTCAAGGGAGGGGAGGAGTATTAGTGCGACGAGGAAGAAGAAGGACAGGTGACGAGGGATAAGGAGAGAGGAGAGAGAAAATCTTTGAGGGAGGAGGAGAGGAAACGGCTGAGTAGAAGAACTTAGGGTTTTGATTTTTTTTTTCTCTTCCTATTTATAGCACGGTAAACCCTGGTTTAATAGGATTTGTTTTCAACTCAAACTCAGATTTCTTATTTTATTTTGAAAATAAAACGAAACCAAATTATAATATAACTAGGTACAACAGTAGGTTATATAGTTAAATTAAAACACTTTCAACTTTATTCTTTATATTTTCTTATTTATAACAAAATATAACTCCCAAAAATACGGAGTATTACAATTAAGATGTGAAATATGTAGAGAATATGAGTAATAATGTTGTTAAAAGTCGTTGAAAAGTGTGTAAAAGAGTATGAAAGCGTTCGAAAACTGCACGGAGAAGATAAAATATGGATGCTCTTGACGCAAGGAGCTTGCGCTACGCGCACGACCTGGTGCGTCAATGCAGGTGATTTTGCGTTTATGGGTTTCACTGACTTTCTCGATGTTGCGCTCGCGCATCTTGGTTCACTTGATGCATCCGGTTGCGTGTCGTGCAACCGCATATCTGACTGAATTTTGTTTGTTATTCATTTAATCTTTGATTAAACAATATCTTTTGGATTTGGAAATCAGTTATCTTTAGGAATAAAAATCTGATTTTCATTATAATATCCTTTAGAAAATAGTTATCAACAATAATTAATATTTATTCAAAATACAATTAATTAGCAGGAATAATTAATTCGGCTTTTCCAAAATGAGCTTTAAAATGCAATTAATTATCATGAATAATTAATTGGGCTTGGAATTAATAAATATAATTTATGTTCTTAAAACGATTTCGGGCTTAGCTTGTTGGACTGCTCTTCTGTTGGACCTGACCAATTAGGATGACAGTAAGTTTCACCATTGGGTACCAAAAGGGGAGACACAATTATGTATCTATTGTAGGCGTGTTTTACTGCCTACGCGGGATGACCGCAATTTGACTACCTCAATGTAAAGGGTTTTGTTTTGAAAATGTTTTGAAAAAGAATTGGTCAACGAGTCTTTAGAGGAAGATTCTTAAACCTACTTAGATTTTAAGAAATCATAGGGATAACTTAGGGACTTATCCAATGTAGACGTCCCTGTCATGACTTCATAATTGGTTAATGAACTAAAAATTGAGTTTGGGGGTAGTACGACCATGATCATAAATCAAATTCTCCCATTGTTGGCCTCTACTTCATACGATTCATGTCTAGCTTTATGCAATTAAACAACCAAGCAATATGTAAATGCATTCTAAAATTTAATCTATGTCGGTTCATTAAACACATAATAGACTAATTTTTTGTGATATGTTATTTAAGCAATCAAAATTACTAGGAACCTATTTTTTCATAAATATTAATTATTCTTGATAAATATTTTGTAAATATTTTTATTAAAAATCAGATTTTTATTCCTTAAGATAACTGATTTTCTAATCCAAAAGATACTGTGTAATCAAAGATAAATGGAATTTTTAACAAACCAAATCCGATGATATTTGCGGTTGTGTAGCCGGATGCGTCAAGCGCACCATGATGCAACATCTCGATAGTCAGCGATATCCAGAAATGCACAATTCCCTGCACTAACGCAGGAAACCTGCGCTGAGTGCAACCATATTTTATCTTCTCCGCACAAATTTGGGAATTGCTTTCCTATACATAGACCTCATGTTCTACGAATGTTTTTTAAGACTTATAAATGTTTTCATGCTTTCACACACTTTCAACAACTTTTAACAACAATATCACTCCTATTATGTATATATTTAACTATTTCAAATAAATAATCAAATACACTCAAACTGCATTAACACATTCAAATCTCCATTCAAGCGTTGAGATTAGTTTTCATGCGAACGTTACACAAGACCCAAGCGACAAAGGTAAACTTCCCGAGGGTCAATTCCAATGTAATTATGATTTTACTAACAATATACTTTTCATGATGTAGATCTTAAAGGAATTCCTACTCATGTACATTCTACATCTCTAATGTTTCTTTTTTCTTTTCTTTTATATTTCTATACATTATTATATTCATTTCTATGCTTATATGCTTTAATGCTTTTATCGCCGTAAATGCTTATTTCTGCTAATCAAAACCTAAAAAAATGTTTTAATTCTACATTCAGATAATTTGGATAATCGAATTAGGATCCTAGCAATTTTAATTGCTTAAATAACATATCATCAAAAATTAGTCTTTTATGTGTTTAACGAACCAACATACATTAATTTTTAGAATGTATTAACATATTGTTTAGTTGTTTATTTGCATAAATCTCGAACATGAATCTTATTAAGTAGAGGCCAAGAATGGGCAATTTTGATTCCTGATCATATTCGTACCCTCACCCAAAACTCAATCTTTGATTTATTGACAAATTATGAAGTCATGGTAGAAAAATCTATATTGGATAATTTCTGATGTTGTCCTTATGGTTTCTCAATATCCAATTAGGTTTATGAGTTTTCCTTTAAAGACTTGTTGGTGAGTTCTTTTTCAAAACGTTTTCTAAACTAAAACCTTTACAATGAGGTAGTAAAATACGCACTCATCTGCGTACGCAATAAAAACACGCCTACACCACCCAAGTTCTATGGTCTCTTACCAAAGACAAGAAACTCATCCAAGATTTCATCTTTGCTAGAGAGAAATATTACCAAAGTAAATCTGAAGTAGTCATATGTAGTAACAAGAACATATCTTTTACCACTTCTACTTTAAATTTTTCATTGTCCCACATAAATCCATGTGTATAAGTTACAATGGTTTAGTGGTACTTACTATGGTTTTAGACTTGAAAGAAGACCGGACCTGCTTGCCTTTGAAAATACTTCACAAACTTGATATATTTGGAATTTTATCGAAGGCAAACCTAAGACAAGTTCCTTAGATCTAAGTTGGTCAAGCAAAGAAAAGCTATCATGTACCAAACATTAAATTTGTGCCTTAATATAGGGATCATCTTCAATGACACTAGGACATGTTCGATTGTTCCTAGGAATAAGATCAAGATCCACTATGTAAGTGTTGCCTTTGTTGTTCCTTCCAAAATAAGATTATTTGTGTGATCGATGATGATTAAGCACTTATCACTATTAAACTTAACTAAGTTACATTTGTCACATAATTGAGAGACGCTTAATAGATTGTGTTTCAATCCTTCTACAAGAAATATGTTATCAATGGAGTGTGTTGGTGATTATCCTACCATTCCAAAAGCCACAACATTGCCTTTCCTGTTATTAGCAAATGTCACACTTTCACCTTCAAAGGTTGTGAGTGAGAGAAATCTAATTTTACCGTCTGTCATATGTTTGGAACAACCACCGTCTAGGTACCATGTGTTGTTCCCCATTACTCTAGCCTACAAAACCGATAAGTGATTAGTGTTAGGTACCCATCTTTGATTGGGTTTCTGATTTTCAAAACAGGACATCTTTACTTTCCACTTTAGGTTTCAGTTCCCAACATTTTTTTCAACTTGTTTGAGTCTTATAAATAAGCTTTTCCATTGGTGGCTAGTTTTTTCACAGAACACACATAAACTGTCACTTAGGAGGTTTACTCTTTTCTTTTCTTTTTGTAAACATACCCAAATCCCTCAATTTTCTTGGTTTCCGATCTAGTTATCCATTCAGGATCAGCCATAAGTTTCTATTGTTCCTAGTATAGTTAAGTTCTTTTATTACATTATTGTTCCTTTTTCTTAGGAACAACACTTTATTTTGTAGTTCTTGAATTTTGGATCTAAAGATTTTTGAAGGAACATACCTTATATCAAAAGAACTTACCTCAGGAACATACGCCTTTATTTGACTTAATTCTATGTTTAGCAAGTAGTTCTCATTTTTCACTTCTTCGTAGATTTCTTTAGCTTTCAAATTTTTGTCAAATAGATCAAAGAAGCGATTTTCAATATCAATTCGAATGTTCTTAAGCCAAGCAGTGTGTTCCTTATTTACCTTTAAATTATATTTAGTGCATTCATCTTTACAATCTTTAACGACATCAGCAACTAGGTCATATAGTTTTTCCTTAGACATAGAACTAGGTTAAACGAGTTTTGATAGTATCAAGACTTGCCTCTAGTGATTTAATCTCCTCGTCCAATGCACATATTGTCATCTCCAACCATTAAACATAAGTTGGTTGCTTATCCAGTGGATTGATCAAGCTAATCTTCTTCTGAATCTGGATCCGTATGCAGCATTCATGGCTTTTCTCAAGTCGGTTTTAGAAAAAGGATTTTTGAAGTCCTTGTTCCTTTCATGGCTTTTCTCAAATTCACAACTCTTTGTTCCAAGTTATTGTTTGTTCCTTACAGAAGTTCCTAGGAACACCCTAATGATCTTGTAAAAACTTCACTCCAACAGCTTCATCAAGTCTTCTAGAATCCAACTCTCCTTGGTTTCTTCAAATCCATGGTAATCCTGTTTCACTCACTAGTAGAATAAAGGTTAATTGCGGCGGTCATTAAGTGGCCTATTGCTGCGATTTTCGCCGCGCAACAATTAAGGGCGCATCAATAGGCAATTACTTATTGCTGCGGTTTTTAACCGCAGCAATAGAGCAACCTATTGCTGCGGTTTTTACTCAATACCGCATCAATAGGTAGTGTCAATAACTTGAAAAATAATTGAAAATTAACTTATTGTTGCTGTTGTTGGTAAAAACAGCTGCAATAAGTCAGTCTATTGTTGCTGTTTTTACCAAACAAAAGCAGCAATAGGTTGCTTTTTTTTATAAAAAGAATTTTATACATTTCTAATGTCATATACTAATATCCTACACGTCTACACCCACACAACATTTTCAAAACCACAACCAAATTTGTTGGAATTCATTCAAGCATCAAATTATTTGACAAATTACATAACTACAACATTATACATTTGACTTTATAAGTTTTATGTTGAATTAAGAAAATACACATATATAAGATCTAAAAAATAATATACAAATGATATCTAAAAAATACAAATTAATTTAATTCACCATAAACGTAAAATACAGATTGTGAGAGTTGAAGGAGATGGTGAGTTGAAGAAACCGGATGATGACTCGAAGCCTTAGTGAACTTTTCAAATGTTTGACCACTGACCATTGACTGTTAATATGGGGACGCTGACCATTGACTTTTTTGAATAAGAGTGGGCCTTAGTAGTTTGGGCTTTTGCTTTTGGGCTCTACTTGTTACATGCCCATGTTGTGTAAGCCCACCAAGGGTGGTGCAGGAGTTGTCGCGGCGCGGAATTGGAGTGGAAGCTATATAGAGGAGGAGGAGAGTTATTTTTCGTACATTCCAATCATTCGCGAAATTTCTCATTCCGTCTCCTCATTCTCTCTCCAGAGAAACTCTACAAATCCTCTGTATTTGCTCCTTCCCGAGTTCCTTCGTCCGCCCTTTCGAACCTGTGCCCACACCCCGAGTTCTTGTGACCCCGAGAAGGTACGCTTTTCTTGTACTTTATTTCCTTGTTGTTTTTTGTCGTTGATCGATCTCCCTAGAATGGACCCCGAGTCTGAGTCGAGTACCTCCGCCTCGTCTCCTTACAAACTTTCTGAGGAGATTCACGGGGAGGATGGTTTTTTAGTTAGTACTCGAATACCTTGCTCGGATCCCTCGGCGGTGCCCGAGGCGGTTCCCTTACCTAGCCCTTCAGATTCTTTATTAGAAGAAGACGAGGGTGTAATCCCAGGTCCTTGGGATGTGTCGATCGCACACAGACCCAGTGTTAGGAATTATTTTGATAGATATATTTCTGATGGTGTGGTGATGGTGTCTGAGAGATTGGACGAGGAGGATGAGGGCCCTAGCACTTCAGGTCAAGACTACCCCCCTCTGGATCCCAAGGGGGGTCCTCATACTTATTACCCCGACCCCATATTCATGAGTTTCATGTCGAGAAGCTTCAAGCATATTAGGACCAATTTTTTGATTCGTGACCCGTTATTTGTTATTGGGGTGAAGCATACCGAGTCGGTTGTGACGCCTCTGGTAGGATGTGTGTCGGTTTATCACCAGAGTATGCAGATGAGCCTCAGGTTCCCCTTGCATCCATTCATCCGAGATCTCCTCAATGCTTATCAGTTGACCCTTAGAAATCTTCTTCCGAACTGTTGGCTTACAATAGATGGATTTGTGGCTATCTGTGAGTCCCTTGGGGTTACCCCGAGCTTGCGTTTGTGGCGTAACATGTTCACTTTAATGTTGGGTCCTGCTGATAGACATGGCCCCATGATGGTTCCGCTTCCAGTGTCGGGCCGGTTATAAGGTTGTACGCGATTCTCCCTCGAACCAAAAAGCCTTTAGGCGAAACTTCTTCCATATATACATCAGTGACGAGTGGGGGATCCCTATCCTTCCTGCGGAAGGGGGCCCTCGCTTTAGCTTGAATCAGACGGTTCCCGAGATGTCTCGGCAAGAAGCGGTTGCGGGAATATACTTTTCCACAACCCCCAAGACTCAGACTGGGGCCCTTTCGTACTTCCCTAAGAATTGGCTCCCTACCCGCCATGAGATACGGAACGAAATGTTCCTGGCGGCTGCGGGTTTGAGTTGCAGCTATGACAAGGGTAATCCCGCCTTTGTTTAATGTAAAGATTAATTTTTATGCTAAGTGTTTGACGTTTCCTTTGTTTCAGTTGTTGCCCGGCATCAGCTAGATCCCGAGATGGATGAGCGGTTCACTGATCATGCCGAGATGGCCTTGAAGCTGATGGGCGAGATGGATGGGGAGACAATGTCTATCCGCCCCTCCTCCTAAGGTAAATGTTACCTTTGTTGTTTTTCTTTCTATTTATTCTGAGTAGGGCATCCCGTTTTAATAGTGCTCTGATCCCGACAGGACACGGATCCTAAGAGGCCCAAGAAGCCTTCCGTCCTGTCTCGATTGTTGAAGGGAGACACCGAGAAGGCTCAAGCTGCGAAGAAGCAGGCCAAATCCAAGGCGTCTGATAAGGCCTTGTAGGGTGTATCCACCGGCTCTAAGCGCAAGTCGGGGACATTGGATCTCTCTTAGAGGTGGTTGATGTGGAGGAGACCCATGCTAAAAGGATGAGAGCTGATGAAATTGGAGCTGGTGTGCCTTTCACCGACATAACACATACTCATAAGCTCGCCCGAGTGTGCCATGCGGTTCGGAAGATCTATACTGAGGCGGATGATTTGGCTCTAGCAGCCGTGGGTTCCGAAGAGGTCAACACCCTTTATGAATCATGGTTGGAGGTAGGTGTTGCTCCCGACATGAACTTGTACTTTTTAAATTTGATTTCCTAATGCAAACCCCGTCTTGCTTTTGCAGACCTCTATCCGAATGAACGTCGCCGGGTCCAGCTTGAGGACAAGATTGTTGCTTTGAAGAAAGAGATTGGTGATCTGAAGGACAAGGTGTCGACTAACGATAGCGAGGTGAAGAAGCTGAATGCCGAGCTCGATTCTCAGAAGGATATTTTTGAGAAGGCCAACAAACCGCTGGAGGAGGCCACTACTCTCAAGGATAGCAACAAGAAGCTTCAAACCTCATTGGATGCTGCCTTGATTGAGCGCAATGAGGCCAAGAAGAAAAATGAGGAGCTCCAACTGAAGCTGGACGAGGCTGTGAAGAAGAACAAGTCCTCTAGCCACAAACTGAACAAAGCTGAGGCCAAGCTCCAGAAGGCCCAGGTGGAGTGGCTGGACAAGTAGAAGACTTCTCCCGAGTGGCTCAACTACTTGGGTATGATGGCTTTCGCCTCTTACTGTCTCGGGACCCGGGAGGCCAAGCAATGCCTCCGAGCGATCTTGTCTGAAACAAATGCTTCCCATGACAGGGATGCTGTTGAAGCTCAGTTTGATCATCGAATTTCCTTAGAGCAATAGGCGAAGGGAAAGGGAGAGGCCTCCCACACCCCGAGTGCTTCTCAGGTTCAGGGTCCGACGCTAGAGTCAACCTTAGTTATTCCCGAGGGTGTTCAGTCCCGGGATCCTGGTGATGGAGAGAAGCTCCCTGCTGATGATGTCGATGAAGGTTAGGGTTCCCGTTCTACCGAAGCTGAAGTTCCTGATGAGGATGCAGGTGATACTTCTGAGGAGACCCCAAACAAGGAGCCTACTGCTTGATCCTGCCCTTATGATCCTCTCTTCTGTATGAACCTTTTGTGCACCTCGAGAGTATGTTCTTTGGGCTTTCTTTTGTTTTTGATGCTCGAGAGTATGTTTTTGGGATTTTTAGGTTGTATTTTGGCACCTGGGAGCATGACTTCAGGTGTTTAGGTTGTATTCTCTTTAACTTAATGAAATGTGTATGGGGGTGGTAAACCCTGTGTCAACGACTGGCAATATGTTGCCGGTACCCAATAGATGCCGGTATCTTCTTGTCGAGATAGACCACGACCAGATGGTAGTCTCGGGTAAGTTTGGCATCTCATGACTTGCCGGTGTCATAGCTCGGTCCGCCACCCGTACGCGGCAAACAAGCCTGCACCGTCTGTACAACAGCGCCTCCCAGCGCCCACCAACATACAATGGCATAAACGCTTACGTGTACCGCTGGAAAAATAGTATTGTACACGTGTAAGGATTAAATTCAATTTATAAGGAACCGACCTACTAAGCTATTACTATAAATAGCCCACCTGCACTGACTACGAGGTATGTAATTACTGTTCACCTACCTACTTTACCTGTACTTACTCAACGTACCTTGTCTGACTTAGGCATCAGAGTGGGTTTCCTCGGCAACCCCCCGAGGTCAGTCATCCTTGCTCATTGTGCAGGTATCCCGACAGTCCAAGTTATCCTGTGTCGACATACTTGACGTCGGCAAACCTTGTCCATCCTCTACAGGCCGTCAACCCTTGACGTCCACTGTTTCACAACAGAAACAATTGGCGCTAGAAGGAGGGGATGGGCCACATCACTCGCAACGTCGATCCTGACAGCAACCCTGTCACAACTAAGTATGGTGGTCCTATTAACGATCCTGATCCTGTCTATGCAGAAGATGAAGAGCCTGACTCACCTGAACCTGATCCCATAACCCCGACAGGTCCGCACCACAGAACACCGTCCTCTAGCGTCGCTCAATTCACTCCAGAGGAAATCCAGGCTGCCAGGGCAGTACTTGATGCCGTAGCTTCCGGCAATCAGATTAAAAGCTCGCCAAGTTAGCGTCCTGGAAGGGTTATTGGTCGTGATCGAGATGGCTACCCATTGAGAAGAACGAAACCTTTCACTCAAGATGGACGCCGCCTGGAAAAAGAGATGGCGGAGGCAGGTTATGATGAAGAAACTCTCCAGACGAAGGAAGATGGGGATACCGACAAGTACACTTAACCTATCTATGACGACAACGAGAGCATTGTGAAGGAGATAAGATGTAACATTAGCCAGCATGGTAGGACGGTCAGTACCTACTCAGGACGACAACGGGCTCCCATCACACCTAGGGGCTCACCTTTCATCAGAGACATTCTGGAGGAACCAATGCAGCACATCAAGATGACATAGTGTAAGTATGATGGCACAACAGACCCAGTTGATCACTTGTCGGCATATGAGGGACATATGCATTTGTACACCCAATCAGACGCCATCTGGTACAAGGTCTTCCCGGCAACCATGTCAGGTATAGCACATACATGGTTCAGAAGCCTGCCGCCGGCATCTATCACAGACTTTTATCAGTTGTCAGCAGAGTTCCAGACGCAGTTTGTCAGCAATATATGGCGGGAAAGAACTACTGGAGAACTCATGGCTCTAAAGCAAGGCGAAAATGAAAGCCTCAAAGACTTCTTGGGAAGATTCAACAGAGAAGTGGTAACAATACCCAACTTGCAACAGGAAGTTGCCGTGCTAGCATTAATGTCGGGTCTAAAAGATGGCGACTTCAGAAGCTATTTGGGGAGAAAAAGTTTAAAGACCTTGGCGGCTGTACTGGGAAAAGCCAATGAATTCATAAAATCTGAAGAGTTTGACCGAGCCTCGAATATGAGGAGAGGTGATTCTGAAATCGCCAAGAAGGAAAAGCGAGGGGGTCCAGGCAAGAAGGAGACCAAGAAAGAGGTTGCCCACACTAGTGTCATTAAGGGAAAAGAAAAGAAGGAAAGGTTTGAAAGCTACACCCCCTTAATCAAGCCCATGGCACAGATCTTCGCCATGCATAAGGATGATGACAAGTAACAGCGCCCTCGAAAGATGTTCTATAAAGGTCGCGACAGGAACAAGTGGTGTGATTTTCATAAAGATCACGGCCAGATCACTGCAGATTGCAAAGATCTAAAGAATAATCTGGAAGATCTGATCAGGAGAGGTATTTTACCTAGTACAGGTCTAGGCAAGAAGCTAGCCAACATGATTTAGGCCGGCATGACCAGGATCAGAATCATGTCGAGGAACCCCAGAGGAGCACCCCAATCCGGGATAGGTTGACGGTTATACATGTCATAGCCGGCGGTCCTACGCATGGCGGGACAGTCAGTGGAGCCAAAGCAAGTTTGAAAGAGTTCTGTCATCAAGTTAATCTGCACGAGACTCACCGTTGGCCAGAGCCGCCAACCATGCCAGCAGTAACCTTCTTAAAGAAAGATTCAGAAGGCATAATCTTCCCACATGACGACCCTCTCGTCATTACTCTGAATGTTGCAAATTGCGCCATTCACAGGGTGCTGGTAGATGGCGGGAGCTCTGCCAACATATTATTTATGGCTGCCTTCAACAAGATGAACATCGGCATTGAGCACTTGAAGGGAGTTAGCTACCCCGTAACAGGCTTTACAGGGGCTTCCGTCATACCAAAAGGGTCCATAATGCTGCAAGTCAAGATTGGCCACAATGAGAAGGCTAGAGATTTAATGGTGGAGTTTCTGATAGTTGACGTTCCAGCAGCATTCAATGCCATCATTGGAAGCCCGCTAATTCATGATGCACATGCAGTAGTGTCAACGAACCACTTGACCATGGTGTACATGTCTAATGCTGGGCAGCAGTGAGACTTAAGGGTAGTCAAGAGTCAGCCAGGTCATGCTACCACACTATGATGAAGAGGTCCAATCAAAAAAGAAAGCGGAAGGAGAGCTTGGTGGTGAGACCACCAAATAAGCATGTAACCGACAAGTCTTTGAGGACAAGAAAATCGCCAGTGAAGAGTTGCATCCTTGGCCAATTGAAACATGTCGACCTGGGGGCGAGACTGAAGAGATCGAGTTTATTAATGGTAACAAAGAAAGAACTGTCAAAATTGGTGCCGACATGGACCAAGAGGTCAAAGTGAATTTGGTTACCTTGCTTAGAGAAAATGCAGATGTGTTCGTCTTCTCTGCTGATGAGATGCCGGGCATAGACCCAAGAGTGATGGTTCACGATTTGAATGTTGACGAGGCAATTAGACCATCAAGCAGAAAAAGAGAACTTTCTCGGCAGATAAAAATAGGGCCATAAAGGAAGAAATCGACAAACTTTTGGCAGCAGATTTCATTGAACCACGCGATTACCCATCATGGCCGGCGAATGTCGTAATGGTCAAGAAGGCAAGTGGACAGTGGAGAATGAGTGTTGACTTTACAGACCTCAACAAGGCTTACCCGAAAGATTGTTACCCACTGCCAAGAATTGACCAGCTTGTCGACTCAACTAGTGGGCACGCTATGTTGAGCTTCATGGATGCTTACTCGGGTTATCATTAGATAAATTTGTTTGAGGGGGATAGAAAGAAAACGACATTTGTCACGGATGTCGGCGTATTCTGCTACAAGGCTATGCCTTTTAGGCTGAAGAATGCAGGTGCAACATACCAAAAACTGGTCGACAAGGTGTTTCAGGCTCAAAAGGGGAGAAATGTGGAAGTATATTTTGACGACTCCATGGTGAAAAGCAAGACGAAGAAGGATCACTTGAAAGATTAGCAGGAGACATTTGAAACATTGAGGCGTTTCCAGATGAAGTTAAACCCAAAGATGTATTCGGTGTTAAATCCGGCAAGTTTCTGGGCTTCCTGGTTAGCGAAAGAGGAATTGACGCCAACCCCGACAAGGTGAAGGCCATCATTGATTTGCCAGAGCCCAAAAATGTGAAGGATATCCAGAGATTGACTGGAAGAATGGCGGCATTAACCAGGTTCATCTCCAAGTCTGCCGACAAAGCTCTACCTTTCTTCAAGATCCTAAGGGGGAACAAAGAATTTGAATGGGGAGAAGAGCAGGCAAAAGCTTTCACCATCGATAAAGAACATTTGAGCAAGTTACCTACTATTGCCAGGCCACTACCACAAGATAAACTACAGCTGTACGTGTCGGCCACGCCGAGAACAGTAGCAGCAGTGCTTCTTGTGGAAAAAGGCAAAGAACAGTTGTCGGTCTATTTCGTCAATCATGTTTTGAACCCTGCAAAGCAAAGATATCAACTCATTGAAAAGTTAGCGTATGCAGTATTGGTGGCGGCAAGAAAGTTAAGGCCGTATTTTGATGCGCACTCAGTCCAGATCTTGACGAACCATCCTCTGTGGAAAGCCTTGCACAAGCTAGAATCTTCCGGCAAATTGTTGAAGTGGGCCATTGAGTTGTCAAAATTTGAGTTAGAATTCAAGCCCAGATCGGCAATTAAAGCCCAGGCCTTGGCGGATTTCATCGTTGAAACAATGTATGAAGAAGAGGTAGAAGAAGTTGGCATTTGGAAAGTATAAATTGACGGCTCATCTGCTCAACATGGGTCAGGCGCCGGCATAATTATGATGTCACCAGAGGGGCATGTGTTTGAATATGCCATCGGATTTTCGTTCAAGGCCTCGAATAATGAGGTGAAATATGAAGCAACATTGGCGGGCTTGCGGTTATGCTTGGCGGCTGATGCCAAAAAAGTTCATTTGTCCACAGACTCCTAGCTTGTCGGCAATCAGATAAAAGGGGAGTACGAGACCAGAGAGCCATCAATGATAAAATATCTCGAGATGGTGAGGGAGATGACTTCACAACTGCAAAGTTTCAAGATAAATGTCATTCCAAGAGCAAAAAACAGTCAAGCTGACTCCCTGTCCAAGTTGGCGAGCTCGTCACTGATCGACATTGAAAGAACCGTCATGGTAGAAGTACTAAAGGAAAAGAGTATTGAGCAGAAGGTGTCGGTGGCCATAATCACTACTCATGATGAATGGTACTCTGATATAGTTAAGTTCAAGTTAACTGGAGAATTGCCGGAAGAGAAGAAAGCGGCAATCAAGGCTAGGAAAGGGGTTAGCTGGTTCATCATCTATCAAAGGGAATTGTTCAAGAAAGGATTATCTCTACCATTGCTCAATTGTGTCACGGCACAAGAAGCAGTAAAGATTTTAGAAGAAATCCGTGAAGGTATTTGTGGGAACCACATTGGCGGCAGGACATTGGCTCATAAAGCTCTCAGGGCAGGATTCTATTGGCCAACTATGGTGGCAGATGCACAAGAGTACGTAAAAAGTGCGATAAATGCAAGAGATTCGCGCCAATCATCAATTTGCCGGCAAATGACTTACGACCCATTTTATGCCCTATACGATTTGCACAATGGGGAATGGACATTCTAGGGCCATTCACCACAACCACTGGCGGCAGAAAATTCCTAATCGTCGGCATCGACTACTTTATGAATAGGATAGAAGCTGAACCTACCGCCATGATCAAGGCTAGGGCTGTTCAAAGTGCGGTCTGGACCGCACCAAACCGCAACCCAAACCGTTTTTTCGCGGTTTGGGTTGGTTTGGAGTTTCAAAATTGCGGTTTGGGTTATGAATTCAAGCAAACCGCGGTTTGCAGTTTGGGTTGGGTTTTAGTTTTTGTAAACCGAAACCGCACCACAAACCGCAATTTTATATAATTTTTAAAAAAAAAATATTTTTATCTATTTTGATTTTTTTTAAATACACTTGACAAGGTGGCATACAAGTATACAACTGAAAAAAGAAGTTAGTTAAAGAACTTGGACAATTTTGATAAATCATTATGTATTTTAATTATGAAGTCAAGTTCATATTTATTTCGACTCTTTATATTTATTAACAAAATTTTGTTTACTCTTAGATTACAAAATTAATGTCGCGGAGGAAAAAATGGTTAAACCGCAAACCAAACCGCACCAAACCGTTTTGGGCGGTTTGGTTTGGGTTGGTTTGGGCAAAAGTGCGGTGCGGTTTGGGTTGGGAAAATGTCAAACCGTATATTTGCGGTTTGGGTTGGGTTACATCCCAAACCGCACCAACCCAAACCGCGAACACCCCTAATCAAGGCTCAGCAAGTTATTAAGTTCATCTGGCACAACATCATCACTAGATTCGGCATTCCTACCACTATTGTGTTCGACCATGGCGTGCAGTTCGATTGCAAGCCAATTAGAAATACTTGGCGAACTTCAAGGTCAAGTTTGTTTATTCTTCGGTGTGCCACCCACAAAGAAACTTGATGATCTGAAGGGGTTGTGGACCGAGAAGATACCATAGGTACTATGGGCAAACAGTACAACAGAAAAAGAACCCACAGGAGAAAGTGCATTCAGACTGACATTTTGAGTAGATGTCTGCATGTGGAAGTGCGTTTGCCGAACATCAGAATAAAACACTTTGAAGAACAGAGTAATGGCCAGTTGCAAAAAGAAGCTTTGGATTTTTTACTGGAGGTAAGGTTGGCGGCTGAAGTTAAGTTGGCGGCTTCAAAGGACAGAATGAGGAGAGCTTACAACAAGCGAGTCAATCATCGACCCTTGAAAGTTGGTGACCTGGTCCTCAGAAGGATAGCAGCAACCGGCAAAGCCCATGCTGAGGGAAAGCTCACCGCGAACGGGGAAGGCCCATACATCATAAAAGAAGAAATAGTACCAGGCTTCTATAAGCTAAGTAAGATAGATTGCAATATGCTAGCCAACAGTTGGAATGCAAGTGTGCTTAAAAAATACTCTGTATAGAAATGAGAGACATTGTACTTAGAAATCTTGTTTTGAATAGGCTGTAAAGTGTAAGGACCCACCACTTACAAGGGGGCTAACACATAGTAATGAGAAAATGAAAGTTGGCTACCTACAAGGCAGCAATTTGACGATAACTCATACTAGGAAAGGCTCGCCAACGAGTGTATATGGTTGCCAACCAACAATAAGGGAACGAATATGATTACTAATCAGACGTTCCCACTCATCTAGCCATTTGTAAAAGTGCCTATGGTTGCAAACCAACACTTATGCGTATTCACCACTAAGAAAAAGTGTATATGGTTACAAACCAACACTAGCCGACAAAACATAAAAAGACGAGTGTGCTTTTTAAGTTAAGAACGAGCCTAAAAATTGTCGAACATAAAACAGCGAATAAACATAAAACTAATGAGCATTCACTTAACTTTCAGCAAAGACAATTCAAGAGCACACACTACTGGCTCATACAACATGACTTAAAAAACACATAAGCCACCAAGAACATTGTTTAAAGGCACATAGGCCACTGACAAACATTGTCCAAACAGGCACACAGGCCACAAAAACAGTGTTTAATAAAGAGAAAGTCATACGAGACACAGGTACTATCACAAATCATTGGATGAAACTGATGAAGCAAGTGAAAGCCGCCAAAATCCCTATTTGTCGGTGTCGACAATATCATCAGTTTTCATCTGATCAACATTAGAGTTGGCGTCAACAGCATCATCAGCTTCCATAGGATGGCGGGGATCTGAGTTGTGCACATGAATCTCGTCAACAGGCCGGACCTCGTCAGACATAGGATTCTTGTGCTTGCCGGCGTCAAAGGCAGCCTCAATTTGATCCCAGTCAAGCTAAGGAAATTATCGCAAAACACAACGCATAGCTGCGGCCCACCCACCAGCATGCCTCTGCACCAGATAGTTCACAAACTCGCTTGAGTTGCGGTAATCCTCAACCGCAGACTTACGAGCATCGGCAACTTGAGCTTGTAAATCAGAGAGCTGAGTGGTTAAACTGGCAACTTTCGCCTGCTCCTCTTTCAGTGCAACAATCGCATCATCAGCAGCTTTCTTGCCGGCAGCAGTAGCTTCATCAATGGTTTTCTGCGCTGCAGCATCCACTTTTGATTTGTAGTCCTGTTTCAGTTTGTATTGAGTTTCCATTTGGCGTGACAAGATAGAGTGCTCTTGGCGACATTATTCTTTTCGTCACAAGCCACTCGGTAAGCCCTAATGAAGTTTGTCAAAGCATTGGCAGCCTAAAAAGAAAAACACACAAGTGAAAGGAGTTGTAAAATAAACAAAATGGGAAGGCAGTTGGCAAATAAACTCAAAAAGAGAAGTACCTCTATGAACTTATGGGATGCCGTAGCCGCTGGGGCAAGAATCATCTCGCCCCGCTTATCCAATGGAAGTTGAAAATTCTGCAGCATCCGCCAACCAAAATTACCGCCAAGCTCGAGATAGTCAAACTGCAGAGACTCATTGGTTTCAATATCCAAGGTCGGCCGCCAAGAGCTCACCGGATAAGCAGGAATGACATCATACTTGGCACGCGGGTGATCAAAGGGGACGACCGCCAACTCAGGTCAATAAAGCTATCTCCGTTGAAATGAATACCTGCCGGGATCCGGGAAATAATATCCTGTTTCTCTTCAGACGACAGAGCTAGACGCTTGCCGGCACCCACCCCAATTGGAATGTCATTGGAAACATTGTCGGGAGATTTCCTTTTCCCGGATTGCTCTTGAGAGGCCATGGAGCTGCTACCAACAGGTTTGCCGTCATGCTCAACCTCTATAGGGGAGATAATCTTCTCAGAATCAATCCTGTTGTTGAGAGACTCAGCCCTAGTCACGCCTCTAGGTTGGCGTCCACCTCTCACAATCGGCAAAACGTTAGGAGCCTTCGAAGCAGCAGGCTCGTTCTTCGGCTTTTGCCGGCGAGAAGAAGACTTAGCGTCATTTTTCGAGCCGGAAGCAGCAGCATTCTAAGACTTAGCGAAATAGGCTATAGTCTCAAATTCTTTACTGGGATGAGGAGCTTGAGGCATTCTGGTTGTCGGGAACCAACGATGATCTAAACCCCAAACACTTCTTGTCCAACAGTTTCAACGTTGCAGAAAAGAAGAAAAATAAGAAGGGATCAGTAAAAAAAAAAAAAAAATATATATATATATATATATATATATATATATATATATATATATATATATAATGAAAGGGCTGAAAAGCTAAGTCCACAAGAAACACACAAAAAAAAGAGGGCGGCAGCCTTACCCTCTTTACCGTTCCGATGTGTATAACACATCCCGGCAGCCGACAAAGGAACATTCCCTAAAATATATTTAGGGTAGGTAGCCAGACTTTCGGAGTACTTCGCCCCTTGGGAGTCTTTGGCGACTTAGTCTCAAAATACGCCAGGGCTTCTTTTTCTTTCTCGGATAACGGCGCTGGGGGGAGATGCTCCAGCCGACATCTTGGATTGGTAAACCAGCGGCGCAAAGGATAATCTTCAGGAACTCTCACCCAGAACCACCTTTGCCTCTAAAACTTCTGCGGCGTCATCCTAGGGAACACCGTCAACATATGACGAGTGGTATATAGTGAGTACCAGCCTTTGTTCCGAGCAGCATCAGCGTAGCCATCTTTAGCACCATGGTTGGAACCGTGTCTCTTAAACCCATGTAGATGACAGAAAAGATTTAGAGTCTAGGGAAAATGCATCCATTTATAGGTCCATATGTAGCAAACCATTTGGCAGATCGCCAAGCGAGTAAGCTGAGCAAGACAAACATTCAAGCCGACAAGTAGGACTCTGAGATGTCGGTCGAGGGGAAATCCCAGACCAAGCTCGAAATGGTAAGAATAAATGCCAACACAGCCCGCTGGAGGACGGATAATCACGTCATCTGACTGGGGAAATGGTAACTCAAAGTCAGGTGGCAAATTATATAACTTAGTAGCAGCACCACAATAGTCATACTTGGCGGTATCACGCAGCCATGGTGGCTCAGGAGTCGTAGTTGACGGGCTCTCAGAATAATTCTCCAGCAAATATTCTTCGTCTAAGCCGACATCGTCACCCGCATCCTCAGCTTCGTTATCATTTTGGTCCTCCTCGCTCTCACTCGTTCTCTCATCATCAGCCTCGGCACCACCGTCAGAATGACTGGACGGACCGACAACTGTCTGAGGTTTCGAAGAGGATTCCACAACTCTAGTTCTGGTCACTGCTAGGGTTCGATCAGAATGCAACGAGCATAAGTCGACAAGTTCTGGAGAGTTTGCTTTCTTAGCCCTGGTAGCAGCTCTCGACCGACCGCCAAGTCTCCTCCACGGGTATCGTTCATCGCGTCTAATTTTGCCATGGGTTAAGGCCTCATCCCAGTCAAAAGGTCGTGGGGATGGACCGACATCTTCCGCACTTGGCGGTGGCACCGCCATAGAAACCCCAGCTAGTCCAAGATTAGTACCATATTCTTGGATAGCGGCCTGATCAGAAGACAACCAGTACTGACGACAAATTGGCTCGATTTCTACAGCGTCGGGAAGGTCAGCATCGGAAAATTCTTTGCTGCGAAGCTCGCCAAGCGTCTCATGGCGAAGTTTTTTGAGAACTCCGGGATCAAGAATGGGCTCACTTTTACGCTTGCGGTTATCCTCCTCCATCTGGATATCCCACAAGCCCTGGGCCACTTCTTCCCTAGTAACTGAAAGGGTTTAGGTAGAGGGAGACCGAGCCGGAGAAAGAATTTATTCGGCATCAAGCGCGGGAGGGTTCCCCTCCTCTACCCCCTCCGTCACCGAAGGTGTTTCCTTCGAAGACACCTCGAGCGTGGCTGAATCCTTCGAAGAACTTCTTCATTCTGGCTATCCCCCGAAACTCTAGATATACCTCACCCAACTTATGTAGTGAAAAATGAAGAAAATGCAAAACCCAAAGTAGAAGCAGAAAGACGAGGAAAAGAAGGGGCTTTACCTCGGGAAGAGCGAGAATTTTACGAGCAAAAATCCAAGACATAACTGAAAAAGCCCACGACAAAAACAAATAGAACCCAGTTAAATGAGAGTCTTAGAGTGGAAAAGTAAACCCCAAACGGAAAAGGAGAACGAAAATAAGTGGAGATTTCAAGAGAAAACTCGAAAAAGAGAGCGAAATCTGACTGGAATTTGGGAGAAGACTAACCGGAGACGCTTGAGAAATAAGGAAGAAGATGAAAAGAGAAGCGAAAGGACGGTTCAGAAATGTGGGAGAAGAAAGAGAAAAAAGACATTTAAGGAATGTAATGAAAGGCCCAGATCGCCTCAAGTACAACTGCCTTTGGCAGATTAGGTCACATGGCGTAGACCCACGTGATCGCGCATCGCTCATTTTTCAAAGATAAAACGATTAAAATTCCTGACAAGATCCCGCCAAAGCAATGACGGCCACGCCGTCATCACTTTGGGGGCGCTAGTTGTATGGGGGTGGTAAACCCTGTCTCAACGACCGGCAATATGTTGCCGGTACCCAATAGATGCCGGTATCTACTTGTCGAGATAGACCACGACCAGATGGTTGTCTTGGGTAAGTTTGGCATCTCATGAATTGCCAGCATCATAGCTTGGTTCGCCACCCGGACCCGGCAAACAGGCCTGCACCGTTAGTACACCAGCGCCTACCAGAGCCCACCAACATACAATGGCATAAACGCTTACGTGTACCACTGGAAATAGTATTGTACACGTGTAAGAATTGGATTCAATTTATAAGCAACCGACCTACTGAGCTATTACTATAAATAGCCCACCTGCACTGACTACGAGGTACGTAATTACTGTTCACCTACCTACTTTACCAGTAATTACTCCACGTACCTTGTCTGACTTAGGCATCATAATGGGTTTCCTCGGCAATCCCCCGAGGTCAGTCATCCTTGCTCATTGTGCAGGTATCCCGACAATCCAAGTTATCCTGTGCCGGCATACTCGACATCGCCAAACCATGTCCATCCTCTACATGCCGTCAACCCTTGAGGTCCACTGTTTCACACTCGTAACAAAATGGTTGTTTTGCATTTTTCCCGAGTGCAATTTTCCAGAGCATAATACGTGATTTTGTTAGATGCAACTATTATGAACCAAGTGTTTCGCAAATTGTACCTTTCATTCATATTTTCGAGATTGTGTCAACTATGGATTACAACTTATTGCCCCGAGTTCTGTTTAAAAAAAATAAACTACTGGCTCAAGTGTGGCCTAAGTTTACAAAAGATCCTGCCAACTCTAATAGGGTACAACTGATTGCCCTTAGTTGTGGTTAATACAATAAACTAAAGGCTCAAGTGTGGCCTAAGTTTACAAAAGATCCCGCCAACTCTAATAGGGTACAACTGATTGCCCCGAGTTGTGGTTAATACAATAGACTAAAGGCTCGAGTGTGGCCTAAGTTTACAAAGTAGCGGCTCGTGTGTGGCCAAAACAATGGCTCACGTGTGGCTAAGTTAGATCCTTTCTAATCAAATGTAGTATTTCTCCAGATTATCCGTGTTCCAAGGTCGTGCCAATGGGGTGCCTTCAGGTGACTCGAGTAGGTATGTTCCCGGCTTGACTACATCTGTGACCCTGTAAGGCCCATCCCATTTCGGCCCGAGCTTCCCTTTCAGATGCGTCGGCCTGGTGGCTTCGACCTTCCTGCCAACCCAGTCCTCGAGATGAAGAGATTTGGCCTTTACCCTGAGGTTGAGTTGCCTGGTTACCCGTTGCTTATTGCGGATTGACTTGAGTAGTGCATTGCCCCGAGATTCGGGTAATAAGTCAAGATCGAATTTCTTCTCTTCTTCATTCTTGTCGTACTCGTAGAAGGTCATCCTTGGGGAAGGTATCCTGATTTCAAAAGGAACAACGACATTACTGTCGTAGACTAGGTTGAAGGGTGAATTGCCTGTTGCCTCTTTCACTGTTGTTCTTGCTGACCAGAGTATGCCTAGGAGATCGTCGATCCAGGACCCCTTGGCTCCTTCTAGTGACTTCTTGATCCCATTCAACACCACTTTGTTCGCGGCGTCGGCGTGGCCTTTGGTCTGGGGTCGGGAGACCGCTAAGAACCTTGTCTGAATGCCAAACCTAGAACAATATTCCCGGGTAGGCCCACTGTTGAATTCTCTCCCGTTGTCTGAGATGAGGGTCCTCGGGATCCTGAAGCGGGTGATTATGTTCCTCCAGATGAAGTTTTATACTTGCTTGTTTGTTATTGAAGCTAGGGGTTGCGCCTCGACCCATTTGGTGAAGTACTCAATGGCTACTAGGAGGAACCTTCTTTGCTCCGAGGCTGCCGGGAATGGGCCTATTAGGTCCATTCCCCATTTGTCAAAGGGTACGACAACTTGAATGGTGGTTAAAGGGTTGGTAGGAGCCGAGGGATGTCCCCGTGGAGTTGGCAGTTGGGACATTTCTTTACCAATTCAGCGGCGTCATGCTTCAAGAATGGCCAGTAATACCCGACCCTTAGAGCTTTCCCTACTATAGTCCTGGCTCCTTGGTGGCTGCTGCAGGCTCCTTCATGAATCTCCCGGAGGATGTAGTTTCCTTCGAAGGGAGTTACATATTTGAGTAGGAGGTGGGTATAAGACTTTTTGTACAAGTTGCCTTCATGCCAGATGAACCACCCCACCTTCCTCTTTAGGCTATCAGCCTCTTTCTCATCCGAAGAAAATAACCCATCACTCAGGTACCCGATAATCTCTTCCATCCATGTGCCTGTCCTGTTGATGGTGTGTACTTGCAATGAATTGATGCTTGGATGGTTTAGGACTTCCCAGATGATGGTTCGAGGGGTCAACCCCTCTGCTGAACTTGCCATGCGGTCCAAGGCGTCGGCTTGCTGGTTCTCTGACCTCGAGAGGTGTTGAAGGTTGAATGAGGACATCTGCTTAATGAGCTCATGGGTTTTATTGAGGTACATCCTCATGTTATCTTCCTTAGCCTCGTATTCTCCCGAGACTTGCCCCACAATAAGCTGTGAGTCCGATTTGGTCAATACTGCCTGAGCTCCCGAGTTGATGCAAATCTGGAGGCCTAGGATTAGAGCTTCGTATTCAGCCTCGTTATTAGAAGCCAGAAAATCAAACTTCACAGCATACTCCATCTTAGCTGCCTGCTTTGGTGGTTGAACCATCTACTTGCAACTCCTAGACTCTCTTTCCTCTATGTCAACTGGTCGGGAGCTGCATTCGCTAATAAAATCCGCCAAGGCTTGTGCTTTGATAGCTCTCCGAGGCTCATATTCCAGCCCGAAGTCTGCCAACTGGTCCGCCCACTCGGTCATCCGAGTTGAATGATTTATGCTTTCGATCACTTTTCTGATGGGTTGTCCGGTTAAGACCTTAATATTGTGCTCCTGGAAATATGGTTTCAGCTTTCTCCTCGCCATTACTAGCGCGAAAACCATCTTCTTGATCTGACTGTATCTTGCTTCTGCTCCTCTATGGGCGTGGCTGATGAAGTATACGGGGTGTTAAGCTCTTTCTCTCTCTGCTACAAGCACAGCACTGAGAGCGTATTCTGATACCGACAGATAGATGTAGAGTGTTTCTCCCAGCAAGGGTGATATAAGTTTGGGCAATGTTTCCAAGTGTTGCTTCAGCTGCTGGAAAGCCTGCTCAGCCTCGTCATCCTAGTCAAATTATTCCTTTTGAGTGCTCTTAAGAAGAGTAAGCTTTCGCTAGCAGAGCGGGATAGGAAGCGGCCCAGCACTGGTAGGCACCCTGTTAGCCTCTGAACTTCTCTAACATTCCTTGGCGAGGACATGTTTAGTACAACGTTGATTTTGTCGGGGTCAGCCTTGATTCCTCTTTCATCCACCAGGAACCCGAGGCACTTCCCCCCTTTTACCCCAAACACGCGTTTCTTTGGGTTCAATTTCATGCCATGGCGCCGCAAGGTGCTCAGTGTTTCTGTTAAATCCCCGACATGATCAGTTGCCTTTTTGCTTTTGACGATCATGTCGTCAACATATACCTCAATATTCCTCCCGAGTTGCTCCTCAAAGACCTTGTTGATTGTTCGTTGATAAGTATCCCCTGCGTTCTTGAGCTCGAAGGGCATCATCTTGTAGTTATATACGCCTTGGGCTGTAACGAATGCTGTCATTATTTGGTCCTTTTCCGCCATCGGGATTTGGTGATATCCCGTGTTGGCATCCATGAAGCTGAGCAACTCATGACCAGCTGTTGAGTAAGCCAGCCTTTCAATCTTTGGTAGGGGATGATTATCCAGGGCATGCCTTGTTCAAGTCAGTGAAGTTGTCGCACATGCGCCAAGCTCCACTGGCCTTTTTCACCAGAACCACATTAGCCAGCCACTCTATGTACTAACATTCTTCAATAATGTCCGCCTCTAGGAGCTTTTTAAATTCTGTTGCTGCTGCGTTCCTCTCGGGCCTTTGGTGCCTGAGCTTCTGTTTGATGGGGCGGAATCCCTCTTTGATATTTAACTCGTGGGATGCGAAATTGGGATCAAGCCCCTGCATGTCGGAGGCGGTGTACGCAAATACGTCCTTTGCAAGGTGTTGATAAGTTTTTCTCTGATCTCGGGACTGAGGTTTGTGCCGATCCTCACTACATGTCCGAGATCTTCATTAAGCGTTATATCCTCGTCTTTCTCGACCGGTTGGGGTCGTTCATATAACTTTGGATTTTCTGTAAGGTAGACCCCGAGACCAGTGGAGTTTCTATAGGGTCTTCCCTCTTCCTCTTTCTTGGTCGCTCTTCTGAAGCATTCGTTTTAAAACTGTTTGTATAACACTCCCGGGCTATCTGCTAATCTCCATAGATCTTCTCGAGTTGGCATTCATCTGTTTTGTATTGTAGGAGTAGCTGGTATACCGAGATGGCTGCCTTTATCTTGTTCATGGTGGGCCTGCCCATGATAGCGTTATAAGGTAGCGGGGCATCGACCACTAGAAAGTCGACTGGTAGGCTTCTTCCCTTACCTCTTTCCCCGAGTCTCGCCGCCAGTGTCACAAACCAGAGGGGGTATACTGATCCTCCCCCGAAGCCTATCAGCGGCTGACTGGTTGGTGTTACATCTCTCTCGGTATACTTCAGCTTCCGAAAGCATTCTAGAGTGATGATGTCAGCAGATGAGCCGCTGTCGACCAAGATCCTTTTGACCCTTGAGTTGGCAATTTTCATCTCTATGACAAGGGGGTCATCATGGAGGGTATGAATGTGCCGGTCAGGCTCCCCGAACGTCATGACTGGACATCTCGCCTTCATCGGCTCGATTTCTAGGACATGCTGTTTCATTGCTTGAAGGCGAGCCTTGCGGGCTCGGCTAGTTAAGCCTCCCGAGGCATGTCCCCCCTGCTATTACCCGAACATACTCGTCGGTGTTGTCGCTATCATTTTTTGCTTCCTTCTCTTTCCCTTTCTCTTCTCGAGAGTGCTTGATGTATCTGTTCAGCTTTCCTTGATCAGCCAAGTGATCTAAGGCCTTCTTTAATTCCCGACAGTCCTTAGTGGTATGCCCACATTCTAGGTGGTATTCACATCACAATCGCTGATCCCTTCATTCCTTTGAGGTCCTTATAGGGGGAGGAATGGGCAATACCGACTTGTTCTTCAAATCTAGGTAGATCTCACGTCGGTTTCTGTTGAAGTGGGGGTCATTCCCATTATCTGTAGTTCTCGGGAGGAGGCGGTGATGGCTACCCCATCTTGGAGGTGAGAGATCTTTAGGGATTCTTCATTGAATCGTTTAATGTAGTCGGTCAAACTTTCATGCTCTTGTTGTTTGATTCACATCAAATGAATGCTTGTCTTCTTATGCCGACGTCCGGCAATGAAATGCTGGTGGAATAATGCTTCTAACACAGAAAAGTTTGTGATTATGCCAGGAGAGAGCCGTGGGAACCAGCTGAGTGCTAAACCCTTGAGAGTCGTTGGGAAATAACGACACCAAGCGGCTTCGCACCTAGTTTGCACACTCATCTGGGCCTTATAGGCCGCCATGTGATCATCATGGTCACTATTTCCCGAATATTGCTCGATCAGGGGAACCTTGACCTTGCCTGGGTTAGGGACCTCCATGGTTTCCCGACTAAAGGGTGTCATGAAGTTCAGTACCCCCCTGTTGACCAAGACGGGACTCCTATTTCGTGGGGGTCCCGAGTCTCCTTCGCCTTCAGCCCTGGTCTTCTTAGACCTGAGAGGGGATCCTTCCCGCCCCCTTCGAGGAGTCCGAGATTGGGCTTGCTCCTCTTGGTGGGTGTTCTCCTGATTAGCTCTCCTCTTGTCGTTGAGTAGGTTGTGGGCATCCTGCTCCATCCGACGCCTGCTATTCTCTTCAATAATTCGTCGGGCATCAGAATTTGGTGTCCTATGGGAGTTAGCTTGTCGGAATCTCTCTTCTCCCACTCGTTGCCCGTCCCGGTTAGGAACTTGAGTGTTTGGATCACCCCTCGCCCGCGGCTCTCCCTGGGTCAACTCCCGGGGTACCCCTTGGTTGAGTTGGGGGATTCCTGCTATGAGTTCCTGCAAGATATGTTGCATGTTCGCGTTCAATTGCTGAGCTATCCTTTCTATGTCGACCATGGTGATGGGAGGTGGATCAGGTTGGTATTGTTCCCGGGAAACGTTGTGCTCCTCGTTACGAGGAGTAAATCCCTCATCATCGATGGCCAACGACTCGACTAGCATATTAGGTTGCTGGGACTGAATCGGGGTTGGTTGGTGCTGATGTGAGGCTCAGGTGGTTTTCCTTCGGGGTGCCATGTTGCTCTCGGTACGTAGCTTTGAGATGTAGTATCCCCACAGACGGCGCCAAACTGTTTCTGCCTAGAAATTAGTCAAATGAGTGAAGTGTGCTTAGAGAGGTTAAAGTCCCGAATTGGAGTATAATCCCGAGTCTTGTCACGTGCAGTCCTGCAAAACAAAGAAATCTAGCACGGGGGTGTTCCCGGGAAAGCCCCTCCGACGCTCAAGTCAGTTGAGGTTGAGGTAGAGAGAGGAAGTTAAATATTGTAGAGAGAGATGCTCTGGTTTTGCTAGGTGAGAAATGAATACCCGCTCATTGATTGGGCTTGTTGCTTTTATAATGTTGGGGATTTCCCAGACAAGAAACCCTATTGGGGAACATCCATGTCTATAGGAAAGTTGTCTCCCTTTTATGGTGAAGTTATTTTTTGCCTAAAAAGCTGATGGGGCCCTTGGGAGCATGCAGATCAGATCCTTCAGGTGGGCTTTGCACAACACTGTTGGACAAGAGAAGGGGTCCAAACACAATAGAATTCCATTGTCTAAGCTTGGAATTTACTACTAAAGTTGAATAACAAAAAGAAGATGAAAAAGGACGGTGACGGGCTATGGCCTAGTAAATAATACTTGTCTCTCCTTAATTATAACTTACAAAATCAACAAGAGACTTTAATAAGCAAATTCAATTCGGAGTTTCTTTCCCAGATTCTCTTATATTTCATGCTCAAGGTAATGAATTATCATATCATAAAAACTAATTCCCACCATTACATGAAGGAAAAAATTACTTTATAGAAGTTGGCGATCGTTAATTCCCTAGAAAACTAACTAAATTTAATTTTTACAACCCTAACATCTTAGATTTGATCAAAAAATCCTATAACTAGAAACCATAACAAATTTTGAATAAAATTGAACTTTTTGGTGAAATTTTGGAGCTCGTCCTCGCATATTTTGAGATGGAGGTTGAGTTCACTAGCAAATTAAATTTCTATTTCCTTCAACATCAAATTAGTTTTCATAATAATATGATCCCTTCATCCTATATTAATCGCATCGCTTTTTTATATCTGGTCATCCCATATTAATTGCTACACATGAACACACTATTTTTTTAAATTAGTTCTCACTCTATAACTATACCCCACACCTCTATCGAAAATGATAAAATAATAATAACATATTAACTCCTTACACACCCACATCAAATTCTAGGACCCACAAAATTCATCATTTTATTAAAATGCGCCCTATCCTCAATCAAATCAACTATAGTAATAATATAATAATAACTCATGTCATACCTATCTACTTTATTAAACTATGTGCATAAGACTTGGTTGCATCTAATGGAGAAATTGTTGTTAACTCATTGGTTGCATTTGGTAATTTTAATAGGTTGGATGTACCAAAGTTTGTAAGTTGGTACCAATGCGCAATCAAGTTGGTAGCAAAATTTTTACTTTGATACATGTAGACACATAATGCGCAGTCTATTTATTATTTACAAGCCCAGTTTTAAAAACCTAATTAATAAATCTTGATAAGTATTTATATTTTAAGACCCTATATTCGAAAATCCCAATTAATTATTCTTGATAATTAATTGTATTTTTTATCAAAATTCTAAAAGATATCATGAAAGTCATATTTTCTTCCTTAAGATAACAGATTTCTTAACCGAAAAGATATTATTTAATGCAAGATAAAAGGAATCTTTAAAGATCAGCTCAGAAACAAGAATCTGGTCAAATATGTGGTTGCGACATGCGCAGCTGGATGCGATAAGCGCACCAGGATGCACGTGCACAACATCGAGAGAGTCAGCGAAATAGAAAAACGCAGGAAGCCTGCGTCAGGCGCAGGGTGCGTGCGCAGCGCACATGGCTGTGCACCGAGCACAACGCTGTATTTAGCTCTTTCGTGCGCTTCTTGGAATTCTTTTCCTATAAATAGATTAGTTTTCTATTAACTTTTGGTACACTTCATCACGCTTTTTACGGACTTATCCTACCCATCCAACTACGAGAATCAATCCAAATATATTTGAAATACTTCAAACACATATTGAAACAATTTCAATTCCCATTTCAAGCTTGAAGATTGCTCCTCAAACTGATCATTATTCAAGACCCAGGTGACAAAGGTATAATTTATGAGGGTCAATTCCAATTTATTTCTTATTATACGAGCAATCTTATTTTCTTGATGTAGATCTTGATGGAATGCTTGTTCTTGTATATTATAACCCTTTAATCTTTCTCTCACTGTTTATATCTATGTTATATTTTCATATGCATGCCAACATATTTATCGCTTTCATCACCATATATGTTTATCTTAAACTCATAAAATGTTTTAACGCTTGACAAGATTTAGGTACTAAGTACTTTTGATTGCTTTAATAACAATATCACTAAAAATTAGTCATTTGTGTTTAATGAACCAATGGACATTAATTTTTAGATTGCATGAACACATTGCGTGGTTGTGTATTTGCATAAAACTCAAACAAGGGTCATATTAAGCAGAGGCCAACAATGGGCAAATTTGATTCCTGATCATGTTCGTACCCTCATCCTTGAACTAATCTTTGGTTCATTCACCAATTATGAAGTCATGACAGGAAAGGGAAATCTACATTGGATAAGTCCCTAAGTTGTCCCTATGGTTTCTAAAAAAACTAAATAGGTTTATGAGTCATTGTTTAAAGACTAGTTGGCGACTTATTTTTCAAAACGAATTTCAATCAAAATCCTTTGCAATAAGGTATTCAAATTCGCACTCATCCAAGGTAGGGAATAAAAATATGCCTATAGTACCAAGTTAGAATTTTGGTACCAAATAAGAGTCATTTAGTCTTGGTACCAAAGTAAAAAATTTGGTACCAACATTAATATAATTTGGTACTAGCTTACTTTTATTTTGATACCTCAAATCTAGAAAATTACTTTGGTACCCTAGTTGGAGCCATGGGAGTCCAACAATGAAATGACAAAACAAGCTCCATGTAATGTGGGACGAATCGAGTAACAAAACTTTATAACTATTATAAAAATGGCGTAAGAGACCGAGCAAAAGAGGCGTACGTAATTGAGAGACCAACCTTGACCTAGTTTCTAGCTCATAAGTCTCTTAGCCTAAGAATCCATAATTGACGTGCGTTTGCCCCATTATGTAGTAGTGGGGAATCACATATTGGAAACAAAATGATCTACCCGATGGGTGGATAACCTAATAAAAATAAACATTAATATCTAGTGGAATACAACTCATCAATAAATTTTTAACTGATAAATCTCTAGGAGTTTTTTATCTAATGGGTAAATAGATCATAATTACAATATTTTATCCAGCTTCGAGAACACTAAATAGAAATGAGTGTTGAAATTAATATAGATATATACTTTCCACATTCTCTTATAACCGCAACATTTTGACTTTTATGTTCAACGTGTGACTTTGACTATTATTATCTCTAATATTTGATTATTAGTAAAACTTGTAAAAAGATGATATCTTAAAAATACACATCAATACTAATTCAATAACACATTCAATGATAACATTAATTTTACGGTTTTTTGACCATGTGCTTCTAAAAAATTATTTTTCACACCATATACCCCTACAAGTTTCAAAATCCACCATATACCTCACAATCTTCAAAAGAATCTACAGGTTGCCCTTAATGAGTAAGGATCGTTAACTTTGTAAGTCATTAAGCCCAAGTTCCCATACTAAGTCCTATTTAACCGTAATTATCCCCTAATTAACTCCAATTAGCCCCAAATAAACCTTAATTCTCTTTTGTCTCTCCACCTAGCCCCCACCCCTCCTCGTCTCACTTAAACACCACTACCAACACAACTGAACTTCACCACTAACACAACTAACCACACCAGCCACCCATGACATGACTCCCCATTTTCCTGACATATCCTCTCTTTCACATCCGGCCGTGGTTCCCTCTCTCTTTTCTCGCACCTCTCCTCCTCTTGTGCGTTGTCACTTCAGACTCCCAGCCTCCTCCGCCGTTGTTCTTGCCGAAGCTGTTGTGTATGTCGTGCTATTGCTCTCCGTCTTCATCTTATTGTTGTTGTTGCTTAGTAATTGGCGGTGCTTTGTCTATTTCTCTCTTCTATTGTGGGTTGGTGGTGCTGCCACCAATGGGCTGCTGCATCTGCTGCCACTATGTTTGTGGCGAGTTTGCTTTTGCCCCTGTTTCAATTTCTCTCTCTTGCTCGTGTCATCCATGCATGCTCGTGTTGTGGCGGGTGTTATGTCTCTCTCTCTCTTCAGCGATGCAGGCCTGTTGTGACTAGTCCATGACGCTGCCGCCAAAGAGCAATTGGGTCAGACCCACTTTGATGGAGAGCCAGTGAAGAAGGAAGAATCCTAAAGAGGTGGGTCAAGAAGATGGTGAGAGAGAGGATGAGTGAGGAAAATAGGGAGAGGGGCTTGTTGGTGTGGTTAATTATGATGGTGGTGAAGTTTAATTGTGTTGGTTGTAGTGTTTAAGTGAGAGGAGAAGGAGGTGGGGGCTAGGTGGAGACATAAAAGAGTGTTAGGGTTTATTTACAGCTAATTGAAGTTAATCAGGGAGTAATTACGGTTATTTAGGACTTAATATGAGAATTAGAGATTAATGACTAACAAAGTTAACGACTGTTAGTCATTATGGGGATCGTGTAGATTTTTTTTTAAAAAAATTAGGGGGTGTATGGTGAATTCTGAAACTTACAGGTGCAAAAAAAAAATTGGGGTATATGGTGAAAAAACCGTTAATTTTATACTTCCTCCATTTCTTTTTTAGTGGCTGAGAGAGAAAGTGGGTAAATACCAAACGTTTATGGAGAAAGTTATTGGGACCACATGGTTGAGGGGATATTAAGTGATTAAAGTAAAAAGTGGTGGCAAATCTATAAATAATTATTGGCAATTATGTGAATAAGTTGAAATTTCTTTCACCCATTTTGAGTTTTGATAAATTTTTTAGGAAAATTTGACAATAGGGGGTCTGAACTTTTAGTGATAATGTTTCAAAGGTTTGAACTATTAATGAACCTATGTAGGTCCCTACTTTAGGGGGTCTTAACTTTTAGCGGACATATATGGCTTGAAACTAACGACATTTTTTAAAAATTTCACCTAATTCCTACTTCTAGCCCTCAATTAACCCTTCTTGTGTGACCCAAGTTTTACAATTTATGTCATATTAAGCCGGTTTCAAGTCACTAATTCCAGGTAAAAGTTAAGACCCCATAAATTAGGGACCTATACAAATTAAATCAATACTCCCTCCGTCCCAGAATAGTCTTAACACTTTCGTTTTATGTTTGTCCCAAATTAGTTTGAACACTTCCATTTTTGACATGCTCCCACTATTAATATATTATTTCTTTTACACATATTTGGCCTACACACTGCCTTTTATCAATAAAAAGTTACCCAACTTTCTCTCTCCTCTAATAAAAAATACCCCACCAACTCTTATCACATCTACTTTTTAAATAAAATAACATTTGATAACCACACTACAACTTATCACCTTAAACTACGTGTCCCAACAAGTGTTCAGATCTTTCTGGGACGGAGGTAGTAATTCATACCTTTTAAAAATTATCACCCAAAATTCATATCCCTATTGTCAAATGTTTTTTTAAACTAAGACAACAATCTGTTGTAAGTGGGGGGATATTTGGGCATCCTACTTTCCAAGAGTTAATAACAAAACCCATGTCACAGTGGTTGAAAGAGGACGTCTAACCAATCAGGTCAACCTTAATTGTATGAGTTATGGCTCATTTATTCTGACATTTTCTAAATAAGGAAATAGGACACTTAAAAAGAAACGAATAAGGTACATAACTATTTTCTACGTACTCGTTTCTTTTATAATTGTGACGTTTTAATTTTGATAAGATCATATACAAACTTTAACCATCTTTCCTGCTACTATGTATATGATCTTATCAAAATTAAAACGTCACAATTATAAAAGAAACGAGTACGTAGAAAATAGTTTAATACCGCTCAATAGGAACGGACGGAGTGTTGATTTACCAAGTTCTGGTCGTGAGAAGAAAAATATACCATGGTAAATTAAAGTTAAAATAGGGAACGGAGGTGAAAGAGCCAGAGAATGTGACAAACGCAAGGAACAAGGAATGTGGAGTTCAAACAGCATTTGACAACCTTGAGAGCGAGATCAAAGAGACATGTTGACCGTATTAATTATTAGCCTATAAGGGATATCAGAAGTAGACAGATACTTCAACGTATGTTGTATGTTCAAATACTAATAAGAACACTATTAATGTTTCTTTTATATTATAGTACTTCCTAGTTTATACAGCCAAGTTGCACCAAAAGTAAAATCTACACCCAAGTCCTCGCACAAACTGATAAAATGCCTTCCCATTCCCGGAGAATCTAGAGCGCATCAGGCGCTGACCACAGCGTTGGAAATTATAAACTACTAAAGTAAAGTAAAGTACTCCTAATCTAAAAACAAAAGGTATCATGCCCTTCAAGGAAAAAAAAAAAAAAAAAAAAAGGTATCATGACGAGTCACGCACTTGCCAAAATCAGTTCAACACATTATGTGATTATATTAAGCAGTCCATCCATAAAGACGTGGTTTTTTTTTTTTTTTTTTTTTTTTTTTGCAAAATTTCAAAAAATTATCTTATATAATAGGTAAAATTGGCCTCAACACCCTAAATTATGGCGCAGGTGCACCAAACACCCCAAACTAAGGTTTATAGCCAGAACACCCCAAAGTACGGGCTGGGATGCATTGCGTACCATATATGAGAGTGGTCACTGGAAAATGCACCGGCTCCAAGAGAATCTTCATTTTTTAATATTATTTTGCTTTCCCCCCTTTCTGTTTTCTTCTTTTTTTCTATCTAATTTTTTAAATTAGACCTAAAAAAATGCACGTGCCTTCATATTTTTTTTGAAAGAGAAATTTCATTAATTGAAAGTCAAACGGCATCTACAATAAGTAATAAAGAAAAACAGGATACAATCAAACAAGATCAGATCAACTTCGTCTTCGATGAAACTACAATGAAACAGATCGAATATTGTGGCGCAAGTCCCTTGTATTTGTTGTCCCAAGCAACTATTAATGGAACCGTCTATCATTTTGACATAGTTTGGAGAAGAACCTTCTTGATCTATCCATATTGACCGCATCCGAGCTTCCAATACCTTCATGTTGATAGTTTTGGACTTCAACCAATGAGAACAATTTTTCATACCTACAAATAAAAAAACTAGACTCACAACTCCCATAAGGGAGAAGGAGACCTCCACAACAGAGAAGACTAGTCTTCCCATATTAAGGCACAAAAAACTCTCATAAAGAGAGACTAACTCATTCAACAAAATAAAAGGACAAACTAGAAAGTGAAAATAAGAGAGGAAAAGGGGTTTACCATGGATGAGATCATCCATGGCAGCCCCTTACTGATGAAGGGAAAAGGGGAAAAGGGGAGGCGGTTAGAGAGACGTGCCTTCATATAAAGCACAATAACTTTCAAATTAGTTAATATTAGAAAAAAAAACAAATCCAAAGAAAACTCACAAGATTTAAAATACAAAAGCTCCCAACTTAAATTTAAAGAAAAATTGACAACAGAGGTCTCAATTTTGGGTGATAATTTTTAAAAGTTCTGAACTATTGATTAACCTGTGTAGGTCCCAGCTTTAGGGGGACTTAACTTTTAGCGGGACTCGGTGACTTAAAACTGACGATTTTTTTAAAAATCTCACCTAGTTTCTACATCCCTCCCTCAATTAACCCTTCTGGTGTGACCCAAGTTTTACAAATGATGACCTATTAAGCCAGTTTCAAGTCACTAAGGTCCGCTAAAAGTTAAGACCCCCTAAAGTTGGGACATACATAGGTTAATCAATAGTTCAGACCTTTTAAAAATTATCACCCAAAGTTAAGACCTCTATTGTCCATTTTTCCTAAATTTAATTCACACACACAAATAAAGAACAACCCACAACTTCAAATTTATCTATATAAATAAGAAAATCAAAATCCAAGAAAATCAAGCAAAACCCTGAAAAATTATATCAAAAACCCAGAAAATTATATGAAAAATCCAGAAAATATAACCCAAAAACAGAGCAAAAAGAAAAAGAATTCACCTTCAGAAATTGCATTCTGAATTTCTGCACATTTACCAACAACAGTTTGGTCATTAAGACCTTCTTCTTCTTCAATCAAACTATCAGAAAATCCAATTTTGTTGTTATTATTGCAGTAGAAATAGGGGAAAGCTTAACCTGAGAAACGATGTACCATTGAAAGAGAGAGAAAACGATTCCAATTACGGCACATACGGGAAAGATAATCTCTGTTATGAGATTTGGAAAAAGAGCTACACTCATGATTTTTGTAATGGGAGAAGAAAAATGAAGAAGATGAAGATAAGGAGAGAGAGAGAGACAAGAGGGTTTGGAAGAGTGTGAGAGTAAGAAAAATGGCACGTGCCTTTTTTGGGTCTAATTAAAAAAATTAGAGAGAAAAAAGAAGAAAATAGAAAAGGGGGGGGAAAGCAAAATAATATTAAAAAATAAAGATTTTCCCGAAGCCAGTGCATTTTCTGGTGACAACTCTTATTTATGGTACGCAATGCACCCCAGCCCGTACTTTGGGGTGTTCTAGCTATAAGCCTTAGTTTGGGGTGTTTGGTGCACCTACGCCATAGTTCAGGGTGTTGAGGCCAATTTTGCCTATATAATAATTTTTTTAAAAAAATTATTTTTTATAACTAATTTTTTTCAACAAACTACCTTTTAAATATTATTGAGTAAACTGTACTAAGCATAATGCGTCAAGGCATCCAGGTTCCACCTCGTCCTCCTCTAGAGTAAGAAGTTGTTTCACCTTTTCACCTTGAGCCTATAAACAATGAGAGAGAAATTCCCACTAAGTTTCATAACGAAGTGGTAAAGCTCAAACAAGACTTAAAGGACATGACAAAGAATGAACCGTGGATGGACATTCATGGGTTAATACTTTCCCGAAGGCAAGGTTACCTCGTGGTTTGAGAATGCCCAACCAACTTTATGAAGATGTATGTAGGGGGATGAGTCCCTGGGGAGTGGAAGAATCTCTAATGGCTGAGCTCATCCAACAATATTTAGATGGTGCTGCAGCACATTGGTTCCTCAATGTTGAGAACACAAAGATATCCACATGGGCTGGCATAGTCTGATAATTCTCAAACTAGTACAAATACAATGAATAGATCGATGTGACTGGAAGGGATCTAGAGACCACATCTCAAAATCCTAATGAGACCTTTTCTTCATTCATTACTCGATGGACACACAATGCCTCTAAAATGATGAGTAGGCCCAGTGAGAAGGAACAACTACCAATGGTGGTGAAGGGTCTCCTTTATGTTTATCAGAAACATATGGCATACCCATATTTCCCGACCTTCAAAGCTCTAATTGCTACAGGAACTCTAGTTGAGAATGCTATGAAAAGGGGAGACATAAAAAAGGATGAGCCTATTGGCGGCACTACGTATACAACGAAGTTTGGGAACAATAAAAGAGCCTCAAACAATGATTCAACAGCCTATAAAACGACCAATGCGATCCATGCCATTGGCGCATCTTCAACATTCCAGTTATGACCACAAAGAAACTTCACCCTCTTAAATATGACTTATGCCAAAGCCCTCTCCAAACTAAAAAGGTCAATCTCATTCAACCATTGAATCCACGTCCACCTCCTAAAAATCCTTATCCTGGTTATGATACTAACCAAAATTGTGAATATCACCAAAGCCCAAGGCATAATACTGAAACTGCACAGCTCTTGAACATCAGATATAGCATATTGTGGATGATGGAAAATTTTCCCTGGGATCCACTTCCAGTAAACCAAACCTCACATCACAAAAAACCCACTTCCTAATCAGAAACCTTCATTTACCATTAAAGCTAGTTCTGCTCCTTCGAACCAATGCGATCCAATCCAGCTGATCCACATGACAGTTCCTCGGATGTATGAAATGCCAATATCTACAGGCTACAATTGCTTGGTTTATGACTATTCTACTCAAGAAAAGGTTAGAATAAGGCCTTGCATGGACCTCAATTTCACTAAGGATACATTATCAGATATGTGTTGAACTTTGGACTACAATGGCGCTTTCTTCATCTTGGGCTCTGATGCCGATGAAGATGCTTCTTCTTGACAGTTGTAGACAATATAACTGGAGATCATTTCACCACTCCAAATACCTACTGACGTCCTATCTACCTCGATGATCTTAGTGATGAGAAATACGTGGATATATCTCATCAAACTAGAGCAGGTCACCATTTTAAGCCATCTCATTTGGAGGATAACAATCCCCTGGAGGTATTAAGGAGAAAAGAAAAGGCAAAGAGCCTATGATAGAAGATAGTAATAAAGAGGATGATGCTATCAATAGCATAAAGGAAGTAAATGCTAATGGTTCCATCTAGAAGTAATTAATGCCTTCTCAACCTCTTAGGGTCGTTGTTCTAAAACATCTCAACGAAGCCTCAGTAAGCTCTTCCATAACACCTGAATAGATGGTAGGGCACGTCCACAACATTGATTGGACTCTCATGTTTATGGACAATGATCTCCATGAGAATACCAATCATAACAGTTCACTGCACATCACTGTACGTTGCAAAGGATGGGAAATACATAGTGTATTGATCAACAACGGCTCTGCGATAATTGTTTGCCCTCTACGTGTGCTAATAGGACTCGGGTATTCAAAAGAAGATATGGTACTATACAGCCAGGTGGTCTGAGCATGTGATAATGCCAAGAGAGAAGTATTGGGCCTAATCAGCCTTCTCATTGAGTGTGGTCCTGTGGCAAGGAATGTAGAGTTCATGGTCATTAACATCTAGGGGTGCTTTAAACTCCTATTTGGAAGGCGTTGGTTGCATGAAGACAGAACACTGGCCTCTACTCTACATCAAAAAGTAAAGCTATGTACCGATTAGGGTGCTGTGGCCATTCCTAGTGATCCAGAAATTATGATTGTTTCCATCGCCGAGAAATTTGTGTTGCATCTCGACGAAATAGAAGGCACTAGGTTGGACGGCTACACCATCCACTGTAGTCAAACAGGGCTTGAAAATTCATGGATAAATGTTATCCCAACAACCACACCAGATGTAAGTGCTGAAGAAATAGAGCCAGAATATCAATCATGAAAGGGTGATGAGGAAAAGCAAGAACTCCAAGCGTCGGCACACATATTTCATCATTTGAAGAACCAGAAGAATCCTGGACTAGAAATTCCTCAAAAACGGAAGACAGAGTCTACAATGATGACAATGATTCAAAGAAAAGATTAATGACTCAGTGTGAACCTTTTGAGTATTTTCTTGGTTTTGTAAATGCATTGCAACAATTGGGGCATACTAGAACACGGTTACCCTATGCTTTTTGATAGAAGCTTAGAAGAACCAGTTCTGAACTAGCATTATTCTTTGAATCAGGTGGATAGAGTTAATTGGGAAAATACTGGTTAGGCTTTTATTAATTGGACTCTCGAGTATAAACATACTGGCTGATATTAAGAAGTTAAAGCTGGTCACTTTGCGTCAAAGCACCCTAGAAACCTTCTCGCACATTTGTTCAAGATGCGCTCATATCCGCAAACAGCTTCGTTTCCCTATTACTGATCGGGACTTCATGCTTATATTGCTAAAAAATATGAATGATTTAAGAAAAGCGACCACATAAAACTCTTAAAACTCCTAATGAAAACCCAATGATTTTTGATAAAGTGGATGAGCCATTGAGTGTGGTGTGTGATCGTTTTTGGAGCCAAGGTACGGTCCAAGCCCCAACTTGTGTGCACCATTTACTTCTCTCTAAGACAGACATAAGTAAAAACTGCACTTATAGGCGCCAATTTAGGCATGACACTGATCGATGCTATGATCTTTACTACAAAGTTCAAAACCACATGATTGATCGAGGCATTATTAATCCATCCCAGAAAGAGGTACCCGTAAAGAAAATATCGTAACATCCTCAACAAAAGTCCCAAATTGACATCTTCCGTAAACTGGTTGATCAAGGTCATATTAGTCTGCTTCACTTGCTTCCTCAGCGTCTAGCGGAAATCCTGTGAGTCCGAATCTCCACAAATACTGCCATTATCGTCAGTTGCATTACCATGACACAAATCAATGTTATGCCTTCAGTTACCGCATCAAGCAGATTACCAATATCTATAGCAAGGCTACTTAGTTGTATCATGCCTATTCGATGCCAGAGGGGGGGATCTTAAAAAAAAAAACCCAGTAAGGGGATAGCCCATCATTATAAAAGTGATGTAAAAAAAGAATATTTCAGTGCACTAATATCAGAGAACTATGTGGAGCATGAATCCCCACAATCATGTACACATACACTTCCACCTATATAACACATAGGGTACGGTGGCCTTATATTAGGGCAGTTGCTTTATGAAATAAAAATCTTTGGAATCTTCATGACAAACTACGCTGGGTCTGATTCCTTATAGAATGTGCATTGAGTAAATGGGGATGTGTAAGCAGCCTTCGAGTTCGCCTCAAATGAACTAATAGTCGTATTTTAGATGATGTGATTGCTACTCAAGATGCAGCTGTCATGATAGCAATCTTAGAGTTCTAAAATAAGACATCAGTGGGGATATAAGCCCTAGTTTCTAAATCTGTCATTTTGGTCTAATAGTAAAGTTTGCAATGGAAAAATGATGTTAAAAAATAAATTCATTTATTATCAACCACAATGGCAGTAAAATCATTCAAAAAGTGTAAAAACAAAAAACAAAGTTGTAAAGGTGGATCATCCCAAGCAAAATATTGCAAAATGATTTTAGAAAGTTTTTCTTACTCTGCAATGCATTATGCAATATGTAGCTTCATTTTCTTTTTCTTTTGATTCATTTTCTCTACCTTTAGGTCCAAGTAGAAGAAATTTGTCCCTTCTCTAAGGATGACCAAGTAACATCAGAAAACAAAAATCTTAGCCATATCCACAAATGCAGTTATGGAGCCTCTAGGTTTGCCATGTAACCTCTGTCTAAAGATCTTCAAATAATGATGAAAATTGGTTATACTCAAGGAACTGGATTAGGGCATGACTATAGGGGGATAAAGTCACCAATCTCCAAAGTGGACAAGTAAAATCGGTATGGGTTACCGTTAGGATATGATCCGGGCAAAACTTCTTACAACATCAAAGAGCCTTCTTTTATCCACAATGGTCAATTCTTCTTGCAAGGAGATACTGAGTTGTACTATGAATTCTCATAACCTTGGCTTAGTAAGAAGGAACATAAGCTTTTACCAAGAATGGAGATATTATTCAATGAAGCTACAGATTTAAACTTAATCAAAAGTTGGTTTGTCAAAAAATAGGAGATGAAAAGGGAAAGTGATTTGGTGGATAATCTGGAACATTGAGTCCCGAAGAAACTTTTCGCTTTTGAATCTTTTGAAGAAGGGGATTTTGATATGATTAGTTTTATGATACCTTCAGGCGAAAACATTAGACATAAGTGGAGTATCGAGTGTCAGGCAATAAATGGGCCTATTGAGTTTAGAATGCTTTTAGGAAACTATCCCCCAGAAGCATCTCACAAAACTGATTTTTCAGTACTCTTTTCCTATGATTATGATACTGAAAGCTCATCTTGTAGCCAATCTACCTTGCATACTATGTCACGAAATTATGATACTGAAGAAATTGAATGTGAACTTTTGTCTAAGAACATTTGCATAATAAAAAGGTAAATGTCATTCAACCATTGAATCCATGCCCACCTCCGAAAAATCCTTATCTTTGTTATGATACTAACCAAAATTGTGAATATCACTGAAGCCCAAGGCATAATACTGAAACTGCACAGCTCTTAAACATCTGAGTTAGAATATTATGGATCATGGAAAACTTTCCCTGGGATCCACTTCCAGTAAACCAAACCTAACATCACAAAAAATCCACTTCCTAATCAGAAACTTTCATTTACCATTAAAGCTAGTTCTGCTCCTTCGGACCAATGCGATCCAATCCAGCTGATCCACATGACAGTTCCTCAGATGTAAGAAATGCCAATATCTACAGGCTACAATTACTTGGTTTATGATTATTCAACTCAAGAAAAGGTCAGAATAAGGCCTTGCATGGACCTCAATTTCACTAAGGATCCATTCTCTGATATGTGTTGAACTTTGGACTATAATGGCGCTTTCTTCATCTTGGACTCTAATGCCGATGAAGATGCTTCTTCTTGACTATTGTAGACAATAGAATTGGAGATCATTTCACCACTCCAAATACGTACTGACATCCTATCAGCCTCGATGATCTTAGTAATGAGGAATACGTGGATATATCTCATCTAGCTAGAGTAGGTCGCCATTTTAATCCATCTCATTTGGAGGATAATAATCCCCTTGAGGTATTAAGGAGAAAAGAAAAGGGCAAAGAGCCTATGATAGAAGATAGTAATAAAGAGGCTGATGCCATCAATAGCATGAAGGAAGTAAATGCTAGTGGTTCCATCTAGAAGTAATTAATGCCTTCTCAACCTCTTAGGGTCGTTGTTCTAAAAAATCTCAACGAAGCCTCAGTAAGCTCTTCCATAACACCTGATTAGATGGTAGGGCTCGTCCACAGCATTGATTGGACTCCCATGTTCATGGACAATGATCTCCATGAGAATACCAATCATAACAATTCACTGCACATCACTGTACGTTGCAAAGGATGGGAAATACCTAGGGTATTGATCAACAACGGCTCTGCGATAATTGTTTGCCCTTTACGTGTGCTAATAGGACTCGGGTATTCAAAAGAAGATATGGTACTATACAACCAGGTGGTCAGAGCATGTGATATTGCCAAGAGAGAAGTATTGGGTCTAACTAGCCTTCTCATTGAGTGTGGTCCTATGGCAAGGAATGTAGAGTTCATGGTCATTAACATCCAGGGGTGCTTTAAACTCCTATTTGGAAGGCGTTGGTTGCATGAAGACATAACAGTGGCCTCTACTCTACATCAAAAAGTAATGCTATGTACTGATTAGGGTGCTGTGGCCATTCCTGGTGATCCAGAAATTATGATTGTTTCCATCGCCGGGAAATTCGTGTTGCATCTCGACGAAATCGAAGGCACTACGTTGGACGGCTACACCATCCACTGTATTCAAACAGGGCTAGAAATTCCAACAACCACACCGGATGTATGTGCTGAAGAAATAGAGCCAGAATATCAATCAAGAAAGGGTGATGAGGAAAAAGCAAGAACTCCAAGCGTCGGCACACATAATTCATCATTTGAGGAACCAGAAGAATCCTGGACTAGAAATTCCTCAAAAATGGAAGACAGAGTCAACAATGATGACAATGATTCAAAGAAAAGATTAATGACTCACTGTGAACCTTTTGACTGTTTTCTTGGTTTTGTAAATGCATTGCAACGATTGGGGCATACTAGAAGACGGTTACCCTATGCTTTTTGATAGAAGCTTAGAAGAACCAATTCTGAATTAGTACTATTCTTTCAATCAGGTGGATAGAGTTAATTGGGAAAATACTGGTCAGGCTTTAGTTATTTGGACTCTCGAGTATAATCATACTATCAAGAAGTGAAAGCTCGTCACTTTGCGTCAAAGCACCCTCGCAACCTTCTCGCACTTTTGTTCAAGATGCGCACATATCCGCAGACAGCTTCGTTTCCCTATTACTGATCGGGACTTCATGCTTATGTTGCTAAAAAATCTGAATGATTTAAGAAAAGCGACCACAAAAAACTCTTAAAACTCCTAATGAAAACCCAATGATTTCTGATAAAGTGCACGAGCCATTGAGTGTGGTGTGTGATCGTTTTTGGAGCCAAGGTACAGTCCAAGCCCCAACTTGTGTGCACCATTTACTTATCTCTAAGACAGATATAAGTAAAAACTGCACTTATAGCCGCCAATTTAGGCATGACACTGATCGATGCTATGATCTTTACTACAAAGTTCAAAGCCACATGATTGATCGATGCATTATTATTCCATCCCAGAAAGAGGTACCCATAAAGAAAATATCGTAACATCCTCAACAAAAGTCCGAAATTGACATCTTCCGTAAACTGGTTGATCAAGGCCATATTAGTCTGATGCACTTGCTTCCTCAGCGTCCAGGGGAGAATCCTGTGAGTCCGAATTTCCACAAATACTTCCATTATCGTCAGTTGCATTATCATGACACAAATCAATGTTATGCCCTCAGTTACCGCATCAAGCAGATTACCAATATCTATAGCAAGGCTACTTAGTTGTATCATGCCTATTCGATGCCAGAGGGGGGGATCTTTAAAAAAAAAAACTAGTAAGGGGATAGCCCATCATTATATAAGTGATGTAAAAAAAGAATATTTCAGTGCACATGAATCCCCACAATCATGTACATATACACTTCAACCTATATAACACATAGGGTACATAGGTAGCTTTATATTAGTGCAGTTGCTTTATCAAATAAAAATCTTTGGAATCTTCATGACGAACTACGCTGGGTCTAATTCCCTATAGAATGTGCATTGAGTAAATGGGGATGTGTAAGCAGCCTTCGAGTTCGACTCAAATGGACTAATAGTCGTATTTCAGATGATGTGATTGCAACTCAAGATGCAACTGTCATGATAGCAATTTTAGAGTTCTAAAATAAGACATCAGTGGGGATATAAGCCCTAGTTTCTAAATCTTTCATTTTAGTCTAATAGTAAAGTTTGCAATGGAAAGATGATGTTAAAAAATAAATTCATTTATTATCAACCACAATGGCAGTAAAATCATTCAAAAAATGTAAAAACAAAAAAAAAGTTGTAAAGGTGGATCATCCCAAGCAAAATATTGCAAAATTATTTTAGAAAGTTTTTCTTACTCTGCAATGCATTATGCAATATGTAGCTTCATTTTCTTTTTCTATTGATTCATTTTCTCTAACTTTAGGTCCAAGTAGAAGATATTTGTCCCTTCTCTAAGGATGACCAAGTAACATCAGAAAACAAAAATCTTAGTCATATCCACAAATGCAGTTATGGAGCCTCTAGGTTTGCCATGTAACCTCTGTCTAAAGATCTTCAAATAATGATGAAAATTGGTTGTACTCACGGAACTAGATTAGGGCATGACAGTAGGGGCATAAAGTCACCAATCTCCAAAGTGGACAAGTAAAATTGGTATGGGTTAGGATATGATCCGGGCAACACTTCTTACAACATCAAAGAGCCTTCTTTTATCCACAATGGTCAATTCATCCTGCAAGGAGATACTGAGTTGTACTATGAATTCCCATAACCTTGGCTTCGTAAGAAGGAACATATGCTTTTATTAAGAATGGAGATATTATTCAATGAAGCTACAAATTTAGACTTAATCAAAAGTTGGTTTGTCAAAAAACAGGAGATGAAAAGGGAAAGTGATTGGGTGGATAATCTGGAACATGGAGTCCCGAAGAAACTTTTCGCTTTTGAATCTTTTGAAGAAAGGGATTTCGATATGATAACTTTTATGATACCTTCAGGCGAAAACATTAGACATAAGTGGAGTGTCGAGTGTTAGGCAAAAAACGGGCCTATTGAATTTAGAATGCTTTTAGGAAACCATCCCCCAGAAGCATCTCACAAAAATGATTTTTCACTCTTTTCCTATGATTATGATACTGAAAGCTCATCTTGTAGCCAATCTACCTTGCATACTCAGTTAGGAAATTATGACACTGAGGAAATTGAATGTGAACTTTTGTCTAAGCACATTTGCATACTAAAAAGGTCAATGTCATTCAACCATTGAATCCATGCCCACCTCCGAAAAATCCTTATCTTGGTTATGATACTAACCAAAATTGTAAATATCACCGAAGCCCAAGGCATAATACTGAAACTGCACAGCTCTTAAACATTAGAGTTAGAATATTGTGGATGATGGGAATCTTTCCCTGGGATCCACTTCCAGTAAACTAAACCTAACATCACAAATAACCCACTTCTTAATCAGAAACCTTCATTTACCATTAAAAGCTAGTTCTGCTCCTTCGGACCAATGCAATCCAATCCAGCTGATCCACATGACAGTTCCTCAGATGTAAGAAATGCCAATATCTACAGGCTACAATTACTTGGTTTATGACTATTCTACTCAAGAAAAGGTCAGAATAAGGCCTTGCATGGACCTCAACACTAAAGATCCATTCTCAGATATGTGTTGAACTTTGGACTATAATGGCGCTTTCTTCATCTTGGACTCAGATGCCGATGAAGATGCTTCTTCTTGACAGTTGAAGACAATAGAACTGGAGATCATTTCACAACTCCAAATACCTACTGAAATCATATCTGCCTCGATGATCTTAGTAATGAGGAATACGTGGATATATCTCATCTAACTAGAGTAAGTCGCCATTTTAAGCCATCTCATTTGGAGGATAATAATCCCCTGGAGGTATTAAGGAGAAAAGAAAAGGGCAAAGAGCCTATGGTAGAAGATAGTAATAAAGAGGATGATGCTATCAATAGCACGAAGGAAGTAAATGCTAATGGTTCCATCTAGAAGTAATTAATGCCTTCTCAACCTCTTAGGGTCGTTGTTCTAAAACATCTCAACGAAGCCTCAATAAGCTCTTCCATAACACCTGATTAGATGGTTAGGCTCGTCCACGGCATTGATTGGACTCTCATGTTCATGGACAATGATCTCCATGAGAATACCAATCATAACAATTCACTGCACATCACCGTACGTTGCAAAGGATGGGAAATACCTAGGGTATTGATCAACAACGGCTTCGATAATTGTTTGCCCTCTACGTGCGCTAATAGGAATCGGGTATTCAAAAGAAGATATGGTACTATACAGCCAGGTGGTCAGAGCATGTGATAATGCCAAGAGAGAAGTATTGGGCCTAATCAGCCTTCTCATTGAGTGTGGTCCTGTGGCAAGGAATGTAGAGTTCATGGTCATTAACATCCAGGCGTGCTTTGACCTCCTATTTGGAAGGCGTTGGTTGCATCAAGACATAACAGTGGCCTCTACTCTACATGAAAAAGTAAAGCTATGTACTGATTAGGGTGTTGTGGCCATTCCCGGTGATCCAGAAATTATGATTATTTCCATCGTCGGGAAATTTGTGTTGCATCTCGACGAAATAGAAGGCACTAGGTTGGACGGCTACACCATCCACTGTATTCAAACAGGGATTTAAAATTCACGGATGAATGTTATCCCAATAACCACACCAGATGTAAGTGCTGAAGAAATAGAGCCAGAATATCAATCAAGAAAGGATGATGAGGAAAAAGTAAGAACTCCAGGCGTCGGCACACATAATTCATCATTTGAGGAACCAAAAGAATCCTGGACTAGAAATTCCTCAAAAACTGAAGACAGAGTCAACAATGATGACAATGATTCAAAGAAAAGATCAAGGGCTAATATTTTCGTCCGGGATTTTAATGTGGTATGTCGTACTCAAAAGGTTCACAGTGAGTCAGTAATATTTTTCCCAGGATATCAACATGAATATCACTATCGCGAGTTACCGCAGTTCAAAAAATTTGATGGAACTGGTAATCCTTTTGTCCATTTTCTTGGTTTTGTAAATGCATTGCAACGATTGGGGCATATTAGAAGACGATTACCCTATGCTTTTTGATAGAAGCCTAGAAGAACCAGTTCTGAACTAGTATTATTCTTTGAATCAGGTGGATAGAGTTAATTGGGAAAATACTGGTCAAGCTTTTGTTAATTGGACTCTCGAGTATAAACATACTGGCTGATATCAAGAAGTTAAAGCTGGTCACTTTGTGTCAAAGCACCCTAGAAACCTTCTCGCACTTTTGTTTAAGATGCGCTAATATCCGCAGACAGCTGCGTTTCCCTATTACTGATCGGGACTTCATGCTTATATTGCTAAAAGATCATAATGGTTTAAGAAAAGCGACCACAAAAAAATCTTAAAACTCCTAATGAAAACCCAATGATTTTTGATAAAGTGGATGAGCCACCGAGTGTGGTGTGTGATCGTTTTTGGAGCCAAGGTACAGTCCAAAGCCCCAACTTGTGTGCACCACTTACTTCTCTCCGAGACACACATAAGTAAAAACTACACTTATAGCCGCCAATTTAGGCATGACACTGATCGATGCTATGATCTTTACTACAAAGTTCAAAACCACATGATTGATCAAGGCATTATTAATCCATCCCAGAAAGAGGTACCCATAAAGAAAAAATCGTAACATCCTCAGCGTCCAGGGGAGCATCCTGTGAGCCCGAATCTCAACAAATACTGCCATTATCGTCAGTTGCATCATCATGACACAAATCAATGTTATGCCCTCAGTTATCACATCAAGCAAATTATCAATATCTACCGCAAGGCTACTTAGTTGTATCATGCCTATCCGATGATAGAGGGGGGGATCTTAAAAAAAAATAGTAAGGGGATAGCCCATCATAATAAAGAGATGTAAAAAAAGAATATTTCAGTGCACTAGTATCAGAGAACTATGTGGATCATGAATCCTCACAATCATGTACACATACACTTCCACCTATATAACGCAAGTGTACGTAGGTAGCTTTATATTAGTGTAGTTGCTTTATGACGAACTACGCGGGGTCTGATTCCCTATAGACTGTGTATTGAGTAAATGGGGATGTGTAAGCAGCCTTCGGGTTCGACTCAAATGGACTAATATTCGCATTTTAGATGCTGTGATTGCAACTCAAGATGCTGCTGTCATGATAGTAATTTCAGAGTTCTAGAATAAGACATCAGTGGGGATACAAGCCCTAGTTTCTAAATCTTTCATTTTTGTCCAATAGTAAAGTTAGCAATGGAAAAATGATGTTAAAAAATAAATTCATTTGTTATCAACCACAATGGTAGTAAAATCATTCAAAAAAAAGTAAAAATAATAAAAAAAAAAATTTGTAAAGGTGTATCATCCCAAGTAAGATATTGCAAAATTATTTTAGAAAGTTTTTTCTTACTCTGCAATGCATTATGCAATATGTAGCTTCATTTTCATTTTCCTTTTCTTTTGATTCATTTTCTATATCTTTAGGTCCAAGTAGAAGAAATTTGTCCCTTCTCTGAGGATGACCAAGTAACATCAGAAAAGAAAAATCTTAGCCATATCCACAAATGCAGTTATGGAGCCTCTAGGTTTGCCATGTAACCTGGCCTCTGTCTAAAGATCTTCAAATAATGATGAAAATGGGTTGTACTCAAGGAACTGGATTAGGCATGACAATAGGGGGATAAAGTCACCAATCTCCAAAGTGGACAAGTAAAATCGGTATGGGTTAGGATATGATCCGGTCAACACTTCTTACAACATCAAAGAGCCTTCTTTTACCCACATTGGTCAATTCATCTTGCAAGGAGATACTGAGTTATACTAATAGCAATATTTTAGGTTATATTATCATATTTCACAAGAAATTGGAGCCCAGTGACTCAAAATATTCGAAAATGACATGAAATGGCCGAAATAGGCCTAAAATGATATGTACTTACATTGGCATTGGCTATCCATTCTGTAACGGGATCAGGTAACACTCTGTTTCCCTTTGCATCAACCCCATGCATCGAACACCACCAATCAAGGACCCTGTCTGGTTGACGAGCCGGTGTAACTGATGTGGTTGTAGAGCTAGTTGTCGTTGTCGAATCCTGTGTGGGGTAATGGGCAAACATCCACTTTTTTCTCGCCTCATCGTAGGAATGGGCACCCAAATGATGATAATATTTCCTTGCTTTTGCACTCGCGCTTTTTTTCTCACGTCTTGCCTGAAAAATCACATAATTACAAACAAAAGATTAGGTGTTATATACAATCATACTTGAGCTAAGTGTGGTAAATATAATTAGAATCCTTTGCTTACAACAGCTTCCGGGGTAGTATTTTTGGCAACAAATGCTTCCCACTCTTCAGGTTTGATATTTCTCCATATTTTTATATGGTAATGTGGTGGGTTCCTCTGAATTATCTAATGCAGCCTCAGCTTCGATTTGCTTTTCTCCCCCATAAATTTTCTTCTTCTTTGTACCCGTTCTTTTCCTCCTCTTAGTGATCCAACCGGACACTAACTTAGCCTTGAAATCTCAAAATCTCTGAGCAAGCGCGGATAGAAATAGATTCTTCTTGGCTTCATCATCTTCGATATTGAAGAGATTCTACAAAAAGAACGCACAAAAATATTAGTTTCCACATTTGTTGTAATAGATTAAATTCTATCATTAGTACTGCATACACATACATTTATTAAAATAAGAAACTAAATGGTAGTATGAAACTTACCATAGTGTCACTCCATAGTAATTTCTTCATCCCCTTGGGCACCTCATGCCATGAATGCAAAATGGAGAGCCTCCGGACGCAAAGGCCAATATGTTTGCCATACTTAGAATGCCACACACCACAAGGTTGACCCAAGCTATCGTACTCTAAAGTCATATGCAAGTTAGTAGCACTTATTGACTTTGTAGGTCCTCTTCCCTTTCTCTTTTTCATCACTTGTGATTTTCTTTGTTGTTGATTTGTTTGTAACTCCCGTTGTTGACCTTCTTTCCTACGAACTTGTTGTGCTTTCACAATTACCAATTTGTGGATGAAGTTCTTCAAGATCTCGATCTTAAAGATCACCTTTATCTGGGTCCTTCCTCACATCATAAGATTCATCCTCGGTTGTGTGTTCACTAGTCGTGATCTCATCCATATGTATTAATTATCCCTGCAATTATAAACACATAGAAATTAATATATATGTACAGGTTAAAAAAAGTTACAAATTGAATAAGGACCAACAATGAAACATCGGAAGTCGTGGGCCAGCGGCGGCAACAAGCTGGCTGCCGCTACTGCTGCGGGGGGCTGTGCAAGGGAGGGGGAGTGCGTGGGGGGTTGGGTGGGGGGGGGGAGCGGGTTGTGCAAGGGGGGGAGCGGGGGCTGTGCAAGGGGGGGAGCGGGAGGCTCGAAATATACAAAAAGACATAAAACGGCCGAAATAGGCCTAAAATGATATTTATTTTCCTGAAATCCAACCATCAACAAAGTAGCTCATACAAATCTACTTAATAGCAACATTTTAGGTTATACTATCATATTCCACAACAAATTGGATTAACATGACTCGAAATATACGAAAATGACATGAAACGGCCGAAATAGGCTTAAAATGACGTTTACTTTCCCGAAATCTAACCAATAACAAAGTAGCACCTATAAATCTACTTAGCAGTCATATTTTATGCAATATAATTACATTCAACAAGAAATTAAAGTCACATGACTCGAAATATACGAAAATGACATGAAACGGCCGAAATAGCCTTAAAATGATGTTTACTTTCCCGAAATCCAACCAACAACAAAGTAGCACCTATAAATCTACTTAGTAGTCGTATTTTATGCAATATTATCACATTCAACAAGAAATTGAAGTCACATGACTCGAAATACACGAAAATGACATGAAACGGACGAAATAGGCCTAAAATGACCCTTACTTTCCCGAAATCCAACCAACAACAAAGTAGCACCTATAAATCTACTTAGTAGTCGTATTTTATGTAATATTATCACATTCAACAAGAAATTGGATTCACATGACTCGAAATATACGAAATTGACGTGAAACGGCCGAAATAGCCTTAAAATGATGTTTACTTTCCCGAAATCCAACGAACAACAAAGTAGCACCAATAAATCTACTTAGTAGTCGTATTTTATGCAATATTATTACATTCAACAAGAAATTGGAGTCACATGACTCGAAATACACGAAAATGACATTAAACGACCGAAATAGCCTTAAAAATGATGTTTACTTTCCCGAAATCCAACCAACAACAAAGTAGGACCTATAAATCTCCTTAGCAGTCATATTTTATGCAATATTATTACATTCAACAAGAAATTGGAGTCACATGACTCGAAATACACGAAAATGACATGAAACGGCCGAAATAGCCTTAAAATGATGTTTACTTTCCCGAAATCCAACCAACAACAAAGTAGCACCTATAAATCTCCTTAGTAGTCGTATTTATGCAATATTATTACATTCAACAAGAAATTGGAGTCACATGACTCGAAATACACGAAAATGACATGAAACGGCCGAAATAGCCTTAAAATGATGTTTAGTTTCCCGAAATCCAACCAACAACAAAGTAGCACCTATAAATCTATTTAATAGTCGTATTTTTTGCTATATTATCATATTCAACAAGAAAAGTGAGTTAGATGACTCGAAATATATGAAAATGACATGAAATGGACGAAATAGAGATAAACCTGAATATATGTCTCATGATTTGTTGACCTTCCGCCGTTTCTTAGGAGTTTCAACATGTATACCTTCCGTGTGATCAACACGCATATAGTTCTCAGACATATTTACATCATCTTCCACGCTATTTTCAGGATAGGTAAAAGTTGGGATGTCCTCAAATGCATCATACTCTTCCTCATCCTTAACATCACCAATGCCCAGGATACTCCTTTTGCCAGGTACAACAATTGACCACTTATTATCAGCAGGATCAGTTACATAGAATACTTGTTTAGCTTGTGATGCAAGTACAAATGGCTCTTCCGTTTCACGTAGACGACCCATGTCCACAAGAGTGAATCCGCAAGGATCATCTTTTTTTACGCAGCGTCGATTATCATCAACCCAATTGCAACAAAAGAGGCAAATATGAAAAGCAGAGTAGTCAAGCTCCCTTATTTCTTGAATTCGCCCATAATAGTTGGTGATAGCAAGAACGGGAGACATATCTTTCGAGCTTGCGTATTGTGTAGATGACGCCACAAGTGAAACACCACTATTCTGTCGCGATGTCGACTTAAGATCTTGACGTTCAGTCCAAAACGTATACCCGTTAATATCATAACCCTCATAAGAGTGTACAGATTCACGGGGACCAAATGCTAACCACTTGACTGTTTCATAAACACTTTCATCTAAATCATCCACTACTCGATGATGAAACCAATCAATGAACGTCTTATTATGCATTTGCGTCAATGCCCTTATTCCTTTTCCAAGGTTGCTAGCACGTAATTCCTCCATAAGCTCATTTAAATAAGGATGGACAGTTGCTACGTGATGCAACACAAATAAGTGAGCTTGTGTACGCTTGTCGACAGAAGGTGAGATCAATTTTGAGCCAATCGTACCCTTCCCTCGAGTCTGCCCTCGTGTCGAGATATCGGAACGCCAATAGGATCAACACCGGCAACATACTCTGCCACAAAATTACTGACCTCTTCAGCCACAATCCCTTGAATAATGCTACCTTCTGGTTGTGCAAGATTTCGAACTTTATCCTTCAAAGTACCCATATATCTCTCAAAAGGATACCACCACCTCAAAAACACTGGACCACACAACTTAATTTCTCGAACTAGATGGACAATGAGATGCCCCATAATGTCAAAGAATGCAGGGGGTGAAATCATTTCAAATTTGCATAAAGTTTCAACTATTCTAGCCTGCAAGTCATTGAGTGTCGACGGTTGTAGCACTTTGCTGCATATTGTATGAAAAAATGAACAAAGTTTTGTAATGGTGTGCCTCACATGCTTTGGAAGTATCCCACGAATTGCAATCGGTAAGAATACTTGCATCATGACATGACAATCGTGAGATTTCATACTCGATAACTTTAACTAAGGTAACAAATCGCTTCATATTCGATGAGTACCCGGTTGGAACCTTAATGCCATACAATGACTCGCAAAAAATCCATTTCTCAGCTTTCGACAGCGTGTAGCAAGCTGGTGGCAAATAATCCTTCTCCGAATCATCCACCTTTTTTCTTTTCCCAGTTTCCTCATCAACCCTTTCCTCCATTACTTTTTTTTTTTCCTTCCGGCGCTTTTTGATCCCACAACTGCGGTCGAAGCTTATTTTTTTCCAAGTGAAGACGTGACGCTTCAACATCCTTCGTCTTGCCCGGAATATTCATAAGTGTCGCAAGAATAGCATCACAAACATTCTTCTCTATGTGCATGACATCCAAACAATGTCTGACCTTTAAATCTTTCCAATATGGGAGTTTCCAAAAAATAGACTCCTTTTTCCATACTCCTGTAGTTCCATCAACGTCACTCGCAGGTTTACCATAGATCGTTTCAATGCCCTTAACCTGATTATAAACTTCAGTACCAGTTAATGGTCTATGAGCAACTTCCTCTTCAACCGTCCCATCGAAGGCCTTTTTCTTAAACCGATAGGGATGGTCGCGTCTAAGGAGCCTTCGTGTGCGCATATAGATATGTTTGCAACCCTTAATGTGTGTAGACTTCATGTCATCTATACAAATCGGGCAAGGTTTTTTTTTCCTTTGGTCTTATACCCAGATAAGTTCCCATAAGCTGGAAAGTCGTTCATTGTACAGAAAAGCATGGCACGCAGAGTGAACATCTCATTAGCATACACATCAAATACCGACACTCCTTCGTTCCACATCTTCTGTAAATCTTCAACAAGTGGTTGAAGGTATACATCTATGTCATTTCCAGGTTGTTTCGGCCCCGATATGAGAAGCGACAACATGATGTACTTGCGTTTCATGCACAACCAAGGAGACAAGTTATAAATCACTAAAACTACTGGCCATGTAATATGCTGAGAACTAAGATTGCCAAAGGGATTCATGCCATTCGTACATAATCCAAGCCTCAAATTCCTATCCTCGTTACCAAACGGCTTATGCACCCTATTGATACTTTTCCACTCGGGGGAATCAGCCGGATGCTTCAACAAACCGTCTTTCTTCCTACGATCTGTATGCCACCGCAAATTCTTCGCATCTTTTTTTATTGAGAACATGCGCTTAAATCTAGGTATTATGGGAAGATACCACAACACCTTAGCTGGTGGTCCTTCACTACCCCAGCCCCTTCACACCTGTACCTTGACAATCCACAAGTGGACACTCATCTAAATGCTCATACTCATTACGATAAATCACACAATCGTTTGGACAAGCATGTATCATCTGGTACTCTAAACCGAAAGGACACATGCGTTTCTTAGCATAATAGTTCGACTTTGGCTGTTCATGTCCATCAGGGAGCATATCAGCTAAAACGTCCAACAACGACGTGAAACTGCAATCCGTCCAACCTGCTTTCGACTTAATATTGAAGAGTGTTATCACAGCGGAAAGTTTGGTGTACTTTGTACAACCTGGATATAATGGCCTTTCAGCAGCCTCATACATAGACTTAAACATACGAGGTCGTTTGCAAGACTGATCTTCAACCTCTTGTATCATCTCGTCTACCCGATCTCTATCATCATCCCCATACGCATCATCCTCGAAATCATCACTTAATCTATCCTTCTCCTCTTCACATACATCGTTCATTATCCTACAGCTTCTTGCATATCTCCCCTCCTCACCATGCCAAACCCATACATGGTATTGAGGCCTAAACCCATGACGAAAGACACGCTCCCTAAGCAAATGAATACTACTAACCTTGCTCACATTTCCACAATTTAAACAAGGACAATAAAAGTCGACTGCTCCAGAAGATGCTTGGTATTCTAATGCAGATTTACAAAATTCTGAGACTCCATTCACAAACTCAATCGATTCACGGCTACCATACATCCAAGTACGATCCATCTCATTCACGAAAACCTCTAATTAAACACAACCAATTATAAGTATCAATCATTTAAGCACATTCACATGCAAGACAATTACATATTGAAAACACGCACATACAAATGGAGGCTAAGAGAGTCACATGTGCAAAAGTATGCATGCATCCGAAGGTCCTTATCACTCCAACCTAACCCATCCTTGGACGTTTAATCTCACTAGTGAATATATGCCAACTTTTCAATTCTAAGGAAAATCCGGCAGCATTTCCCTACAGTTCTCCAAGTACACAATGTAGATAATTGATTATCTACATATGTACACAGAGAACAATGTAGAGAAACGACAAACCAAGACTTTCCTTAGAATTGAAAAGAAGACATACATTAACCACCTAAGTGAGATCAAACGTCCAAGGACGGTCCCAAACAAGGGAATATTCAAGACTTACTCCTAATGTGTAAGTCTTAAACGGGTATCTAGGCATATGATTGATGATGATGATTCATATAACTTATACATTTCATAGCTTAATTAAATTGTTTTCATCCATTCTTATATCAAGAAATATACATACACATAAATTGAATCTACATATATACACAATAAATGAAGATATATAATGAATTGTCTTTATGATAAATACATACCAATAACAACTAATATGGAGATCGATCTCTATATATACTCTGCACTATCTCCTAGTTGATTTGCCGCTTCCAATATGCTAATATCTAAGACATATAAAACCGAAAAAATTGTTAGCATAGTAAATGCAAATATCATATTATTATTAGAAATACATTAATATATATAAATTATCATATCTTACCCACATTGAAACACATTACAACTAACTTTTCTCATTTAAACTATTAACAAATTATAAATGAAATATGTTCGCATTAAACTAAGTCAAATAATTCAATTAACAGATTTTCGGGTTCCGAAGCACGACCCTTTTGTATAACTTCTTTGCAAATACAGCTTAAAATTAGATGCCATAGTTGCACATTCAGCCATAACTTTTCTGCAATTTCAGTCCCACTCAAATGCTCAACACATTCTCTTCTCCCAAACGAATATAAACAATTGATCCGATTGCATCTACTGAATAGATAATCACAGTAAGCATTAATGAAACGTGTTTGTAATTCAGAATCAAATCAAAAAATTTATGCTGAGTTTTCTGTTTGCAGTAAAGAATTCCAAATGATAAGAATGAAATTGAAGTAGGTTTTGCGAGTTCAAGTTGAGTACCTGAAATTAACTCGAATATGTCCAATCTAATGAATATGCATTCACCCAGGTAAGTCTAACACTTCATTCCAACTCAACAAACCTACAAATGATGCCGAAACGCACAATCCTTTATCAATTCAAAATAAAACATGATCACATATGGTCAATTGTCAAGACTCAAGATCATCAGCCGAAATGTTACTTCAACAAGTTTAGCAATTCCATTTATTGCAATTCTACACCAACCTTTTAAAACTATCAAACATCATAAAACTTTCACAGCATTGCTATATCAATCTCCAACATACAAATACAGAGATCATATAGGAATTTAATCTTATGAGCCAAAACCATCAAAAAATTAACTTAAAAACAATCAACATATTAGCAAATGAAAATCAAAAAAATTAAAAAGGCAACCATTAATTTCTTGACCAGCAATATCCCAAGGTTAGGGCTCGCAGTGGCGCGCGACTGCGTGAGAGGGGGTGGGTGGCGCGCAGGTGAGTGGTGCACCGGTGGCAGGCGCTCAGGTGGTTGGTGCGCAACGGAGGGTGGCGCTCAGGTGGTTTTCGGCAATGCAACATTGCTGCGTGGGGAGTAATTCGCTGCTACACGTGGTGTTTCGCTTCTGCGTGGTGCGGTGGGGGTGGCACGTAGAAGGGTGATGCGCACAGGAGGGTGGCGCTCAGGGGTGGCGCGTAGGAGGGTGGTTCGCAAGGTTAGGGCTCAATTGGAGGAGCTCACTGCTGTGTGGAGAGGAGAGGGAGTGAATGAAAATTAAATGTGTGGAGGGAAGAAATTAATAAGCGCGGTTAGTTTGGGGCGAAAAAAATAAAACAAAGGGCTGCGGGAGAATGGTAAACCGCAGCCATTTTACAACAGCAAATGGCTTTTTTCCCTCTTGTGAGAATTCTCCCTTTGTTTGCCATCGAGGAATACCTTACATATAAGGAAACACATATAAGATCATTTTGAGTTTGAGTAAAACTTTAGTTAACTCTAAAGAGATTGAGCAAATAATATAAAGTAAGAAATTAAGGAAATCGAACTTAAAAAGCAAAAATCGGCCCAAAATGACAATCATTTACCGAAAATGGGTTTTATAGCATGTGCGTGGACCTAGCATGTCGTGAAATGCGGGAAACTAAGTGAATTGAGTTTCGAAGGCCAAAATCGACCCTAAATGACATACATTTACCCAAAATGGGTTTTAAAGCATATGAGTGGACTTTAATTGACTTTAATAGATATATATGTACCTATTGGCACTATATATGACCTAACATGTGGATAAATGCGGGAAACTAAGTGAATTAAGCTTCAAATGCCAAAAACGGCCCGAAATGGCTTCATTTACCCAGAATGGGTTTCAAAGCATATGAATGGACTTTAACTGACTCTAATAGTTACATATGTACCTATTAGAACTATATATGACCCAATGTAGCTAAATGCGGGAAACTAAGTGAATTGAACTTCAAAGGCCAAAATCGGCCCCAAATGGATTCATTTACCCAAAATGGGTTTCAAAGCATATGAGTGGACTTTAATTGACTCTAATAGTTATATATGTACCTATTGAAACTATATTTGACCTAACATGTGGCTAAATGCGGGAAACTAAGTGAATTGAGCTTCAAAGGCCAAAATCGGCCCAAAATGGCTACATTTACCCAAAATGGGTTTCATAGCATATGAGTTGTCTGTAATTGACTCTAATAGTTATATATGTACAAATTGTAATAATAAAAGACCAAACATGTGGCTAAATGCGGGAAACTAAGTGAATGGAGCTTCAAGGGCCAAAATCGGCTCGAAATGGCCTTTCTTTACCCAAAATGGGTTTCAAAGTATATGAGTGAAACTTAATTGACTCTAATAGTTATATATGTACCTATTGGAACTATATATGACCTAAAATGTGGCTAAATGCGCGAAACTAAGCGAATTGAGCTTCAAAGGCCAAAATTGGCCCCAAATGGAATTCATTTACACAAAATAGGTTTCAAAGCATGTGAATGGATATTAATTGACTCTAATGGTTATATATGTTGTTATTAGAACTGTACATGACCTAGCATGAGACTAAACGCAAGAAATTAAGGAAAATGAACTTGAAAAGCCAAAATCGGCCCGAAATGGCTTCATTTACCCAAAATGGGTTGCAAAGCATATGATTGTACTTTAATTGACTCTAATAGTTATATATGCACCTATTGGAACTATATATGACCTAAAATGTAGCTAAATGCTGGAAACTCAGTGAATTGAACTTCAAAGGCCAAAATCGGCCCCAAATGGCATTTATTTACCCAAAATGGGTTTCAAAGCAAGTGAATGGATTTTATTTGACTCTAATAGTCATATATGTTGTTATTAGAACTATACAAGACCTAACATGAGACTAAAAGCCAGAAATTAAGGAAGATGAACATGAAAAGCCAAAATCGGCCCCAAATGGCTTTATTTACCCAAAATGGGTTTCAAAGCATATGAGTGTACTTTCATTAACTCTAATAGTTATATAGTACCTATTGGAACTATATGTGATCTAACATGTGGCTAAAAGCGGGAAACTAAGTGAATTGAGCTTCAAAGGCCAAAATCGGCCCCAAATGGCATTCATTTACCCAAAATCGGTTTCAAAGCATGGAATGGATGCTAATTGACTCTAATGGTTATATATGCTGTTATTAGAACTTTACATGACCTAACATGAGACTAAACGCGAGAAATTAAGGAAAATGAACTTGAAAAGCCAAAATCAGCCTGAAATGGATTCATTTACCCAAAATGGGTTTCAAAGCATATGAGTGGACTTTAATTGACTCTAATAGTTATATATGTACCTATTGGAACTATATATGACCTAAAATGTTGCTAAATGCGGGAAACTAATTGAATTTTGGTTCAAAGGCGAAAATCGGCCCCAAATGGAATTCATTTACCCAAAATGGGTTTCAATGCATGTGAATGGATTTTAATTGACTCTAATAGTCATATATGTTGTTATTAGAACTATACATGACCTAACAAGAGACTAAACGCGAGAAATTAAGGAAAATGAAATTGAAAAGACAAAATCGGCCCCAAATGGCAGTCATTTACCCAAAATGGGTTTCAAAGCATATGAGTGGACTTTAATTGACTCTAATAGTTATATACGTACATGGAACTATATATGACAAAACATGTGGCTAAATGCGGGAAACTAAGTGAATTGAACTTGAAAAGCCAAAATCGGCCTGAAATGGCTTCATTTCCCCAAAATGGTTTCAAAGCATATGAGTAGACTTTAATTGACTCTAATAATTATACAATTGAATTGAGCTTCAAAGGATAAAATCGACCCCAAATGGCATCATTTACCCAAAATGGGTTTCAAAGCATATGAGTGGGCTTTAATTGAATCTAATAGTTATATATTTACATTTTGGAACTATATATAACAAAACATGTGGCTAAATGCGGGAAACTAAGTGAATAGAGCTTGAAAAGCCAAAATCGGCCCAAAATGGCTTCATTTACCCAAAATGGATTTTAAAGCATATGAGTAAACTTTAATTCACTCTAATACTTATATATGTACATATTGGAACTATATATCACCTAACATGTGGCTAAATGCGGAAAACTAAGTGAATTGAGCTTCAAAGTTCAAAATCGGCTCGAAATGGCCTATATTTACCCAAAATGGGTTTCTATGAGCGAACCTTAATTGACTCTAATAGTTATATATGTACCTATTGGAACTATATATGACCTAACATGTGCCTAAATGCGCGAAACTAAGCGAATTGAGCTTCAAAAGCGAAAATCGGCCCCAAATGGCATTGATTTACCCAAAATGGGTTTCAAAGCATTTGAATGGATTTTAATTGACTCTAATGGTTATATATGTTGTTATTAGGACTATACATGACCTAACATGAGACTAAACGCGAGAAATTAAGGAAAATGAACTTGAAAAGCCAAAATCTGCTCGAAATGGCTTCATTTACCCAAAATGGGTTTCAAAGCATATGAGTGGACTTTAATTGACTCGAATAGTTATATATGTACCTATTGGAACTATATATGACCTAAAATGTAGCTAAATGCTGGAAACTCAGTGAATTGAACTGCAAAGGCCAAAATCGGCCCCAAATGGCATTTATTTACCCAAAATGGGTTTCAAAGCAAGTGAATGGATTTTATTTGACTCTAATAGTCATATATGTTGTTATTAGAACTATACAAGACCTAACATGAGACTAAAAGCCAGAAATTAAGGAAGATGAACATGAAAAGCCAAAATCGGCCCCAAATGGCTTTATTTACCCAAAATGGGTTTCAAAGCATATGAGTGTACTTTCATTAACTCTAATAGTTATATAGTACCTATTGGAACTATATGTGATCTAACATGTGGCTAAAAGCGGGAAACTAAGTGAATTGAGCTTCAAAGGCCAAAATCGGCCCCAAATGGCATTCATTTACCCAAAATCGGTTTCAAAGCATGGAATGGATGCTAATTGACTCTAATGGTTATATATGCTGTTATTAGAACTTTACATGACCTAACATGAGACTAAACGCGAGAAATTAAGGAAAATGAACTTGAAAAGCCAAAATCAGCCTGAAATGGATTCATTTACCCAAAATGGGTTTCAAAGCATATGAGTGGACTTTAATTGACTCTAATAGTTATATATGTACCTATTGGAACTATATATGACCTAAAATGTTGCTAAATGCGGGAAACTAATTGAATTTTGGTTCAAAGGCGAAAATCGGCCCCAAATGGAATTCATTTACCCAAAATGGGTTTCAATGCATGTGAATGGATTTTAATTGACTCTAATAGTCATATATGTTGTTATTAGAACTATACATGACCTAACAAGAGACTAAACGCGAGAAATTAAGGAAAATGAAATTGAAAAGACAAAATCGGCCCCAAATGGCAGTCATTTACCCAAAATGGGTTTCAAAGCATATGAGTGGACTTTAATTGACTCTAATAGTTATATACGTACATGGAACTATATATGACAAAACATGTGGCTAAATGCGGGAAACTAAGTGAATTGAACTTGAAAAGCCAAAATCGGCCTGAAATGGCTTCATTTCCCCAAAATGGTTTCAAAGCATATGAGTAGACTTTAATTGACTCTAATAATTATCAATTGAATTGAGCTTCAAAGGATAAAATCGACCCCAAATGGCATCATTTACCCAAAATGGGTTTCAAAGCATATCAGTGGGCTTTAATTGAATCTAATAGTTATATATTTACATATTGGAACTATATATAACAAAACATGTGGCTAAATGCGGGAAACTAAGTGAATAGAGCTTGAAAAGCCAAAATCGGCCCAAAATGGCTTCATTTACCCAAAATGGATTTTAAAGCATATGAGTAAACTTTAATTCACTCTAATACTTATATATGTACATATTGGAACTATATATCACCTAACATGTGGCTAAATGCGGAAAACTAAGTGAATTGAGCTTCAAAGTTCAAAATCGGCTCGAAATGGCCTATATTTACCCCAAAATGGGTTTCTATGAGCGAACCTTAATTGACTCTAATAGTTATATATGTACCTATTGGAACTATATATGACCTAACATGTGCCTAAATGCGAGAAACTAAATGAATTGAGCTGCAAAGGCCAAAATCGGCTCCAAATGGCATTCATTTACCCAAAATGGGTTTCAAAGCATGTCAATGGATTTTAAATGACTCTTATAGTATTATATGTTGTTATTACAACTATACATGAATACATGACCTAACATGAGACTAAACGCGAGAAATTACGGAAAATGAACTTGAAAAGCCAAAACCGGCCCCAAATGGCTTCATTTACCCAAAGTGGGTTTCAAAGCATATGGGTGGACTTTAATTGACTCTAATAGATATATATATACCTATTGAATCTATATATGGCCTAACACGTGGCTAAATGCGGGAAACTAAGTGAATTAAGCTTCAAAGGCAAAAATCGGCCCTAAATGGCATTCATTTGCCCAAAATGGATTTCAAAGCATGTGAATGGACTTTAATTGACTCTAATGGTTTTTTATGTTTTTATTAGAACTATACATGACCTAACATGAGACTAAACGTGAGAAATTAAGGAAAATGAACTTGAAAAGCCAAAATCGGCCCCAAATGGCTTCGTTAACCTAAAATGGGTTTCAAAGCATATGAGTGGACTTTAATTGACTCTAATGTTATATATGTACCAATTAGTATTATATATGACCTAACATGTGGCTAAATGCGGGAAACTCAGTGAATTGAGCTTTAAAGGCCAAAATCGGCCCCAAATGGCATTCATTTACCCAAAATAGATTTCAAAGCATGTTAATGGATTTTAATTAACTCTAATGGTCATATATGTTGTTATTAGAACTATACATGACCTAACAAGAGACTAAACGCGAGAAATTAAGGAAAATGAAATTGAAAAGACAAAATCGGCCCCAAATGGCATTCATTTACCCAAAATGGGTTTCAAAGCAAATGAGTCGACTTTAATTGACTCTAATAGTTATATACGTACATGGAACTATATATGACCAAACATGTGGCTAAATGCGGGCAACTAAGTGAATTGAACTTGAAAAGCCAAAATCGGCCTAAAAATGGCTTCATTTCCCCAAAATGGTTTCAAAGCATATGAGCAAACTTTAATTGACTCTAATAATTATATATGTACCTATTGAAACAATATATGACCTAACATGTGGCTAAATGTGGGAAATTAAGTTAATTGAGCTTCAAAGGCCAAAATTGGCCCCATATGCTTCATTTACCCAAAATGGGTTTCAAAGCATATGAGTGGACTTTAATTGAATCTAATAGTTATATATTTACATTTTGGAACTATATATGACAAAACATGTGGCTAAATGCGGGAAACTAAGTGAATTGAGTTTGAAAAGCCATAATCGGCCCGAAATGGTTTCATTTACCCAAAATGGATTTCAAAGCATATGAGTAAACTTTAATTGACTCTAATAGTTATATATGTACATATTGAAACTATATATGACCTAACATGTGGCTAAATGCGGAAAACTACGTGAATTGAGCTTCAAAGTTCAAAATCGGCTCGAAATGGCCTATATTTACCCAAAATGGGTTTCTATGAGTGAACCTTAATTGACTCTAATAGTTATATATGTACCTATTGGAACTATATATGACCTAACATGTGGCTAAATACGGGAAAGTAAGCGAATTGAGCTTCAAAGGCCAAAATCGGCCCCAAATGGCATTGATTTACCCAAAATGGTTTTCAAAGCATTTGAATGGATTTTAATTGACTCTAATGGTTATATATGTTTTTATTAGAACTATACATGACCTAACATGAGACTAAACGCGAGAAATTAAAGAAAATGAACTTGAAAAGCCAAAATCTGCTCGAAATGGCTTCATTTACCCAAAATGGGTTTCAAAGCATGTGAGTGGACTTTAATTGACTCGAATAGTTGTATATGTACCTATTGGAACTATATATGACCTAACATGTGCCTAAATGCGGGAAATTAAATGAATTGAGCTTCAAAGGCCAAAATCGGCTCCAAATGGCATTCATTTACCCAAAATGGGTTTCAAAGCATGTCAATGGATTTTAAATGACTCTTATAGTCATGTATGTTGTTATTACAACTACTAGTTTTATAAGCACGCGATGCGTGCGAAAATATTTAGAAAGTTAAATTAATTGTAAAATTATATCTAATTACCCGAAAATATATAAAAAGATTATGGAAGGGAGAAAAGAAATAGCCGCTCTTTTTGATATGTCAAGAGTTTTATTTTCGGAGGTATGCTAAATCCTCCCTCTCTCCGTTATCTCCATAATATAGACAAAGATACTCCTTCCATTCTTCAAGAATATCCCACTTGTATTTCATGTAGATTTTAATGTATCACTTTGTCTATTAATATATAATATTATTTAACAGTTGATATTATGAAAAATTAAAATTACAAAAATATACATGATCATAAATTCAATCAAACCCCCTTTAATCATTCTTTTGACATTTATTAATTATGACATATGAAAAAACTTGACCATTTGAATAGTCATTAGGGTGATTCTTAAAAAACCAGAGGTGCCTTTAATTTTAATTACAACATATGGGTACCTTTTAGTATTTATCTACTATTTCCGTTAGAAAGTATTACTAACATTGTACACTTATATGAAGGATTCAAAAGCAAAACTTTCACCGCCGACGCCGTTTAGTGGGTCATTACAACAAAAATCGACATATGGACATTGATATTTTCTGAGTTTTTCTACTATAATCATACCAAAGAGGCAATAATTCGAGATATATTATTATGTTCTCTAATCTCTATAATTCATAACTTCGAAACCCAAACAAAGATATCAGTCAAGGAAAAAATTATATAAGACAGGAAATTTAGTGAAAGAATTTAAGGATAAGCTTACAATCAATTGACGCCATTATGCGTACACAATAATTCGAGGATCAGCATGGTGTTCTCTTCCACCTCTCTCCTTTTGATTGTTGAATAATTGTTCTAAATTCTTATCTCTCTCTCTATTTTTTTTTTAATTCATCAATGTTTCTTTTATGCAAAGGTAGAAGAAGAGCAAGAAAATTATGGAAGAAGAAGAGTATGGAAGGGAGAAGGAGAAGGGAAGAAGATAATAGAGATGGCTGATAACTGAATCATGTATTTTGTTTTTTCAGAAATGAAAATTGGGAACTGCAAGATATGTGTGTACAGTTATTCAACATTTCAACGTTAATTTAGGGATCTTTTTGCAATTCAAATATTTCAGTTGTTTTTATCTTCTTTTATTAATTAGCTTTTGCAGAAAAGAAAATTGCCCGGTTTTTAGTTTATAAATTAATTAGGTAGTTGAACCTTTTTTATTTAATTTTATTTTTTGCTATAGCTGTAATTTGTCTAGTTTAGTGAGGGTAAAATAGGGCTTTTATTATTTTGGTGTCCCCCCCTAGTTGCCTTATATAATAGAGATACATGACCTAACATGAGACTAAACGCGAGAAATTACGGAATATGAACTTGAAAAGCCATAATCGGCCCCAAATGGCTTCATTTACCCAAAGTGGGTTTCAAAGCATATGGGTGGACTTTAATTGACTCTAATAGATATATATGTACCTATTGAAACTATATATGACCTAACACGTGGCTAAATGCGAGAAACTAAGTGAATTGAGCTTCAAAGGCAAAAATCGGCGCCAAATGGCATTCATTCGTCCAAAATGGATTTCAAAGCATGTGAATGGACTTTAATTGACTCTAATGGTTTTTTGTGTTTTGATTAGAACTATACATGACCTAACATGAGACTAAACGCGAGAAATGAAGGAAAATGAACTTGAAAAGCCAAAATCAGCCTGAAATGGCTTCAATTACCCAAAATGGGTTTCAAAGCATATGAGTGGACTTTAATTCACTCTAATAGTTATATTTGTACCGATTGGAACTATATATGACCTAACATGTGGCTAAATGCGGGAAACTAAGTGAATTGAGCTTCAAAGGCCAAAATCGGCCCCAAATGGCATTCATTTACCCAAAATGAGTTTCAAAGCATGTGACTGGATTTAATTGACTCTAATAGTAATATATGTTGTTATTAGAGCTATACATGACCTAACATGAGAATAAACGCGAGAAATTAAGGAAAATGAACTTGAAAAGCCAAAATCGGCCCGAAATGGCTTCGTTTACCTAAAATGGTTTTCAAAGCATATGAGTGGACTTTAATTGACTCTAATGTTATATATGTACCTATTGGTATTATATATGACCTAACATGTGGCTAAATGCGGGAAACTAAGTGAATTGAGCTTTAAAGGCCAAAATCGGCACCAAATGGCATTCATTTACCCAAAATGGATTTCAAAGCATGTGAATGGATTTTAATTGACTCTAATGGTTATATATGGTGTTATTAGAACTATACATGACCTAACCTGAGACTAAACGCGAGAAATTAAGGAAAGTGAAATTGAAAAGACAAAATTGGCCCAAGATGGCATTCATTTACCCAAAATGGGTTTCAAAGCACATGAGTCGACTTTAATTGACTCTAATAGTTATATACGAACATGGAACTATATATGACCAAACATGTGGCTAAATGCGGGAAACTAAGTGAATTGAACTTGAAAACCCAAAATCGGCCTAAAATGGCTTCATTTCCCCAAAATGGTTTCAAAGCATATGAGTAAACTTTAACCGACTCTAATAATTATATATGTACCTATAGAAACAATATATGACCTAACATGTGGCTAAATGCGGGAAACTAAGTGAATTAAGCTTCAAAGGCCAAAATCGGCCCCAAATGGCTTCATTTACCAAAAATGGGTTTCAAAGCATATGAGTGGACTTTAATTGAATATCAAAGTTATATATTTAAATTTTGGAACTATATATGACAATACATGTGGCTAAATGCGGGAAACTAAGTAAATTGAGCTTGAAAAGCCAAAATCGGCCCGAAATGGCTTCATTTACCCAAAATGGATTTCAAAGCATATGAGAAAACTTTAATTGACTCTAATAGTTATATATGTACATATTGAAACTATATATAACCTAACATGTGGCTAAATGCGGAAAACTAAGTGAATTGAGCTTCAAAGTTCAAAATCGGCTCGAATTGGCCTATATTTACGCAAAATGGGTTTCTATGATTGAACCTTAATTGACTCTAATAGTTATATATGTGGAACTATATATGACCTAACATGTGGCTAAATACGGGAAACTAAGCGAATTGAGCTTCAAAGGCCAAAATCGGACCCAAATGGCATTGATTTACCCAAAATGGGTTTCAAAGCATTTGAATGGATTTTAATTGACTCTAATGGTTATATATGTTGTTATCTAAACTATACATGACCTAACATGAGACTAAACGCGAGAAATTAAGGAAAATGAACTTGAAAAGCCAAAATCTGCTCGAAATGACTTCATTTACCCAAAATGGGTTTCAAAGCATATGAGTGGACTTTAATTGACTCTAATAGTTTTATTTGTACCTATTGGAACTATATATGACCTAACATGTGGCTAAATGCGGGAAACTAAGTGAATTGAGCTTCAAAGGCCAAAATCGGCCCCAAATGGCATTCATTTACCCAAAATGAGTTTCTAAGCATGTGAATGGATTTAATTGACTCTAATAGTCATATGTGTTGTTATTAGAGCTATACATGACCTAACATGAGAATAAACGCGAGAAATTAAGGAAAATGAACTTGAAAAGCCAAAATCGGCCCCAAATGGCTTCGTTTACCCAAAATGGATTTCAAAGCATATGAGTGGACTTTCGCTGACTCTAATGTTATATATGTACCTATTGGTATTATATATGACCTAAAGTGTGGCTAAATACGGGAAACTAAGCGAATTGAGCTTCAAAAGCGAAAATTGGCCCTAAATGGCATTGATTTACCCAAAATGGGTTTCAAAGCATTTGAATGGATTTTAATTGAATCTAGTGGTTATATATGTTGTTATTAGAACTATACATGACCAAACATGAGACTAAACGCGAGAAATTAAGGAAAATGAACTTGAAAAGCCAAAATCTGCTCGAAATGACTTCATTTACCCAAAATGGGCTTCAAAGCATATGATTGGACTTTAATTGACTCGAATAGTTATATATGTACCTATTGGAACTATATATGGCCTAACATGTGCCTAAATGCGGGAAACTAAATGAATTGAGCTTCAAAGGCCAAAATCGGCTCAAAATGGCATTCATTTACCCAAAATGGGTTTCAAAGCATGTCAATGGATTTTAAATGACTCTTATAGTCATATATGTTGTTATTACAACTATACATGACCTAACATAAGACTAAACGCGAGAAATTACGGAAAATGAACTTGAAAAGCCAAAATCGGCCCCAAATGGCTTCATTTACCCAAAATGGGTTTCAAAGCATATGTACTTTAATTGACTCTAATAGATATATATGTACCTATTGAAACTATATATGACCTAACGCGTGGCTAAATGCGGGAAACTAAGTGAATTGAGCTTCTAAGGCAAAAATCGGCCCCAAATGGCATTCATTTGCCCAAAATGGATTTCAAAGCATGTGAATGGACTTTAATTGACTCTCTAATGGTTTTTAATGTTTTTATTAGAACTATACATGACCTAACATGAGACTAAACGCGAGAAATGAAAGAAAATGAACTTGAAAAGCCAAAATCAGCCTAAAATGGCTTCATTTACCCAAAATGGGTTTCAAAGCATATGAGTGAACTTTAATTGACTCTAATAGTTATATTTGTACCTATTGGAACTATATATGACCTAACATGTGGCTAAATGCGGGAGACTAAGTGAATTGAGCTGCAAAGGCCAAAATCGGCCCCAAATGGCATTCATTTACCCAAAACGAGTTTCAAAGCATGTGAATGGAATTAATTGACTCTAATAGTCGTATATGTTGTTATTAGAGCTATACATGACCTAACATGAGAATAAACGCGAGAAATTAAGGAAAATGAACTTGAAAAGCCAAAATCGGCCCCAAATGGCTTTATTTACCCAAAATGGGTTTCAAAGCATATGAGTGGACTTTAATTGACTCTAATGTTATATATGTACCTATTGATATTATATATGACCTAACATCTGGCTAAATACGGGAAATTAAGCGAATTGAGCTTCAAAAGCTAAAATCGGCCCCAAATGGCATTGATTTACCCAAAATGGGTTTCAAAGCATTTGAATGGATTTTAATTGACTCTAATGGTTATATATTTTGTTATTAGAACTATAAATGACCTAACATGAGACTAAACGCGAGAAATTAAGGAAAATGAACTTGAAAAGCCAAAATCTGCTCGAAATGGCTTCATTTACCCAAAATGGGTTTCAAAGCATATGAGTGGACTTTAATTGACTCGAATAGTTATATATGTACCTATTGGAACTATATATGACCTAAAATGTGCCTAAATGCAGGAAATTAAATGAATTGAGCTTCAAAGGCCAAAATCAGCTCCAAGTGGCATTCATTTACCGAAAATGGATTTCAAAGCATGTCAATGGATTTTAAATGACTCTTATAGTCATATATGTTGTTATTACAACTATACATGACCTAACATGAGACTAAACGCGAGAAATTACGGAAAATGAACTTGAAAAGCCAAAATCGGCCCAAAATGGCTTCATTTCCCAAAGTGGGTTTCAAAGCATATGGGCGGACTTTAATTGACTGTAATAGATATATATGTACCTATTGAAACTATATATGACCTAACACGTGGCTAAATGCTGGAAACTAAGTGAATTGAACTTCTAAGGCAAAAATCGGCCCCAAATGGCATTCATTTGCCCAAAATCGATTTCAAAGCATGTGAATGGACTTTCATTGACTCTAATGGTTTTTTATGTATTTATTAGAACTATACATGACCTAACATGAGACAAAACGCGAGAAATGAAGGAAAATGAACTTGAAAAGCCAAAATCAGCCTGAAATGGCTTCATTTTACCAAAAATGGGTTTCAAAGCATATGAGTGGACTTTAATTGACTCTAATAGTTATATTTGTATCTATTGGAACTATATATGACCTAAAATGTGCCTAAATGCGGGAAACTAAGTGAATTGAGCTTCAAAAGCCAAAATCGGCCCCAAATGGCATTCATTTACCCAAAATGAGTTTCAAAGCATGTGAATGGATTTAATTGACTCTAATAGATATATATGTACCTATTGAAACTATATATGACCTAACGCGTCGCTAAATGCGGGAAACTAAGTGAATTGAGCTTCTAAGACAAAAACCGGCCCCAAATGGCATTCATTTGCCCATAATGGATTTCAAAGCATGTGAATGGACTTTAATTGACTCTAATGGTTTTTTATGTTTTTATTAGAACTATACATGACCTAACATGAGACTAAACGCGAGAAATGAAGGAAAATGAACTTGAAAAGCCAAAATCAGCCTGAAATGGCATCATTTACCCAAAATGGGTTTCAAAGCATATGAGTGGACATTAATTGACTCTAATAGTTTTATTTGTACCTATTGGAACTATATATGACCTAACATGTGGCTAAATGCGGGAAACAAAGTGAATTGAGCTTCAAAGGCCAAAATCGGCCCCAAATGGCGTTCATTTACCCAAAATGAGTTTCTAAGCATGTGAATGGATTTAATTGACTCTAATAGTCATATGTGTTGTTGTTAGAGCTATACATGACCTAACATGAGAATAAACGCGAGAAATTAAGGAAAATGAACTTGAAAAGCGAGAATTGGCCCCAAATGGCTTCGTTTACCCAAAATGGGTTTCAAAGCATATGAGTGGACTTTAATTGACTCTAATGTTATATATGTGCCTATTGGTATTATATATGACCTAACATGTGGCTAAATACGGGAAACTAAGCGAATTGAGCTTCAAAAGCGAAAATAGGCCCCAAATGGCATTGATTTACCCAAAATGGGTTTCAAAGCATTTGAATGGATTTTAATTGAATCTAATGGTTATATATGTTGTTATTAGAACTATACATGACCTAACTTGAGACTAAACGCGAGAAATTAAGGAAAATGAACTTGAAAAGCCAAAATCTGCCTGAAATGGCTTCATTTACCCAAAATGGGTTTCAAAGCATATGAGTGGACTTTAATTGACTTGAATAGTTATATATGTACCTATTGGAACTATATATGACCTAACATGTGCCTAAATGCGGGAAACTAAATGAATTGAGCTTCAAAGGCCAAAATCGGCTCAAAATGGCATTCATTTACCCAAAATGGGTTTCAAAGCATGTCAATGGATCTTAAAAGACTCTTATAGTCATATATGTTGTTATTACAACTATACATGACCTAACATGAGACTAAACGCGAGAAATTACGGAAAATGAACTTGAAAAGCCAAAATCGGCCCCAAATGGCTTCATTTACCCAAAGTGGGTTTCAAAGCATATGGGTGGACTTTAATTGACTCTAATAGATATATATGTACCTATTGAGACTATATATGACCTAACACGTGGCTAAATGCGGGAAACTAAGTGAATTGAGCTTCTAAGGCAAAAATCGGCCCCAAATGGCATTCATTTGCCCAAAATGGATTTCAAAGCATGTGAATGGACTTTAATTGACTCTAATGGTTTTTTATGTTTTTATTAGAACTATACATGACCTAACATGAAACTAAACGCGAGAAATGAAGGAAAACGAACTTGAAAAGCCAAAATCAGCCTGAAATGGCTTCATTTACCCAAAATGGGTTTCAAAGCATATGAATGGACTTTAATTGACTCTAATAGTTATATTTGTACCTATTGGAACTATATATGACCTAACATGTGGCTAAATGCGGGAAACTAAGTGAATTGAGCTTCAAAGGCCAAAATCGGCCCCAAATGGCATTCATTTACCCACAATGGGTTTCAAAACATGTCAATGGATTTTAAATGACTCTTATAGTCATATATGTTGTTATTACAACTATACATGACCTAACATGAGACTAAACGCGAGAAATTACGGAAAATGAACTTGAAAAGCAAAAATCGGCCCCAAATGGCTTCATTTACCCAAAGTGGGTTTCAAAGCATATGGGTGCACTTTAATTGACTCTAATAGATATATATGTACCTATTGAAACTATGTTTGACCTAACACGTGGCTAAATACGGGAAACTAGGTGAATTGAGCTTCAAAGGCAAAAATCGGCCCCAAATGGCATTCATTTTCCCCAAATGGATTTCAAAGCATGTGAATAGACTTTAATTGACTCTAATGGTTTTTATGTTTTTATTAGAACTATACATGACCTAACATGAGACTAAACGCGAGAAATGAAGGAAAATGAACTTGAAAAGCCAAAATCAGCCTGAAATGGCTTCATTTACCCAAAATGGGTTTCAAAGCATATGAGTGGACTTTAATTAACTCTAATAGTTATATTTGTACCTATTGGAACTATGTATGACCTAACATGTGGCTAAATGCGGGAAACTAAGTGAATTTAGCTTCAAAGGCCAAAATCGGCGCCAAATGGCATTCATTTACCCAAAATGAGTTTCAAAGCATGTGAATGGATTTAATTGACTCTAATAGTCATATATGTTGTTAGTAGAGCTATACATGACCTAACATGAGAATAAACGCGAGAAATTAAGGAAAATGAACTTGAAATGCCAAAATCGACCCCAAATGGCTTCGTTTACCTAAAATGGGTTTCAAAGCATATGAGTGGACTTTAATTGACTCTAATGTTATATATGTACCTATTGGTATTATATATGACCTAGCATGTGGCTAAATGCGGGAAACTAAGTGAATTGAGCTTTAAAGGCCAAAATCGACCTCAAATGGCATTCATTTACCCAAAATGGATTTCAAAGCATGTTAATGGATTTTAATTGACTCTAATGGTTATATATGTTGTTATAAGAACTATACATGACCTAACCTGCGACTAAACGCGAGAAATTAAGGAAAATGAACTTGAAAAGTAAAAATCGGCCCAAGATGGCTTCATTTACCCAAAATGGATTTCAAAGCACATGAGTGAACTTTAATTAACTTTAATAGTTACATATGTACATAGTGGAACTATATAGGACCAAACATGTGGCTAAATGCGGGAAACTAAGTAAATTCAGTATCAAAGTCCAAAATCAACCTTAAATGAGCTACCTATTAGTTATGTATTTACCTTCTCAAGATCCTCGACTTCCTTTCAACTTGAGGTTATACCGAACATGAACCTTAACACATAGTAGCCACAGTCGGTTCCCTCCGGTTGTTGTGGACACTAATTATTAAAAAAAATCATGTAACAAAACATGCATGTTTGTTTTTTGCTAAGAGAAAGAAGTAGTTTAAGTAAAATGTATTACCTTCATTGCTTTCCACTGAGGAAGTTTTTCCGTTCTCTCAAATTTCTTCAAAGAACTATAGTTATGTTAATTTCATGTGATAATTGGGCAAAGGATGAAATTAGTGAAACGTGTTATGCTAATAAGCATTATAAATAACAAACATACCAATTTATGCATGATTTGAGAAGTAAGGATCGTGGTGGATCTTGAGCTGCAGAATCAAACTTATATATTGTGTTGCTTGAAGGACAAATCACAAGGAGACAACAATGGAGACTAAAATTCCAAAAAAGTTAGGAAGCAATCATGTGAGTACTTCTATTGTATAATGATAAAGTGGTAAAAATATATAAAAGGTTAAGAATTATACTCTTCAAAACAAGGGGCAAGTACGGACTTCTATTGTGCACGTAGAGATGTTTTGATACATAGCCAAATATACTCCTTCACCTCAGTTGTGTTTTGCAAACAATTGCCAGCTCGGATAAAATTTGGACATAACCACCCAAATTGCTCTGATATGCAATTCCGTCCAAAAGGATCATCTTGGAGTAATCTTTAAAACACAACCAAATTCGTAGCATAAATATATTATTGTATATTGCAAAGCAATTTTATTTATTTCATAAGTATAAATGTTTTACCTCATGAAGACTTGAATCAAGGAAACATTCAACATCTCTCCGCAAAGGAACTCCTTCACGTCACCCTTTGACACCCATGTCGATGTATCCTCAAAGTAGTTGAATTGCGTGGTACCCAACTTCACCTCCAAAGGTGTATCATCCGGCATATCACGCACATTTGCATGTAGCTATAAGCATGCCTTAGTGAGACACTCGATCTTTGGTTTCTCGATCCAAGTATCTTTGGATGGGTTTTCTTGGCGACTTGAAACTTTGGAATCATACATTACTTTACCCGAAATGGCCTTCTTTGGCCTGCTTGAACCCTCCTTCACCTTTTCTAGAGGAGGTGCTTACTTTCCGCGGGCTTCTTTATTCTCTCCAAAACCTAATAATTTAACGGTAAAAACATTCAACTTAGTTAGATAATAGGTATGAAACAAATCAATATGAATATGGATTTCATCTACTTCAATTTACCTCGTGTGAAAACCTCACCCATGCTGATAGCCACAACACATAACCACCACGAGCCTCGGTCAAGACATTTATATCAACTAACGGTCTAGGCAACGGAAGAGCAAAGTCTTCGTAACCAGGAGTAAAGGTGACTACACTAACCGCCAAGTGCTCATTGTCCATAGAATCATGATGGACTGTTGCTCGTTCACTTCGTGGTTGTGCATTACTTTCAGCCACGACAATCAAACCCTTATCTTTTACATCTACTAAAAGCTGGGAAGGCGTTTCTTCCTACAAAAAGTAAATGAAATTGAGGTTACGAACATGCAATTAAGGAATATAACATATTACTTAGTTTTAAAAATTATTAGAAGCATAATAGTTACCTCTAACTCAAGTATAGATGGTGCCAATTTTTGTGTGTTAGGATGGCTAGCTTTGTCCTCCAAAGGACGATCCAGTTTAGGTTGATGTATCGCCGGTAAACCAAACTGTGAGAGGACCGCGTTGAAACTTTCTATGATTTTCTCCGTAATTTCTTCCGTAAGCTTCTCTCGGATAGCTTGTGTCATAGCTTCCACATCATGTGGTGCGGAAATATGAGAGCGCAATTTTTTAGCCACGGAGGAATTTTAGCATACGCTTTTGTCACACCGAGACGGATACCACCAAAACCCCTCAAACGTCCATTGTGGTCCCTTCCCAAAGTCTCGTAAAAGGCATCTTTGTTGCCTTCGGGAGTGAATTCACCGCTAACCTCTTTTTGGTTGAGCCCCATCTATAGAGAAATTAACAAGGGTAAGTATACAAAAAAACAAATTACAACTTTCCTACATCATAAGCGGCAGCGGCGACGGGGGGAGGAGGGTGGACTACATGATAGGGACAGCAGGTGGGGAGCTGTGCGGAGGGTGGTAGTGTGCAAGGGGAGGTAGGGAAACACCGTGTGCGGGGGACCGGGCGGGGGAGGGGAGTGTGTAGGGTGAGGTGGGACAACACCGTGCAAGGGTAAGGGGAGTGTGCGGGGGGTGGGGGCGGCGGGTGCAGGGGGAGTGTGCGGGGGAGTGGGGCAAAACTATGCAGGTGGGGACTGGGGGGGGGAGGTAGGGCATCACATTATGGGGGGGAGTGTGCATGGGGAGTTGGCGCAACACCGTGTGCGGGGGCAGCAGGGGGCTATGCGGGCGGGGGTACAGGTGTGGGGCCGTGCGAGGATAGGGGGCAGCAGGGGGACTGTGCGGGGGGAGAGGCGCAGGGGGTCGTGCGAGGAGGGGGGCAAGCAGGGGGCTATGTGGGGAGGGGGCGGCAAGGGAGGAGGGAGAAGGGGAGGAGGGGCGTGCACGTGGGGTAGAGTAGTTGAAGCATAGATATCACAAATACATAGATACAAGTGATATTTCATTTACGTTGATGCATAATATATAGATACAAGTTGTAGAGTAGTTTCTACAATAAGCTAAGAAATAGGAGCTAGATTGAATTACGTAGGATAAGTATAATAGAAGATACTATTTGTATAACAAACATGTATCATGATGGTAGTGCATGTACTTATAACGGCATTGGCTATCTTCAAGGTCCCCGGATCTGAAATGGTCATTTTATTGTTCCTACCACGCCTATGCATGGAGCACCACCAATTAGAGACACGATCAACTTTGACAGACTCGGCCTTAGAGCTAGAAGACGGCGTTGTAGTTGTATCGATAGAAGGGTAAAACTTATCAGCAATCCAAAACTGTCTCGCGCTCCCATAAGTGTGGGAACCCATATGATGGTAGTGCTTCCTCTGTCTTGAACTCTGTGCATGTTTCTCACGCTTAGTCTGTAAAATCACATGGGTAATTAGAAAACACATTTAATTGTATTAAAAGTGAATATGAAAAGTCAAATATAGCTTAAATTACAATACTTACCACCATCTCCGGCGTAGTATTTCGGGTAACAAATGCATCCCAATCTTCTGGTTTTATATGACCCCAACTCTGATGAGGCAAGGACTCCGGTTGAAGTATCTCTTCCTCTCCCCCTTCCTTTTATTTTTCCTCTTCGGGCTCCTTATCCGTCTCACCCTCATTTTGCTTTGATTTTTGAATTTCCTCCTCTTTCTAGTCCTCTTTCTCCGTTTCGTGATCCACCCACTCCCTAGTTTGCTTTTGAAAAGTCTAAAACTTTCGGCCAACGTGGATAGAAACAACGCCCTTTTCTCCTCATTAGGAGTAATATGGAACATATTCTATAAAAACAAGAAACAAAAAAATAGTTAATTGCCATATACATATATATCAATGAAAACATGTGGCTAAATGCAGAAATAAAAGGAAATTAAGTGAATTGAGTTTCAAAGGCCAAAATCGGCCCCAAATGCCATTCATTTCCCCAAAATGGGTTTTAAAGCACATGAATGGATTTTACTTGACTCTAATGGTTATATATGTTGCTATTAGAACTATACATGATCTAACATAAGACTAAACGCGAGAAATTAGGGAAGATGAACTTGAAAAGTCAAAATTGGCCCGAAATGGCTTCATTTACCCAAGATGGGTTTCAAAGCATATGAGTGCAATTTAATTGACTCTAATAGTTAAATATGCACCAATTGGAACTACATATGACCTAACATGTGGCTAAATGCAGGAAACTAAGTGAATTGAGCTTCAAAGGCCAAAATCGACTCGAAATGGCCTTTATTTACCCAATACCGGTTTCAAAGTATATGAGTAAACTTTACTGACTCTAATAGTTCTATATGTACCTATTGGAACTATATATGACCTAACATGTGGCTAAACGCGAGAAACTAATTGAATTCATCTTCAAAGGCAAAAATCGGCTCGAAATGGCCTTCATTTACCCAATATGGGTTTCAAAGCATATGAGTGGACTTTAATTAACTCTAATAGTTCTATATGTACCTATTAGAACCATATATGACCTAACATGTGGCTAATTGCGGGAAACAAAGTGAATTGAGCTTCAAAGGCCAAAATCGGCCCCAAATGGCATTCATTTACCCAAAATGGGTTTCAAAGCATGTGAATGGATTTTAATTGACTCCAATGGTTATATATGTTGTTAGTAGAACTATACATGACTTAACATGAACCTAAACGTAAGAAATTAAGGAAAATGAACTTGAAAACCAAAAATCGGCCCAAAATGGCTTAATTTACCCAAAATGGATTTCAAAGCACATGAGTGGACTTTAATTGACTTTAATAGTTATATATGTATATATTGGATCTATATAGCACCTAACATGTGGCTAAATGCGGGAAACTAAGTGAATTGAGCTTCAAAGTCCAAAATCAACCTTAAATTGAGCTACCTATTAGTTATGTATATACCTTCTCAAGATCCTCGACTTCCTTGCAACTTGATGTTATATCAAACATGAACCTCAACACATAGTAGCCACACTCGGTTCCCCCCGGTTGTTGAGGACACTAATTATAGAATTACCTAAAAAAATCATGTAAGAAACATACATGTTTGTTTTTTGCTAAAAGAAAGAAGTAGCTTAAGTAAAATGTATTACCTTCATTGCTTTCCACTGAGGAAGTTTACCCGTTCTCTCAAATTTTTTCAAAGAACTGTAGTTATGTTAATTTCATGTGAGAATTGGGAAAAGGAAGAAATTAGTGAAACGTGTTATGCTAATAAGCATTATAAATAACAAACATACCTATTTATGCATGATTTGAGGAGTAAGGATCGTGGTGGATCTTGAGATGCAGAATCAAACTTATATGTTGTGTTACTTGAAGGACAAATCACAAGGAGTGACCAATGGAGACTAAAATCCCAAAAAAGTTAGGAAGCAATCATGTGAGTACTTCTATTGTATAATGATAAATTGGTAAAAATTGATACAAGGTTAAGAATTATACTCTTCAAAACAAGGGGCAAGTATGAAATTCTGTTGTGCACGTAGAGATGTTTTGATACATAGCCAAATATACTCCTTCACCTCAGTTGTGTTTTGCAAACAATTGTCAGCTCGGATTAAATTTGGACATAACCACCCAAATTTCTCTAATATGGAATTGCGTCCAAAAGGATCATCTTGGAGTAATCTTTAAAACACAACCAACTTCGTAACATAAATATATTATTGTATATTGCAAATCAATTTTATTTATTTCATAAGTATAGATGTTTTACCTCATGAAGACTTGAATTAAGGAATCATTCAACATCTCTCCGCAAAGGAACTGCTTCACGTCACCCTTAGACACCCATGTCGATTTATCCTCAAAGTAGTTGAATTGCATGGTACCCAACTTCACCTCCAAAGGTGTATCATCCGGCATATCACGCGCATTTGCATGTAGCCATAAGCATGCCTTAGTGAGACACTCGATCTTTGGTTTCTCGATCTAAGTATCATTAGATGGGTTTTCTTGGCGACTTGAAACTTTCGAATCTTGCATTCCTTTACCCGAAATGGCCTTCTTTGGCCTACTTGAACCCTCCTTTGCCTTTTTTAGAGGAGGTGAGTCCGCCTTACTTTCCGTGGGCTTCTTTATTTTCTCCAAAACCTAATAATTCAACGGTAAAAACAATCAACTTAGGTAGATAATAGGTGTGAAACAAATCAACATGAATATAGATTTCAATTGCTTCAATTTACCTCGTGTGAAAACTTCACCCATGCCGATAGCCACAACACATAACCACCACAAGCGTCGGTCAACACATTTATATCAACTGACGGTCTAGGCAACGGAAAAGCAAAGTCTTCGTAACCAGGAGTAAAGGTGACTACACTAACTGCCAAGTGCTCATTGTCCATAGACTCATGATGGACTGTTGCTCCTTCACTTCGTGGTTGTGCATTACCTTTACCCACGACAATCAAACCCTTATCTTTTACATCTACTAAAATTTGGCAAGGCGTTTCTTCCTACAAAAAGTAAATGAAATTGAGGTTTCGAACATGCAATTAAGGAATATAACATATTACTTAGTTTTTAAATTTTTTAGAAGGATAATAGTTACCTTTACCTCAAGTATAGATGGTGCCGATTTTTGTGTGTTAGGACGGCTAGCTTTGTCCACCAAAGGACGATCCAGTGTAGGTTGATGTATCGCCGGTAAACCAAACTGTGAGAGGACCGCGTTGAAACTTTCAATGATTTTCTCCGTGACTTTCTCCGCAATTTCCTCCGTAAGCTTCTCCCGGATAGCTTGTGTCATAGCTTCCACATCATGTGGTGCGGAAATATGAGAGTGCGATTTTGTAGCCACGGAGGAATCTTTAGCATACGCTTTTGTCACACCGAGACGGATTCCACCAAAACCCCTCAAACGTCCATTGTGGTCCCTTCCCAAAGTCTCGTAAAGGGCATTTTTGTTTCCTTCGGGAGTGAACTCGCCGCTAACCTCTTTTTGCTTGAGCCCCATCTATAAAGAAATTAACAAGGTTAAGTATAAATAAAAAAAATAACAACTTTCCCACATCATAAGCGGCAGCGGCGGGGGAGAAGGGGGGGACCGTAGGATAGGGATAGGAGGGTGGGGAGATGTGCGGCGGGGGGGGCAGGGGGGCGTGCGGGGGTGGCATTGTGCGGGGGGTGGTAGTGTGCGGGGAGGGGCAAAACTATGCATGTGGGGACCGGGCAAGGGGAGGGGAGTGTGTAGGGCGAGCCGGACAACACTATGTAGGGGTAGGGGGAGTGTGCGGGGGGTGAGGCGGCATGTGCAAGCGGAGGGAGTGTGCGGGGGGAGGTGAGGCAACACTTTACGGGGGGGAGTGTGCATGGGGAGGTGGGGCAGCATTGTGCGGGGGGCACGGGGGGGCTATGCGGGGAGAGGGCAGCGAGGGGGGCGTGGGGGGAGGGGGCAAGGGGGAGGAATGAGAAGGGGAGGAGGGGGTTGTGCACAGGGGTATAGTAGTTGATGCATAGATATCACAAATACATAGATACAAGTGATATTTCATTACCGTTGATGCATAATATATAGATACAAGTTGTAGAGTAGTTACTACAATAAGCTAAGAACTAGGAGCTAGATTGAATTACGTAGGATAAGTATAATATAAGATATTATTGGTATAACAAACATATATCATGATGGTAGTGCATGTACTTACAACGGCATTAGCTATCTTCAAGGTCCCCGGATCTGAAATGGTCATTTTATTGCTCCTATCACGTTTGGCATGGAGCACCACCAATCAAAGACACGGTCAACTTTGACAGACTCCGCCTTAGAGCTAGAAGACGGTGTTGTATTTGTATCGATAGAAGGGTAAAACTTATTGGCAATCCAAAACTGTCTCGCGCTCGCATCAGTGTGGGAACCCGTATGATGGTAGTGCTTCCTCTGCCTTGAACTCTGTGCACGTTTCTCACGCTTAGCTTATAAAATCACATGGGTAATTAGAAAATACATCTAATTGTATTAAAAGTGAATATGCAAAGTCGAATGTAGCTTAAAGTACAATACTTACCACCATCTCCGACGTAGTATTTCGGGCAACAAATGCCTCCCAATCTTCTGGTTTTATATGACCCCAAATCTGATGAGGCAAGGAATCCAATTGAAGTATATCTTCCTCTCCCCCTTCCTTTTCTTTTTCCTCTTCGGGCTCTTTATTCGTCTCACCCTCATTTTGCTTTGATTTTTGAATTTTCCTCCTCTTTATAGTCCTCTTTCTCTGTTTCGTGATCCACCCACTCACTAGTTTGCTTTTGAAAGCTCTAAAACTTTCGTCCACCTTAGATAGAAACAACGCCTTTTTCTCCTCATTAGGAGTAATATGGAACATATTCTATATAAACAAGAAACAAGAAAATAGCTAATTACCATATACATATATATCAATGAAAACATGTGGCTAAATGCGGAAATAAAAGGAAATTAAGTGAATTGAGTTTCAAAGGCCAAAATCGGCCCCAAATGGCATTCATTTTTCCAAAATGGGTTTCAAAGCAAGTGAATGGATTTTACTTGACTCTAATGGTTATATATGTTGTTATTAGAACTATACATGACCTAACATAAGACTAAACGCGAGAAATTAGGGAAGATGAACTTGAAAAGCCAAAATCGGCCCGAAATGGATTCATTTACCCAAGATAGGTTTCAAAGCATATAAGTGAAATTTAATTGACTCTAATTGTTATATATGCACCTATTGGAACTATATATGACCTAACATGTGGCTAAATGCGGGAAACTAAGTGAATTGAGCTTCAAAGGCCAAAATCGGCTCGAAATGGCCTTTATTTACCCAATATCGGTTTCAAAGTATATGAGTGATTTTTAACTCACTATAATAGCTCTATATGTACCTATTGGAACTATATATGACCTAACATGTGGCTAAATGCGGAAACTAAGTGAATTGAGCTTCAAAGGCCAAAATCGGCTCGAAATGGCCTTTGATGTACCCAATATGGCTTTAAAAGCATATGAGTGGACTTTAATTAACTCTAATAGTTATATATGTACCTATTAGAACTATATATGATCTAACATGTGGCTAAATGACGGAAATTAAGTGAATTGAGCTTCAAAGGCCAAAATAGGCTCGAAATGGCCTTTATTTACCCAAAATGGGTTTCAAAGTATATGAGTGAACTTTAATTGACTCTAGTAGTTATATATATTCCTATTGTAACTATACATGACCTAACATGTGGCGAAATGCGGGAAAATAAGTGAATTGAGCTTCAAAGACAAAATCGGCCAAAATCGGCTCGAAATGGCCTTCATTTACACCATATGGGATTCAAAGCATATGAGTGAACTTTAATTAACTCTAATAGTTCTATATGTACCTATTAAAACTATATATGACATCACATGAGGCTAAATGCGGGAAACTAAGTGAATTGAGCTTCAAAGGCCAAAATCGGCTCTAAATGGCCTTCATTTACCCAAAATGGGTTTCAAAGTATATGAGTGAACTTTAATTGAGTCTAATAGTTATGTATAAACCTATTGGAACTATATATGACCTAGCTTGTGGCGAAATGCGGGAAAATAAGTGAATTGATATTCAAAGGCCAAAATCGGCTTGAAATGGCTTTCATTCACCCAATATGGGTTTCAAAACATATGAGTGGACTTTAATTAACTCTAATAGTTCTATATGTACCTATTAGACCTATATATGACTTAAAATGTGGCTAAATGCGGGAAACTAAGTGAATTGAGCTTCAAAAGCCAAAATCGGCTCGAAATGGCCTTTATTTACCCAAAATCGGTTTCAAAGTATATGTGCGAACTTTCATTGACTCTAATAGTTATATATATATACCTATTAGAACTATATATGACCTAACACGTGGCTAAATGCGGGAAAATAAGTGAATTGAGCTTCAAAGGACAAAATTTGCCAAAATCAGCTCGAAATGGCCTTCATTTACCCAATATTGGTTTCAAAGCATATGAGTGGACTTTAATTAACTCTAATAGTTCTATATGCACCTATTAGAACTATATATGACCTAACATGTGGTTAAATGCGGGAAACTAAGTGAAATGAACTTGAAAAGCCAAAATCGACCAGAAATCGCTTCATTTACCCAAAATGGATTTCAAAGCATATGAATGGACGCTAATTGACTCTAATAGTTATATATGTACCTATTAGAACTATATATGACCTAACATGTGGCTAAATGCGGGAAAGTAAGTGAATTGTGCTTCAAAGGACAATATCGGCCAAAATCCGCTCGAAATGGTTTCATTTACCCAATATGGGTTTCAAAGCATATGAGTGGACTTTAATTGACTTTAATAATTATATATGTACCTATTGCAACTATATATGACCTAACATGTGGCTGAATGCAGGAAACTAAGTGAATTGAACTTGAAAAGCTAAAATCGGCCCTTAATTGCATCATTTGCCCAATATTGAATTCGAAGCATATGAGTGGACTTTAATTGACTCTAATAGTTATATATGTATCAATTAGAACTATATATGACCTAAGATGTGGCAAAATGCGGGAAAATAAGTGAATTGAGCTTCTAAGGGCAATATCGGCCAAAATCCACTTGAAATGGCTTACCCAATATGGGTTTCAAAGCATATGAGTGGACTTTAATTGACTTTAATTGTTATAAATGTACCTATTGGAACTTATATATGACCTAAAATGTGGCTAAATGCGGGAAACTAAGTGAATTGAACTTAAAAAGCTAAAATCGGCCCGAAATGGCTTCATATGCCGAAAATGGGTTTCAATGCATATGAGTGAACTTTAATTGACCCTAATAGTTATATATGTACCTATTTGAATTATATAGGATCTAACATGTGGAAAAATGCGGGAAAATAAGTGAATTGAGCTTCAAAGTCCAAAATCAGCTAAAATCGGCTTGAAATGGCCTTCATTTACCCAATATGGGTTTCAAAGCATGTGAATGGATTTTACTTGACTCTAATTTTTATATATGTTGTTATTAGTACTATACATGACCTAACAAAATACTAAACGCGAGAAATTACGGAGGATGAACTTGAAAAGCCAAAATCGGCCCGAAATGGCTTCATTTACCCAAGATGGGTTTCAAATCATATGAGTGGAATTTAATTGACTCTACTTCTTATATATGCACCTATTGGAACTATATATGACCGAACATGTGGCTAAATGCGGGAAACTAAGTGAATTGAGCTTCAAAGGCCAAAATCGGCTCGAAATGGCCTTTATTTACCCATAATGGGTTTCAAAGTATATAAGTGAACTTTAATTAACTCTAATAGTTATGTATAAACCTATTGGAACTATATATGACCTAACTTGTGGCTAAATGCGGGAAAATAAGTGAATTAAGATTCAAAGGACAAAATCGGCCAAAATCGGCTCGAAATGGCTTTCATTCACCCAATATGGGTTTCAAAGCATATGAGTGGACTTTAATTAACTCTAATACTTCTATATGTACCTATTAGAACTATATATGACCTAAAATGTGGCTAAATGCGGGAAACTAAGTGAATTCAGCTTCAAAGGCCAAAATCGGTTCGAAATGGCCTTTATTTACCAAAAATGCTTTCAAAGTATATGAGTGAACTTTTATTGAATCTAGTCGTCATATATATACCTATTGGAACAATATATGACATAACATGTGGCTAAATACGGGAAAATAAGTGAATAGAGCTTCAAAGGACAAAATTTGCCAAAATCGGCTCAAAATGACCTTCATTTACCCAATATGGGTTTCAAAGCATATGAGTGGACTTAAATTAACTCTAATAGTTCTATATGCACCTATTAGAGCTATATATGACCTAACATGTGGCTAAATGCAGGAAACTAAGTGAATTGAACTTTAAAAGCAAAAATAGGCCCGAAATGGCTTCATTTACCCTAAATGGGTTTCAAAGCATATGAGTGGACTTTAATTGACTCTAATAGTTATATATGTACCTATTGGAACTATATATGACCTAACATGTGGCTAAATGCGGGAAAATAAGTGAATCCTGCTTCAAAGGACAATATGGGCCAAAATCTGCTCGAAATGGTTTTCATTTACCCAATATGGGTTTCAAGCATATGAGTGGACTTTAATTGACTTTATTAGTCATATATGTACCTATTGCAACTATATATGACCTAACATGTGGCTAAATGCAGGAAACTTAGTTAATTGAACTTGAAAAGCTAAAATCGGCTCTAAATGGCTTCATTTACCCATAATTGAATTCAAAGCATATGAGTGGACGTTAATTGACTCTAATAGTTACATATGTACCTATTAGAACTATATATGACCTAACATGTGGCCAAATGCGGGAAAATAAGTGAATTGAGCTTCAAAGGGCAATATCAGCCAAAATCCACTCGTAATGGCATACCCAATATGGGTTTCAAAGCATATGTGTGGACTTTAATTGACTTTAATTGTTATATATTTACCTATTGGAACTATATATGACCTAAAATGTCGCTAAATGCGGGAAACAAAGTGAATTGAACTTCAAAAGCTAAAAACGGCACGAAATGGCTTCATTTGCCCAAAATGGGTTTCAAAGCATATGAGTGAACTTTAATTGACTCTAATAGTTATATCTATTGGAACTATATATGATCTAACATGTGGTAAATGCGGGAAAATAAGTGAATTGAGCTTCAAAGTCCAAAATCAGCTAAAATCGGCTTGAAATGCATTTCATTTACCCAATATGGGTTTCAAAGCATATGAGTGGATTTTAATAGACTTTAATAGTTATATATGTATCTATTGAAACTATATATGACCTAAAATGTGGCTAAATGCAGGAAACTAAGTAAATTGAACTTGAAAACCTAAAATCCGCCCTAAATGGCATCATTTGCCCAAAATTGAATTCAAATCATATGAGTGGACTTTAATTGACTCTAATAGTTATATATGTACCTATTAGAACTATATATGACCTAACATGTGGCTAAATGCGGGAAAATAAGTGAATTGAGCTTCAAAGGGCAATATCGGCCAAAATTCGCTCGAAATGGCTTACCTAATATGAGATTCAAAGCATATGAGTGGACTTTGATTGTTATATATGTACCTATTACAACTATATATGACCTAACATGTGGCTAAATGCAGGAAACTAAGTTAATTGAACTTGAAAAGCTAAAATCGGCCTTAAATGGCTTCATTTGCTCAACATGGAATTCAAAGCATATGAATGGACTTTAATTGACTCTAATAGGTATATATGTACCTATTAGAACTATATATGACCTAACATGTGGCTAAATGCGGGAAAATAATTGAATTGAGCTTCAAAGGGCAATATAGGCCAAAATCCGCTCGAAATGGCTTACCCAATATGGGTTTCAAAGCATATGAGTGGACTTTAATTGACTTTAATTGTTATATATGTACCTATTGGAACTATATATGACCTAACATGTGGCGAAATGCGGGAAACTAAGTGAATTGAACTTGAAAAGCTAAAATCAGCCCGAAATGGCTTCATTTGCCCAAAATGGGTTTCAACGCATATGAGTGAAGTTTAATTCTAATAGTTATATATGTACCTATTGGAACTAAATATGATCTAACATGTGGATAAGTGCGGGAAAATAAGTGAACTGAGCTTCAAAGTCCAAAATCAGCTAAAATCGACTCGAAATGGCTTTCATTTATCCAATATGGGTTTCAAAGCATATGAGGGAACTTTAATTGACTTTAATAGTTATATATGTACGTATTAGAACTATATATTATCTAACATGTCGCTTAACGCGGGAAACTAAGTGAATTGAACATGAAAAACCAAAATCAGCCCGAAATGGCTTCACTTACCCAAAATGGGTTTCAAAGCATATGAGTGGACTTTAATTGACTCTAGTAGTTATATATGTAACTGTTGGAACTATATATGACCTAACACGTGGCTAAATGCGGGAAACTAAGTGAATTAAGCTTTAAAGGAAAAAATTTGCCAAAATCGACTCGAAATGTTCTTCATTTACCCAATATGGGTTTCAAAGCATATGAGTGAACTTTAATTAACTCTAATAGTTCTATATGTACCTATTAGAACTATAGAAGACCTAACATGGCCCTAAATGCGGAAAATTAAAGTAATCTAGTGAAAAAATGAACTTACACAAGTGTCTTCCCATAATGATTTATTAATTCCCTCGGGCACATCTTTCCATTTGACTAAAACGCTGAGTTTGCGCACACAAAACCCGATATGCTGCCCATACATTGCACGCCAATGACCACAAGGTTGACCCATATCATCATACTCGAGGGTCATATTGGTGTTACTGTTAACATTAAATCCCTTGGTCGCACCCCTTCCTTTCCGGTTCTTTGTTGCAATCTTGCTTGGAGATTTGATTGTACTATGAATTTCTTTCCCCGCATTTGTTTTGTGGCACAATGATGGATGAAACACAAGGATAATTTTCCCTAGCATTGTTGCCAATGAGGGGAGCATTATCTGTAACAGGCGGTCATTCTCGACCAGCTTACAGAGGATTGATGCACAGTGGAATTAAAGAATCTGGTCGAGCTAACCAACTGCTACCATCACAGTCACTCAACTATATCGGAGAATGTGGAAACCAAAATATATTTTCTATTTAATTGGAATTAACTATTACAACGCCGCTTTGACTCTTAGACTCTATAAATTCCTCTGTCAAATCCGACAAAGTTTCCTTTTAATTATAATCCTAAAGCGGGAAATAATTTAGACCTGTTAATAATTACAATTAAATAAAAATATTCCCAATTCCAACACCCAACAGCCTCAACGCTTTCGCGGAGCAATACCAAGAAAGAATCATGCGCATTAAGGCCTACCGTAGTCTTCAGTGTATACACCCCTTGAAGCAACCCACCAGAGGTAATAATTCCAAGGCCACTCTCATAATACCCCACCAGAAGGTTTCCCCTTAAGCTAAGACACTTCACCAGAGAGTAATCCTTAAGGTCCTTAGAGTCGACCACTAAAGAAGCCCTAAGCCTTTCGTCATGTGTTCATAACCTATGAGGGACCCAAAAGAAGCGATCCTCATTGGCTCCTTCTAACCTTTGCCATTCTTTCACTTTACATGATTAGTTATTTAATCACTTTTTATTTCCAACAATTCAACTCGAAATCAACTTAACAAATGAAATCATGAACCACAAGACAAATACACAATCCATATCCAATAAAACAAGATTCATGCTATAACATAGGTTAGATTCCAATTTATTAGAGTTAACCACGAACTATTAATAAACCACTCAACTAAAGAACTAAGGCTTAGCTTCAACTTATACTTACTTACATATTTAATCTTACTTTAGTAAATAATAATCGAACCACCAGATTTTATTATATTAATCCACATATAAGTATTAAACTCAAATCCCTTTCTAAGCACGGTCTCAATAATATATTCCACACTTAATTAAATTATCTCCATATCTTTAGCAATGATTACTTAATCCTATTTCTGAGCTCATGTGAGGTAACTAATTAAGTTAATTCACTTTTAAAGTCTACACAAATAATTATTCTTCAGAAGACCATCACTAGTAAAATAATTGCTTATTGCGGCAGTCATTAAATGGCCTATTGCTGCGGTTTTAGCCGCGCCGCAATTAAGGGCGCATCAATAGGTAATTACCTATTACTGCGGTTTTTAACCTCATCAATAGAACAACCTATAGCTGCGGTCCTATCCGAAACCGCAGCAACATGTTTTTTTGTAAAATAAAATAATGAACCCTATTGCTGCGGTTTTGGGACAAAACAGCAGCAATAGGTATACTTAAAAATTTTAAAAAAATTGTTTTTTTTTTTGTTTTCTGGTGAATTAAGTGATCTGAAATCAATAAAAAGAACGAAAAGAAGGATCGTGCCACATCCATGAACAATGAAACAGTATCCATCATCAAAACTAAAAATAAATAAAAAAAATTTAGTGCAACAAGCTGATTGATAAATGCGCTACATTTCTCAGTACAGAATCAGTAATACTTGCCGAGAAAAAACATGAATTAGATCTAAAAATATCGCCATAAACAAAAAATGTATAAAATAAAAAAAAAAATCAAAATGAAACCTAGATCTAATCCAAGTATATAGAAAGAGGAAACAATCAAACAACAAAGAAAGAAATCGAAAACAAAAACTTCATGAACAATCAGTTTGAGCGATGCAAATCGAAACGAAACTCATAACTCCATAGTTTAACAGACAAGCTTCCTACCACGCCTAACATAACTCAGTAAAGCTCATATCAACAGGCCAATGTAGTACATTTCCACAATGTTTCGGACAGACGCATAATCATGTTTAAAATTTACATGTATCCACAATTACTGCTCTAGAGAAACAACCACACCTATTAAGAAACCAAAAACTATCCAACCCAACAAAATAAACATAAAAATTGTATAAAAAAATCAAAATCAACCAAAATAAACATCAAAATTGTAGTCGGCGTTGTGCGAAGGAGCAGTGCACTTGTGATCTGAAAATATCGCCATGGATCGAGACCATCGTGTTTTAGTGAAGAGTTCGCCATGGATCTGCAAAGATCGCACTTGAGATGAATTTCAGTGAAGAGTTCGCCATCGCCTTGTCAAAATCAAGATGTACATTAGATTGTTGGTTGAGGTCGAGGATGAGAGAGACGAAAATGGTGAAGTCAAGGATGAGAAGATCATAAAGGCGAAAATGGTGCTCGTTGGTTGAGAAGATGGAACGGAGAGAAGAATGAAAATGGCAAAAATGGTACTCGTTGGTTGAGAAGATGGAACAGAGAGAAGAGAGAAGATGAGTGAGGGATGAGAGAAGAGAGATAAGAGATGTGTGGTAAAACGGTTGTGAAGTGTGAACCCTAGTGATGTCGCCTCTGCCCTCTAATACCACAACCTAACGTGTTTTTTTTTAAAAAAAAAAAATCTTAGATCTATTGCTGTAGTTCCCACCCAGAACCGCAACAATAGTTTAAAATTTATAAAAAAAAACAATATTTTTAATCTATTGCTGCGTTTCTGGGTGGAAACCGCATCAATTTCTCCGGTCAAACCAGTTAATATTTTTGAAAAACTCCCGTTGACATCTATTGATGCGGTTTCCACCCAAAACCGCAGGAATAGGTTGATTTTCGATTTTTCCTTTTCTTTTGACGTGGTTTATTGCTGCGTATGGGTAAAACCGCATCAATAAGCAATTATTCTACTAGTGCATTGAACAATTCCATTCATATACTATGCTCTTTTGGAAACTAATTCTTTTAATCCAATAATACATCTTATTGAATACTTTTATCGAATTGAACCTCTTCTTAGAACTTTACTGAACCAATTTTAAAAAACCACCTATCGATGTAACTGGGTCCCCTTTAGAGGAATTTGTAATCTTATATTCAACTAAGTGATTGAAACGAATATATTAACGTCTTTCATTGAACATTAACCACCAATCCAACATTATTATACTTTATTATATAGAAACCATATGTTGCTACGCTAGCTAGAATCAATCTCCAAATTTTAATAATATTACTCCAATGTATGAATGATTTGACTACCCTTTTAATCACTTGATCCTGTACTTAATTATAAATCTCCAAGATAAATGACTTGATTCTCAACTTTAACGTATACTCCATAACTACTTTTCTAAAAATCACCTCAAATACAATACAACGATAATTAATAGCTATTAGCACAATTAAAACAAAGAGACCTGTCTAACCATAGTTTCTTAGCTAGCATTCCTTGATTGATCTCATATATTAACAACCTAAACCCCCCACTAGATTAACTCATAATCACACCATTACATAAGATAACACTATTATAATTTAGTTAATGAACCAATTGCTAATTAACATATAATGATAACTCGTTTAGCAAATTAATAATAGAATAAAATAAACTTCTAAAGTAAAGATAATCTATACTAATATATTAAAAAGCGTTCCTAAGAACGTATATGTGCCACGTGTCACCATCCGTCATTCAATAACATTCTATCACTAGTAGAATAATTGCGTATTGCTGCGGTTATTAAGTGGCCTATAGCGGCGGTTTTGGCCGCGCAGCAATTAAGGGCGCAGCAATAGGTAAATTACCTATTGCTGCGGTTTTTGACCGCAGCAATAGGCCAAGATATTGCTGCGGTTTCTAGCCAAAACCGCAGTAATATTCATTTTTTTATATTAAAAAACGTACACCTATCGCTGCGGTTCCTGTTTAAAACCGCAGCAATATGTATTTTTTATATTAAAAAACGTACACCTATTGCAGCGGTTCCTAGCCAAAACCGCAGCAATAAGTGCAAGTACCAAAAAAAAAAAAAATTCCATATTTTGCCATCAAATTTGAGAGGTAAAAATATAGAAAGAAAATAAAACACTAAATATTGCAAGTAGAGACAGAGAATCTTTAGAAGTATGTATACCAAAAAATTATACAACACATAAAAAAAGAAATACAAAAGAAATATATAAAAAACCAAAAATCAGGAACATAACATCATATTAATTCTAAAAATATAAAATTAAAATAAATCGAAAAAATACATCAACATACTAAATTTAGATCTTGATAAATTTCATGCTAATTACAAAAGGAAAAAAAAAAAAATTAAAAAACGGGAGAAGGACGGCCGACGGAATATGAAATACGAAGTATAGATGTTCATAAATTTCAAACTAAGTACAAAAGGAAAAAAAAAAAGAAAATAAAAAATACGAAAGAACTTGACTGGAGTAACGACGACTCGACGAGGTTCGAGCGAAGAATCTGCCGACGAAGGAGAACGAGGACGGTGATGATAATGTGAATCTGCCGTCGATGATGATGACGAGAATCGGCCGACGATGACGAGGATGAATGAGAACCAGAAACCGACGGCGACGACGACTCGACGAGGTTCGAGCGAAGAATATGCCGACGAAGGAGAACGAGGACGGTGATGATGATGTAAATCTGCCGTCGATGATGATGACGAGAATCGACCGACGGCGATAAAGGAAAGAACGACGGTGATGAAGGAGGAACGAAAACTCCGGGCTCCGGCCAATGAACAAGGAAAACCGGCGAAGGAGGAAAACTGGAGAAGGATGAGAGAGAGAAGAGTATCGTGAGAGAGGGAGAGGAGAGTGAGAAGTGAGGGACGGCTGAGAGATTGAGAGGTTAGGGAACCCTAATTGGGTCGCGCGTCTTGTTTTATATCATAAAAGAGTCTATTGCTGCGGTTTTTCTAAGGAACCGCAGCAATAGGTTCAAATATTATTAAAAAAATAATATTTTAATCTATTGCTGCGGTTTCGGCTGCCAACCGCAGCAATATAACTGGTGAAACAGTCAACCTTTCTTCCCGTTGACATCTATTGCTGCGCTTTTTCAAAGGAACCGCAGCAATAGGTTCAAATATTATTAAAAAAATAATATTTTAATCTATTGCTGCGGTTTTGGCTAGAAACCGCAGCAATATAACTGGTCAAACAGTCAACCTTTTTTCCCGGTGACATCTATTGCTGCGGTTTTGGCTGGAAACCGCAGCAATAGGTGTATTTTCTATCTTACCTTTTCTTTTGACGTGGTTTATTGCTGCGTATGGGTAAAACCGCAGCAATTCCGCCGCAGCAATAAGCAAAAATTCTACTAGTGTATCCACGTCTTTCTCATATAATATATAAAAAAACATTGTTAACGTGAAGATTCGAACCCACAACCTCATGTATAAAAGTAAGAGATCCAACCATCACTCCACCATACTATTATTGCTTATTTAATCAAAATTAATGATGATATATGAATGGAGAACTTTTGAAATCCATATAATGAATGAGATGACTTTTTTAAATGAATATGACAAGACTTATTTAACTACTACTAAATTGTAGCACAGAGAAACCCCGATCGCCCGGGCCTAAATACTAGTTAAATTATAGAATCATGACCCTACAACTGATTTTAGACTCAACAATATCATTTAAACACCTAAAACCAAGAACAACCACAACAGCCAAGAGGAGCAACTAATTAACAACAACCACAATAGAACAACAACAACTAACAACAACCAAGAACAACAAGCAACAGCTATAACAGCAATATAACACAACAACAATAACACAACAGAACAACAACAAGCAACAACTCACAACATAAGGGAAAGTACCTTGGGTACTTCACCGGAACATCGACACACACACAATGGTAGTACGGGAGCAGCAGCACCGCACCACGACAGCACAACAGCAGCGGTAAGAAGAAGGGGAGGAGAGCATAGGCGAAGAGTGGTGGCACAGCTCCGACAAGAACGGCGGCGCCAGTACCAACAGCTCGCGAAGAACTAGCAGCAACGAAAGAAGATGAGAGAGAAAAACAGGGGCAACAACGACAACACAGCAGCGACACCAAGGCGGCGACAGCGCAAAAGAGGAAGAAGATCCGGCGAGTAGCACAGCTCCGGCGAGCTCAGTGGTCGGCGAAGATGGAAGCAGATGGGAGGAGGGAAGAGAGTTGCAAGCTAATTGAGAGAAAATATTGTGCGAGCAAGAGAGAATTGGGGTTCTGATATTTTCGGTAATTGACCTCAAGATTTTTGATACGATATTATGAGTACAAGAATCGGGCAGCTCAAGCTTACATAAATTGGTGGCTTTTGCTTTGGAAGACACGCAAATGAAGAAGGAAAAGAGCTGTAGTTCTCGTTCTTGGAACATAAGACACGAGGGGAGAGAGAAAATAAGATGGAGTTGGGTTTCCTTTTTCTTGGATTACAACGCTAAACTAACTTATGAAATTTATTTTGTAAATAACTTTCAAATATCGTAATTGTTAGGACTCTATTTTGGATATGTCTTTGGAATAGAATTGTTATTACCTATAAAAAAAAAAAAAAAAAAAAAAAAATTGTTATTACGAATCTATGTTGAAGTAGGATTCTTAGGTTGTATAAATATAGCTTGATGATCAATGAGAAGGGGGACTAAAAATGAACTAAATTTAACATGGTATTAAGAGCCAAATTCTAAAAATTCTCTCTACCAAACTCTAAGGAAAAAAAAGAAAAAAACAGAACCAAATACCCAAATCTGACCTAGACTCGATTTTTTTTTCGAGTTCTTCTTTGATTCTTTCGACAACACAACTGATCAAAGCCTCGATTTTTTTTCATTGCTTTGCTTCTCTCCTTCGCTGATCATCATAGATTCAACATATTCTAGCGGCCCTCGACGCGTCACCATGACCGAAAATACAGAAATCTCAACCCCGAAACATGATCCAGTCTATTTTTTAGGCTCGAATGATAATCCTGGCAATCTAATCACTCTGATTCAATTGAAGGACGATAATTTTGATGAATGGGCACGCGCGATTCGCATGTCTTTGAAAGCAAAATGAAAACTTGGATTCCTGGATGGCACTATGCCGAAACCTACCACCGCGGAACGTTTGGCTGATTAGAGTACTGTCCATTCCATGCTTGCTTCGTGGCTCCTCAATACTATCTCCCCAAACTTACGTTCGTCGGTCTCGTTTTTTGACAACGCACATGGTTTGTGGAAGCACCTTAAAGAACGTTATTGTGTTTCTAACGGAACACGGATTTGCCAACTTAAATCTGACATTAGTGACTGTAAATAGCAAAAGTCGGAATCTTTAGCTGATTACTTTGGTCGTCTGACTCGATTAAGGGATGAACTTTATTCCCTGGAGGTGGTGCCATCTTGCCCCACCGGTGGTGCTAATTGCCTGATTCTGAAATTTGTTAAATAAACCCGATCCCAGGAACGACTTCATCGTTTCTTGATTGGGCTGGCTGATTGCTACACCCTGCTTCGTTCGCACATTCTTGCCCATGATCCTCTACCTTCCGTCACCCGCGCCTACCAAATCATCTCACAGGAAGAGCGTTTGTGGGGTCCCACAGCCTCGTCCTTGCCGGCGCCCGACGATAGCTTCGCGTTCAAGGTCGATACTCGACCTAAAAATCGCTCCTCTGCAGATTCGGTCATCTCCTCTCACTGTAATTTCGAAGGCCACGAGGCCTCTGGCTTCTTCCTGCTGATCGGGTACCCCGAGTGGTAGGGTGATTGCCCTCGGGGTCCGCGCGGTTCGTCGACGGCTCGTAGCGGCAGGCCAAGCCGCGGTCGTGGCGGAAAAGGCACACCACCAGCACACGGGAATAGGGCCGTGGTTGGTGGTGGTTCTACTGACAAGCCGAGTAGGGGGGGGGAGCGTCGACTTCTCAACCCCGTGACCTTGTCAGTGCCGGTCTTGCAGGGATCACTACTGAATAGTGGCAAAACCTTCTTGATTTACTAAACTTACCTAAACAAAACGAACGTCTAAAAGGTGAACCTTTGTGGATATTAGATATTGGTGCCACGCATCATGTAACAGGCACGTTTTCGTACTTCACGACAGCGCACAAAATTCATGGGTATCCGGTTGGATTGCCGGATGGTAGTTCTGCAGAAGCTACTCATGAGGGAGATGTGGTTCTTCCTGGAAATCTAAAAATTCATAATGTTTTATATGTCCCTAATCTTGATTGTAATTTGATTTTCGTCCCGCAATTATTAGATTTTGCGAATTGTATTGTTGAGTTCACTAAAACGTTATGTGTATTATAGGACCGAACGACGAGGACGTTGATTAGAGCGGGTGAGCTGGTGAACGACGAGGACTTTTCTTTTTCCGAGGTGTGTCGAAGGTGAAGGTCATGGCAGTGGATGGCATGGCATCGATTGACATTTGGCATAAGTGGTTGGGTCATCCGTCGGAGAAAGTTTTGCGTCATTTATCGTGTGTGAGTCAATCTAGCATTAGTAGTTGCAATACAGATGGATGTGATGTTTGTTTCCGAGCCCATCAACCTAGGACTAGTGTTCATTCTAGTAATAGTCGAGCTAGTAGAATTTTTGAGATAATTCATTGTGATGTATGGAGCCCTTATCGAACTAAGTCTGCTTGTGGTGCCTCATATTTTTTTAACTTTAGTAGATGATTTTTCTCGCACTGTTTGGACCTGTTTTATTATATAATAAATTGGAGATTGAGATTATGTTTATGCACTTTCTGGCTTTCATTGACAGACAATGTAATCAGAATAGAAAATGTGTGCGCACTGATAATGACACAAAATTTAATTGTTTGACAAGTTATTTTGGGCAAAATGGGATCATCTTTGAAACTTCTTGTGTTAAAACTCCACAGCCGAATGGTCGAGTTGAACAGAAACATCGTCATATTTTAAATGTTGCCCGTGCTTTGAGATTTCAGGCTAATCTACCATTGAGATTTTGGGGGGACTGTGTTCAGGCAGCTTGTCACTTAATTAATTGAACTCCATCTGTCATTCTTGATTAGAAAACTCCCTATGAATGTGTATTTGGCAAGCCCCCTAAGATGATAGATATCAGGATTTTTGGTTGCATGTGTTATGCCCATAATTTATATCATGGTGGTGATAAGTTTGCTAGTCGAAATCGTCGTTGTGTCTTTGTTGGCTATTCCTCAACACAGAAAAGATGGAAGTTATATGACTTAGAGACCAAGAAATATTTTGTTTCCCGGGATGTGAAGTTTATTGAACATAAATTTCATTTTAGTGTGTCTGACCTATTGCCTGATCAGAATGATTCCACGAATATGGTGGATTTTGAGTATTGTGAGGAGGAGATGCCCATGCCCTTTGTTGAAGTTCCCGTGCCGGTTGAAGGGGGACTTGGTGCAACAGGGGGTGGGGCGCATGAGGTGGAGACTGTTGTGGGTTTTGAGGCTGCCCCGCAGCACGTGGACGATAGGGAGGCCGAGGCTAGGGAGCCTCGACGGATGCCAGGCGTGGCCCCGTCTCATGGGGCGTTGAGTGGTGAGGCGCCTCGTGGGGCGCAGATTTAGGGAGGGAGTAGAGAAGGAAATGTTGAGGTGTTGGGAAGAGGCAGACGTACCAAAATCCCCACTAAAAAATTACATGACTATGTGACTTATACTATAGTGAAAAAGAAAAGTTCATCAACTCCGGCACCTGTTTCAGCATCGTCCTCAGGTACTTATCCTATTACACATTATGTTAGTCGTGAAAAGTTTTCTGACAAACATCGCAGATTTCTAGCAGCTATAACTGCAGGGAACCCTCCTAAACCATTTAAAGAAGCTATGAAGCATGAAGGGTGGCGTAAAGCCATGGGAGCTGAAATAAAAGCTCTGGAGGATCAAGGCACATGGGAATTGCAACCTCTTCCTCCAGGCAAGAAGGCCTTGGGAAGTAAGTGGGTGTATACATAAAAATATGATGAGCAGGGAAAGTTCCAGCGTTTGAAGGCCATAGTAGTTATATTTGGCCATCATCAGGTGGAAGGAATTGATTATAATGAAACTTTTGCCCTAGTAGCAAAAATGACCACAGTTCGTACTTTCCTGGTTATTGCAGCTGTGAAACAATGGGATATTCATCAGATGGATGTCAATAATGCATTTTTTCATAGAGATTTGGAGGAAGAAGTGTATATGAAAATTCCTCCTGGCTTTCAGGAAGGAAATACTAATCTGGTGTGCAGAATGAAAAAATCATTGTTTGGTTTGAAGCAGGCGCCTATTCCCTGTTTACTTTGACTAGCACAAATATTCAGCTGAACGTTCTTATCTATGTGGATGATATGATTATTGCAGGGAATGATCTGGAAGCTTTACTGAACTTCAAAGCTTATCTCGGTAAATGTTTTAAAATGAAATATTTAGGGGCTTTGAAATATTTCCTAGGCCTTGAAATTGTCAAGGGGCCACAGGCAAAATATGCCTTGGATATCATATCTGATGCCGGCTTACTGGGTGCCAAGCCTGTTGAGTTTCCTATGGAGCAGCACCATCAGCTCACTTTGGCTTATGGCCCTTTGTTTGATGATGCTGAGAAATATCGCAGATTGATGGCCAAATTGATTTATCTTGCTGTTACTAGACCTGATTTGGCATATTCTGTTCATATTTTGCCACAGTTTATGCAGGAGCCTAAAGTTATTCATTGGGAGGCCGCTCTGAGAGTGATTTGATATTTGAAGAAAAATCTAGGACAAGGAATATTGTTTCGTTCTAAAAGTGATCTCTGCCTTGAAGGATGGTGTGATTCGGATTGGGCCAGTTGTCATCTTACCCAGAGATCCCTGAGTGGGTGGTTTGTATTGTTGGGATATTCTCCTTTCTCCTGGAAAACTAAGAAGCAGCCTACAATATCTCGCTCGTCTGCAGAGGCAGAGTATCGTTTTATGGCTGCTATTGTTTGTGAGTTAAAGTGGCTGGAGCAACTGTTGGGTGATCTGCGAGTTCAGCATCATGCAGGGATGCAATTATATTGTGATAGTCAATCTGCGTTATATATTGCTAGGAATCCAGTCTTTCATGAACCTACTAAACATATTGAGGCGGATTGTCACTTTGTTCATGATGCAGTGACAGAAGGTCTTGTGAGTCCGTCCCATCTTCGTACTAAGTTTCAGTTGGTAAACATTTTTATTAAAGCACTTGGTAGGACTCAGTTTGAATTTTTGTTATCTAAGTTGGGCGTTCGCAATTTGCACACTCCAACTTGAGGGAGGGTGTTAGGACTCTAGTTTGGATATGTCTTTGGAATATAATTGTTATTCCGAATCTATGTTGAAGTAGGACTCTTAGGTTGTATAAATATAGTTTGAAGATCAATGGGAAGGGGAACTGAAATTGAACTAAATTTAACAGTAATATATCACACAACTATATTTGATATAATTGAACGCAAAACTATTTATACTTATTTCAAAAATATAACATAATACTTAAGCTAATAATAATAATAATAATAATTAACTTGTGCTTAGATACACATTAAAATATTACTTGCTACATATAAATTAAAATATATTATCAACACCAATAAAATAATAGAAGATCATTAGTAAATATAATATTCATATTTCAACTCAAATAAATAAGAGTATTTAATATATAATTTCGCTAATAATTATAATTAACAATAAATAAGACAGTTTCGAAATCAGGGCTATTATATTATCAGCTAGCTCCTCATTTTTTTCGGCCAAGCGAAATTCCTTATCACGCAAGCGCTCCTCCTCATCATGCGCTATGTCTTCCGGTTCACCGTTATCATCCTCCTTCTCCTCATCATACTCATCATCATCATCCAACGACTTATCATAATCATCATCGATTTCTTCCACCAGAATCATATCATCTCGGACCATGTTTGAAAGTCCTGATATTTCAAAAAGAAATTAGAAACACGTAAGATAAGAATAAATGAAAGAAATTAAAAACGCGCAAGATTAAACAAAATGAAAGAAAAGAAATTAGCTACGAACCCACCCCCTTGCTCCCCCCTCCCCGCAGCTACCCAACCCTTTGCTCCCCCCGCTGCCCCCACCCCACCGCACCGCCCCACCCCACTGCACTATCCCCCCCCCCAAGACCTGCCCCCACCCCCTACACCGCCACCCACCCCCCACCGCACTGCACAGCCCACCACCCCAACCGCACCGGCCCTCCTACACCGCCCCCGCATAGCCCCCTTGCTGTCCCACCCCCGCTTGCCCCCCTTGCACGTCCCCCCCCACACAATCCATAATTCTAGTTCTAAACGACATTCATCTACCCAAAATGGTTTTAAAATCATGTGACCCGACTTTAAGTGACTCTAATGGTGATAAATATACTAATAAGAACTATACATAACCTAAAATGAGACTAAATGCGCGAAATTAAGGAAAATGAGCATGAAAAGTCGAAATCGGCCCGGAATGACATTCACTTACCCAAAATGGTTCAAAACATGTGAAACGAGTTTAATTTAGTGTAATGCATATGTATATATGCTAATAAGAACTATACATGACCTAACATGCGGCTAAAAGCAAGAAATTAAGTGAATTGAGCTTGAAAAGCCGAAATCGGCCCGAAATGACATTCACTTACCCAAAATGGGTTTCAAAACATGTGAAGCTAGTTTATATGATTGTAATACATGTATATATACTAATAAGAACTATACATGACCTAACATGCGGCTAAACCAGAAAAATTAAGTTAATTGAGCTTGAAAAGCCGAAATCGGCTCGAAATGACATTCACTTACGCAGAATGGGCTTCAAAACATGTGAAGCGCGTTTAATTGATTGTAATACATGTATATATACTAATAAGAACTATACATGACCTAACATGCGGCTAAAAGAGAGAAATTAAGTTAATTGAGCTTGAAAAACCGAACTCGGCTCGAAATAACATTCACTTACCCAAAATGGGTTTCAAAACATGTGAAACGAGTTTAATTGATTGTAATACATATATATATACTAATAATAACTATACGTGACATTACATAAGGCCAAAAGTGAGATATTAAGTAAAATGACCTTGAAAAGCCGAAATTTGAAATTGGAACCTAAGAAGTCGAGCCTGTTGTTTACTCTTACCACCTTCTTTTGAAGTTTCAACCATTATCCCTTCCCCGTGATCTGCACGCATGTAACTTGTCGCTAACTCCACATCAGTGACATCGGGGTTGGGAATGGTGAAAGGCGGGGTGTCTTCAAACGCATCATACTCCTGCTCATCCTCAATATCACCAACTCCAAGTATACTTCTCTTTCCCGGGACAACAATTGACCACTTGTTATCAGAAGGGTCAGTTACGTAGAATACTTACTTAACTTGTGATGCAAGCACGAATGACTTTTCACTATCACGCAACCGACCCAAGTCTACAAGAGTAAATCCACAAGGGTCATCTTTTCTTATGTAGCGCCGGTTATAATCAACCCACTTGCATCAAAATAAGCAGATTGTAAAACCAGAGTAGTCAAGCTCCCATATATCTTGAACTCGCCTATAGTATAACAATCTAGCATCAATTGGAGACTTATCTTTGGCACTTGCATACTGTGTATATGATGCCTCTGCTGAAACGCCACTATTCTGCAGAGATATCGACTTTTGATCTTGACAATATGTCCAAAATGTATATCCATCGACAACATAACCCTCATAGGAGTGCACAACTTCTCGAGGACCAAATGCTATCCACTTAAGAGTTCCAGAAACAGTATAATCTACTTCACGCATTAGTCGATTATGGAACATATCAATAAACATCTTATTATGCAACTGCATCAATGCTCTAATCCCTTTACCTGGATTCAGGTCACTCAACTTTTCCATATGCTCATCCAAGTAAGGATGGACCTGTACCATATGCTGCAATACAAATAAGTGTGCTTGTGTGCACTTTTCAACAGGAGGTACGATCATTTTTGAGCCAATTGTATCGTTACCGTCGAGTCTTCCCTTGTGTGGAGATGTAAGAAGTCCAATAGAATAAACATTAGTTAAGAACTCAGCCATAAAATTACCGACCTCTTCACTCACAATCACCTGAATTATACTTCCTTCTGGTTGCGCTGGATTCCTTACTTTATCTTTCAAAGAGCCTATAGTCTCTAAAAGGGATAGCACCACCTCAAAAACACCGGACGACATAGCTTAATTTCTCGAACTAGATGTACAATCAAATGGATCATAATGTCGAAGAAAGCAGGTGGGAAATACATCTCAAACTTGCATAAAGTCTCTGCCAGCCTGGAGAGCATCAAGCTTCGACGGTTGTAATGTTTTGCTACATATAGTATTGAAAAATGAACACTGCTCTGTTATGGTATGTCTCACATGTTTTGGCAATATCCTCCGAATTGCAATCGGTAAGAATACTTGCATCATTACATGACAATCGTGAGACTTCATACTCGATAATTTCAACTCACCGTCTAAGGTAACAAATCTTTTCATGTTCGATGAGTACCCTTATGGAACCTTAATGCTGTACAAAGACTCGCAAAAAAGTCGCTTCTCAACTCTATATAGAGTGTAGCAAGCCGGAGGCAAATAGTTTTTATCATCATCGTTCACCTTTTTTCTTCCCTTTTCCTTCAATCCTGCAGATGACCCTTCTTCTGTTTACTTTTCCCTTTCTTTTTCCTTTGCCAGACACTTTCTCTTTTTTCTTTTTTTTCTTAGTGGCCCTCTTTTGAGCCCATAGTTCTGGTCAAAGCCCATCACTTTCTAGATACAGTCGCACCCCTTTGCTATCTTAAGTCTTATGTGGAATATTCATAAGTGTCCCTAGAATGGTGTCACATACATTTTCTCTATGTGCATGACATCGAGACAATGTCTAACATGTAGATCTCTCCAATATGTAAGTTTTTAAAAAATAGACTCCTTTTTCCAAAGTCCCTTGGCACAATCACTCACTCCTTTACCGAATATTATTTCAAGCCCTTGACCTGATAAAAAACCTCAATACCAGTCAATGGTCTACGAGTAACCCCTTCCTCAACTGTTCCATCGAATGCCTTCTCCTTATTACAATAAGGATGGTTGTGTCGAAGGAACCTCCGAGTCCGCATATAAACCTCTTTGTGACAAGTAGAAATGTATTTAGATTCCGTGTCGTCGAAGCAAATCGGGCATGCTTTCTTTCATTTGTTCTTGTACCCAGATAAGTTCCCATAAGTAGGATAATCATTAAGAGTGCATAAAAGCATGGCATGCAATGTAAATACCTCATCAGCATGTGCGTCATACACAAAAACTCCTTCATCCCACATTTTTCTCAAATCATCAACAAGTGGTTGAAGGTGGATATCTATGTCGTTTCCATGCTGTTTTGGCCCTGAAATAAGAATCGACAACATGATGTATTTGTGTTTCATGCACAAACAAGGAGGCAAGTTGTAAATAACTAGAAGTACCGACCACGTACTATGTTGAGAACTCAGAGTGCTAAATGGGTTCATCCTATCCGTACATAGGCCAAACCTCAGATTTCTATCCTCGGCACCAAAGGTCTTATGCACTTGATTGATCCCTTTCCACTCAGGAGAATCAGCCAGATGCTTGAGAAAACCGTATTTTTTGCTTCGTTCTACATGCCACCTCAACTTCTTAACATCTTTTTTAATTGAAATCATGCGCTTGAATCGTGGTATAATCGGAAGATACCACATCACCTCTGTTGGAGGCCCTTTCTTATCACTAACCCCCACGCGCCGGTAATGCGACTTCCCACATCGAGGACACTTATTTATATTTTCATATTCATTTCGATATAGCACACAATCGTTTGGAAAACCATGTATCCTCCGGTACTCTAAACCAAAGGGACACATCAATTTGTTAGCATAGTAGTTCGACTTGGGTAGTTCATGGTCGTCCGACAACCTATCACCAAATGATTGCAACAAGGAAGTGAAACTAGAGTCACTTATACCGTCTTTCGTCTTGATATTGAAGAGTGTTATCACATCAGTCATCTTGGTGTACATCGTACAACCAGGAAACAACGGTTTACGAGATGCCTCGGCCATGCACTCAAAAATATGAGGTCGTTTGCCAGAATGATCATCTACCGCCTCCATCATCTCATTGATATGGTCCCCTTCATCATCATCATCATCATCTACTTTAGTATCGTCCTCGATGTTCTTGTCATTCTCAATGACATCAAATTCATCTCCTTCATGCACATCGTTAACAATGGCATTCCCACCATCATATAACCCCTCCTCACCGTGCCAAACCCATACATAGTAGTTTTGCCTAAATCCGCGATGAAAGATATACTTCATAAGCGACTCAATGCTACTAACCATGCCCACATTACCACAATCAGCACAAGGACAAAAAAACCCCTCGGTTCCCGCTGCAGTCTGATGACTTAATGCAGCATCGCAGAATTCAAAGACCCCATCCACGAATTCACAAGTGTCACGACTACCATACATCCATGCACGATTCATTTCAACCAAACCTCTAATTAAACAGAAGCACCAAGTACCATGTCAATGACGAACTTCATTACATGATGAGAGTTTATACACGATATAGTATTATTGAATGAAATTAGGCATGCTTTCCAAGGGTCCTTATCACTCCAACCTAACCCATCCTTAGATGTCTAATCTCACTATTGAATGCATGCCTTTATTTCGATTATACGGAAAATCCAGCAGCATTTCCCTACAGTTCTCTAAACACACGATGTAGATATAGTTACTTATATCTACATATGGACCCAGAGAACAAAAGTAGGGAAACAACGAGCCAAGATTTTCCTCTAGAATCGAAATAAAGACATACATTCATCACCTAAGTGAGATTAAACATCTAAGAACAGTCCCATACCAGGGACTATTCAAGACTTACTCCTAATGAGTAAGTCTCGAACGGGTATCTAGGCATATGATGTGATGATGCATACATATTGAACATACAAACCAATTTACTATGAAAGAAAGTTAAATATGAGTGATAACATACCAATATCAAGGTTGTAAATAGGGAAATCGAGCTCAACACTCCGTCACTAGCTAGCTTCAATAATAAACAACAAAGTTTAAAGTTAACATTAGTATAAGTTAGCAAATCAAACAAAACTAAACAAAACTAAACAAAGCTAAACTAAATTAAATAGCTAAACCAATAATCAACAACAAAATTTAAAGTTCAAACCTAACTAAACTAGTTAGTAAGTACAACAACAACAACAACAACAACAACAACAACAACAACAATAACAACAACAACCATGAACATGACAACCACAAGAACAACATCAACAACAACAACAACAACAACTACAACCACAACAAAAACAACAACAACCACAATGACAACCACAACAAAGCCCTAGTTTTTTTAGCCTAAAAATCAAACTAACAACTTAAACTAAAATTAAATTAACTCAAATCAATCAACTTTAAACCCTTGAACTATTATACAACCTAATTTCACTAACAATTATTCATAAAACTACAATGAATTATAAACTTGAAGCTTCAAATATGAGATTACAATAAAAGTTATGAACTTTTAGTTACCTAGGAAGACGTTGAGGAGTAATGTAGTTGTTTAGGGAGGGTGGAGGTGCGGCGGTGGTGGTGCAGAACTGCTAGGGCACGGTGCAGCAGTGGACTCTAGTGGTGAACACGAGGAGCTGGTGGTGCTCAAGATCAGGATTGAAGGAACCTTTAAATTCCGGTGGAATCAGGTGGCCGACGGTCGGTTTGGTTGGTGGTGAGGTGTAGTGGTGGTCGAACCTAGTTGAGTGCAAGAGGGAGAATTGAACAAAGGGACAAAGGAGGTAGAAATGAAAATGGGTGAAGGGGGGAAAATACGGGTTTTGTTTAGGAAAAAATAACAGATTAACTGATCCGGTCTTCCCAACTAGATCACTTAACAGAAAACATGATTGGTTTTCTGTTAACAGATCTGGTTCGTAAAGGACCGGATCAGTTTCTTCACCCAGCTTCCCCTCCTTTTATTTTGGTGGATTTTTGGATTCGGTTTTCTAAAAACCGGATCGGTTACTAAGTGACACTTAAGGTTTTTTCCACTAGTGCTTTCCTCTTTTATTACTTCTTCATCCTCAATTGAATCTGCATCAAATTTTCCAAGATTATCTTTCCCATTATTATGTATAAAACATTTACAACCAACTTTCTGAAATGTGTAATATTGGGTTTCTTACCAAAATAAAGCTCATAAGGAGTTCTGTTAATGATAGGTCTCATCATGACACGATTTATTATATGACATGCAGTATTTACAACTTCATCCCAAAAGTTCCTTGGAAGTTCACTAGCTATTAACATAGTCCTAGCCATTCTTTCCAAAGTCCTATTTTTCCTTTCCACAACACCATTTTGTTGTGGTGTTCCAGGAGTAGAAAAATTATGATCTAAGCCATGATCTCAACTTATGTCATCAAATATATAATTTTCAAATTCTTTACGATGATCGAATCTAATATGCATCAATTTGTGACCACTCAAATTTTGAACTCTCTTTGCAAAGACATGAAACTCATCATAAGTCTCATCCTTACTAGAGAGAAAAATAACCCAGGTGTATCTTGAGTAGTCATCAACAATAACTATCACATACCTCTTACTACTTCTACTTTGAATCCTTATAGGGCCACACAAATCCATATGAATTAATTCCAATGGCTTTGTGGTGCTCAAAACAGTTTTAGATTTGGAAGAGGATCTAATATGCTTCCCTTTGGCACATGCATCACAAACATGATCAATATGAAATGTTATAGATGGTAATCTAAAAACAAGATCTTTTACAATACCCCTCATGATTGCTTTAAAGGGATTTAGCAGGCTACTGATTCCAACAAGATGCATCTTTCTTTTAGGGAGGTCATTTCCTTAGTTACTCCACAGTTAAGCGTGCTTGGCTAGGAGTAGTCTAGGGATGGGTGACCTCCTGGGAAGTTTTTCAGGGTGCGCCTGACTGAGGACAAAATACGGCAGAATAACTTGTGTTGGTTATTAAGGACAATTGTTGGCCCTAGATGCGCATTGGTGATGATAGACTCGACTAAGTATGGGTCGGGTGTTACAAATGGTATCAATGCAACCCTGCGACCGCGTGCTAATCATGTGGATAATTAATCCAAGTTTAGTCGCTTAGTGGGTAAGGATTATGGGGCTATATCACCGGCTGCGTGTCGAATATATGTTTAGTTTTAAGGCTGGGCCGACCCACAGGTCGTTGTGGCCGAATATGTGGAGTCCTCAAGCGCAACGAGGGCGTGCTCTCCTCAAGTGGGGGTGTATGTAAGACCCCTCATGATTGCTTTAAAGGGATTTAGCAGGCTACTCATTCCAACAAGATCCATCTTTCATTTAGGGAGCTCATTTCCTTAGTTACTCCACAGTTAGGCGTGCTTCGCTGGGAGTAGTCTAGGGTTGGGTGACCTCCTGGGAAGTTTCTCAAGGTGCGCATGAGTGAGGACAAAATGCGGCAGAATAACTTGTGTTGGTTATTGAGGATAGTTGTTGGCCTTAGATGCGCATTGGTGACGATAGACTCGACTCTGTATGGGTCGGGTGTTACATCTTTTGATCGACGTTTGTCAAGTAATGAAACGCTAGCATGTCCTAGGCGCTTATGCCATAAGAGAGGATCATCTTCAATAACACTAAGCCATGTCAAGTTGTTTTTAGGAACAAGATCAAGATCCACAATATATGTGTTCCCTTTCCTTGCTCCTTCCAAGATGACATTTTTAGAGTTATTGTTAATCATCAAACATTTTTCACTATTAAATTTAATAAAATTTCCATTGTCACTGAATTGGGAAATACTTAAGAGAGAATGTTTTAAACCTTCAACTAGAAAAACATTCTCAATAGAATGAGATGGTGACTTACCAACGTTCCCCATGGCAACTATGTTACCTTTCATGTTGTCACCAAATGTCACACTTCCACCTTCATTGGTTGAGAGTGAGAGAAATTTAGATTTGTCTCTAGTCATATGCTTAGAACAACTACTATCAAGATACCAACTGTCGTTCCCCCTCACGCTAACCTGCAAAAATCAACTAGTTTGTTAGTTGTAGGAACGTCTTCTTTCGTAGGTTCCTGTTCTTGACTAACATTCAATTTAGCAACCCATTTCATGTTACTTCTTTTCACATTCTTGCCAATCATTCCAGTTCTTAATTAACATTGATTTATGTAATATCTTTCCACAATACATGCAAATTTTGTCACTAGGTAGGTCTACATATTTCTTAGGCTTGTTCCTTTTCTTGCGATTATTGAAACCAATACCTTCTTTTCTTTTTGTTTGTGGTCTCGCAATACATTTAGGAACAGCCATCACTTTGCCTCTGTTCCTTGCAACTGCAAGTTCCTTCTTGAGATTACAGATTTGTTCCATTAAAATAATTTTATCTTTATTCAAGTTTTCAATCTCAGATCTGTAACCTTTCAAAGGAGTTGATCTTATGTCAAAGGAACTTAGAACAGGGATAAATTCCTTTAGATGAGAAATTTCTAAATTGATTAGATAATTTTCATTTTTAACATTCTCATATAGTTCCTTGATTTTTAAGTTCTTATCAAATAAATCAAATAAACTACTTTCAACATTCGTTCTCATTTTCTTAAGCCATTCTATGTGTTCTTTACAAACTTTAACAGCTTGTTCAGTTTGTTCACGTTTTTCACGTTCATCTTTACATTCAAGAATTGCATCATAAAGAAGATCATAAATTTCAGGCCTAGGTTTTCCATCTAAGTTTGATTCAAGTATATGTTAGTTTACCTCAACATTTTCTTCATCTTCCTTTATGTCAGTGTTTGCCATGAGGCCAAGATTTGCAGTTTCTTCATTTTGTTGTTCCTTTTCTTCCTCAGTCTTGAATCTCCCCTAGCTGCTATCATAGCCTTTCGAACATTCGCTTTGGAGAAAAAAGCTTTTATTTGCTTGTTCCTTTCAGCAAAGCGTTCCTTGTTCTTTTCTTTTGTCTTGTCATTTTCCGAAAGTGGACATTCCTTGATGAAGTGATATGTACTTCCACATTTATGACAAGCAGCTTTGTTAGAATTTTTTTTGTTTTTACCTTTGAAGTTTCCATTCTTCATGTTTTTCAAAATTTTCGGACCATGAGACCTGCTTCCTCTTATTCAGAGTCAGAGTCATCTTCATCATCAGCTTTTAGGGCAATGGATTTTGACTTAGAGCTTTCACCATATTCAGTGTCAAGGTGTAGCTCATGAGTCATAAGTGATCCAGCTAGCTGTTCCAAGTTGAACTTGGTGAACTCTTTTGTTTCTTGTAAAGCAGTGACCTTAGCCATCCATCTATACTTAGGAAGACTTCTAAGAAATTTTCGAACCTGTTCCTCTGATGAAATAAACTTTCCAAGAGAAGCTAATTCATTAATAATGTTTGTAAAACGAGTAAACATCTCTTGTATGCTTTCCTTAGTCTTCATGGAGAACAATTCATATTGATTCATTAGCAAATCAATTTTAGATCTCTTGACTTCATTAATTCCTTTGTGGGTTACTTCAAGCAAATCCAATATTTGCTTTGCGAATTTGCATCCCATGATTCTATTGTGTTCATGGGGTCTAAGTCCACAATGCAAAAGTTTAATAGCCATAATATTCACTTCCATTTTTTCATCAGCTTTGTCATATTCAGAGAAGGGTTTAGAAATTACCTCATTTTTGTCATTAGTGGTTGTGACCTCAAAATCACCAACTTCAATGACTCTCCATACCTGGTAGTTTTTGGCCTTGAACATTGGAAGTTGTTGAGTGGAGTAACCTTCCTCAAGTTTCTCGGTAGAATTCATGTTCCTTGGATCTTTTTCTCTCTACGATTTCCTACTTTTCGTGAGATCTAGCTCTAATACCAATGGTTATTTCACTAGGACCACTATAAGAGGGGGGTGAATTGTATGGATAGAAATAAACGTACTTTTTGCGGAATTATAAAACTTAAACAAAGAAATAAGCTAAAGGAACACAAGGGATTTTATGAAGAAAACTTCTGGGGCCCAACAAGAAGAAACAACCTCGACCACTAGGGATTTTAAACTCAACACTTTCACTAATTAGGCCAAACAAATCTGTTACAACATAATTTTACTCACGGGCCACACCTTGAGTTCCTAAACTCAAGTTCATGATCAACTGTTCCCTTAACAACTGTTCCTCTCAACTTCACTTGAAGTTTTCTCACTTTAAAGCTTTCTCTCTTAGATGACTTCACTCAAAATCCCCTTACCCCAAAACTAAAATTACAATGATCAAATTAGCTTAGTGGAATAGACTAAGAAGACAAAGAACAAATGGCTTTATGAGAGAATGAAGGCACTGACACTTTAATTAGCCAAACTCACTAAATCACTTGGTCAGATACAAATTGGAACTTACTTAGACATAAATTTTTGTAGCTGAGTAGCACATGGGATTAAAACCTAAGTTAGTGGAAAAGAGATTTTTCCCGTGATGTTCCTCAACTAGAGGAACACGTTCCATTTGTTACCCATGTACTACACAATCTCATGAACGTGTGAAAACAAGCTTACTACTGCTTCCTTAATTTTAGCATTTACTTGTGCAACAATCCTAAATCTGATTTTTAATTAAAAAGTATTTTAATTAATAAAACCAAAATAAAATCCTTTTATCAAAATATTATCTTTAAAACAGAAAAAGGGATTTTTATTTTCAAATAAAAATAAAATCTTTTCCTTATAAAGACTTTCCTTAAAATCAGATTTTTACCAAATAAAATCGGTTTCCTATTATTTAGGCATTAATCACTCAAACGACATAATTTAACCGTTGCATCATATAGCATATGTCTAGTTCCTTTTAATTAGTTAGTTCCTTTAACTTAACATGACATTGCCAGATCGTTTGTTCCTTTAAAAGGAACAGACACTCATTCTCTTTTTATGTTGCCATTGTTCCTTACCATTACTTACTCGTTCCTTTACACTGGAAGTAAAAACAAAAGCCTCGCTTAGATTATTTTGCTCCAATGCTTCTCCAGTATCAGTTCCTTGAGCATCTTCACTTAGTCTTCAAAAATCCAACTTGATTTCTTCTTCTGACTTAGTATTCTCTTTGCTCTTTCATTGATACCTTGCAAAATTCATTCACTTAACAACTTGCATTGTGAGTTCATTACTTAGTTTGTATCTTTGTTCCTTTGTCATCATCAAAACTAGGGTTCAACACAAGATATTTTTTCTGATAGTGAATTTAATAATGATGAATCACTTGATACAACTTAAACATATATAAAACCCATGGAAGTGTCCATTGTAATTAGTATTAGTACATGCATAAAATGTTGTGAAAGAAGTCATAATAGGTGCATCCCTCTCCCCAATTGAATAGTCTGTGTTTATCGCATTGTTAAAGGAGTATGTAGATGTGTTTGCATGGTCTTATGCTGATATGCCTAGCATTAATAGACAAACTGCGGAACATCGTATTCTAGTCGGTCCTAAAAGTACACCGCAAGTATACAATTTAATTAGTGTAAATATAGGGTGAGCAAGGTATCGTTTCCCACAAGGAGGTATGATCAACTACCAAATTAAGAGATACTTATATTATTTAATTAGACAATCCATAAATAGTTGATGGTGATAATAAACTAGGCTACTAAATTAAGAACTATACTAATTGTAACACTAAAAAGATTGGACAGTAGGTATAAATCAAATATGAGAGCGAGATAGTTCTAGGACATAGATTTCGCCAATTACCTTCTACGATGAAATTAAACTGATTGTTGGGTGGAAATCTATTGTATTGCAATGATCGGACTTCCTATGATATATTATCTCCGCTTCCAAGGTAGAAAATGTGTATTTATACTAATCTTATGCCTACTTATGTGATCATAACAATTAATATAAACCCATTACGAATAAAAAATTCATGCAAAAGACCACCTCAAGTGTCTAACTATTCCTAAAATTATACTACTTGACGTCTAATAATCCCGTGAACTAATATTGAAATTTCACTTCCGCTACTAATCCAATATACCTTAAACATATCATCAATTGGCCAAATCAATTATGTGGAGATAAACTAAGATTATCAAATTGCAATAAAAATAAATCAATCCAGACAACTTAGTTCAATTCATTGACATAAAGTAGAAGAATACATCTAAAACCTAGAACATAGAAATTTAGCTAGACATTGAAACTAAATTAACCCAACTAATTGAAAGCGGAAATATGAAATTAACCATATTAATTAGAGAAATTAGATAACATAAACTAAGAGAAGAAAGATATAAATTCCAAATCCAGATGAAGAATCAGATGAAAGCTTCGTTTTCTTCCTCTGGCGTCCTCGAGTCCTCCCCGTCAATCTCCTTTGCTGCTCCCTTTTAATATCAATTCTCTCTGCTACCCTAAATTCTCTAACTCTTCACTCAGCAAAAAAAATCTCAAAGATTAGATTTTATGTCAAAGAATTATAATTGCCAAAGAAAAATATTGTCTCTAATTTACTTCCCTCCTAGCTTCCTACTTGTGGTTGTTGTCTTTTCTGATTTGAGAAAGTTATCCTTTGTTCTCCTCTGTTTTCTATAGGTCTTGGGGCTGAAATGGGATTTTCGTCCTTTTATTTTTATTTTTTTGTTTTCATCAATTGTTGGTTAGTAAAAGAGTTGAACTCCTCTTCTTGTCTTACGTGGGGTTTTAATGAAAACGGGCTTTTTTGTCCATATTTTCATTATCTTCCATATTATACTTGATATATTAGAACCTACAATAAAACCAAATAAAAATCACTTAATCTTATAAATTATACCAAGTACTACTAATAATAATAATGGGTAAAACATATATTAAAATAGCCACATATGAACTCTCCCACACTTAAGGTTTCCTAGTCCGTGAGCAAACTAGGACTATATAATGCAGGCATATATTGCCAGTATTAGACACTAGATTGGAGTAAAATATTTTAACTTCTCAGCTGATTGACTTTTAAGGCAAATTCTATTATAAACATCCATAATCCAACTGAAAGCTTTCACAAAGACCATAAATAACATTTATTGAAACAACTTTCAATTCTAAAATAATGTTTAGAAATCACAAGCAAAAGGCAAAAGACTAACCAACTCTTCAAAAAGTATAGTACTTCATGTATTAGTGTTTTTATTAAATCTTACCACAACCACATTCAAGATGTGAGTAATTAGCTTGGTAAACCCTCACTTTAATTGTGTAAATAAAAATAAATTTATAATCACTCATGTGTTTGGGGTGTAATAATTATCACTCAAAACCTACAAAGTCGACTCGAAATGAAATATATCGTCTTTAAACTTGCATATTGTTAAATCCTCCACTACTTAGTATGACATAGAGCATACAAAAATTAAAAGGACTTAATAAGGTTGTAATGTAAGGCTAAGGTAAGGGGCCACATTAGAAATAGGAGAAAAATTTGAAGAGTAATTATTAAGGAGGAGTAAAGAAGTTCATCAAATCACAAAAAAAAGAGTTATAGTTAGTGACTAACGGCACTTATAAAATCACTTAGAATTTTAAAACATAAAAAATTGAAACCTTTACAAAGGAATTGCATCATTGACCTAGCAAGGTAAAATTTCATTCTTTGTTATATATTGATTATCTTATCTAATCATCTAATAACTCTTTCTCTTTGTTTTCTCTTTCCCTTTTTCAATATTTGGAGTGATTTGGGTATGTGAAAGTTCCAATGGGTTCCCAACCTTCAAATCACCCCACCTAGATAGTCAATTCTTTTCGGGAGACTCTTAGGAAATATGTGATTAATTTGTTTTCTTAATCAAGTTGTTATTCATCACCAAAAAATTATTTTTCATAAAATTCGAAATTTGAATTGTGCTTAAACATCTCCCTAAAGACAAAATATGATGCTGTAGTTATGTACTCAGTTTTATTTATGTACTTGATCTCATTTTTCACCTGTACTATGTAAATAGTTCATAAGATGTAATGTTTTTCCTGTGAAGTTCAAGGTATTTGCGGCAACTGGGATTGACAATTTCTAAAAAAGAGGATTTTTCTACAATTAATTAAAATTCATACGAAATTGTTGGTAAAAACTGATTTTGTATTCAATTTTACTCTTTATTCAGAAAGTTATGGATTTTTCAAGTCATTGGTAGAACAAAAAGTAAACTGGAAATTTCAAATAAAGTGATTAACTCAATTTCTTAAAAAATATTTCCTTTTCATACGCAAAATATTATTATAAATTATTGAGTTTTAAGTTTCTTGTAAAATGACTCTTTTTTTATTTAATAAATAAACTTTAATCCAAAGCCCATCCAAGAAGATTTAAGATTAAGGAGCATTAGGGTGAAGATCAAGAATGAAGATTTACAGATTTTGCACATATATTATTTTAACAATAGTTATTGCATCACTAAACTAATAAAATATATGGAGATGTTTATGCATAATTTTCATAAGAAAATCATTCCACAAGTTATTCCTTTTGAATAATAATCAGCAACCAATGTTATAAATATTGCATGTTGGACCCAATATGTCACATTATATGAATTAAATGAACCAATCTCAATTAAGAGAAAAAAAAATACAAATTAGCTAAGTTAAATTGTATAATGATCTATCTTACATTTTAAAATTTTATTATTCTCCATAATCTTCAAATGGATCAACTATATAACTTGACATAATAAGATAAGTAATATGGTCTCATAATTGATTTTAGGTCATTTCACGTGTCTCATTTTAAATGGACCGATTTCGATAAGCCAAACACATAATATTTAGACTCCATTTCAAATTTATCATTTTATTCAAAATGAATTAATAATCTTGAAATAAGATTATTTCTTATCAATCCAAAAGCCTTCAATTAGGAAACAAATCTCTCTTTCTAAGACCTCTTGGAAAATGCTAAATTTAATCATCAATTGAAGTGATTATTTCAACCCTTATTTAATCACTACTTAGAGTGATTATTTTTATCCTAATTTGGTATTTTTAATTAAAGTGATTACCATAATCCTAAGTCTAGTCACTAATTAGAGTGATTATATTAACCCGCATTTCTCATTAGTGATTACCCCAACTTTAATTTATTTAATTACTAATTAGAGTGATTATCTTAACCCTTGTTTAATCACTAATTAAGGTAATTATATTAACTGTCTTATTTAATCACTAATTAGAGTGATTATGTCGAAATCATTTTCTATTATTAATTGGAGAGATTGCCTCATTTCTAATAGATTTGTTTAATTTTATACGTGAGTTATTCATAATCTATTTTGCCAGTTTTTCTTTTCATCGCAAAGGGAATCGGCTATTTAGGGTGAGACATAATGTCGAACTACGATGGTTTTTATCCATGAGTGGATTCCAATCCCGCAATGATTGGTATGTAGTGCAACTTTAGTGGGAGATATATTGGCCCTCTTAAAAAACAGATTAGTGTTCGTATGTGCAAATTATGTGTTTTTCTTTCTTTTGAATAGCCATAATTACTTTAATATGGAAACTAACGCATTTAGTATGAGCCCGTTCTTTAGAACGAAGAGGAGACAAGTTCCAAACGTTCTCACCTCTTAACCTGAACCCAAAACCCTATCTCATGGTATGAAATACCAATTTTCAAAAGAAAATCCATATCCATATGAAGTCATCATCGTTTTAAATGATATTTCCTTAAATTTGATTTTAAAATTATTTATTAAATAAATATGTCCATATTCAAATATAAATAGGGTGGCGACTTCAAGTTTTCTAAAAATCAAGATCCAATGAGAGACTTATGCGGGATTCAGACCGTTAATTAAGACAGTAAGAAATAAGCGCGGATTTGTCTATCTCATTGTAAAGGTTTTTGTTTTGAAATTCGTTTTTGAAAAAGAAGTGATGCGTAAGCGAGCATGGATTATTGTTTACGGAGGTTTTCGGAGGTGGTTGAAAATTTTCGTAAGAGTTATAGTTATGCTAGGACTCATTAGTAGAGTTATAGGCTTGTTAGAACTCTACATATATTAGAATTTTAATGTTTTTATTTCTTTTGTAAAGAGTCCAAGTTATTATGGAAATCTTAGAGTCATAGAAATCTTGTTCGATTACAAGTCTAATCATAATAGAAATCTAATCATGTTAGAAGTCTAATCATAGTCGAAGTCTAACCTTATTAAAAATCTAAAGGAGCCTTATTTAGTTATGAGTATAGCTAGTTTAATTTCCTAGTTCTAGTTGGTATAGGACTCATGTAATCCCAATTCTATTAGATTAGAACTCCTAGTTCTATTAGGAGTGTAAGTTGTAATCCTAATTCTAAATGGGTTAGTAGTCAAAATACTAGTTGGATTGGGATTCTTAATTTGATTAGAATTGTAGTTTAGTTAGAATTCTAGTGTTAGTAGAAGTCTTTTTGCATACAAGTTTTTGCTTTTGTACTTGGGAGAGATTTTACTTGTTTTAAGTACATGGGAGTCTAGCTTATGTTTATCTTATATACTTATCTTTATCTTAGGTGTATAGGATTATGATTTAGTTTGCTGATTCTTATCTTTCCTAGTCTTAGTTAAATTAGGTTTCTTGTAGCCTATATATATGTAATTCATGATTCATTAATAATAGACAAGAAGTTAATTGATTAAAAGTTAAACGTGATTTTATCGTTGATTTTGGACGTATTTTCCAGAAATATTATTGGTTTTAGGGAGTAAACCTAAACACAATATCCTTCATTTAAACGAGTGAAGTTTAGATTAAGCTTAGGTGAATTTTTCTGGTGAGGGAAGCTAAATGAAATCATCTAAAAACCTTCATAATTTGAATCTTTGGTGAGTGAAGTCATAGTATTAGAGTTAGAACCCTTAGTGAACCTTGGTCGAGCGAAGATCTGGGGAAGCTAAACAGATTTCGTTAGCAAACATATCAAGAAGTCACCAACAAGTCTTTAAAGGAAGACTCATAAACCTAATAGAATATTTGGCAAACTATAGGGACATCTTAGGGACTTATCCAATGTTGTTTTCCCCATCATGTCTTCATAATTGGTCAATAAACTAAAAATTAAGTTCGAGGGTGAGGGTACGAATGTATTCATGAATCAATTTCGCCCACTGTTAGCCTCTACTGAATTCAATTCATGGATCTAGTTTAATGCAATTAAATAACCAAGCAATATGTTCATGCATTCTAAAAATTAATGTGATATGTTCATGAACCAATCAAATTACTAGGCACTGAAACCAATTGTCCATATTATCTTATTAAGCATAGAACATAATTTTAGGTCTTTGACTAGCAAAAATACACATATGAAGATGATGAAAGCAATAAGCACATAGGCATGAATATAATATATGAATAACATAATGAAAAGAGATAAGAAAAATAATATTCAAGAGGACATGAACGTCTTAATGATCTACATCATGAAAAACTTGTTAGTACTTTTTTAAGTAATTAAATTAGAATTGAAGATTAAGGATCCTCAGGAATTATACCTTTGTCGTCTAGGTCTGAACGTATGGACATTGGAGGAATCAATCTTTAACCTTGAAAAGGTGAGTTCTTGAATGAAGATTCAGTGAATTAAGAAGAATTAATATTCTTGGTTCGGTGTGTTTGAATATAGTTTGAATGTCTTTCAATGTTCTTTGCATAGAGTTTTGAGAGGTTTTACTATTTAGATATGTTGAAGTACATGTCAAGTCCGTCAGAAAATACGAGTGAAAACAAGGTATTTATAATGATAAATACGATTAGAATGCAGAAAACAGAAGTTGCGAATACAAAAGAAGCTTGCGCTTAGCACATCATTGTCGCTCGCCATGCAACAACGTCGTGCGCCACACAATAATGTCGTGCCGAGCGCATCATCCTTAAACAATTTAAATAATCGTCTTGACTTATCTTTTTTCAAAAGTTATCAAAAATAATATATTTAAGTTATAAAATCTAATTTATGAAAATAATATAATAAAGGCTTAATTTTAAAATTAAGCAATTAATTATCATGAATAATTAATTGGACTTGAAATTAGATTTTCTTTTAAATGGGCTATTAGACATATTTTTTACATAAAAAGGGTTTTGGGCAAGGCTTTTGATCACTCCTCTTCAGTCTGAACCAAGTAGGACGACGGTGTGTTTCATCATTGAGTACTAAATTGGAGTGACATGTTAATGTGTGTACATTAGTGCCTAATTATGAGTTCAACCATAGCTGGCTTGAGGGACAATGAAACCAACTAAAAAATCAAGGGGATATTTATCAGCTTACGTTGGCTAGGCTAGGGAGTGAAATTTTTTGAATTATGGTGCTATAAGGGTTTCTAATGGACTTAAAGAGACAAATAAGCACAAAAAATGGAACAACCAACAATCTAGCGAAAGGACGTAGCTAAACAAAACCACGAGCCAAATGTCGTACTAGATCACACAACAGAGTCGTTATGTACTCATAAATCTAATACTGATAACTATAGTCTCTAAAACGAGTCAGGATGTGAGCTCCTCGAAAGATTATTCCAAAATATATATAACATTATTCTAATTACATGGACTTCTCTTTCTCACTTTTTTCCTCTGTCTCTCTTTTTATGAGGAATCAAAAGCAAAAATTCCTCCACAAGAAAAACCTTATTTTTTAGAATTTTAATTTTTAGTTTGTACCTTAATTAAAAGTGGAGGTGATGAGAAGAGATGAAAACCATTGAATGATGAAAATAATAAGATTTGGAACAGTTAACAATTTACTGCAATAACCAACCATTACCATCCACAATTGGTTATCGATATTCCACGTGATTAATAAATAATCAAAATTTCTTTACACACCTGCATCAATATTTCGTACAAACATATAATAACAACTTATTACCTTGAACTACGTGTCAAAATAAGTCTTCAGATCTATCGGAGGCGGGGGAAATAATAATAAATTTCATGTTTCTACACAATAATCACATAAACATGCCATATTTCATAGCAAACAATCTTAGCTAAAAACTATCAAGTTTCCTTAAGCATGATACTTACGTCATACTCATTATCTAGTACATAATACTAGGTCTAAAGCTCTTATAAATCTACATACCTCGTATAAATTCTACCTTTTGTGCCACTTTCAAGCACTAGAAATAACTCAAGGAGTATCCGAGAATTGGACTTACCACAAATTAAGAATTCGGATTTTATTATGCTACAGGCTCTCTTTGATGCAGAGAAATCAAAATAACAATGTTTTCTATTAGGGATGGTAAATCTCCTGGTCCTGATGGGATGCCAGCTGAGTTCTTCAAACATCATTGGGATATTATTGGCAAAGAGATCATTACAGTTGTTCAATCTTTTTTCTCTTCAGGGTTCTTACTCTCAGAATGGAATAACTCGCTTTTGGTTTTACTTCACAAGGTAGAACCTCATGGTAAAGCTTCACTCCTGAGACCACTAAGTCTCTGCAATACAATATACAAATGTACTGCAAAATGTCTTTCTCTCAGGCTCAAGCAAATCCTTCCTTATATCCTTGATGATTTTCAACACGCCTTTATTCCCAGTAGAAGCATGATCGGTAAAACCCTACTATCTTATGAGCTTTTACATTATATAAACCAAAAAAATAAAGGAACTTATACCTATGCTGCAATAAAAATCGATATGAATAAGGTTTAAGATCGAGTTCATTAGACTTTCATTATTAAAGTGTTACAAGGATTTGGTTTTCCACCAGTTTGGTGAACTTGGATATGGCAATGTATTTCGACATTTTCTTATAAAGTGCTTATCAATGGGGAGATTTATGAAGTTTTCTATCCCAAATGTGGACTTAGGCCCTGTTCTTTTGGAATGAACTGGGTTGAACTGAACTGAACTGAACTGAACTGAACTGAACTGAACTGCAGAAAGTAACTGAACTGAACTGAACTGAACTAAACAGCGAGAAACTAAACTGAACTGAAAATAAGTCCAAAAGAACAGGGCCTTAGACAAGGTGATCCACTTTCACCCTACATTTTTCTTTTCTGCATGGACATTTTTCTACGATGCTCTCTTTCAGAAAATATTCATCTTATTCAAGGTATAAAAGTGTCTCGAAGGAGTTCGCGAATTTCTCACCTTTTCTTTGCCGATGATGCATTACTATTCCTTAAAACTTCTCAGATGACTTGACAAAACCAAAAACATATAATTGATAGGTTTTGTTTTTGTTCATGTCAACAACTAAACCTTAGTAAATCCTTTATCAAATTTAACCAAATTACTTCCCCTACTAACCAGCTTATATTTAAAAATATCTTCCAAATATCTCAAGCTCAAAATATTGGTATTCATCTAGGAATGCCAATTGCTATACCGGGTCCTAAAGTTCCTGCTTTGCAATTCTTGATAAACAAAATTGCAAATAAACTTATATGTTGAAATCACCTTTTTCTTCTCAAGCTACAAAATCATTATTATCATTACTGTTATTGTATCTATGATATCTCACATTTTAGCAACTATGCCTATTCCTTTAACTACATCCACGAAAAATGATTCTCTTATGCATAAATTTCTTTTAGGTTCTGGAGGTTGTAGGGGTGTACACTCGGTTAAAAAAGAAACTTCCATCTTGTCAAAAGGAATGCGACGGCTTGGAATTCGCTCTATATCTTTAATGAATCAAGCCCTTCTAATGAAACAAGCATGGAACATATACACTCACACTCTAAGCCTCTTTCCCTCTGTTAATTTAAGCCCTACTCCGAGAAAGTTGAACTTAAAATTTTGGGGTTGGCAAGGAATTAGTAAAGCCCAAGCTTTGTTAATTCAAGGCTGTTCGTAGAATATTGTTAATGGCCATGTTACAAAGGCATTCTTTCATTAATGGTTTGACAATAGGGTGCATATGGTTGCTTCGCATCTTCATCTATCCCAAATTTTAAATATAAGAGTTCGAGATTTTTTTGACCCTTAACCACATACTTGGAAAGTAGCTTTAGATCGAAGTTCTTTTGAGTTCAAGGATGGTAATCCAATCTTATCTATGGAAATTCCAAACTTTAAAGAAAAATATTTTATCTATTAGTCAAACCATCCTTCAGGGAGCTACACAACAAAAACTGGTTATGCCTACTTAATTTCACGTTCTCATTCTCACTCTCCAGAAATGAGTACTAACAAGATTCTCAAGGTACTATGACACATACCTCTTCTTTCAAAATGGATTTTTTTTTATCTAGACACTGTTGTATGATCGTCTGCCAACGAAGGAGCAATTATTGAAGAGAAATCTGTCCCAAGATGCCTTCTGTGATTTATGCCACAACACTGTGGAGTTTGCGAATCACCTCTTTCGGTTATGCCCTTTGGCGAAAGATGTGTGGAATCATATCCCTCTTCTTGTTCAAAGTACAAATAATCTAGGTCCCATAAGTGACTAGATTATTACCCATATCCTGCTCTTTTATAGCAAGGATGGTCAAGATGGTACTCGTATTCAAAGGTTTTTCATGACCCTTTGGAGTATTTAGCTTTACCATGCGTAATGATAGAATTTTTCGGCACTCAGAAGCCAAGGTAACAATCTTTTTGCAGAAAATTCATGCTCTCCATAAATATCATCTCGATATAACTACCTCTATGGGTCTTCTAAAATTGAGATTTTTACACCCACATGAGAGGAATGTCTCTCATCCTCCAGGTTATATGACTGCTAACTTGGGAAGAAACAAATTTGGCCAAACTCAACAAACCATTCAGATTGATGGAGCTTGGTTTCGTAAGACAAAGCGCGTGGGAATTGCATGGGTCCTAAAACTTCATCAATCTAATGAAATTCATGGAAGTTGAAGTGTTAGCTTGTCTTCATGGTTTAAGATGGGCTACTCAAAATAATTTTTCGAGATTGTGATTCTCACAGATGCTACTAACTTGGTTTCCATGCTTCAGGGCTCAATAACAAATATTATTCATCTACTATGGACAACGCGGGAAATAAAAAAATGGGCGAGCAGGTTTGTTTGGTGCATGATTATCAAGGTTGATCGAGCCCAAGTGCAGGATGCGCATAAAATGGCCAAACGTTGTGTTTTAAATATGTCTTCTTGTGTTTTTTAGTTCTTGTTTCCTCCTTTCTCAAAAAAATAAAAGAAAAGAAAAAGTAACAACACATAGTTACTATCCTATCACAAATAAATTTTCAACAAATATTTACTTACTAAAAACCTTCTAAAACCCTTGAAAACACTTTATAAATATAAAGGTTCAAACTTTCCACACTAGTGCATTATTGGCCTTAGGTAGCACACAATAACTGCTGCGTAAATGGTTGAAAGTGTTATTATAGAAAATAGGTAACACGTTTCTGGGTGATACATCTGCTCGTGTCGCCTATGCTCTAAGGTAACACTTTTGGAAACCTATGATAACACTTTTCCAAGTGATACCTTAAGTGCTCTTAAGTAACACTTTTGAACACTTATTGTAACATTTACAAAGTGTTACTTATAATTTCTAATGTATCACTTTTTTGTCATTAGTAACACTTTTCAATCGACTCTTTTGCTAATAAGTAACAATTTATTAGACCTTATGTATCATTGTCAACTACCTTATGTAACACTCTATGTATCATTTTTTTAAGCTGGCATAATATTATCGATAATAAGATTTTTCTATTTGTTGGCACATATACAATGATAATAATACTAAAACTTACAAACGTAATAAACGAAGAAGAAATAGAATGATATTATAGAGATAAATGATTACAAATACTCTATGGTCATTATAAAGATTGAGCCAAAGACTAGTATTCATTAATTGACAACATACTATTGCGTTCAATATATAAAAAGTTGATCTGAAAATCCATTGATAATATACATAACTCTCCCAAAATAAACCTAAATCAATCTTAAAGTCATTTCTTCTTTTCGTCTTCAATTCCATCGCCCAATCCATGCATTTATGTTTCTCGAAGCATCATGCCTACTTGCTATTTTAATCCATTATCTTCATTCTCCTGCAGTAAGAACAAAAAAAAAATTCATTAAAGTCTTATATGATAACAAGACTAGTGATATACTTGTTGTGAAAAGAAAAACAAGTATAGTAAATATATGAGGCATAACAAGGTGTTGTAGACCTATAGGAAAAGAACAAGGTAGTTGGTCTCTGAATCTAGTAAAGAATCTGAGAGAGCTCACCTAATTACCTGCTAGAGCTCCATAAATATTGACTAGCGTATGTGCAGATCATGATATTCAGCAAGGGCACGACCTAGTGTCAGAAATCTTAGAATCCAACCAGAATGTATAAAAAGTTTATATAGCAATTACTAACATAATTAGATAATGTGAAATAGCTTACACTATATATTATATGCATATGGCATCATCAAAATCATATTATTCTTCTCAAAGTTCATGAGCCGTAAGTAGAATCACTCAATAACCTCCCATATTGATCTTACTTCCTAACAAAAAGACGTTGTAGTTGATATAACTATCAGGCCAATACATTTGTGTTGCAATATAGGATGCAAAGAACTCAAACAAAAAAAAAAACACACTCGTTCTCTCCAACTTCTTTAGTGCTTAAACAAGTCTTTCTTCTTTCTTGCACAACACCTATTACTAAATGTACTATGCACGTATAGATGACTTGGTATGTATGACAATAAAGTTGAACAAGCAAGGTCATATTAATGTCTCATTTGTTCCACTTTATATCCTAGTGAAAGAACTGGTTGATGATGGAAAAAGCGCTTCATTCCACTTGTCACATATTACACCAGGTGGTGAGACTAACAATCATGAGAGACCTATATCTAGCAAAGAAACATCGGCTGATAGCAAGAAACACATAGCAGTATTGTCTGATAGCAAAGACCTTGAAAGGGTCAGTGACTCTAAGCTGAGGACTTGGACGGCCAATCATCCCAGTCAAAGGAGAGAGAGGGGATTCAAGCAGCTCAGCCGACTGAACCAAGCGCAGGTTTAGATGCAGCTTGTAAGCAGTGGAAACAGTACCTTTAGCATTTCACAAATCCTGCCAGGCTCTAGCATATCTACTTGAGAAACAACATTTGAACAAATCAAATGATTCTAGCACTCTCAATTGCTTTCACAGTAGTGATGTTGCGGTAAATGAACAGAGAACAAGTAAGACAGCTTTTGGTGGCACTCGAGCCTCACTTTCTGGCTTAGTTTGTACTGATAAGAAAAAGGATGCCCAAGCAAGTGCTGAGGTACTCAACCAGGTAAAGCACCAAAAGGTAAGGATCGTTCTGATTCAACCATCACAAATAAGTCTATACAGATAACAGCTAACCAGCATACCCCAAATTGAATTAAAGAATCAAATCAAACAAACTGAGCAACCCCAAATCAAATTAACGAATCAAATCAGACAAATTGAGCAACCCGAGATAATAACTAACCGCATACCCCAAATCAAATTCAACCATCATGATCACAAATCAAATTAACGAATCAAATCAAATAAATTGAGCAACCCCATACCAAAATTTTACATTGAACATGATCAATTCTAAAATAAAACAAAAAAATTCGAACACTAAGATTTAAACGCTTGGAAAATTCTAATCAAAACTAACCGCCTGGAAGGATGATCAAAACTAAAAGTACCTCCGCCACATCATGCCACCGCATTTAGGGCAGCGCATCACCCGAGAGGGCAGCAGCAATTCACACAGCGCCGCAATGGCTTTGGCTACCAAGGGTCGTTCGAGGAGCAACACAGGTAGGACAGTAGGAGGACGAGAGAGAGTGTGTGTGAGGGTTTGAGGGTTTGAGGGTTGAGGGTTTTACTTTCCAAAACCCGAAAAGAATGAGGAAGGCAAAACCAAGTTTGAGAGGTGAAAACAAAAGTTTGGTTTCGTATTTGGGCCAAATACAAAACTCATAATACAATAAATATTTAACTGTGTATTATGGAGTTTTATTTCATAAAATTAATATAATAACATCAAAATAGATTAACTTTTAAATAAATAAACTTAGAAATATGACTTGGTCCATATAATTTATTCAAAGATATCGATGCTAATTAACTAATGGAAATCTTTAGTAACAATAAAATCAAGATTCAAATTGCAACCCAAATAAGACAAAGACATTCGATACGTAATTAAATTGATAATTATAATAAGAACTGAGCAAATGTTTTAAAAAAAAAAAATTCAATAAGTAGTGTTAGTGTAGAAATTAAATAAACATGCAACACAATAAAATGTTATCTAAAATATTATAAGTGTTACTTAAAAAAAAAGTGTTGCCATGTAAAATTTAGATGTTACCTATTAAAAGGTTCACCTTAAAGACTTACATAGCAAAAAGTGTTACCTTAAATAGTTAAAATGTTACCTATAAAAAGTGCACCGGGAAGCGTTACGAATCAAAATGTGTTACGATCAAAGTGTTACCTAATGTAAAAGTGCAACCGTGAAGTGTTACATATCAAAAAGTGTTACGATCAGAGTGTTTCCTATGGAAAAAGTGTTACCTTAAAAGTGTTACCTATTATAAAGTGTTACACATCATTGTTACATAACAAGAAAGTGTTACAAAAGTGTTACATATATGTCAATGAAAATTGGATCTCAAAATGTGTTACCATAGAGTGTTACAATAGGTCAATTATGTAGTAGTGCCAATCCACAATAATTGTACTCACGATTTTCACCTTTAAAAATCTTAAAAATCACAATATGAATTCAAATCTCTGAATTTGAAATTTAATATGATTACTAATAAAACCAAAATGCGAGATTTGTAATAATTATATAATCTAACCACAACAATAAAAATAATTAAAACAACAATCAAAATAAAGCAAAAATGATACAAACCACATGAAAAGAGAAAGCCGAGAAGAAGAGACAGAAGAAGGAGAAACCGAAAAAAGGGAGGAAGAAGAGGAGGGGGGCCGGAAGTCATCGGCCGATAGCGGAGAAAGAAGGCGGAAGAGAGAGAATCATAAAGAGAGGAAACCAGGCGAAAGAGAGGGAGAGTAGTGAAGGTTTGTAAAAATGATAAATTCAGGGTTTAATTCACTATATATAATTTTTTGGTGTTCTAAATTAACTAGAAAACCTAAAATCTAAATCATTCAATTAAATAATTTGTATTCTTAAATAATATTTAAATTAATAAAGTTTTGGCTTTAGAAGTAGTTAATTTAAATATTTCTTTTCTATTAAAATGTGAAAAATTGTAAATTCATTTTGAATTCATTAAAAATGGGAGATTATATCAACCCAGTCCACCAAATCGGGTCAAATCAAGTTCAAGTGGGATCGTGTTACTACGCTTATTCTTTCATGTTCCAATTGAATACAATTAGTAAATTTTGGGTCATGTGTACCTGGGGGAGATTGGAACACTTGGATTAGCCATTGAAGATCGGCAAGGATTTCTTCGCACGTAGCAAGGGAGTCATCCATGAAACAAGGTCGCGGTTATGATGCAGCATGCAAATGCAGTGTCATGGAAGTTTAATGCTGCACAAAACTCGTTACTTATTAGAACGTTATAAAAATCTGACACAACAAACCTCAAGATGTTAGAAGTCCAACGAGTGAAACATCATTGAATTCCGATGTGACACGTTCTGTCACGAGCCGTATCAATCTAATGGTGTCAATTTGGGCGACAGAAATTTGACGCAGATATATTCGATTGCTGCAACTTCTTTACTGGTTAAATTGTGCCCAAATTTTAACACATAATAGATCTCTTTGTTAGCTTTGACGTGCCCAAATTTTAACACAAAATAGAAATTTGACGCAAATATATTCGATTGCTGCAACTTCGTTACTGGTTAATTTGTGCCCAAATTTTAACACAAAATAGATCTCTTTGTTCGCTTTCCAACGAACCAAAAAAATCTGAATTCCGATTGGTAATGTATGCACACGAACAGTTTTACCGGACTGACTGCAGAATTTAACGTAAAGCAGCAGATTAGGATCAGCAGCTACACCACTTGATGTGGAGCTTGACAGAAGATGCACATATTTTAGGCTCTTTGATGTAGGTTAGTGGCTTTCTTCAGGTTTCTTGAATTAAAGGTACAAACTTCAAGGTTATCTGATGAGAAATTCGAATGCTAGATGTAGAAAACAACAACAACAATTGAATGGAACAAAGATATGAAGCTATCAATTCCTAAACAAGGATTACCAACAACTAGGATATGAAGAACTTTAAATAATCCAAGTTAAAATTCAGCTAGGGTTTGGATTCACACCAGAAGCTGTTTGGATTCTCTCCAGAAACAATTAATTCACCAAGAATTAAACTAAAAACTCACCCCCTTTATTATGGCCGACAATCGGCAATATATAGATTACAAAGACTCCTAAACTCATTAGAACTAGTAAAGTATAAAGGATAAAAAATATAACAAACTAACAAATCTATCATCACACGCCTAAGTGACGAAACACACGCCTAACACATTAAACTCCAAATGCAAATCAAAATCGAAACAAAATAAAGTCCTAATGTAAAACAAACTCTTAACAAGATAAGAAGTAAAACACCTAAATTACATAGAATTCTAACAGAACTAGAAGTCCACATAATTAACACTTCTCTTCCACATCATACTCCCCTTCTTGAAAAGAACTTGTCCTCAAGTTTTGATGGAGCCAAGCAATCATCCACTCGCGAAATCCATGATTCATAAGAAGATGTTCACGGATGTAAAACAGAAGTGGACTCCATGAGGCATATGGACGTGGAGTGTTAAGGACAATAGGCGTATAGCAAAAATCTGTAGAATATACGACAGAATTTTGTACCCAACGCTTCGGTGAAGTTTTAGGCGCATTTGTTACAGCAAATTTCGGAACTTTGGTAGGGGTACAAACCAAAGACTCAATCTTTATGGTCTCTTGAATGTCACAAGATGGAGCTTGGGAAGTTGAACAATTCAAAGAGTCATTCGAAAAAGGTGCTTGATCCATCGAAGGAATTATTGCCTTCTCTTCTGCCACGAGTTGCGTAATGAATAAGACATGTTCATCATGGGTAACATATTTTTCATTGGGACACTGGTGTTCTTCGTGACCAAGACCTCGACACTTCAAACATTGAATCTATGTCGGTTGGCACACGGTTGGAATAGAGGCATTCGTCTTTGTGTTGTATTATTGCTCTAATACGAGACACCATGTATTCGGGGGAGATTGGAACACTTGGATTAGCCGTTGAAGATCGGCAAGGATTTCTCCATACGTAGCAAGGGAGTCATCCATGAAACAAGGTCGCGGTTATGATGCAATAGGCAGATGCAGTGTCATGGAAGTGTAACGCTGCATAGAACTCGTTACTCATTAGAACGGTATAAAATTCTGATAAAACAAACCTCAAGATGTTAGAAGTCCAACGAGTGAAAAATCATTGAATTTCGATGTGACACGTTCTATACCGAGCCGTATCAATCTAATGGTATCAATCTGGCGACATAAATTTGACACAGATATATTCGATTGCTGCGACTTCTTTACTGGTTAAATTGTGCTCATATTTTAACACAAGATAGATCTCTTTGTTAGCTTTCCAACAAACCAAGAAAATCTAAATTCCGACTTGTAATGTATCCACACGAGCAGTTTACCGGACTGACTGCATAATTTGACGCGAAGCAGCAGATTAGGATCAGCAACTACGCCACTTGATGTGGATCTTGATACAAGATGCACATATTTTAGGCTCATTGATGTAGTTTAGTGGCTTTCTTTAGGTTTCTTGAATTAAAGGTACAAACTTTAAGGTTATTTGATGAGAAATTCGAATGCTATATGTAGAAAACAACATTAACAATCGAATAGAACAAAGCTATGAAGCTATTAATTCTTAAACAAGGATTAACAACAACTAGGATATGAAGAATTTTAACTAATCCAAGTTAAAATTCAGCTAGGGTTTGGATTCACACCTGAAACGGTTTGGATTCTCTCCAGAAACAATTAATTCACCAAGAATTAAACTCAAAAACTCACCCCCTTTATTATGGCCGAAAATCAGGACAATATAGATTACAAAGACTCCTAAACTCATTAGAACTAGTAAAGAATAAAGGATAAAAAAAATAACTAACTAACAAATCTATCATCACACGCCTAAGTGACGAATCACACGCCTAACACATTAAGCTCCAAATGCAAATCAAAATCTAAACCAAATAAAGTCCTAATGTAAAACAAACTCTTAACAAGATAAGAAGTAAAACACCTAAATTACATAGAATTCTAATATAACTAGAAGTCCACATAATTAACACTTCTCTTCCACATCATACTCTCCTTCTTGAAAAAAACATGTCCTCAAATTTTGATGGAGCCAAGCAATCATCTACTCGCGAACTCCATGATCCATAAGAAGAAGTTTACAGATGTAAAACAGAAGTGGACTCCATGAGGCATATGGACGTGGAGTGTAAAGGACAATATGCGTATAACAAAAATCTGTAGAATATGCGGCATAATTTTGTACCCAATGCTTCGGTGAAGTTTTACGCGCACTTGTTACAGCAAATTTCAGAACTTTGGTAGGGGTAAAAACCAACGATTCAATCTTTATGGTCTCTTGAATGTCAAAGGTTGGAGCTTGGGGAGTTGTACAATTCAACGAGTCATTCGAAAAAGGTGCTTGAACCAATGAAGGAATTATTACCCTCTCTTCTGCCACGAGTTGCGTATTGAACAAGACATGTTCTTCATTGGAAACATATTCTTCATTGGGACACTGGTTTTCTTCGTGAATAACACCTCGACACTTCAAACATTGAATCCATGTTGTTTGGCGCACGGTTGGAATAGAGGCCTTCGTATGTGTGTTGGACTGTTACTCCAATACGAGACACCACGTTTCTGGGGGAGATTGGAACACTTGGATTAGCCGTTGAAGATCGGCAAGGTTTTTCCGCACGTAGCAAGGGAGTCATCCATGAAACAAGGTCGCGGTTATAATGCAGCAGGTAGATTCGGTGTCATGGAAGTTTAACGATGCATAGAACTCGTTACTTAATAGAACGTTATGAAATTCTGACACAACAAACCTTAATATGTTAGGAGTCTAACGAGCCAAAAATCATCGAATTTCGATGTGACACGTTCTGTCACACGCCGTATAAATCTAATGGTGTCAATCTGGGCGACAGAAATTTGATGCAGATATATTTGATTGCTGCGATTTCGTAACTGGTTAAATTGTGCTCAAAGTTTAACACAAGATAGATCTCTTTATTAGATTTCCAACAAACCAAGAAAATTTGATTTTCGACTTGTAATGTATCCACACGAACAGTTTTGCCGGACTGACTGCAGTATTTAAGGCAAAGCAGCATATTAGGATTAGCAGCTACACCACTTCATGTGGATCTTGATACAAGATGCACATATTTTAGGCTCTTTGATGTAGTTTAGTAGCTTCTTTAGGTTTCTTGAATTAAAGGTAAAAACTTTAAGGTTATTTGATGAGAAATTTGATGAGAAATTCAAATGCTATATGTAGAAAACAACAATGACAATCGAATAGAACAAAGATATGAAGCTGTTAATTCTTAAACAATGATTAACAACAACTAGGATATGAAGAACTTTAACTAATTCAAGTTAAAATTCAGCTAGGGTTTGGATTCACACCTGAAACGGTTTGGATTCTCTCCAGAAACAATTAATTCACCAAGAATTAAACTAAAAAACTCACCCCCTTTGTTATGGCCGAAAATCAGGACAATATAGATTACAAAGACTCCTAAACTCATTTGAACTAGTAAAGAAAAAAGGATAAAAAAAAAAACAAAACTAACTAACAAATCTATCATCACACGCCTAAGTGACGAATCACACGCCTAACACATTAAGCTCCAAATGCAAATCAAAATCTAAACAAAATAAAGTCCTAATGTAAAACAAACTCTTAACAAGATAAGAAGTAAAAACACCTAAATTACACAGAATTCTAATAGAACTAGAAGTCCACATAATTAACACTTCTCTTCCACATCATACTCCCCTTCTTGAAAAAAACTTGTCCTCAAGTTTTGATGGAGCCAAGAAATCATCTACTCGCGAACTCCATGATCGATAAGAAGAAGTTCATAGATGTAGAACAGAAGTGGACTCCATGACGCATATGGACGTGGAGTGTAAAGGACAATAGGCGTATAACAAAAATCAGTTGTATATGCGGCATGATTTTGTACCCAATGCTTCGGTTAAATTTTAGGCGCAGTTGTTACAGCAAATTTCGGAACTTTGGTAGGGGTAAAAAACAACGATATGATTAAATCTTTATGGTCTCTTGAATGTCAAAGGTTGGAGCTTGGGGAGTTGTACAATTCAAAGAGTCATTAGAAAAAGGTGCTTGATCCAACGAAGGAATTATTGCCTTCTCTTCTGCCACGAGTTGCGTAAAGAAAAAGACATGTTCTTCATGGGAAACATATTCTTCATTGGGATGTTTTCTTCGTGAACAAGACCTCGACACTTCAAACATTGAATCCATGTTGTTTGGCGCACGGTTGGAATAGAGGCCTTCGTATGTGTGTTGGACTGTTGCTCCAATACGAGACACCATGTATCTGGGGGAGATTGGAACACTTGGTTTAGCCGTTGAAGATCGACAAAGATTTCTCCGCACGTAGCAATGGAGTCATCCATGAAACAAGGTTGCGGTTATGATGCAGCAGGTAGATGCGGTGTCATGGAAGTTTAACGCTGCATAGAACTCGTTACTTATGAGAACGTTATGAAATTCTGACACAACAAACCTTAATATGTTAGAAGTCCAACGAGGCAAAAATCATCGAATTCCGAAGTGACACGTTCTGTCACGCGCTGTATCAATCTAATGGTGTCAATCTAGGCGACAGAAATTTGACGCAGATATATTCGATTGCTGCGACTTTGTAATTGGTTAAATTGTGCTCAAATTTTAACACAAGATAGATCTCTTTGTTAGATTTCCAACAAACTAAGAAAATTTGATTTCCGACTTGTAATGTATCCACACGACAAGTTTTACCGGACTGAATGCAGAATTTGAGGCAAAGCAGCATATTAGGATCAGCAGCTACACCACTTCATGTGGATCTTGATACAAGATGCACATATTTTAGGATGTTTCATGTAGTTTAGTGGCTTTCTTTAGGTTTCTTGAATTAAAGGTACAAAGTTTAAGGTTATTTGATGAGAAATTCGAATGCTAAATGTAGAAAACAACAATAACAATCGAATGGAACAAAGATATGAAGCTATTAATTCCTAAACAAGGATTAACAATTAGGATATGAAGAACTTTAACTAATCCAAGTTAAAATTCAGCTAGGGTTTGGATTCACACCTGAAACGGTTGGATTCTCTCCAGAAACAATTAATTCACCATGAATTAAACTCAATAACTCACTGCCTTTATTATGGCCGAAAACTAGCAATATATACATTACAAAGACTCCTAAACTCATTAGAACTAGTAAAGTATAAAGGATTAAAAAAATAACAAACTAATAAATCTATCATCATACGCCTAAGTGACGCATCACACGCCTAACACATTAAACTCCAAATGCAAATCAAAATCTAAACAAAATAAAGTCCTAATGTAAAACAAACTCTTAACAAGATAAGAAGTAAAACACCTAAATTACTTAGAACTCTAACAGAACTAGAAGTCCACATAATTAACACTTCTCTTCCACATCATACTCCTCTTCTTGAAAAAAACTTGTCCTCAAGTTTTGATGGAGCCAAGCAATCATCCACTCGCGAAATCCATGATACATAAGAAGAATTTCACAGATGTAAAACAGAAGTGGACTCCATGAGGCATACGGACATGGAGTGTAAAGGACAATAGGCGTATAGCAAAAATCTGTAGAATATGCGGCAGAATTTTGTACCCAACGCTTCGGTGAAGTTTTAGGCGCACTTGTTACAGCAAATTTCGGAACTTTGGCAGGGGTACAAACCCAAGATTTAATCTTTATAGTCTCTTGAATGTCAAAGGATGGAGCTTGGGGAGTTGAACAATTCAAAGAGTCATTCGAAAAAGGTGCTTGATCCAACGAAGGAATTATTGCCTTCTCTTCTGCCACGAGTTGCATAATGAACAGGACATGTTCTTTATGGGAAACATATTCTTCATTGGGACACTGGTGTTCTTCGTGACCAAAGACCTCGACACTTCAAACATGGAATAGAGGCATTCGTATGTGTGTTGGAATGGTACTCCAACACGAGGCACCACGTATCTTGGGGAGATTGGAACACTTGGATTAGCCGTTGAAGATCGACAAGGATTTCTCCGCACGTAGCAAGGGAGTCATCCATGGAACAAAGTCCCGGTTATGATGCAACAGGCAGATGCGGTGTCATTGAAGTTTAACGCTGCACAAAACTCGTTCCTTATTAGAACGTTATGAAATTTTGACACAACAAACGTCAAGATGTTAGAAGTCCAACAAGCCAAAAATGATCGAATTACGATGTGACCATTCTGGTACGCTCCGTATCAATCTAATGGTTTCAATCTGGGTGACAAAAATTTGACGCAGATATATATTCAATTGCTGCGACTTTGTTACTGGTTAAATTGTGCTCAAATTTTAACACAAGATATATCTCTTTGTTAGCTTTCCAACGAACCAAGAAAATATAAATTTCGACTTGTAATGTATCCACACGAACAGTTTTACCGGAACGACTGCAGAATTTGACGCAAAGCAGCAGATTAGGATCAGCAGCTACACCACTTGATGTGGATCTTGATACAAGATGCACAGATTTTAGGCTCTTATATGTAGTTTAGTGGCTTTCTTTAGGTTTCTTGAATTAAAGGTACAAACTTCAAGGTTATTTGATGAGAAATTCGAATGCTAGATGTAGAAAACAATAATAACAATCGAATGGAACAAAGATATGAAGCTATCAATTCCTAAACAAGGATTAACAACAACTAGGATATGAAGAACTTTAACTAATCTAAGTTAAAATTCAGCTAGGGTTTGGATTCACACCTGAAACGGTTTGGATTCTCTCCAGAAATAATTAATTCACAAAGAATTAAACTCAAAAACTCACCCCCTTTATTATGGCCGAAAATCAGCAATATATAGATTACAAAGACTCCTAAACTCATTAGAACTAGTAAACTATAAAGGATAAAAAAAAATAACAAACTAACAAATCTATCATCACACGCCTAAGTGACGAATCACATGCCTAACACATTAAACTCCTAATGCAAATCAAAATCTAAACAAAATAAAGTCCTAATGTAAAACAAACTCTTAACAAGATAAGAAGTAAAACACCTAAATTACATAGAATTCTAACAGAACTAGAAGTCCACATAATTAACACTTCTCTTCCACATCATACTCCCCTTCTTGGAAAAAAACTTGTCCTCAAGTTTTGATGGAGCCAAGCAATCATCCACTCGCGAAATCCATGGTCCATAAGAAGATGTTCACAGATGTTAAACAGAAGTGGACTCCATGAGGCATATGGACGTGGAGTGTAAAGGACAATAGGCGTATAGCAAAAATCTGTAGAATATGCGGCAAAATTTTGTACCCAACGCTTCGGTGAAGTTTTAGGTGCACTTCTTATTGCAAATTTCAGAACTTTGGTAGGGGTACAAACCAAAGATTCAATCTTTATGGTCTCTTAAATGTCAAAGTATGGAGCTTGAGGAGTTGTACAATTCAAAGAGTCATTCGGAAAAGGTGCTTGATCCAACGAAGGAATTATTGCCTTCTCTTCTGTGACGAGTTGTGTAATGAACAAGACATGTTCTTCATGGGAAACATATTCTTCATTGGGACATTGGTGTTCTTCGTGACCAAGACCTTGACACTTCAAACATTGAATCCATGTTGTTTGGCGCACGGTTGGAATAGAGGCATTTATATGTTTGTTGGAGTGTTGCTCTAATACGACACACCATGTACCTGGGGGAGATTGGAACACTTGGATTATCTGTTGAAGATCGGCAAGGTTTTCTCCGCATGTATCAAGAGAGTCATCCATGAAACAAGGTTGCAGTTATGATGCAGCAGGCAAATACGGCACATATTTTAGGCTCTTTTATGTAGTTTAGTGGCTTTCTTTAGGTTTCTTGAATTAAAGGTACAAACTTTAAGGTTATTTAATGAGAAATTCGAATGCTAGTGTAGACACATAATCGTGTCCCCCATTTAAGGATCCAAAGATGAAACATACCGTGGCATTAGTTGGCGCGACCCAACGGAAGAGCAATCAAAAGAACCAATCCAAAATGTGTTGAAATGATATTCTAAAGCCCAATTAATTGTTCATGATGATTAATTGTATTTTAAAGCTCATAAAATGTTTTAACTCCTTTTTAAAAAGCCCAATCAAATATTTATTATTTTCATAAATATTTTTATTATCTTTGATAAACAAATCAAATTTTTAATCAGTAAAATTCAATCTCCGGAACTAATGAGTGCCAATGAGTGCCTGGCACATAGATTTTGTCACTCACAAAGAGTCCTGCGTCTAACGCAAGTCTTGTGTGTGACGCAACTTTCTTTTTATCTTTTCAAAACGTGTTTACACGTGCCTAAACCTAATTGGGCTGGTTGCGTCAGGCACACCAATGTGCGCCTGACGCGTGGACTGCGCCTGCCATGTTGGCTTGCGCCTAGCGCAAGGCTTGCGTGCAGCGCACGTCTTCTCTTTCCTATAAATACTCTGTGATTCCCCGAATCAAGGACGGCTTGGAATTATTTCATTTTCACGCACAAAATTCTCTCGAATACTTCGAATACTTCAAACACTCAAACACTCAAACACTTTCAATCAATCCTTCCTCACTACGTTTTTGGTTTCACGATTGCTCCGCCAAAAGATTGTTGCACTCCTCAATCTAAGCCGCATAGGTATAATCATGAGGATCCTTAAATAAATTAGTTTTATATTAAAGTTACTAACGGTTTTCTTTCCTGATGTGGATCTTTAATGTAAAATCGCTCTACTGTATATTCTAACCTCTTTTCTATACTTTATATATCATATTATTATTATTCATGCCTTTGTATATTATATGCCTGCCTGATTATTATATGTATATTATATAATTGTCCTGCTTAATGCTTTTATCACCTACATATTATTTTTGCTAATCAAAGACCTAAAGAACTGTTCTAACATTAATCAGATTAATTTGGAAAACCTGTTTGGTCCCTGTAATATTGATTGCATAATAACATGTCACTAAAAAATAGTCTTTTTATGTGTTTCCTGAACCAATTTAGACTAAATATTTTTAGGGTGTTTAAAACATTATTTGATTATTCTTTGGCATAAAATCTGTAATGAATCGATATTTAGTAAAGGCCAGCAATGGGCAATATGGTTCCTGACCATATTTGTACCCTCACCCCCGAACTCAATCTTTGGTTCAATTTGACCATATATGGAGTCATAACGGGGAAATCTACATTAGATAATTTGTTCCTACGATTTTCCCATATCCAATTAGGTTTATGATTCTTCCTAAAAAGAATTGTTGGCGACTTCTTTCAATACAAAACAATTTTCAATAAATCCTTAACAGTGGGGTAGTCAAATCTAATACGCGCTTACACCGCGTTGGCGAAATAACAACATGCCTACAATTTGGCGACTCCATTGGGGAGCATTTTAAAAAATTAAATGTTTTAAATAAGTGGGTGAAACTTGAAAAATACGATTCAGTCTTATTTTTATGCCTTTGAATAATATACAGTTTTGCATATGCATGGCTACTGTTAAGCCACCATAAGGACAATCTACCTTGCCTCATTAGCACATGTACTATGTGTGAGGTCACCCCCGGGAGGTTTGCGCTTTGTCCTTCCAAAAAGTTTCCTAAGCGATAGTGTTGGATCTTAGTCATAAGCAAACCTACCAAATCATGGCATTGTTCTCTTGTTACTGACTTGAGACTGGAGTGCATCTTACACGTGGCTACCTCTTTAAGCAGGGGTACGAAGCGTGGGATCAATCTCTTAGTCATGGACCTTTTCAGCCTTAACCTAAACCTAACCAATAGTTGAATGTAGCACTGGACTTTAGGTTAAGAACTTTTGCATCCAAGTTACCTGACATTTATGTGTGATTGCAATTTTTGCCTGCTAATATGCTTTACGCCCGAAATTATTGCAAATCGCGTCTAAAACAAATCGTCGTTTTCACCAGAACCTTCGTTAATTAATCAATACGCGTGCCGCAGAGCATTGCACCAGGCACATTCAGTTGCGCCTAGCGCAACGTTCTTGCGCCAGATGCATAGACTACGCACCGCGCACACCAGTTGAGTGGCACGCAGTCTATTCGTCCCATGTTTATTGGTCTTTTGACCTTTGTTCAAGTCTAAGATAACAAGTTTGCATCAGTATCAAGGCATATAAAAATCAGTCTTTTCATGCAAGGTTGATTCTGTCCTAAAAAGTGCATCTTTAAAACTGGCCATAGTAGAGTTAGAGTCATCATGCATGTCTACCTCTTCCCACCTTCTTCATGTTGTTCAACTAATCATCCCTGTCAATTCTACCTTACCATATTCACCAATTTCAAAAAAAAAAAAACTTACATTTTTCAAAATCAATCCTACACCATATTCTATTCTACTCTTTTTCAAAAGCATAACTAAAAGCCATCATACCCCGACATTTCAAATAATTATTTTCAAAAGTAATCCATCATCTTTCCCTAACGAAAGATAAAAACGAGGGGTTCCTTTCAAAAATGAATTTCGAAAATTCTAAGCCTATTCTATACACCTTCATTCAATCCAATCCAATCCAATCCAATCAATCCAATTCATTTGCATTCATTCTAGGCCCATATGCATTAGAATTCATTTTGGATTCATTTAGGCCCATGTGCATTTCAGTCCATGCATTCTCTAGCATTGAGTCGATCTTAAGCCCATATAAGTCTAGTTCAAATCAAAGCTAGACCAATTTACATCTTTATGTGAAGTCCAGTCCAAGTCTATCAATACCAATCTAAGTCTAAGTCTAGTCCAATCCAAATCATAGGTCCATTTAGGCCCAATTCATATCCTAGGTCCAGTTTGCATCTCCATGTAGGCCCTAGTCAATCTCCGGACTATAAAAATCCAGTCTTAGGACTATAAAAGTTCATCCCTTAAAGTCTAGCCTGCTTGCTCACCCATAAGTTCAATGTATATCATTCCTTAAATCCATAGGCATTGTTGTGTCTAGCCTGCTTGCTCACCCGTAAGTTCAAGGTCTAGCATTCCTTAAGTCCATATTCAATTTTTGAGTCTAGCCTGCTTAGTTTAATGTAAGTTCCGAAGTCTAGTTGTCTAGCTTGCTTGCTCACCCGTAAGTTCAAAGTCTAGTTGCCTAGCCTGCTTGCCTTAAAGTAAGAGTTTGTCCTTCCTAGTTGTCTAGCTTGCTTGCTCACCCATAAGTTCAAAGTCTAGCATCCCATAAATCCATAAGCAATTTTTGAGTCTAGCCCGCTTAGTCTAATGTAAGTTCCGAAGTCTAGTTATCTAGCATGTTTGCTCACCCGTAAGTTCAAAGTCTAGGTGCCTAGCCTTCTTGCCTTAAGTTAAGAGTCTAGTCTCCCTTATTGTCAAACCTTCCTTAAAGTCAAGCCGGCTTGCTCACCCGTAAGTTCAAAGCCTAATCTATCCCAAACCCAATCGTGGAGTCCAGTCTGCTTGCACAGTCCAGCCCAGTCCATGTCTGCATTTGCATATAATTAGGCCCATGTCTCCATCATGGTCAAGTCTATACTAGTCCAAAACCCATAACCATTTACATTTCAAAATCACTTTCTTTTTTCATTTCCCATTTTCATTTCCATTTCCACTTCCATCTTCCATTTCTCATCTCCACTTCTCATTTCGAAAACGTCATTTCTAAAAATTTACGAGGTCCATTCTATTTCTATTAAGGACGGATCGTGAGTTTATAACTTGGGAACGTCCAATAGTGAGGCAAAAAGGTCGACCTACTCCCAAACTCGTTAAGCGCATCCTCACTTTTTCAGATCAATCCTCTGACTCTTCTGAATCATCATCCGAAATGGGGGATACTAATGAACAGCTCAGTGCCATTATGGCTCAACTCACAATGATGAACTCTCGTCTTGAGGAACAAGACAAAGAGATCAAGGCACTAAGGGAGAAGCTCACTGAGGAAGACGAGCAAGGCGACATTCCACCACCGATCAAAACCAACACAGAACTGAGGTTTGAAAAACTCGAGCAATTAATCCAGTCAATTCCTGCACTCGAGAGTCAACCCCGTGGCCATGACATCATTGATCCTGAACTAAAGGAAAAACTCCCTAAAAAGGTAACATTAGGTGACCTCCCTAAATTCAAGGGGGTGGAAGACTCATATGACCACTTGAGAGCGTTTTCCATCTCAATGGCTCTCAAGGGCATGAGCAAGGACCTGTTTGCTTATGTCTTTCCTTTAACCTTGGATGCACATCCATCCAAGTGGTTCAGGTCACTGAATAAGGCCAAGCTGAATGACTGGGACTACATTAGTGAAGAGTTCCATAAACAATACATCTATAATACTCAGCTTCCCATTGGCCTTCGTGAGTTGGAATTAACTAAACAAAACTCCAACGAAGACTTCGTCACCTTTCTTAACAGATGGAGGGACAAAGCTGCACAAATGATTAACAGGCCATCTCAGGAGGATCAAGTCCGACTGGTGATCCGTAACTTGCAGCCGAAGTTTGGGGATTATATTAAGTTCCAACCTATAGAGTCTTTCACGAAGCTCTATAAGGTAGGCCTGCTGATTGAAGAAGAGGTACAGACCAACAAGAACAAAGGTTCAAACAACAACAACAACTCTTTCAAGAAGAGTAACAATGGTCCTTCTAGCTCCAAAAGCAACGAGGTCAATGCCATAGCTGCGGAAAAGAGAGGCTATCAAAAGCCTCAAAGAACATTTGCACATTTAGGCATGTCCTTTGAACAAGCCTTCACTAGACTTCATGCAAAGGGAGCACTTCAGCCTATTGGCCCTACTCCAGATCCTGCTCCCGAGAATAGATCCAAGAGGTGGGATCCGAATGCTTAATGCAAGTACCACCAAGGGAATGGACACTCAACATCTGTGTGCTGGACCTTAAAGAATCACCTGCAGGATATGGTTGAAGATGGTAAATTGCCAATTCCACCTGCATCAAAAGTCAGCAATAGCGGCAACCCATTGGGCAGCGCCTAAATAACGCCGGGGCTTAGTCATTTAACGCTAGTTTTCTAGGTTGAGTGGGAGAGCCCCTCCCCTAGCTCCTTCATTTCCTTTCTTGTCGAGTTTATGTCATTTAGGTTTTTATTTCCAATAAGCCTTGTTCTATTTATTTCTGATTAATAAAAGCATTTCCTTTTCACTTTCATTGGCCTTCCATCATTTCATTTATGCTTCTAATTTAATGATGAAACTCAAATCACATAATGAACTTGACTAACAATAATAATAAAGAAGATCTAGAATAAATAAAAAATAAAAAATAAAAAAGAGGACATACCTTTCACAAGCCATCCTTTCATAAACCATCATTAGCCAAATAATCCCTCCATTACTCAAAAACTCCACAAATAACCTTCAAACCTTTCAAAACCCTAAACCAAACTTGTGTGCAAGCCTCACTACTTTAAAAAAATAATGCTAAATGCCAGGCAAAATAAAAATTTTAAAGTGCGAAAAAAAAGCAAAAGCAAAAGAAAACGCACATGACAAAAAAAAATGCAAAAAAGAAAAGGCCAAGGTGAAGATTCCGCAAGGATACGTAGGAATCCTTATCTCGAGGTCCGACCGCTTCAATAAAAATAAATTAGTCATGGTCTAATGATTTAACTTTCTAGAGTTCAGGAGCATAATCTCTTTCTAGATCCCGACATATATACTCGAGACTGAACCTAGCCTCGTTAAAGCCTTTTCCCACCTACATTCATATAAGTCACAAATTTCAACCTTTTTATTTTTCAATCCAAGCCCTCCTTGTCCCTGAAGGACTCTCCGATGATTCCATGGTTTCTAGCGATATTTGACTTTTCCTATATCAACTTCCCAAAAAAGAATCCCCAGTGCAATCCCCAGCTACAACTTTCAATGTTCAAGACATAGCAACTATGTTTCAATATTAAATCAAGTACATTTCGATTAAGGCTCATGCCCAATTCAAGGCAAGCTCACCCAAAGTGGGGGCTTCATGTGTGTGGTGGTTCCTCCAATTCAAATCAAACTCCCGCGAAGTTGTAATCTGCGGACCTCGTTTACGAACTCCGTTTGTTTACTAATAACGATTTTCGAAAATCATCCAATCTATTTCTAATCATTCCGATCATTCTATACATCTTCTAGCCTTGCAAAATCCTGACCTTGCATTGCAGCTTTGCAAAACCCTATTGCATTTATAGTCCTGCATAACCCTGACCTTGCATGACGTGTCACCTTTTAGCTTTGCATAACCTTAATCCTTGCATTGCATCTCATGCATCCTTAGAGAGTCTAAGTTTGCATTATTGCATCACTATGTGCTTATGTGAGTTGTTTGCACCTTTCTGCTAACATCTCTCCCAGCAGGTAATCAAATTGCTTGTAGTTATTGTCCTGCATACTAACTTTGTTTTGCAGAGATCGGCGGTTATAGATCAGTTCCAAACTGCAGAACGTTTATAATCGCTCTCCGTCCCGACACCGTATACTTTGACTATCGGTTTCCTGAACCTCAGTCAAATTGGGGCTTCTGTAGACACATAATCGTGTCTCCCCATTTAAGGATCCAATGATGAAACATACCGCGGCATTAGTTGGCGCGATCCAACGGAAGAGCAATTTAAAGAACCAATCCAAAATGTGTTGAAATGATATTCTAAAGCCTAATTAATTGTTCATGATGAATAATTGTATTTTAAAGCCCATAAAATGTTTTAAGTCCATTTTAAAAAGCCCAATCAAATATTTATTATTTTAATAAATATTTTTCATAAATATTTTTATTATCTTTGATAAACAATCAGTTTTTTAATCCATAATATTCAATCTCCGGAATTTTAGGGATAGAAAAGGTATCTTCGAAAGACGCGCAAAGGAATATGCTCGAATATTCGCGAATATGCGCCGGACACGGGGGCAGCGCTCAGCACGCCATGTGCGTCCAGTACATTGGCCATATCGCGTCAGGCGTGCCAATGTGCGCCTGACACGTAGATTTTGTGACTCACACAGAGTCATGCGTCTGACGCAAGTCTTATGTGAGACGAAACATTCTTTTTATCTTTTCAAAACGCGTTTAAACGTGCCTAAACCTGATTGGGCTGGTTGTGTCAGGCACACCAATGTGCGCCTGACGCGTGGACTGCGCCTGCCACGTTGGCTTGCGCCTGGCGCAAGGCTTGCGTGCAGCGCACATCTTCTTTTTCCTATATCTGTGATTCCCCGAATCAAGGACGGCTTGGAATTATTTTATTTTCACGAACAAAATTCTCTCGAATACTTCGAATACTTCAAACACTCAAACACTCAAATACTTTCAATCAATCCTTCCTCACTGCGTTTTGGTTTCACGATTGCTCCGCCAAAAGATTGTTGCACTCCTCAATCTAAGCCGTAGAGGCATAATCCTGAGGGTCCTTAAATAAATTAGTTTTATATTGAAATTACTAGCGGTTTTCTTTCCTGATGTAGATCTTTAATGTAAAATCGCTCTACTGTATATTCCAGCCTCTTTTCTATATTTTATATTTCATATTATTATTATTCATGCCTTTGTATATTATATGCATGCCTGATTAATATATGTATATTATATGATTGTCCTTCTTAATGCTTTTATCACCCACATGTTATTTTTGCTAATCAGAGACCTCAAGAACTGTTCTAACATTAATTGGATTAATTTGGACAACCTGTTAAGTTCCCTGTAATATTGATTGCATAATAACATGTCACTAAAAAATAGTCTTTTATGTGTTTCCTAAACCAATTTAGACTAAATATTTTTAGGGTGTTTAAAACATTATATGATTATTCTTTGGCATAAAATCTGTATTGAATCAACATTTACTAAAGGCCAGCAATGGGCAATATGGTTCCTGACCATATTTGTACCCTCACCCCCGAACTCAACCTTCGGTTCATTTTGAACATATATGGAGTCATGACGGGGAAATCTACATTGGGTAATTTGTTCCTACGATTTTCCCATATCCAATTAGGTTTATGATTCTTCCTAAAAAGAATTGTTGGCGACTTCTTTCAATACAAAATAATTTTCAATAAAACCTTAACAGTGGAGTAGTCAAATCTAATACGCGCTCACACCGCGTAAGCGATGTAAAAACATGCCTACAACTAGATGTAGAAAACAACAATAACAATCGAATGGAACAAGAAGCTATTAATTCCTAAAGAAGGATTAACAACAACTAGGATATGAAGAACTTCAACTAATCCAAGTTAAAATTCACCTATGGTTTGTATTCACTCCTGAAACGGTTTGGATTCACTCCATAAATAATTAGTTCATCAAGAATTAAACTCAAAAACTCACCCCCTTTATTATGGCCGAAAATCAGCAATATATAGATTACAAAGACTCCTAAACTCATTAGAACTAGTAAAGTATAACGAATAAACAAAAATAACAAACTAACAAATCTATCATCACACGCCTAAGTGACGAATCACACGCCTAACACATTAAACTCCTAATGCAAATCAACATCCAAAAAAATAAAGTCCAAATTTAAAACAAATTCTTAACAAGATAAGAAGTAAAACACCTAAATTATATAGAATTCTAACAGAACTAGAAGTCCACATAATTAAAACTTCTCTTCCACATCATACTCCCCTTCTTAAAAAAAATTTGTCCTTAAATATTGATGGAGCCAAGCAATCATCCACTCGAGAAATCCAAGAGTGCAAAACAGAAGTGCACTACATGAGGCATATGGACGTGGAGTGTAAAGGACAATAGGTGTATAGCAAATATCTGTTGTATATGCGGCAGAATTTGTAACCAACGCTTCGGTGAAGTTTTAGGCGCACTTGTTACAGCAAATTTCGGAACTTTGGTAAGGGTACACACCAAAGATTCAATCTTTATGGTCTCTTAAATGTCAGAGGATGGAGCTTGGGGAGTTGTACAATTCAAAGTGTCATTCGGAAAAGGTGCTTGATCCAACGAAGAAATTATTGCCTTCTCTTCTACCACGAGTTGTGTAATGAACAAGACATGTTCTTCATGGGAAACATATTCTTCATTGGGACACTGGTGCTCTTCGTGACCAAGACCTCGACACTTCAAACATTGAATCCATGTTGTTTGGCGCACGGTTGGAATAGAGGCATTCGTTTGTGTGTTGGACTGTTGCTCCAATGTGAGACAACATGTATCTGGGGGAGATTGTAACACTTGGATTAGCCGTTGAAGATCGGCAAGGATTTCTCTGCACGTAGCAAGGGAGTCATCCATGAAACAAGGTCGCGGTTATGATGCTACAGGCAGATGCGGTGTCATGGAAGCTTATCGCTGCATAGAACTCGTTTCTTATTAGAACGTAATGAAATTCTAACACAACAAACCTCAAGATGTTACAAGTCCAACAAGCCAAAAATCATCGAATTCGTATGTGACAAGTTCTGTCACGCGCCGTATCAATCTAATGGTGTCAATATGGGCGACAGAATTTTGCTGCAGATATATTCGATTACTGCGCCTTCATTACTGGTTAAATTGCTCAAAAATTTTAACACAAGATAAATCTCTTTGTTAGCTTTCCAACGAACCAGGAAAATCTGAATTCTGACTTTTAATGTATCCAGACGACCAGTTTTACGGAACTGATTGCATAATTGGATGCAATGCAGCAGATTAGGATCAGCAACTACACCACTTGATGTGGATCTTGACACAAGATGCACATATTTTAGGCTCTTTGATGAAGTTTAGTGTCTTTCTTTAGGTTTCCTGAATTAAAGGTACAAACTTTAAGGTTATTTGATGGAAATTTCGAATGCTAGATGTAGAAAACAACAATAACAATCGAATGGAACAAAGATATGAAGCTATTAATTCCTAAACAAGGATTAACAACAACTAGGATATGAAGAACTTTAACTAATCCAAGTTTAAATTCAGCTAGGGTTTGGATTCACTCCTGAAACGGTTTGGATTCTCTCCATAAAAATTAATTCACCAAAAATTAAACTCAAAAACTCACCCCCTTTATTATGGCCGAAAATCAGCAATATGTAGATTACAAAGACTCCTAAACTCATTAGGACTATTAAAGCATAAAGGATAAACAAAAATAACAAACTAACAAATCTATCATCACACGCCTAAGTGATGAATCACACGCCTAACACATTAAACTCCTAATGCAAATCAAACTCTAAAAAAAAATAAAGTCCTAACGTAAAACAAACTCTTAACAAGATAAGAATTAAAACACCTAAATTACATAGAAAAGTCCACATAATTAACACTTCTCTTCCACATCACTTTTGGTGATCCTGGGCACGAGGTAAATCATTTATATATGGGGGCGAAGGCAAAGGTGTTATGTGCGAAGTGCTGGCACATCAAGATGATGATCTATCCTTTTGGTGAGAAGCAAGTTCGAGAATTTGGACTTAAGGATGATGCAGGTTTTGTAGGTGAACAAACTACAAGCACTATCTTAGGTTAGAGTTAGACACTAGAATCATATGGGGGTGAAGTTGTGCAGAACGCTGAGGTGGTTAAGTGGCATGTGGGTCACCCCCCTAAACCCAAAGGAGAAATAGTTTTGGGTTTTCTATGTGAGAAAAAGAGGAAATTAGCGGAGATCGGCATGGTAGTCCAGAAAGTTGTGGATGAAATGGCTAGGGAGTTCAAGGAGTGGCTGGAGGAGAAAAAAGGGAGTTAATTAATTATTTAAAGAAGTTTAAGACTATGGAACTTTTTGCTGCTAAGGGCTTTGAGGCTGGGCCTCATTAGCTTCAGGAGGAAGAATGAAGATTATGGCCTTGACTTGTAGGGGTTTAATCTCTATGGGCTCCCCTATAGTTCTGTTTTTGGCATGGTTAGTCCGTAAATTTTCACCCCAAATCATGTTCTTAATGCAAACCAAATCCAGTAGTTGTATTGTAGAAAAACTGTTTATATATTTAGGCTTTTCTAATGTCGCCTCTTCTAAGGAAGATGGTAGTGTAGGGGGTCTAGCTCTTTTTGGGGTTAATGATGTGAAATTTCAATTGTGCACTAACTACAAATACCTTTTGCCTATAATATATCAGATGTAAGATCTGGTTGCATGTATTAATGGAAGCTATTTTTTTGTATGAATCGCCTTATATCCATTTAAGGCATTTTGTGTTGGAGGAAGTAGTAAAGGAGATATAAACTGGGCCTAGCGAGTTTGTTGGGATGAGGGGCTTTAATTAAATAGAGTTCTTGACTCAAACGTTGGGGGTGCTTCTAATGTTCAGGGGCAAGAGGAGTTCATGCATTGGAGGTTGCATTTAGGTATTTCTGAAATTCCTTTCTTTGGGACCAAATATACATGGTGTAATAATAGACTAAGGGCTATGTGAATTTATGAAAAAATTAATAAGGATTATGGTCCTAGAGAATGGCTACAGGGACACCCGCATGCTTCTATTCTTAACATTCTTATCCTTGTACCGGGTCATTGTCCGATTATGCATGAACTAATAGAGCTTCTTAGTTCAAAAGAAGTCATATTCGATTAGAGGTCTGGTGCTTGGGTTTTCAAGAGGCGCAAGACCTAGTGCAACAGAGGTGGCAGGAGAATATTGATGGGACACCCATGTTCAAGGTTGTTAGGCGTTGGCGTGTTTTTATTTCGCCTACACGGTGTGAGCGCGTATTTGACTATTTCATTGTAAAGGTTTTATTGAAAAATATTTTAAAGTCGCCAACAAGTCTTTAAAGGAAGACTCATAAACCTAATCGGATATTGGGAAATCGTAGGGACAAATTAGGGACCTATCCAATCCGTCCTGACTCCATTGATGGTCAATGAACCGAAAATTGAGTTCGAGGGTGAGGGTAGGAACACGGTCATAATGAACCACATCCGCCCATTGTTGGCCTTTACTAAATATCTATTCATGTCAAGTTTTATGTAATAGAATAACCAAATAACATTTCCATGCACCCTAAAAATAATTTAGTATATGATGGTTTAGGAAACACATAAAAGACTACCTTTTAGTGATATGTTATTATGCAATCAGAATTACAAGGTACCTAACAGGTTGTCCAAATTATCTGATTAATATTAGAACAATTCTTTAGCTCTTGAATAGCAATAATAACATGTGAGGTGATAAAAAGGCAAGTAGCACAATCATAGCAATGCATATAATAAACAAAAACAAGGTGGAGGTTAGAATATTCAATAAGAACGTTTATTCATTAAAGATCTACATCAGGAAAGAAAGACTTAGTTACTTTAATAAAAAAAATAGGAATCTTATTCAAGGAACCTCAGGATTATACCGTGGCTAAGGTCTTAGAGATTGACAACCTTCGAGATGAGCAATCGTGAAGCCTGAAAATATGTATGTGTATGTAGATTTGAAAAGTATTTGTTTGCATGTGTTTTATAAAAATATGAGAGTTTTTAGAGAGATTTCGTAAGTATATTCGTAAAGTTCGAAGTGTAAAGTCGTATGCAAATTATATGAAAAAGCCTATCTTTAATTCGGAAAATTAAAGCCTATTTATAAGAAATCGAAACCCGCGCGTCACGCAGAGAGTGCGCCAGGCACCTTTCTGTGTGACGCACAATTATACATGTCAGGCTCACATTGATGCGCCTAACGCAACATGCCCAATCAGCTGCGTACATGTGGCGCACGCTTTAAAAAAAAGATAGAATTGACATTATGCCTGTTGCACAGAGGAGTGTGCCAGACGCACGACTTTGTGTGACTCATAGAGACGCGTGTCAGACGCACATTGCTGCACCTGATACAGCTTGGCTTGTGTGCTTGTCGCACGTCGGCGCGCTAGGTGCATGTTGGTGCGCTTCGCGCACCATCTTGCTTTTGACACCTTTTTAAATAAAATGCGTTTTAACAATTTGCTTTTATCTTTTAAATCCAGAAATCTGATTTTACAGGATAAAATTCGATTTTAATTATAAAAATATATTTGCAAATATTTATTAATTATCATTGAATAATTAATTGGGCATTTTCAAAAGATTGGGCATGAAAATATGATTTTGGATCATTACAATAAACTTTAACACTTTTAAAATAGTTTTGGCTCTTCGGGCTGCTCTGCCCTTGGGTCGGACCAATTAAGACAGCAGTATGTTTCATCATTGGGCCCTTGAATGGGGAGACACGATTATGTGTCTACACTAGGAAATGTGTTGTATTAGATACAACCTGTTTAAGTGGTGGAAGGAGTACAAAGAAAGGAATCAGATAGGCTGGGAGGATTGTATGTTAACTTGTGAAAAAGTTTAGATAGACCTGTCTCAGATGAGTAATGGGAACTCGAAGGCAGACATAAGGCGGTGTCAATTTGAGCAAGCCAGAGTTCGGCTGGATTATTGGAAACAAAGAGCAAAGGGGAAAGGGTTGGCCACGGAGGACTCAAACTCAAAGTGGCTTTATCGAAGAGCAATATATTTGAAGAGAAGAAATGAAATTATCATGCTTAAGGATAAGGATGGTCTGTGGAGATCAGTGAAGGAAGATATCCATAATGTTTTTTTAGGTCATTTCAAGGATATATTTCAATGTAGTGAAGAAGCGGTTAATCAATTGGAGAGGCCGAAGGAGGTGGCGAACATTGAGGACGACATTCTTAATAAAATCACGATTGACTAGGCTTCAGAGCTTCAGAAGGGTGTTTCTTGTGCTGAGATAAAGGAAAAGAGGCTATCTTCCAAGATGGGAGGCCTGAAAGACCTAAGACCTGATGGAATACCTACTGTTTTTTATCAGAAGTTATGGCCTCTTATGGAGGGGACACACGCTCTGTGGTATTGCACTTCTTTGGAAATGGGTATTTGTTGAAGAAATGGAATTTCACCCTGATTTGCCTAATCCCAAAGGTTAAGAGGCCTCATGAAGCTGGTCAGTTTAGACCTATTAGCCTTTGTAATGGCATATATAAAATCATTTCAAATGTTATTACCAATAGAATCAAGCCAATTCTAATAAGTATTGTTTCACCGTCACAGAATGTGTTTGTTCTGGGACATCTCTTAGTGGATAATTATCTCAAAGCCCATGAAGATCTTAATTTTTTAAAGCGTCATAAATAGGGGGATAAGTATCTCGTTGCACCGAAGATCAAGGTTAATTGGGATTTTTTAGAATGGCTTTTGGATAAAATGGGAATCCTGGGTGTTTTTAGACACTGGATTCTGCAATCTGTGACTATAATTTCCTATCATCTCTTGATCAATGGTGAAATGTCGGAGAAATTTAATACGTCCGGTGGATTGAGGCAAGGTAACCCTCTATCATCATATCTATTCATTCTGGTGATGGATGTTTTTGCACGGTTAATCTCCAAGTCGGAGGATGCATGACTCATCTAGGGTGTACAATTGGTAGGTCAGGTCCGTCAATATCGCTTTTACTTTTTGCTGATGATTCTCTTCTATTTTTAAGGCCACACCACAGTCTTGCACGACTATAAAAGAGATTCTTCCTAATTTAAGTCGCCTCTTTGGGGAGGTTATGAACTTCAGTAAATCCCATATTATGTTCACTTCAAACATGCCCAACAGATTGAATAGATTTTTGAGGAGTATTATTGATACTCCTTTTACGGATTCGTTAGGGAAATATTTAGGTTGCGATGTTGAGGTTGATGGTCATATATCGGGTAGATTCCAAGCTTTGTTGGAAAAGGTTCAGTGGAAGGTCGGTGGCTGGAAGCATCTTGCGCTTTCTTATGCAGGATGCGTTCTTCTGATAAATGATGTACTGGGTACTCTCTGCCAGCATGTACTCGGAGTTTTTCTTATCCCAAAAAGAATCGTAAATAAAATGAATGCCTTATTCATGAGGATCTTGTGGAGGAATTCAAGCAGTTGGAAGCCTATTTTTTGGAGGAAGAGACATATATTAGAAGTGCCTAAGGGTTGGGGTGGTTTGGGGATCAGGAACGTGCACTTTTTTGAAGAAGGCATTGTTGGTGAAGCAAACTTTTCGTATCGATTAGAATAGAGGGTCAATGTTTTCCCATATTCTAATTTCCAAATATAAATGCACCTTTATGTCAGCAGCTATGGAGGGTAAGTAGTTAGAAAGAGCTTCCTGGGGTATAGACCAAGCATGTAAAAAGGGATTTTATAGTATGGTTGGTAATGGCATGTTATGAATAATTGTTGGTTTATAAAGCAAGGATGTTCCTTGGCGGATTCCAATGTAGAAATGGTTAAGGATCTTATAATCACATGCAAATGTAAGTGAAATGCTTATCTCATTTGGAGATTGTTTTTTCAGGGAGTCAGCTTATAGGGTCTTAGCTACTCACATACCACATGCAAATGTGAATGATTGCTATATGTGGGGTAGGACTTCGCGGGGAAGGTAAACATGAAGGATATAAAGTTAGGGGTATGCATACTAGGGACTTTGGTGTTTACCTCATCTTGAGCCTAGCTAGCTCATTGTATTTTTAATACTTCCTACTCACAGATTACAAAAGTGTTATGTTTGAATGTTTTACAGAATTGTTCAGAATGATAGAAAGATTGGATTTGAGGTTGTGGGAAAGTTATTATATTATACATATATACATATATATATATACATATATACATATATACATATATACATATATACATATATACATATGATCTATACAGCTTTTAAATGAATTTTCAAGTATTCCTATATGTCTTGCCTGGACAATGAATGGTTTTGTTTTATTATAGTATGAAATCTTGCTCAGCATTTGGCTGATATTACAGTATCTAATGTGTAGGGACTTGAAGATAGTTAGCTTATGGTTGGGTTAAAAGAGCGTGTTGGATCTCTTTTAGCTTAATAGACATTAATAAGACTTCTGCTGTTATTTATTAGACTTTAGAATTTATATTCTGGTTTGTAATAATTAATTACTTTCTATCTAGTTGGTCGGTAATAATTATTTAAAATTTATTGTTTATTATTTCTAGTTAGAACCATTAGCCTTACGGTTATTATTATTAATTATCGCAGCGTAGCACCTATCAAATTTCCGAGTTTATTTATTATAAGAAGTTTTTAGAAGTCACTAGTGTAAAAAACAGCTTTTGCTACTTATCAAATGCTTTGGTTGATTAATTAACCCGAGCATTTGATGTCGGTTGACTAATCAACACGAGCATTTGTATCACAAATGCTCGGGTTGATCAACGGAGCACTTGGATAGTCAGGCGCGAGTTATTTTCTTTTGGTGAAATCCCCCCTGGCTAATGTAATCAACACCCCTCTCTTATCAGTTATCAATCCTAAGTCGCCTCTCCCTCCCAAGTCCTTCGCATCCTCCCCCACTCAGCCGTCCTCCGTCGTCCCGCCCTCCCAAGTCCTTCGCATCCTCCCCCACTGATCAGCCGTCCTCCGTCGTCGTCCTTCGCTTCCTCCCAGTCAGTCTTTCGCTTTAATCGAGTTTAGACATCGCTAGACCTCGTAACATCTACCGCTTCCTCCGCCGGATTTCGATTGGAACTCGCTTCGCACAAGTCCCTGGTCGCCGTTAAGTCTGCCGCAGTTCGAAGTCCCTGGCCGCAGTTCAATCTGAATTTTGTTCATAGCGTAATAATCGTTGCTGCTTCCACCACAGTCAAGATCCCTCAGGTTTCTTTCTTTCTCTCTCCAAAAATTTATGTGAAACACCCTAATTTAGCAATTTTCAATGTGCTTCTAATTATTCAAATTGCGCCTAGTTTGCATAATTCATTCAATTTATTTGCTACATGTTCCTCTGAATTTCGTTTTTTTTTTCTATAAATGCAAGTATTCATGGCAAGAGTCAATTTTTAGTCTTCATAACTGTTGCCAATTTTGTTGATTATGGCGGATTTGAATTAGAGTGTTTTTCATTGCCATTAATTGGAATTTGGATTTTGGGATTGGTGAATTAATGGCTAATTCCAACCGTATACTCTTTCAGGCTCGAATTCGCTAGCGCACTTGAATCAGTCTGCCGGATACTCCTCCAGGTTCGAATTTGATGTCAATTTCCCTAATTCCTTCAGGTTCAATTTTATCATAATTTGTAGGTTTTCCTGAATTACTCAAAATAATTCTAGGGTTTAATTTAATTAATTTCCTCAATCATTTCTCAAACTCTAATCTAGTAGGATGCTTTTAGCATGACATACCCCAAATTTGAAACTTGGTAGTAGTTTTGTGAACTGTGACTAGTTTTGGTGATTTTTCGCCATTAAATATAAGAGAATGACAACACTGCTCTTTCTTTTGTGGGTTATACCTTTTTATAATTCTTTGCAAGATCCAAGTTTTGTTTCCTTTGATTATTCTTAGGGTGTGAACAAGACTTATCATACTTTATCGGAACTTTTAGAAACTTGTCGTATTGAAACTATTCGGAATTTCTGAGAACTCTTTGAAACTATTCAGAATTTATTCTAAGTATTCCAAACTTATTAGACTTGAGACTTACTCTATAATGTGAAGTGAACAGATCTTAGTTGTCTGGTTAGTGTAGTACGGTTAGTATATTTCTAGTTATTTTTTTTTTGGCATTCTCAATTTTGAATTTTAATTTCTCTATGATTGATGATTCTTGTCCTACAATGTGGCGGATGTCTTATGTCTCAGGATTGCCTTACCACTAGCATTTTTTTTATCATACTCAGAGCTCCAGTATCTACATATTGAGTAGTTATTAAATGTACTATTTGGTACTTTGGGTGCCTAAATTGTAATGCTACGGTAAAGATCATCTACCTCATGAGTCATTCCTAGTATATAACTACCAAATGAGAATTATAGTTAACAGTGAGCTAATATATTACACCTCGTCCGTGATTAAGTTCTATTAAAGGAAGTTATTAGTAGGGGATGAATGACTACTTCTTTTGTCTGCTAAAGTCGTTGCTAATATCAATCCTCTCCTTTTGGTTATAATGCTCAGGGTGCCTACATATCTTACACCCCGTCTGTGTCTACTTGCTTCCACGCGCTCTCTCTCTCTCGGTCTCCCACATGTTAGTTGTGCTCCCTCTTACTCTTATGTAAAATTAGTTAGCATCTTTGTTCAAATGATTTACTTGTATGTTAATTTTGAATCATTAAGAATGCTTTAAGAATCAAGGACTGAACTTTATTCGAAAGTTTGTTTTTATTATGCACAATTAAAGTATCATCATAATCATATGCCTAGATACCCATCCAAGACTTACTCATTAGGAGTAAGTCTTGGATAGTCCCCATTTTGGGACTGTTCTTAGACATTTGATCTCACTTAGGTGGTAAATGTATGTTTTCTTTTCGTTTCTATGGAAAATCACAGCTACTCATTTCCCTAATTTGTCCTTTGGGTGCATATGTAGATATGTAATTACCTACATTGTGTACTTGGAGAACTGTAGGGAAATGCTGCCGGATTTTCCATAGAATCGAAACGCTGACATACATTTACTAGTGGGATTAGACGTCAAAGGATGGGTTAGGTTGGAGTGATAAGGACCTTTGAAAGACATGCATATATTCATGCTATAAATCTTCTTTTGAATTTGTATCTTCATATTGTTTAATGCTTAAATGATTGACAATGTGTTATTATATGTGTTTAATTAGTCGTTAAAGGTCTGTTTGAATGGCGAGAGATCGTTCGTGGATGTATGGTAACATTGATTCGTCGAAATTTGTGGATGGGGTACTGGAATTTTGTGATTCTGCCTTAAAACATCAAGCTAGGACGGGGGCTTTGGGATTTTATTGTCCTTGTATTAAGTGTAGTAATGTGTTCAAAGTCAATGGTATTGAGTTGCTTAGGGAGCATGTACTTCGTAATGGGTTTAGGCCTGAATACCATGTGTGGATTTGGCATGGTGAGGAAGGAGTTTATGAAGGGAATTCTTGTGCAAATGATGTCCATGAGCAAGAAGACGCATCTGAGGAAATGGAGTATGATATTGAGGACGAGATTGATGATGATGACAATGATTATGTGGATGAGATGATGGATGGTGTCGAGGATGATTTAGGACAACATTCTCGTGTTTTTGAGTCTTTGAAAGAGGCAGCACAAAAGCCACTTTATCCTGGTTGTAAAAAATTTACCAAACTTTCTGTCGTGTTGACACTTTTCAACATTAAGTCAAAGGGAAATTGGACCGATATTAGTTTCACTTCCCTGTTGGAAGTGTTAAGTGAGATGTTTCCCGATGGCAATGAACTTCCAAAGTCGACTTATTATGCTAGAAAGCTTATGTGTCCCTTTGGCTTAGAGTACAAGAAGATACATGCTTGTCCAAATGACTGCGTGTTATATAGGAATGAATATGACAATTTCGATGAGTGTCCACGGTGCGGGAAGTCACGTTACAAGCGTAAAGGGGCTGGAGGTACGAAAGGGCCCCCAGCTAAGGTGTTGTGGTATCTTCCAATAATACCTAGATTCAAGCGGTTGTTTTCCATAAAAAAAGATGCAAAAAATCTGAGGTGGCATGCAGACGGAAGGAAGATTGATAGTTTGTTGAAGCATCAGGCAGATTCTCCTGAGTGGAAGAGTATTAATAGATTGCATAAGCCATTTGGGAATGAAGATCGTAATTTGAGGCTTGGACTATGTACAGATGGGATGAATCCATTCGGAAGTATGAGCTCTTTGCATAGTACATGGCCTGTGCTTTTAGTTATATATAACTTGCCTCCTTGGTTGTGTATGAAACGCAAGTACATGATGTTGTCGCTACTAATCTCGGGTCCTAAACAACCCGGAAATGGCATAGATGTCTATCTTGCACCACTTATCGATTATCTCAAAAAGTTATGGGATGAAGGGGTTTCTGTGTTTGATGCTCATGCTAATGAGATGTTCACCTTGCGTGCAATGCTTTTCTGCACCATTAACGATTTCCCTGCGTACGGTAACTTATCTGGGTATAAGAATAGAGGTAAGAAAGCATGTCCGATATGTATGGATGACATGGAATCCACATTCATTCCTAATTGCAAACATGTCTACATGCCCCACCGAAAGTTCTTACGACCCGACCACCCTTTTCGTAAGAAGAAGAAGGCATTTTATGGGTCTGTTGAAGAGGGTGTAGCTCGTAGACCATTGACTGGTAAAGAGGTTTATGAGCAACTAAAGGGTGTTGAAACGATATTTGGTAAAACATTGAAAGAGAAGAAAGGATTATGGAAAAAGGAGTCTGTCTTTTGGACACTCCCCTACTGGAAAGACCTAAAGGTTAGACATTGCCTCGACGTCATGCATATAGAAAAAAATGTATGCGATGCCATTCTTGCGACGCTTATGAATATTCCCAATAAGACAAAGGATAACAAGACCTCACGATTGTACTTGGAAGAGAAAGGAGTTCGGCCAGAATTGTGGCCTCAGGACAAGAAAGGTAAGAAGAGGAAGAAATATGAAAAAGAAACAAATCTTGAGGAAGACAAGAAGGGGAAAGAATCCGAAGAAAACAGAAATCTCGAGAAAGTCAAGGTTAAAAAGAACAAAAAAAAAAGTCGACAATAGGAATTATTTGCCTCCAGCTTGTTATACGTTGTCCAAGGAAGAGAAGCGGATTTTTTGTGAGTCTTTGTATGGCATTAAGGTTCCGTCGGGGTACTCATCTAATATGAAAAGATTTGTATCTTTGAATGGCGAGTTGAAATTAGGGTTTATGAAATCTCATGATTGCCATGTTATGATGCAAGTATTTTTACCGATTGCTATTCGTGGGATACACTACCAAAACATGTGAGGTAAGCTATTACTGAACTATGCTCATTTTTCAACACGATATGTAGCAAAGTGCTTGATCCGACAAGAATTTATGCTCTTCAAGCTGATGTGGTAGAGACTCTTTGCAAGTTTGAAATGTATTTCCCACCTGCATTCTTTGACATAATGGTTCATCATATCGTCCATCTAGTTCGTGAAATAAAGCTTTTTGGTCCATGTTTTTGAGGTGGTGTTATCCTTTTGAAAGACGAATGGGTACTTTACAAGATAAAGTGAGGAATCCTGCACAACCTGAAGCTAGTATCATTCAAGGCACCGTGGGCGATGAAGTTGGTAATATTATAGCCGAGTATTTGGCTAGTGCTGAACCTATCGGACTTCCTACATCTCGACATGATGGAAGAGTTGGAGGCCAGGGTACGATTGGCTCAAAATTAGTCACACCTCCAAGGGATAGGCGCCTACAAGCACACTTATATGTGTTGCATCACGTTGCAGCAGTGCATCCGTATTTGGCTGAGCATATGGAGGTGCTACGGGCTGAAAATCCTTCCAAAGGGGATAGGGCATTGATGCAGTTGCACAATAAGACGTATATTGATTGGTTTCATGATCGAGTAATATGTCAACAACAAGATGATGTATCTGAAACTATTAAGTGGTTAGCATTTGGTCCTCGTGAAGCTGTCAACAAATATAAGGGGTATGATATCAACGGATTTACATTTTGGAGTGAAGTTCAAGATCAAAAGTCATCATCACTGCAAAATAGTGGTGTTTCTGTTTTGGCGTCATCTACATTTTATGCGAGCACTAAGGATCGAAATCCGGTGGATGCCAAACTGTTATACTATGAGCGAATTCAAGAAATATGGGAGCTTAACTACTCTAGTTTCAAGGTTGGTCTGTTCTGTTGCAAATGGATAGGTAATAATCGGCGTTTTGTAAGAAATGATGACCCTTGTGGATTCACTCTTGTAGACTTGGGTCATTTGCATGAAAGTGACGAGCCATTTATACTTGCAACACATGCTAAGCAAGTATTCTATGTAAGAGACCTTGCTGATCATAAGTGGTGTATTGTTGTACCGGGAAAAAGAAGTATCCTTGGCATTGGCGATGTTGATGAAGAGGAAGAGTATGATGCTTTTGAGGACAGCCCGCCTTTCATCAATCCCAAAATCGATGTAACACGCGATGCAGATGTCGACACAAATTATATGCGTGTAGATCACACGGAAGGGATACTTGTCGACTTCTGAGAATGATATATTCACAAGGTATTATATGACAAAAAACCGGAGCATTTGATGATTTTTAAAGATTAAAAATGAACAAATGCTCCAGTTTTTATTACAACCGGAGCATTTGACAGGTTAAATGCTCCGGTTTTTATTACAACCGGAGCATTTGTTAATTGTCCAACTGCTCGTATGACGTCTGCTACGCGTTAAATACGGAGCATTTGATGGGTTTTTAACCGGAGCAATTGATGTTTTGTGTACTAGTGAGTATTAGAAATTCAGGGTTGTTACAGTTGGTATTTAGAGCTTTAGTTACTAAGACTTCTTTAAGATGACCTTAAACAAGAATAGGTAAATAAATTTGTTAAAATCCAAAAGCCGTTGTGAGGAAGAGATATGGGAAATCAAGGAATTATATTATTATTATGATGTGATGCTGGCATGTACTTCTCTTTTCATTTTCTTGCTTGATTTAGTGGAGTTTAAAAACTAATAAAATTGTGAACTATGAAAGTTCTCGCATTTTATTTATTTATTTGCTAAGGGTGAATCAATTTTTGTCTATCTTTATTTCTATTGTGATTTAAGATGATGCGTAGACACGCGCGTGCTAAAAGCTCCAGTTCAAATCGTATGATGCGCAAGATAGCTCAATCCACTCGACCATTAACTGATGATGTGGAGACACCTGTTGAGGCTTAAGATGCGACTCTTACTACTCCTGTTACTCTCGTTTCTGACAATGTTAGTTCCAAAACTGTTGTGATTGCTAAAGCAATTGACCAGAAGAAACCTTCTTCTTTTGATGGTGAGGGTGACCCTACCAAGATGGAGAACTGGATTAGAGAGTTTGACAAAATCTTTACCACTCTCCAAGTACCTGATGAGACGAGGGTTGATGTTGTTGCCTACTATCTGGTTGATGTTGTTGCCTACTATCTGGTTGAGTATGCTGATATTTGTTGGACTCACAATAAGTTTGATCTGACTACTAAAGTGACTGTGGATGAGGAAGGGGAAGACCTCATGGAAGAGAAAGAGTTAGGTTGGACCGAGTTCAAGAAGACGATCCGTGATGAGTTCTTTCCAGCCCATATGAGGAAGAGGATGGAGTTTAATGATCTCGTGTAGCTGTGGTATCCGATTTTTTACTGTCTTAATTAACGGTTTGAATCCCACGAAAGTCTCTCATTGGACTATGAGTTTTAGAAAATTTGGAAGTCGCCACCCTATTAATATATGAATAAGGACAGATTTATTTAATAAATCATTTTAAAATCAATTTCAAGAAATATCATTTAAAACGATAATGACTTTATAAGGATAAGGCTTTTTTGAAAATTGTGAACTATGAAATTTCATACCATGAGATAGGGTTCGGGGTTTAGGTTAAGAGGTGCGAATATCTGGAACTCGTCTCCTTTTCCGTTCTAAAGAACGGGCTCTTACTAAATGCGTTATTTTCCATATTAAAGTAATCATGGCTATTAAAAAGAAAGAAAATCACATAGTTTGCACATGTACACATCAACCATTTTTAGTTAGGACCAATATATCGTTTGTACATGGTAGGTTTGAGCACTGAAGTTGCACTAATCCACTCATGGATCAAAACCATCGTAGTTCGATCTTATGTCTCACCCTAAATGGTCAATTCCATTGGGGGAAGAAAAGGAAAGAATAGATTACGAATAAATCACCTTTAGAATTAAACAAATCTATTAGGGTTAAGGTAATCACTCTAATTAGTGATTGAAATGGGGTTATGCTAATCACTTTAATTATTGATTAAATATGAGGGAGGATTAAGATAATCACCTTAATTAGTGACTAAACTTAAGAGGAAAGATAATCACCTTGATTAGTGATTAACAATAAAGGTTAGGAAGTAATCACCTTACTTGATGATTATTCAAGGTTTAGGATAATCACTCCAATTAGTGATTAAATGAGAAAAATAATCGTCCTAATTAACGATTATTAAGGTTTAAGATAATCACTCTAATTATGATTAAATAAGAAAAATAATCGCCCTAATTAACGATTATTAAGGTTTAAGATAATCACTCTAATTAGTGATTAAATATGAACGGTTAAATTAATCACCTTAATTAGCGATTAAAAGGAAGGTTAGGATAATCACCTTAATTAGTGATTAAACATGATGAAAGGTTAAGTTAATCACCCTAATTAGTGATTAACCTAGGTTTAAGATAATCACCCTAATTCATGATTAAATGAAGAGTTTGAGTCAATCGCCCTAATTAGCGATTAATCAAGGATTGAAATAACCACCTTAGTTAGTGATCACGTTTATGATTTTCAAGAGGTCTTAGAGGTTTGCTTCCTAATTTGAAGGCTTTCAAGAAATAATCTTACACTAGGGGAAAAAAAGGAAGGGCTGCGCTGGAAGGGCTGCGGTTTTTAGGCTAACCGCAGCCCTATTAGTGAAGGGCTGTGATTAGCGCAAAAACCGCAGCCCTTCGTGTATGAAGGGCTGTGGTTTTTGGGCTAATCGCAGCCCTTCACTTTCATTTTTTTTTTTTTATTCAATTAATTTTGCGCGCATACATACAGTACCCCCATTTCAATTTCCCTCCCTTAGATAAAATTCACGAGCGAACTTCTCCTTGCGCGAAACCCTACTAAATTGACCCACCACCAGAGCGCCACTACCACATTGACCCACCACCAGTGCGCCACCACCACGCATTTCACGCACCACCAGCACACACCGCCACGACGACGCAACAACTCAGCGCACCACGCATTAGTTCATTCTCTCCTCCACTGCATTGACGCCACCACCAGTGCTCCACCACCACGCAGCTGCAACACCTTGCGCACCACCTTGCGCTCCTTCTTCTTCTCTTCTCTCCTCCACTACTGCATTGTTTGTGGAGCATCCCTTCTCTCACTCTCTTTCGGTAATTCCCCTCTCACTATCTCTCCTCTTTTACATTTCTCTAATTTTTGTTTAATTTCATTGGATTTTGAAATCAACTTCTATTTTTTGTTGTAAAATGTGCTTGTATTAGCTAAAACAGTGATTGTAGGGGGTGGGGGGGGAAGGTTAGGGGAAGGTGGGTAGGGGTGGGGGTGTTGGGCAGGTGGTGGGGGGAGGGCTGGCGGGGTGGGGGGAGGGCTGTGGATGCTGGGCATGGGGGGGGGGGGGGGGCTGGGGGGGTGGGGAGGGTTGTGGATCTTTGGGCGGGGGTGGGGGAGGGTTGGGGGAGGCCGGACGGGGGTGGGGGGAGGGCGGGCGGGGGGTGGGGGAGGGTGGGGATCTTTGGGCGGGGGTGGGGGAGGGCTGAGGTATAATGTAACTATTATGTAGATTTTTAGGCTTCCATCTGTTGTTGGTTGAATTTCGGAAACGAAAAGGTTATTTTACGCCTACATGGCAATGAGGGAGTGTAGTGGGGGCGCAGTAGTGGCGGCGGTGGTGGTGGGGCTATTGCAAATGTGGAGAGTCAGGTCACATGGCAATCGAAAGCCCATCTGGTGCTGTCCACATTTATAACAGTTCCAACTCCGCCGCTACCAGCTGATGGGCATTCCATTGCCATGTGACCTGATTATTCTCGGGTCATTTTAGGCCTATTTTCGCCTTTCGTGTCCAATTCGTACATGTCGAGTCATTTAACCCCAAATTCTTTTTGAACATGACTATATGAGGTATAATGTAACTATTGTGTAGATTGTTAGGCTTGCATCTGTTGTTGGTTGAATTTTGGGAACGAAAAGGTCATTTTACGCCTACATGGCAATGAGGGAGTGCAGTGGGAGGGCAGTAGTGACGGTGGTGGTGGGGCTGTTGCAAATGTGGAGAGTCAGGTTACATGGTAATCGAATGCCCACCTGGTGCCACTAGTAGAATAAATGCTTATTGATGCGGTCATTAAGTGACCTATTGCGACGGTTTTCGCCGCGCAGCAATAAAGGGCACAGCAATAGGTAAATTATATATTGCTGCGGTTTTAAACCGCACCAATAGAGCAACCTATTGCTGCGGTTCCTACCCAAAACCGCAGCAATAGGTAATGTTAATAATAATATAAAAAAAAAAAAAGTAACCTATTGATGTTGTTGTTTGGTAAAAACAGCGGCAATAGGTTGCCTATTGCTGCTGTTTTTACCAAACAACAACAGCAATAGGTTGCCTATTGCTGCTGTTTTTACCAAACAACAACAGCAATAGGTTGTTTATTTTTTTTTTAAAAAAAAAATTCATACATTTCTAATGTCATACTTCACCCACGCAACATTTTGACAAAGAAAACCACACAACCAGATTTTTTGGAATTCATTCAAACATCAAATGAATTAATAAAGCCCATAACTACCGCATTTACATTTGATATTATAAGAAATGAAACTATGAAACACACCAAATCTGAAAAATATAACCAATACCAAAAACTAAAATATCATATTCATTACAAAATTAAATTGGAAATTAAACTAAAATAGAAACTCTAAAATAATTCATTAAAAAAAATAAAAACAAAAAAATAGAAATCCTAAACATAATCTAAACTGAAAATAAAAAAAAATTAAGAAAATAAAAAATACGTTGGTGCAGATCTGGTGAACGGCGCCGGGAAGGAGATGAAGGAGACGAACCATTGGTCTGAGCGCCGACGAAGGAGACCAACGGAGGCCGACGAAGGAGATCAACGAACCGTTTCTCGATGTGCGGCGAAGGACGAGCGAAGGACGAGGAGACCAACGATGGTCGGCGAAGGACGAGCGAGCGACGAGGAGATAACGAATGTTCTGTTCGCCGGTTGAGGAGCAACGAACGACCAGCCTCGAGATCTGAAGATGAAGAACGAGTGATGATGGAACGACAAAAAAAACAGAATTTCCAGATTTAAAAAAAAAAAAAAGAAAATGATGATGATGAAGAATGCTGAAAGCAATGAGAGAAGAACGAATGAGTGAGGCGCCAAACTCGTCGGAGAAGAACGAATGAGTGAGGACGAAAGAGATGAGAGGGTCGAAGAGCAGAGAGGGTGAGAGAGAATCTGAAACTGAGAGAGGATGAGAGAGAGTTTCAAAGAGAGGCGTGAGAGAGAGTTTCAATGAGAGAGGCGTGAGAGAGTATTAAAAACCCTAAATTGTACAGATCTTGTAAGGGATATTGCTGTTGTTTGTTGAAGAAACCGCAGCAATATATTAAATTATTATTAAAAAAATAATATTTTAATCTATTGCTGCGGTTTCTCCTGGAAACCGCAGCAATAGATCTGGTCAAAAAGTCAACTTAAGTTTGAAAATTGTCCCGTTGGAATCTATTGCTGCGGTTTTCGGCCGAAACCGCAACAATAGGTATATTTTATATTTTACCTTTTCTTTTGACGTGGTTTATTGCTGCGTATGGGTAAAACCGCAGCAATACCACCGCAGCAATAACCAAAAATTCTACTAGTGTGCTCTCCGCATTTATAATAGTTCCAACTCCGCCGCTACCAGCTGATGGGCATTCCATTGCCATGTGACATGGTTCTCGGGTCATTTTAGGCCTATTTTCGCCTTTCGTGTTCGATTCGTACCTGTCGAGTCATTTAACCCCTAATTCGTTTTGAACATGATTATACGAGATATAATGTAACTATTGTGTAGATTGTTAGGCTTGCATATGTTGTTGGATGAATTTCGGGAACGAAAAGGTCATTTTTGGCCTATTTTCGCCTTTTCGCGCCCAATTCCTATTTCTCGAGTCATTTAACCGCAAATTATTTTTAAACATGATTATATGAGGTATAATGTAACTATTGTGTATATTTTTAGGCTTGTATATGTTGTTGGTTGAATTTCGGGAACAAAAAGGTCATTTTAGGCCCATTTTCGCCTTTTCGCGTCCAATTCCTATTTCTCGAGTCATTTAACCCCAAATTCTTTTTGAATATGATTATATAAGGTATAATGTAACTATTTTGTATATTTTTGGGCTTGTATATGTTGCTGGTTGAATGTCGGGAACGAAAAGGTCATTTTAGGCCTATTTTTGCCTTTTGGCGTCCAATTCCTATTTCTCGAGTCATTTAAACCTAAATTCTCTTTGAACATGATTATATGAGGTATAATGTAACTATTGTGTATATTTTTAGGCTTGTATATGTTCTTGGTTAAATTTCGGGAACGAAAAGGTCATTTTAGGCCTATTTTCGCCTTTTCGCGTCCAATTCCTATTTCTCGAGTCATTTAACCGTAAATTCTTTTTAAACATGATTATATGAGGTATAATGTAACTATTGTGTATATTTTTAGGCTTCTATATGTTGTTGGTTGAATTTCGTGAACGAAAAGGTCATTTTAGGCCTATTTTCGCCTTTTCGCGTCCAATTCCTATTTCTCGAGTCATTTAACCCCAAATTCTTTTTGAACATGATTATATCTGGTATAATGTAACTATTGTGTATATTTTTACGCTTGTATATGTTGTTGGTTGAATTTCGGGAACGAAAAGGTCATTTTAGGCCTATTTTCGCCTTTTCGGACCAATTCCTATTTCTCGAGTCATTTAACCCCAAATTCTTTTTGAATATGATTATATGAGGTATAATGTAACTATTTTTTACATTTTTGGGCTTGTATATGTTGCTGGTTGAATGTCGGGAACGAAAAGGTCATTTTAGGCCTATTTTTGCCTTTTGGCGTCCAATTCCTATTTCTCGAGTCATTTTTTCTCGAGTCATTTAAACCTAAATTCTCTTTGAACATGATTATATGAGGTATAATGTAACTATTGTGTATATTTTTAGGCTTGTATATGTTCTTGGTTAAATTTCGGGAACGAAAAGGTCATTTTAGGCCTATTTTCGCCTTTTCGCGTCCAATTCCTATTTCTCGAGTCATTTAACCGTAAATTCTTTTTAAACATGATTATATGAGGTATAATGTAACTATTGTGTATATTTTTAGGCTTCTATATGTTGTTGGTTGAATTTCGTGAACGAAAAGGTCATTTTAGGCCTATTTTCGCCTTTTCGCGTCCAATTCCTATTTCTCGAGTCATTTAACCCCAAATTCTTTTTGAACATGATTATATCTGGTATAATGTAACTATTGTGTATATTTTTAGGCTTGTATATGTTGTTGGTTGAATTTCGGGAACGAAAAGGTCATTTTAGGCCTATTTTCGCCTTTTCGCGTCCAATTCCTATTTCTCGAGTCATTTAACCCCAAATTCTTTTTGAACATGATTATATGAGGTATAATGTAACTATTTTGTATATTTTTAGGCTTGTATATGTTGTTGGTTGAATTTCGGGAACGAAAAGGTCATTTTAGGCCTATTTTTACCTTTTCGAGTCCAATTCCTATTTCTCGAGTCATTTAACCGCAAATTCTTTTTATTAATGATTATATGAGGTATAATGTAACTATTGTGTATATTTTTAGGCTTGTATATGTTGTTGGTTGAATTTCGGGAATGAAAAGGTCATTTTAGGCCTATTTTCGCCTTTTTGTGTCCAATTCCTATTTCTCGAGTCATTTAACCCCAAATTCTTTTTGAACATGATTATATGAAGTATAATGTAACTATTGTGTATATGTTTAGGCTTGTATATGTTGTTGGTTGAATTTCGGGAACGAAAAGGTCATTTTAGGCCTATATGAGGTATAATGTAACTATTGTGTATATTTTTAGGCCTATATTTTTAGGCTTGTATATGTTGTTGGTTGTATATATTTTGGGTAAGTCGTGATAAAATTAGCGCGAGTACAAAAGCTAGGAAGTATTATCATCATTTGGGTGCTCATTCGTACAATGAGGCGAGAGATAAGTGGATGTTCAGCCATTACCCCACAATAGGGTCGACAACGGCAACAGGGACTAGCTCTACGACGACAGTTGCACAGCCTCAGCAACCAGATAGAGTCCTCGATTGGTGGTGTTCGATGCATGGGGTTGATGCAAAGGGAAAAAGAGTCTTGCCTGATCCCGGAACACAACAGATAGCCAACGCCATTGTAAGCACAAAAAAAATGGTTATATAAGGTATATATAATATAACTTTTGCGTTCACGAGCATTTCTCTCTTATCCTTATGTAGATTGGCTTGAAGGAAAAAGAGGCAACTGGTGAGTTCACTCCTAAAGGACACATTGATGCATTGCACGAAACTTTAGGAAAGGACCACAGTGGACGCGTGAGGGGTGTAGGAGGTGTCTGCCTCGTCTTAAGAAAGGTATATGGTGATCAATACACTACAGCGATAAAATCAAGTGCAAGTAGTGTGAATTCGGCAGCGTCAGTAGATGTGGAAGCTATGAAAGCTGCAATTCAGGAGGAGCTCAGGGAGGAGATGACACATAACTTCAACGCCATTTTGGAGCAAATGGGTTTACCGACTTTTGCTGCATTCAAGAAGGGTAGTGATATTACACCTAGCCAGTCGACCAGTGATCCACGAACATCTATTGATCAGATGATACCTTTACCTGATCCACCTGTAGTACCCGAGTTGAAGGTAATCACTTAATCTCTTTGCTTTGTTAAACAACTATTGTTCTTAAATGCATGAAATTCTTACTATATGTTGTTTCATAGACTAACTATAAATGGAGTTTTTTTAAAGGAAGAGACACCATGTGAACTATTAGCTCGAGGAGATGGTTATGATAGTTTCTTTCTCGTAGCTTATGGCCATGCACAACCCCCTAGTGACAAAGTACGATTGCATAACCAGTTAGTGGATGATAATCACTATGTGGTCACCCTCAATGAAATTGTGTCTGGTTTCGAAGAATTACCTCTTCCGCTGCCGAAGCCAGAAGTTGGTCTACAGTTACTGAATGATGCCCTTGGCAGTTATGTTCTATGGCCACGTGCATTGGTTCGGTTTTCAGATGAGGTACAATGATTAACATACATATATATATGGGTGTTTTCTTTTATAGCTCCTATGATAGTCAGTAATATCTTTACTTTAAACTAATTACTAGGTTTGGGGGAAGGCCGACTCACATGACAGGAAGGGAAAGAAGGCATGTTCACTTGATAAGAAAGCAAGTTTACGTGATGAAGGTGAACGAAATGTGGTGAAGGGAAATGTTTCTGTGACAAAGAATCCACTTATTATCGAGCCAGAGGTGGTGCGAGGCCTTAGTATTCCATGCTTTTGGTTACATGAGTGCGCTACCGATTTACCCGATGACAGTACAATAGAGGTTACTTTGGGGGCGCAACAATTCCACTACTTTGAGGAGTCATCGACATTCATTTCTAAGCTCGATATTAAAGAATTCTTATGTGCGATAGAGTTGAATGTTTTCATGATACAAACTTTCATGAGGTAATACATAAGTATATAAATTAAATATACATATACAAATGCCTTAAGTAGTAGTTTTCAATTCAACTTCCATAATAAGTAAGTTTACTTTTAATCAATATGATTTCTCAGGTTATTATACAATGAATTGATTGCAACATCAAGTGAGTCAATGTTTGGTTGGTTATGTCCAAACATAATACGAGATGGCAATTTCTTAAAAAACAAAGCCGAAGTGAAAGAGTATCTCGATATGAGTTTGAAAGCATCATCTCATTTAGGATATCATCAGATCATCCTTGTCCCGTATATTGAACAGTATGCTTGTTAAACACGCTTTACTTTTATTTCGATAATTAAATTCACCTCGTAATTGTTCTATGATTAATAATAACTACATTTTCTTGTTGTAGGGCTCATTGGACACTGCTTGCGATATGTTTGTCACGTAACGAAGTCTACCACTTTGATTCTTTGCGTCGACAACCACCACGGTCCTTACTAATCAAATCATTGTTAAATAGGTAGCCTAATTGAAACTAAATATATGCGCACTTATTAATAATTACACATGCATTATTCATAATCTTTATATATATATAAACAGTTAGTACATCTAATCTTATAATAATGTATTAATGTAGTGTGATGAAGCATATTAGTACAACAGGACTGCGAGCACCAAAAGCTCCTGCTTGGATATCAGTCGAGGTAACATGACTAATTTTTTTGTCGTTATATAGAAACACTTTTCGCCACATACTACACATCTAACATGAATGTCATTGGATGCATCCTTTGGTGAACATTTAGTGTCCGCAACAAGATGATGGACTTGCATGTGGCTATTACGTGCTTAGGTACATGTTCGATATTGTCAACCATTGCACTAACGTCGATGATCTTCAAAAGGTATGTAACTTATTAGTATATGTTAGTTTAGATTAGATCGATTGGTAATAGGTATCAATTGGTTTAGAAACCAAAGTAGCACATGCATAATTGAAAAAAATGACCCCATTCTACCCTAAAACATGGTACTTTGATGCATTTCATATAAATATGAGGTATAAAAACTAGTGTGTACATTTTTAGGCTGGCATTTGTTGTTGGCAGAATTTAGGGAACGAAAAGGTCATTTTACGCCAACTTTCGCCTTTTCGTGTCCAATTCGTACCTATGGAGTCATTTAACCCTAAAATCTTTTTCAACATGATAATATGAGATATAATGTAACTATTATGTAGATTTTTAGGCTTGCATTTGTTGTTGGTTTAATTTCGGGAACGTAAATGTCATTTTAGACCTATTTTAGCCTTTTCGCTTCCAATTCGTACTTATCGAGTCATTTAACCCCAAATTTTTTTTGAACATGATAATATGAGGTATAAGGTAACTATTGTGTTGATTTTTAGGCTTGCATTTGTTGTTGGTCGAATTTCGGGAACGTAAATGTAATTTTAGGCCTATTTTCGTCTTTTCGCGTCCAATTCCTATTTCTCGAGTCATTTAACTCCAATTTATTTTTGAACATGATAATATAGGTATAATATTACTAGTGTGTAGAGTTTTACACTTGCATTTGTTTTTGAATGAATTTCGGGAAGGTATATGTCATTTTTTTTACTATTAACTACGGTAAATGATTGAATTCTTATATTATGTGTTTATTCCTTGGTTGTTTTGCAAGGTTTATATGAATAACACAACAAGTTTGAGGGCTTTCACCATAGAGGAATTAAATGAAGTTCGGGATAAGTTGGCGACCTACCTTTGTGATGATTGCTTATGATACATTTTTGTGGATTTTGCGATATAATTAGATAGTTGGTATATATCGTCAATTCTATGTACACTTTTTACATTATTAAATATATATATTTAAAGTTAATTATTACGTTGAAAAACTTGTGATATATTGCAATTCGATCTTTTTTTTTTTGTGTCGAAGGGAGGTGTAGGGCCCGGGGGGCGCCACGGTGGGGTGCAAGGCTGGGGTCTGGGCTGGGGCTAGGGGGCCCGGTGGGGTGCTGGACTGGGCTAGGGGGCCTGGTGGGGTCTTTGGGGTGGGTGGCGGCGGGGGGGGTTGGGGATGGCGGAGGGTGGGGGTGGGGTGCGGGTGTGGGTGCAGGAATGGCTGGCAGCAGGGGGGTTGGGGATGGCAGAGGGTGGCCTTGTTGGGGTGTGGGTGGGGGTGCGGGGAGTGCAGGGGGTGCGGCGGTGTGGGGAGGGCTGGCAGCAGGTGGGGGAGGGAGGGGGGCGGGGGGTGTGGGGAGGGCTTGGGAGGTCCGGGCAGCAGGTGGGGAGGGGGGGTCCGGGCGGGGGAGTGGAGGGGAGGGGAGGGGCTGTGTGCGGGGTGTGGGGAGGGCTGGCAGGGTGTCGGGAGGGCTGGCAGGGGGTGGGGGTGCTGAATTTCTTTTAAAAAAAAATTCTGAATACGAAGGGCTGCGGTTTTAGGTCTAGACAGCAGCCCTTCACACATAGAAGGGCTGCATTCTAGACCCAAAACCGCAACCCTTCGTTGTGAAGGGCTGCGGTTTAAAACCGCAAGTGAAGGGCTGCTACGGAAAGGGCTACTAGCTAAAAACGCAGCCCTAAGGGCTGTTTTGACCGCAGCCCTTCCGTTTTTTTCCACTAGTGTTAATTGAAGATTATTAAGTCATTTAGAGAGAAATGATCAATTTGAGATCAAATTTGGATATTTTGTTTGGCTATCGGAATTTGGCCATTCAAAGCGAGACACGTGAAACGGCCTAAAATCAATTTGGAGATCATAATTACCAATCTAATTATGTCAAATTATATGATTAATCCATTTGAATATGGAGAACACACTTTTAAAATGTAAGATGGATCATCATACAATTTAACTTAGTTAGATTTGCAATTTTTCCACTTAATTGAGATTGAGTCATTTGATTCATATACTATGATATATTGGCCCAACATGCAACATTTGTAACATTGGTCGCTCATTTTATTCAAAAGGATTGTGGAATTATTTATGAAAATTATGCATAAACATCTCCATGTTTTTTTATTAATTGAGTGATGTAATAACTATTTACAAAAAAATATTATTACAACAATATGTACAAATTCTATGATCTATACAAAGTTTTCAATCTTGATATTCACCATGATGCTCCTTGATCTTCATTTCCTTGAATGGGCTTTGGAATTCATGTTTATTTGTAATATAAACTTGTGAAAGTTAAAGATTAATTCACCTCTTTGATTTTGATTTTTTATGACAATCTTTATTGATTTTTATTTACATGATAAAATGAGTCATTTTAAGATAAACTTAAAATTTCATGATTTTTAATTAACATTTTGTATGAAGAAAACAATTTTTTTATGAAAGTTGAGTTAACCACTTTATTTCATTTTCCAGATTGCACTTTTGTTCTTATACTGACTTGCGAAAATCATAACTTTCTGTAGAAAGTGTTAAATTGATAATTTTATACATCTATAGATAGATCAATGAGTTCTTTATGTTGTGTCAAAATTTCATAAACGTTTAATGACAACTCAAATTATGGTGAATTATATGTCAAAAATGGCCGAAACAGGACCTCTATTCAATTTGTTCTTTAAAATCCAACTTATTGAACTTAGTTTGAAATTAATATTAGTATGAACATTCTAGACACCTTGAAAGAATAGACTGGAAATTTTCACATCAATTGGACACATTTAAGACCACTTTTGGTTTGTTTTCTTAACTGAAAAGAAAATCCGTTTTTCTGGAATTTAGTGATTTACATCAACGGTTATGTACAAATGATGTGAAATTGTATAAAATTCATATGAACATGATTTTTATATTTTTAAAAATATACTGATGGTTTCTTCAAACTTGATGTTTTTAGTTTTATTTAAATGATTTTATTTTGAACTTTATTGACATGACAAGTTTAGGTGGTACTGAACAAAATCAGTTTTGCACAACAAAGTTGTATGATTTTTAATTATCTGTACAAAATTTTTTTTTTAGAAATTCCAAAGCCCAATTGCTGGAAACATCTTTCACTTCATAGGAAAAATATTAAATCCTACATACTATTTACATAATACAAGCGAAAAATAAAATGAAGTACGAAATTAAAACTGATTATAATTACAGCATCACATAATAACATAAATGCACAATTTGTCTTGAATTTTTTTATGAAAACATTTTTTGGTGATGAACAACAACTTTGATTAAGGAAAATCACATAATCACATTGTTTCCTAAGAGTCTCCCCATTAGAGTTGACTATTCTAGGTGGGGTGATTTAAGGTTGGGAACCTATTAGAGCATACACAATGGTTGATCCAAAAATATGGATCATCAATTATATTAATAAATCCTCTCTCTTCCACCTCACTTATGATCTACTATTAGTTTTTATGGTTTTTTTACCCCCAATGGATGATCTACAATTTTGGACTTTTCAACCGTTGGATTGCTCTTCTTGAGGCCATTAGATGGTTGCCAACTCACCGTACATGGGGCCTGCCATTTATTCTCTTTCATGACCTTTGGCTATGATCCAACTATGATCAGATCATTAGGATGATCTGATCATCCTTCCCTCTCTCCTCTTTTGTTCTCTCTCCTAATTCTTTATTATATTTTTCTCCCTCTCTCCTCATGATCTAGCTTGTAGATCATCCAATGGGCTTACTCTAAGGACTTCCACATACCCAAATCACTCCAAAGATTAATAAAAATGATAAGAAGAAAACAAGGAGAAAGTTAGTAGATGATTAAGAAGATAATCAAAATAACAATAGTTTCCACTTTACCTTGCTAGCTCAAAGATGCACTTCCTTTTTTCAAATTTTTCTACTTTTTTTTGTGATTTTCTTAATTTCTAGGTGAGTTTCTAAATCCTCTTAATTACTAACTTAAACCCTTTTTTTGTGTTTTTTTCTTCTTTTGATGAACTTCTTTACTTACTAATTATCTTACTAACTTTAACTTTATTTTCTTAAGTGTGATTTTTTAGAGGAAAGGAGTAGAGAAGATGAGAGAAGTAGTGAAATTAAGTTGAATTTTTTTCAACTTGGTTTTGAAGTGGAAAAAGGAGGGTATTTATAGAGAAATGAGGGAGGTGAACTAGGGTTTCAAAGAAGTAGAAAATCATATTTTTCACCCAAAAAAAATTTGATTTTCTTCATCCTTAATCACCCTAATGACATCACTCTAATGACCTCACCCTAATGACATCATCAAATCTCTTTGAAAACATAAATATTCTTATTCTTTTTGGATTTTCTCATAAATGAGGCAAAATCAGATTTTCAGAAAATATTATTCCCTAAACATCCTAATACGTAAAAAAAATGCATCGAAAAACGTGCAAAACAAAACTGATTAGGACGCTGCGCCAAACGCAGGAGCCTGCGCTAGGTGCAAGGCTATGCGTCTGGCGCAGAGAATGCTTGTGCGCTAGGCGCACACTCGATTCTTCCGAAAAAAATCTGGATTCCCCCCCTCTTACACATGGGATTTGATTCTTATCCTCACATCTTTTCATGATTCTTATTCTCTAACTAATGGATAAAGGATGTGATTAATGGATAAAGAATAAATTCTTATTCTTTATCTAATGAACAATGATCATCAAGAAAACTGATTTTATTGGTTTTGGGATACGACTAAAATCCCAACGCCTAATCGCGACTCGTTTTCCGTTTTTTCGAAAAACTTACTTAAAACAATTAACGAAAACTTGTCAAATTAATAAAGACGAGCATGATTGTACTACAAATCATTTTACGAAAACGGTGGTTGTAGTTATTGACTACAACTCACGAAAATTATATTTCTAAGGCAAAATCACACGACCAATATGCAAAAATGGAAAACCGTACGACAGAATGAAACTCGCGCTCCGGGACAAAACATGCATTTTACGGGGCGCGCGTTCCACGACGCATGATGGTTTTCGTTATTTTTATTTCTTTCAAAATCCTTATTTATCCAAAAAAAGGGTTCAAAATTTGGTGTCTATAGTAGGGAAATATGACTGCTCATAAATTCTATGTGAAATTTCAAGATTTAGCTCGTTTTGCTAAGGGGTTAGTTCCGGATGAGCAGGAGAGAGCGGTGAAGTTTGAGGAGAAGTTAGACCCAAATCTTCATTCTAGGATTGGAGCTGGTGAGTATACTATAGTGAAGGAGGTGTACACTCGTGCTTGTAATGCTGAGAAGATTAAGGAGAAGAGGCAAGCTGCAATGGAGTGAAAATTCACCCCAACAGGGTCTACTCAAGTGACAAAAAAGAGTGAGGCATCTGGTTCCACTAGTCACAACAAAGGTAAAGGGCGTTTCAACTGAAACCGAAACTTTGGGAACCATGATTCGTGTAATTACTACAACAAGGGAGGTCCCAGTCAGCAGTATTCTAAAAATAATCAGAATTCCACTCATTCCCATAGTCAGCCCCAAGGCCACAACCAGAGGACTGATCGGGTTTTCTATTGCAAGCGTTGTAGTGTGAACCACCCTGGCAAGGATTCTAATGGTAATTTGGTGGAGTGTAATCATTGTGGGATGAAGGGGTGTCGTGCTTATGAATGCTTTACTAACCCAAGGTCTAGGAACTTCAGGCCTGAGATGAGTTCGAGGAATGGGGCACAAGCAGATAAGAGACCCCATAATGGAAATAACACTCATCCTGCTCCTTCTACTCCACGGAATGCTGCATCTAATCACACTAGAGGAACTGCTAATGCTACTTAGGCACACAGAGGTGATGCGAGGAGGAACACTAGGTAGGTTCATTTGATGAACCAGACCCAGGCAAACACTAAGGGAAACATGGTCACCGGTACTTTTTCTATTCATTCGATATGAGCTATTTGATTCTGGTGGTTCGCATTCTTTTGTGTCTGAACCGCCTGTGAAAAAGTTAGGGTTAGAGAACTCTAGAACTTGTGAAGTAGACATCTCTACTCCTTCTGGAGTGATTAAAACTTGTAATAGTTTGTATCCAGATGTCCCTATTATGTGTGGTAGTACCACCCTAATAGCTGATTTGATAGATTCTTCTTTGCATGATTTTAATGTAATTCTAGGGATGGATTGGCTTAGTAAGCATTAAGCCAAGATAGATTGTGAGAAACATAAGATGTATGTAGTTAGTCCTAGTTGAGTCCATTTGTTTTATAGAGGGTCTTCTTTGAAAATCATTTCTGCTTTGAATTTGAAATCCTATTTGAAGAAGGGATGTCTTATGTACTTGTGCCATTTTCACAACACTAGTAAGGAAGAGCCACGTGTTGAAGATGTTCGAGTTGCCAATGAGTTTGTAGATGTATTTCCTGATAATAATCCTGGCATGCCTCTGAGACGTGATGTTGAGTTCAGTTTTGACTTAATGCCCAAAACTTGACCTATTTCTAAACCTCTTTACAGAATGGCGCCTGCTGAAATGAAAGAACTTAAGGCTCAGTTAGAAGAGTTGCTTGATAAGGGCTACATTCGGCCTAGTGTATCTCCATGGGGTGCTCCTGTTTTGTTTATGAAAATGGAGGATGGGAGTCTTTGTCTGTGTATTGATTACAGAGAGCTCAAAAACGTTACGGTGAAAAACAAGTACCTCTTGCCAAGAATAGATGATTTGTTCGATCAGTTGGTGGGAACTCGAGAGAGATCTGGATACCATCAACTTCGTATTGTAGAGAATGATATTCCTAAGATGGCTTTCAGAACTCGCTATGGGCACTTACTGTTATGCCCTTTGGGTTGACTAGTGCTCCAGCAATGTTCATGGACTTGATGAATCGAGTTTATAGATCATATATTGATTTATTCAAAGGATGCTAGTGAGCATGAAGATCATCTTCGCACTGTTCTGCAGGTTTTGAGGGAGAATAAGTTGTATGTTAAGTCCTCCAAGAGCGAATTCTGGTTGGAGAAAGTTGCTTTTCTTGGTCATATCATTTCTAGAGAGGGCATCTCAGTTAATCCATCAGATATCCAAGCTATTTACGAGCGGCCTACTTTAAAGAGTGTGACTAAGATTCACAATTTCCATGGCTTGGCAGGTTATTATAGGAGGTTTGTGAAGGACTTCTCGAAAATAGCTCGTCGTTGACTGCATTGATGAGAAAGGATACTAAGTATCATTGGGATGATGATTGTGAAAAAGCAGTCCAGATTTTGAAGGAACGTCTCACCACAGCTCCTGTGTTGACTTTACCTGATGGAAACCTTGAGTATGAAGTGTTCACGGATTCTTCGAAGAATGGTCTTGGTTGTGTGCTTATGCAGGATAAAAAGGTTATTGCTTACGCTTCGAGGCAACTGAAGAACCATGAGTTGAATTATCCGGAACATGATCTAGAGTTAGCAACTATTGTGTTTGCACTTAAGATCTAGCGTCATTATCTGCTTGGCGTATCATTCAAGATATTATCGGACCATAAGAGTCTGAAATACATCTTCACTCAGAGAAAGTTGAACATGAGGCAGATGAGGTGGTTACAACTCATCAAGGATTATGATATGGAGATTCAGTACCATGAGGATAAGGCCAACGTTGTTGCAGATGCACTTAGCAGGAAATCCTCTCGCTGTAAACAGACCATGCTTTTGAGGAATCATCTTCGATGTTTCAGAATCTTGATGTGGAGATAGTGCAATTGGGAACTCAGCTTAACTCTCTTATGATTTAGTCCACTTTGTTTAATGAGATCAAAAAAAGCACAAGTACAAGATCAGTTCATGAAGGACAAGCAAGCTAATGAACCCCTCAACTTCACAGTGGCTGAGGATGGTAGGGTGAGGTTCCAGGGGAGATGGTGTGTTCCTAATGTTCCTGAGTTGAAAGAAAATATCTTAGAAGAAGCTTATTCAGCGCAGTATTCAGTTCATTCTGGAGGGGATAAGATGTACAAGGATCTCAAGTAGACTTTTTGGTGGCCTCATATGAAGACGGATGCTGCTAAGTACGTCTCGAGATGCTTGACTTGTCAGAAGGTCAATAGTGAGCACAAAAGCCCTCAGGGGATGATTCAGCCTTTAGAGGTTCCGGCATGGAAATGGGACTCGATCTCAATGGATTTCGTTTGTGGACTTCCGAGGACACCAAAGGGGAATAATATGATTTGCGTTATTGTGGATCGTCTTACCAAGTCTGCTCATTTTATTCCCATGAAATATACTTGGAAACATAAACGATTGAATTTGCTTATGAGAGCACGTGATTGGACTTCATGGTGTTCTGAGTGATATTGTTTCAGATAGGGATCACATATTCTTGTCTAATTTTTGGCAGAAGCTTCAGGGAGCTTTGGGGACTAAGTTGAAGATGAGTACCACTTTTCACCCTTCTACAGATGGTCAGACAGAGCACACTATTCAAACACTGGAGGACATGTTGAGAGCTTGCGCCTTAGAGTTCCAGGGTTTTTAGGAGTATAAGCTTGATTTGATAGAGTTCCCATATAATAACAGCTAACATTCTACCATTCAGATGGCACCATTTGAAGCTTTGTATGTTAGGCGATGATGTACTCCTTTGTGTTGGAGTGATATTGGCGAATCTGTTGTGATTGGTCCAGAGATGATTTAGGAGACTGTTGAGCAGGTAAAGCTCATCCAACAGAAAATGAAGGCGGCACAGGATAGACAGAAGAGCTTGGTGACAAGCATCGCCGCCATGGAGAGTTTCAGGTGGGATAGAAGGTGTTGCTTAGAGTTTCTCCTACAAAAGCAGTGATGAGATTTGGGAAGAAGGGTAAGTTGAGCCCTAAGTTCATTAGCCCGTACGATATTCTGGAGAGGATAAGAGAGGTGGCCTACAGATTGGCGTTGCCACCACGCGTTGACTGTGCGCATAACGTATTCCATGTTTATCTGTTGGAGCGATACATTAGTGACCCTTCGCATGTGCTACAGCCACAGTCTCTCCAGTTAGATGATAACATGACTTATGACTAGTTTCCAGCTCAGATTCTAGATCACAAAGTTCGGAATACTCGCAAAGGTGAGATAAAGATCGTGAAGGTGTTGTGGTCAAACAACAACTCGGAGGAGTCTACTTGGGAAGTTGAGGACGCGATGCATGTTAAGTATCCCCATCTCTTCAACCAGGTAATTTTTTAGTTACGAGGACGTAACTCCCTTTCTAAGAGGGGTAGAATTCATACTAATTTCGTGTGGTAGTGCTGAAAGTTGTTATGGTAGCAAGTGTGATTGAAAGTTCTGATAAAGCTTTGATGTGTTTAACTCCCTACTTGTTATAGTATGAAAATTCCTATGATAGTAGAGAGTTTATAATTTTTATGTGTTAAATTTATCTATGAGAAATGTGAAATGCATATTCAGGTTATACTTCAAGTGATAGTAGTTGGCTGACTATAGAGTTAATGAGTTGTCTTCATAAACAAGAGTATAAGTTTGAGCATTTGAGTAATATTCTAAGTTTCGGGACGAAACTTATTTTAAGGGGGGTAGGTTGCAACACCCTGTATTTTTATACCTGTTTAGTATTTATTTTTATTTTTTTAGTTTATAAAAATATTTAAAATATTCTTTTATTAAATATTTTATTTCCCACATATTGACTTTGCCTTATAAGTCATAAACTCATTCCAAAATTTCCTAGGTTAAACACCCTAAGTTACCTAACTGTTATAAGGAGAGAGAAAAGTTAAGAAAACAAAACAAAAAGAAAAAAATTAGATAGAGCAACATTATTGCTCTTCCTCCCAGCGATGCATATTCCTCCTTTCTTCGACCTTTTTTTATTTTCTTTTCTTTTTCCTACTTACTCCAACCAAGAAATCTATTAAATCTACAAAAGAACTTATCAACCATCATCAAACATCAAGTATTGTTCATATTCATCTTCACCATATCTCGATTTTGTGGGTGTTTGTAAGAGGGAGAATCGAGTTTTGGCTTTGCGAATTTCGGGTCGAAAGCTCAAGTCAAAGAAAATAAGTTCGGGCCCTTTCCTAAGAGATATTACTTTATTACTTCACCTTTATCAAGTAAATTCTAACCCTAAGTTTTAATTTCTACTATATTTGATTTTCGAAATTGGGAATTTGTTAAGTTAGGGTTCTTAAATAAATAAAATTGGGGGAATTTATGGTGTGCGAGATTTACATGAGTGGTTCATGTTTGATGCTTAATATGATGTAGTTAGCATGTTTCCGAGTTTAATTAACACAATTATTAGGTACGAAGTTTATTCCAAAATTCTTGTTATGTTGGATTGTTTGTTAGTTAGTAACTGGTTTGACTTAGTAGTACAATATTGTGATTGTTTGATTAATAAAATTTATCAAGATTAGCATGAGTGGTATGTAGTTTAATATTATGTTATGACTTATTAGCATGAAAATTGCCATGTATGATTCTTTGTTATGTGAACTAAGCCATGTATACCTTGCCAAAAGGACATGTTTTCAATTTGTATTCATATGCTTCATGGATTTGCAGTGTATTGTCTTCTCAAATTTTTTTTTTCCACTTAATATTGTGGGTTGTAAATGGCATTTGACCTTTGACAAGTTGGTAATAATTAAAATGGTCTTATTAGAGAAAGTTAACACTGCATACTTATTATATATACGTAATACGTCTATGGTTTTGTTTTATACTGGATAATATGGAACTTTATTGACTTCTTCAATCCAATAACCTTAAGGTCTGGGTAGTATATAATTATATAAGAGCGGGGTGTATTGTTTCTTTTATGAAGTTACACAGTGGGTAAAATGCTTGCTAGGAATTAATTAAATTACCTGCTCTTACTAGTAAAATATAATACAGTAGAATAAATCGTGAGATATTGTTATTGTTATATGTGGTTGTGTTCTTTTAATGTGGTTGAGTCGTTTGAGGAAAAATCAGTCAAAGCTCATTAACTAGGTTATGTTGTCTATAGGTGAATGGTGTGAAGTATAGTCAAGTGACTTCTACTATATTATTATACTGTAGATTGTGGGTTCGTAGAGGAACCTTTTGACTTGAGATTGAGATTCATTGACTATGATTACTGATAAGGTAAGAGTTCTTACTATGCTTGTACAAATGAGTTCAGAAATTATTTTATATTGTTTTGGAAATATATTTTGAGATTGAGATCGTTTTTATAACGTTATATATTGAAATGCATATTTGTTTCTCGATATTTATAGTGAAAGAATTGAGATTGTTTATCAGATTTATATTGAAAAGGAGCAAGTTCCTCATTGTTACCAAGTTTTAATTAAATTGTGGGGTTACCAGTAAGCGGTATTCCTCGAGTATGAAAGTATGTTGAGTTAATAGTGTCTCAACAATTTATTTTAGTAGTTGGGAGGATATTGATCAATACTCTTGCGGTTCGTCTTTCTTTTTGGTACGTTATCAAGTTAGGGGTATGCATAATAGGGACTTTAGTGTTTACCTCATCTAGTGAGCCTAGCTAGCTCATTAAATTTTTCATACTTCCTACTCACATATTAAAAAAGAGTTATGTTTGAATGTTTTAAAGAATTGTTCCGAAAAAAAAGATTGGATTTGAGGTTGTGGGAAAGTTATTATATTATATATATGATATGTACGACTTTTAAATGAATTTGCAAGATATTCCTATATTTCTTGCCTGCACATTGGATGGTTTTGTTTTATTATAGTATGAAATCTTGCTCTGCCTTTGGCTAATATTATAGTGTTTAATGTGTAAAGACTTGAATATAGTTAGCTTCTGGTTGGGTTAAATAGTGTGTTGGATCTCCTTTAGCTTAATAGACATTAATAAGACTTTCATTGTTATTTATTTGACTTTAGAATTTATATTCTGTTTTGTAATAATTAATTACTTTCTTTCTAGTTGGTCTGTAATAATTATTTAAAACTTATTGTTTATTATTTCTAGTTAGAACCATTAGCCTTGCAGTTATTATTATTAATTATCGCGGCGTAGCACTTATCAAATTTCCAAGTTTATTTATTATAAGATGTTTTTAGAAGTATTGGAAATTCAGGGTTGTTACAACTACTTTTAAGCTAAACGACAAATGACGCCATGTATGGAGACTAGTAAATTAATGTTCAACGAAATCTTCAATAAAAGTGAGATGTTTTCAATATTTTTTTGTTCAATATTCTTTCATAATATATCATTTTTACATGGTAGTTGGTACTTTGTTAGCACACATAAGGCGACATAACAAGTAATGTGTCATAAACATCACAAGCATGGTGAAAACATTACAGTTGTTTAACAAATTACAAAAAGTTTTCATGCACTCATGTTTTACACAAGCTTGGCCAAGAACAATAGTGTACATACAACAGACAAAGCAACAGTTTAAACCTCGTCAGAGGAAGATTTCAAACACACAACATAAATATCTGAAAAATTCACACGCGAACATTGTTCAACAAAAGCAAATTGTAAATTATCCTTACATTCAAACTTCCCTTTGGAATGCTACCAAAGGGGAAACCTAGAAATTATTTTAAAATATAATCAAGTCTTAGCAAATGAAATGTTAAGCCTTAAGCGGCAGTAGTCTTCTTCCCATCACCTTTGTCTTCAGATTTTTCTGCATCATCTAGTTCCTCGAAGGTGAAGCCATCTTCAGCGCCAGGAGGTGACATGGCAAGAAAGTCTTATTCCCAGATCTTGATGTCCTCTTCAGGGTTCCAGTTGGCGGTGTTTCCAGCTTGTAAGTCCTTCATCATATCGCTCCTGGTCTTGATAGTGTAATAGCCAACAGCATCCAGAACCTCCGTCTTCTTCTTCTTCTTCCCATAGAGGGCCAACTTCATAATTCTTTCTTGTTGCCTAGAAATGTCCAATTGTTTCTTAATAGCTGCAAGGTGGTTCTTGACAACCAGCATGCCTTAATTACTCTGTAACAGGCAAACATAAGAAGGCATGTACATAAGACAAACACTGTAAACCTAAAAAGGTATATCACATCAGTTTTACCTGAACATTATAAGCAGCAGATTTAGCCAAATAACATTCGGACAACTATTCTCCTTTTAGTCAAATTCCTTTTAGTCAAATTCAGCAAATTCCTTATAGTCAAATAACATTCGGACAATATTCTCCTTCATAAGAAAAGAAGGTTCATCTCTTTGTTCTTAATTGAAAATGCAAGCCAAATATGGGTCAGAAAGATCTCAAACAAGTAAAGAATTTGGATCATTATGTGAGGCCTTTGGTATGGAAAGTATTAACCCTCCTTCTGCAAGACATAGGCAAAAAAGGAGTTCACTTCCTTACAAAAGGCATAAGATATATACAAATACCAATCCTTTGCACTACCAAAAATCATCCCTAAAGTTTCACAAGAAGAAAAGGGGAGAAAAGACTAATATTATTTGTTACAAATGTGGCAAACCTGATCACAAAGCAAATAGATGTGGTCTAAAGGGTAAAATTAATGAGTTTTTGGTAATGATGAGAACTAAAGAATAAGCTTTCGGCATTACTGCTTCAAGATGAAGACGAAGAACTCTCCTCCTCTTTTCAAGAAGAAGATGAATATCTTCTTCAAATAAATGGAAATTCTTCAGAAAATTTATCTGGAGAAGAAATTCCAGGAATTTGTCTTCCAAAATCTATCAATGTTCTTTTTACTAAAGATGATAAAGAATTTCTTTTTTATTTAATAGATAATATCTCTGATCCTAGTATCAAGAGAGATTGTTTGTCAAAATTAAGGGATCTGATTATCAAAGAAAACGATATACCCAAAAAAAGTGAACCATTTAGCATCTCTAAGCTCTTTGATAAGCATCAAACCCCAAATGTTTTCAAACAAATCACCGTTAGAGATCTCCAATTTGGGGTCAACGGGCTTATATCTTAAATTCATGACCTTCAAAGGAATTCATTTCTTTGAAGACAAAGGATTTAGAGCTTGAAGCAAAGCTCTCCCTCCTGAATTCAACGTCTTGAGCCTCTACGTTCCCTGAACCTCTGCCAATAGATGGAGTCCAAGTAATTTCAAAAGAGAAGCTTCCTCGTGAATAGATTTCCCAAATAATTGATCAAATTAGTTTTCAAAAATGGTATGTCCTAATTAATATAGTAATAGATGATTTTTCAGTCAATACCATTGATCTTGTAGATAGTGGTGCAAACCAAAATTGTATAAAAGAAGGATTAATTCCTTCCAAATTTTGACGAAAAAAACAAAGGAATAGCTATATGCTGCAAATTCTTCTGCCTTAAAAATAAGATATAAGCTTTCAAAGGCATATATTAGCTTTCAAAGGCATATATTTGCAATGATGGATTTTGTTTTCAAAACAATTTTATTTTAGTCAAAGATATAAGTCAAGAAATAATTCTCGGCACCCCATTTTTAACTCAAATTTATCTATATTATGCTGATAAGCAAGGAGTTCATACTAAAATTATGGGACACTAGGTTTCTTTCAAATTTTTTTCATCTATACAGCAAAAGGATCTTTCTCTATTATAATCCTCTTCTATTTATCAACAAATAAATCTTTTAGAAATAAACGAGCTCATATTAATTCTTTGCAAAATGAAATTTCTTATTTCAAAATTGAAGAGAAAATTCAAAGTCACGTCATTCAAAAACAGATCATTGATTTAGAAGAAATTTTTAAAAAGGAAGTTTGTTCTGATCTTCCCAATGCATTTTGGGAAAGAAAGAGACACGTGGTTTCTCTTCCTTATGAAAAGGACTTCAGTGAGAAAAATATACCAACTAGAGCTCGGCCAATTCAAATGAATCAAGAGTACTTGGAATTCTGTAAAAAGGAAATTCAAGTTCTTTTAGACAAAGGTTTAATACGACCTTTCAAATCTCCTTGGAGTTGTGCGGCATTTTATGTTATGAATCAAGCCGAAAAGGAAAGAGGAGTTCCTAGATCAGTTATCAATTACAAACCTCTTAACAAAGTCCTTTAGTGGATACGTTACCCCATTCCAAATGGAAGAGATTTACTAAATAGACTTCAAGATGAAAAAGTATTTTCTAAATTTGATATGAAGTCTGGATTCTGGCAAATTCAAAATGCAATCCTTAGGAGACAAATTAAATATGGATGCTGATACTTAATGAAATCTAATGCAAATCCTCCCCCCTTCCCGGCTCTGGTACCAAGGAAATAAGCCCAGGTAATATACTAATGCAAGTTATGAAAGATGAATGCTTAATTTATTATGATGAATGTTAATTATGAAAGATGATTATGACTATTAATTATAAATGGAAATAAATATATAAACATAAAGAAAATGAGAATAAATTTTGAAAATTACTTTGAATTGATATTCAGAAGAAAACTTGATGGCAATTAATACAATATTTTTTAAGAGATTTTTTTGGAGAGTTTCTTGCTTACTACTCTCTTGTTTCTTACAAATGTTTTTTGCTCTATTCTACTCAATGCTTTCACTCTCTGCCTTAAAAGGAGAAACCATGCTCCCTTATATAGGCAAATTTGAACAATATGAAGCATACAAATGTACTAGAATAATGGTGACCATAATAATGTCCACTTTTGAACACTTTTACACTATATAATGACTACTTTTGAATACTTTTCACAGCAATTTGAACAATTTGCCTTCCAACATGAAGTAGTACGTAGGAGAGCTATTTGACATGTGAATATTTGTTTTTGCTTTGTCATTTTGATGTCATCTTGATGTCGCTTATGAATTTTTTCAATATGTCATTGTCCGGGCGTTGAAAACCAAGTCTTTGTATTTGTTTTGTCGTGTTTGTCTACGTAGCACTTGATAACCTGTAAATAATTGTTAGAAAATATATTGCCCTAATTTTTGCGTGGGTATTACCACCGGGCTTTTTTTTTAATTCAAATGGGTCCTGAGAACAAGGACCTCCAAAAGGACTATGAGTAGAAGATTCTTCAGATTCAGTGGACTCCGTATCTGAAGAAGTTGAGTTCTTTTCTTTTAAATATTCTGAATAGCTTTCTGCCAATGCTGAGTCTTTTTTCCAGAATCTGCATTAATTTGAATTCTTCCTTTGTTAAACTTGATCCTTTTGGTTCTTCAATGGACTTTGATATTTTTGAAAATTTTGTATGATTTCATAATCCTAACAAAGAATCCAAGGAGCTCTGAATTCAGCATGTAACATGACATGTTTGGTATACTCTTGGAGCTTTGAATTCTTTTTCCAGTGAAGGTATCCTTCTTTTACCCGTGGAGGAAGAATATCTTCAATTGGCCCAAAACGTTGCCACCATTCATAAAATCTTATAGGAAACTGCTTTGGACAGTGTTCACTAAATTTAAGAACCATGAATGGTTAAAGGGCATGACCATAAATGCTCTAAACCAAGCCATTCTCTAATCTTGAAAATTATATCCCCTAGGAAGAACATCCACACAAAATGGTTTTTCAGCATGAAGGGGAGCATTCCAATCTTTTGCAGAGAGGACTCTTTTGAAAATGCATTTGGAGTAGTCAAATTCATTGGGAGAGTCTATGTTTTTTGAGTGTTGGATTTCGATAGACTGAGTATCTATCAAAATAAGTTCATAAAACTTCCTTGTTTTATGTATGTGATCAGGAAACCATTGGAAGTCATTAGGAAATATTCTTTCAACAAAAGTACTTAAAGTTTCTCTATGAGGAACTTCAGTGAAGTTTTTTAGTACTATATGTTCAGGGTTTGGTTTTGCAAGGTATGAAGGATTGGATGTTTCAATGTTTTTAGGAATAGTGTTTTGAGTAGTTTTTTTAGTAATAGGAGTTTTGGTTGCTTGATTGTAGGTTAATGGGGTAAAATCTTGAAATTGGTTTGGATAATTTTGAATGGATATTGATCGTCCATGATGGACAATATGAATCATTGCACAGTCTTAAGGCTGTTGAAACCCTTTATCTTTGGACTTCGAACAACTCATTTCGATCCTGTGGTAGAATTTGAAAAATTAATAGCCTTGGCTTGTAGGAATTCTCTTGTTAGAAAATCTAGTAATGAATTTCTCTCTCCTTTTTATGTACTCAATTAAAGTCAAAATCAACACAGATAGAATTGCTTGCCATTATGCAAAACTTTGTTTTGAAACAACATTTTGAACATCCTTTTGTATAACTTCTTTTGCTGCTTAGCAATCAATTCTTAACAAAAATCTTTTATTATAAAGATCATCTTGAAATTTGAAATGCATAAAACTATTGACAACATTTCTTTCTTTATAGTTGAATAATTCATTTGGGGACCAATCCAAAAACTAGAATGAAACCTAACTATTTATTCTATTTTGCTAGAATTATGCCTTTGTTTTAAGATGCCTCCATAGCCTGTATTAAATGCATCTATTTCTACAATCATGAATGCTTGAGGGTTTGGGATAACTAGACACGGTAATGCTTTAACCTTGTCTTTAAGCATCTTAACTATATGAGTATGTTAAGATGACCATGCAAGAGGATTGTTTTGCAATCTTTTGTAGAGAGGAGCACAAAATTGACGTAATTTTGGAAAGAAATCTGCAACTTAATTCAAACATCCCAAAAAACTTTCACGTTGAGTTTTGTCTTTTCTTACCAAAGGCTTCATAGAATGATCCCAATTCTTTTCTTGTTTGAGATCTTTTTTATCCATATTTGGCGTGAATTTTCAATTCAAAACAAAGAGATAAACCTTCTTTTCTTATGAAGGAGAATAATTGTCCGAATGTTATTTGACTAAAAGGAATTTCCTCTAAGCCAGTCTCAACTTTGAGCTTATTAAGAATCCTTTCAGCAAAAAGTTCAAAAAGTCCTGTAATACATCTTTGCTTCCAAAAAGATGCATTACAGTCTTCTCTCCTTAGGACATAAGTTAGGAATATGTCTTTGTACCATCGGTAGTCTCCTAAAGTTGGACATCTAATATTTGTGAGGACGATTTTGGAAGAAACTAGTTCTCCTCTTGGATTTCCTACGAAGTGCATTCCTATGGTTAATATTAGGAAATCACAGGCGTTTGATTGTTCAACTATGGAACCATCAGATAGCTCAACCAAAGCTTTATGCTATAAAATTTGAATTTTGTCTTCAAGAGTTAGGCAATGATCCCACCAATTTTTTCGCTGTCCAGTAAATCCTGACACTAGAAAATTTACAGCAGCTTTTTCGCTCATTCCAACTGGAGGGACCTTGTATGCCATTTTGGCTATTAGCATTTCTTGCAGGGTGTTTAGAATTTCATATTCAGATTTACCATCTATATTCCACTCATAGATTGCTTGACCACTATAGCTAGTAGAGCGGAATTAAATCATTCTTCATATTGAATATCAGGAGGTGAATGAAGGTTTTGGTTAATAATTCTTTGAAGAACTCCCGAAGTTTCTTTGAGCTTTGTGATGAATATTATTAATTTCGGAAGTAAAAGACTCATTAAAATTCTGCTCTAAAGCAGCAATAGTTTTGAAGTCTTTACTGCATCCGATTAATTAGGATTCGACTCGAAGTATGATTCATGAGGACAATCATTATTTAGACAAGTTATTCCTTTTGAACTTGATGGTAAATTCTCAAGGCTTTGAGATATCTTTTGAAGAAGACATCTTGTAGGTGAAGACATGTTAGCTTCCATTTCTCTAGGAAGACTTCTAGGTTTGAAATGTGGAGTGGAAATGTCTTGAGGAAAGCGAGGACTAGGTTTTGGAATGAAGTTAATTTTTGTGGAGATAGAGTCAATTTGAGTAGCTATTGTGTGGAGGAGTTTATTAGAGTAGTTATTTTGATGATATATTTTTCGGATATCATCAATATTAACTGAATATACTCCTTTAGAGGGTTCCGTCGTTTCTCTACCTTTCTTAAAGGGGGATGTTATCATCTCTCCATCTGAATTAGAGATTTTGATTGAGGATAAAGGCGGATGGACTGATGTTATAGTACATCTACCAACATCCATTTTTTGTAAAGGCTGGTTTGAACATTAATTTGTGGTGTTGAGACAGGATTTTGAATTCCACATGTTGAAGAATAAGTGAGAAGCTATATAAAGAATGGAATATTAACTGACAACTTAATCATGTCATTATGCCATTCTTTTTTAAGATTGTCTTGAACTGTTTGGTCAAGAGCCATAAACCATTCTCTTTTTTCTCTATTTTTCCAGAGAATTAATGTCTTGGTTGAGGTAACTATAATCAACCTCAAAACCAATTTTTGTAATTACACTAATTTCTGCTTTCATTTGAGAAGCTGCAGGAGACATAGGTGGAGAATACTCTTGAACGGGTTTAGGAATAGGAGTTTAGAAATTCACCTTGAATGAAGGATCTGTAAAAGAAGTTTTTGAGCAATAAAAATTCTAAAAAGATTTTCTAAAATTGCTTTGAACATTGATAGAAGGGGTCTCCCTGAATGAATTAAATCGTAGAAGGACAATCCCAATAGGTTCTTCTACAACTCGGGAAATTTCCCTCCTTGATATGCTATGAGTTGGCTGAGGTTCCTCTATGCGAAGCTCGATTGGGATAGTTAACTCATCTCATCTTAGTCTTTTGGAACAAAAACTGATGAGTTTTAAGCTTCGAATTGGAGGAAACCAGTCTCATTTTTTGAGGTAGGAGTAAGATTGAATTTCGAATTTAGTTGAGAAAACATCAATATAAAATATATTCTATACATAATTGCAAATTTTTTGCATATATCATGAAACTAGTCTCCTTGTAGATGAACACCTAAAATAAGTGGATCAATAACCAATGGATCGGTTAAATCAACTGAAAAATCTGGAGCACAAATAAATTGGTTCATTGCAAATGTTAGTTTGAATCATAGCTAAAAGTGAGGTTTTGTATCGTTTCAAATGCTTATCTCTTAAAGCTAAATAAATAGGAGCATCAACACCTTGATGGATTAATGGTTTCACAACCATCTTGAATCACACCGAAATGGATATACCTATATCCCTTTTCGATATATTTTTGTATAGAAATTTTTGATAAAAGAGGAATGTTTTGAACCTGTTCATGAATACTAACTGTTTCTTCATGAATTTTTACTGAAAATGCAGTTTTGAAATCTAAAGAACCAATTTGATAAATAGTCTCAATATTTTGTTCTGGAATTGTCCAGTTTGAAAAAGGCATATGAACTTCATGACTTTGAACTAAGCTAGACTTCCTAGTATGAGAATTTTGCATTAACCACTTTCTAAACTTAGAAGCCATTAAGAAATGAGCATCTAATTTTCTTTATCTGATAAAGATTACACTATTTATACACTTTGTAGGTAAAATGTTTAGTGAGAGAAACTCTCTTCTCTCTCTAGAATTTCAATGAAACAATACCATTGTCATCTGATTTTGAACCTCAGTGAGAGCTGGAGCAATGGCGAAAGGTCCAAAAAAAGGAAACGGTGGTGCTAAGAATGCGAAAACTAGTAAGCAGATTGTTAATAAACCTCAATCAGTTGATGGGAGGAAGGAGAAGAACATTAATGAGATGGTGGATGATGTAGCGTTGAGTTGATCGTCGGATGAAGAACTTTCATATGCTTCAATTGATCATTTTGTGTCGGTTCAGGATCGAAATGCTTTTCTAGCTGCTAGAGATCAAGCTGCAAGTTGGGTTGATTCTGTTCGAACTCCGGTTCGAGTAACTTCAGCGGTGAACCCATCTCCTCATCCTATGCAGAATCTAGCCAGTAACACAGGTAATTCATCAATTCCTGTTAATTAGAGAAACTCGTTGTTTCATAAATTGTGGAGGAAGGTTTAAATCTGGAAAAACCTATTGATCAACCTGTTGCACAAACTGGTGCTAATTTGAGTAATGATGTTGTTACCATAACTATGGATGATGTTTAATCAGAATTAGAATACTGGAAATCCGCTGTTGTGTGCTATATTTGGGGGGTTAAACCTCCTTTTCGTATTATTAATGGTTTTATTAGAAGAATTTGGAGAAATTTTGGGATTGTGAAAGTTGCAATGTTGGAGAATGGTTTGTTTATGGTGAAATTTAGAACTGTGTATTCTAAAAATCTTACAATGTCTGTTGGGCCTATTTTGTATGATGGTAAACCTGTGATAGTTAAGGAATGGTCCCCTGATCTTGACTTAACTAAGGGTGATGTTAAGTTTCTTCCTACTTGGATTAAACTTCCTAGCTTACCTCTACATTATTGGGGGAAAGCTGCTTTGTTCAAGATAGCAGGATTGGTTGGTAAACCAATTAGAACATATCGTGCTACAGCTCAGAAGGATATCCTTGAATTTGCTCGGATATTGGTGGAGGTCTATGTAGATCAAACTTTTCCTTCTGAGATTGTTTTCTGTAATGAAAAGGGTGAAATGTTTACTCAGGCTGTGATTTATGAGTGCAAACTTGTTGTATGTACTGATTGTGGAGGTGTTGCGCATAATCTGGATCAATGCAGAAAGAAGAGATTTGATTTAGCTAAGGCTAAAATCAAGCCTCAAAAGGTGTGGGTACCTAAAGAAGTCCAGGTTCAGAAGCAAGGTCCAGTTCAACATATTCCCAATCAAATTATGACTCAGAGGAATAAGGGTCATCAGGCTGTTCAGAATAAGACTCAGAATGGGATGCTAGCTACTATTCAGGAACATGCTCAAGAAGAAGGAGAGGAGGAGGATTCCCTGGTTCCATTGGTGGTGCAGTCACTTGGTGAGCCTGTCAATACTTCTGTTGCGGAAACAGGTGAAAGTAGCAAAGATGTGAGTGAGAAGAATCTGGGAGCAGGTGGTCTTGTGGTGCAGGGGGGGAGGTGACTTTACTCCCTCATGGATAAAGTAGGATTCTGGAATATTAGAGGGCTGAATAGTCCTCAGAAGCATGGGGATGTGAGGAATTTGCTCTATACTCATAACTATGGATTATTTAGCCTTCTGGAAACCAGGGTTAAATCTTGTAATTTTTATAAGGTTTACCCTAGAGTGTGTGCAAACTGGAGTTTAGTTGCAAACTATAATAATCACAAGGGTGGCAGAATTTGGTTGATTTGGATCCCTAGCAAGTTTGAAGTGGATATTTTATTAAGTAATGCTCAGTTTATTCATAGTAAAGTGAAACATATATCTTCTGGTAGGATATTTTACTTTACTTTGATCTATTGCTCAAATGATGTTGATGATAGAAAGCTAGTGTGGAATGAATTGGTGAAAATGAAGAGTTGTATTGATGATGCTTGGGTTATCTGTGGTGATTTTAATAATGTGGTTAATATGAATGAAAGAATTGGTTTTGCTATCACTCTTTCTGAGGTGGAAGGAATAAGAGCTTGTCTTAGAGATTGTGCCCTACTTGAGTTAGAGTCTATTGGTCCATTTTATACATGGTCTAACAATAAGAGCTGAATAATAAGAGCAGGAGGGTGTTGATAGAGTGTTTTATAAGATCGATAGGGTGTTTGTAAATGAGATGTGGAGTGAGAAGTTTCCAGACTCTCTTGCTAATTTCTTGCCAGAGAGTGTCTTTGATCATAATCCATGTATTATTCAGCTTGAATTACCTAGGAACTCTAAACCTAAGCCATTTAAGTTTTTAACATGTGGACTCATGCTTCTATATATAATGGGATCATTGAGCAGGGGTGGCAGAAAGTTGTGCATGGGTGTGAGATGTTTAAGGTAGTTAAGAAGTTGAAGATGTTGAAGCAAGATTTAAGAGTTCTTAATAGAACAAAATTTCTAACATTGAAAATGAAGCTAAAATTGCCTACAAGAGAATGATTGAAGCTCAGAAGAATGTTCATTTGAATCCCCAAGATAGTGTCCTCCACCAGGTTGAATCTAATACAAGAAACCTATTCAATGATCTGAATAAGGCTAGAATGAGATATTTGCAACAGAAAGTTAAATATGAGTGGCTGAAAGGTGGTGATAATAATACTGCTTATTATCATGACTGCTTAAAAAAGAGAAGAGCTCAGAACCATGTGTATAAGATTAAAGATATGAGGGGTGCTTGGGCTGAGTCTCAGGATGGAATAGAGCCAGCTTTTACTGAGTACTATGAGATGTTGCTTGGTACTGCTCAGGAAAATAAAAAGCATATCAGTAGAAGTGTGATTAGTGAAGGCAGCAGAGTGAATGATGTGCAACTTCAGCTGTTAAGCAGGGACTTCAATGCAGCAAATGTAAGAGAGGTTTTGTTCGATATTAATGATGGGAAGGCTCCTGGTCCAGATGGTTATTCAAGTAGATTTTTCAAGCATTCTTGGGATACCATTGGTAATGACATATGTGCAGCAGTGCTTGATTTCTTCAATATTGGCAGAATTCTAAGGCAGATTAATGCTACTACTCTTAGCTTGTTGCAATGTGTTGTATAAAATCATCTCTAAAATGCTTTGCAAGAGATTGAAGGAGGTTCTCCCTGACTTAGTTGATCTTGTTCAGAGTGCTTTTGTGGAAAATAGAGTGATTTTCCACAATATTCTTATATGTCAGGATATGTTAAGACATTATAAGAGAAAAAGTGAGCTAGTTAGATGTACAATGAAAGTAGATCTTAGGAAAGCTTATGACTCACTTAATTGGGATTTTCTGAAGGACTTGTTGAAGGGTCTTGGGTTTCCTGAAAAATTTGTTAACTGGGTGATGATTTGTGTGACTTCTCCTACTTACTCCCTGAGTATTAATGGCAGTTTATGTGGTTTTTTTTTGCTGGCAAGAGAGGGTTAAGACAGGGAGATCATATTTCTCCCATTTTATTTGTCTTAGCCATGGAGTACTGTTTTAGGTTGATGTCTAAGATGAATAAGATGCAGGAGTTTGTGTTTCACTATAGATGTGCTCCATTGAAGCTTACACATTTAATCTTTGCAGATGACTTAATGTTATTCTGTAAAGGTGAAGTTCAATCTGCCAATTTGATGAAAAGACTTTTGAACTTTTTCAGATACATCTGGATTGTTTGCTAGCCAAAAGAAAACTGTTGTACATTTTGGCAATGTTAAGGAGGAGGTACAAGAAAGAATTTTGCAGGTTACAGGATTTCAAAGAGGGACATTCCCTTTCAGATATCTGGAAGTTCCAATTACTTCCAAAAGACTTGCAAAATCTGACTGTGATGCTTTGGTTGATAAAATTGTGAAAAGAATTGTTTGTTTGAGTTCTAGACATTTATCATATGCTGGTAGATGTGTCTTGATCAATTCTGTTCTCATGAGTTTGCATACCTACTGGGCTCAAGTGTTCTTGCTGCCCAAGGGTGTTTTGGACAAGATTGTTCAGATTTGTAGAGCATTTATATGGGAAGGCAGAACCGTCTTAACTAAGCCCCCTCCTGTTGCATGGGATGATCTTTGCTGGCCTAAAAACAGGGGTGGCCTTGGTATAAGATATTGTCATTTGTGGAATCAGGCTGCTTTGGGCAAGTATGTGTGGCAGATTGCTAACAAGGCTGACCTACTATGCATTAAATGGGTCCATTCAGTCTACATTAAAGACTCAAATTGGTGGGAGTACCAGGTGCCTGTCAGTGCTAGTTGGGGGTGGAAAAACATATGCAAGGTGAGAGAAATAATGAGGGCTGGGTACAGCAATGATACTCAGTGGAACAATTCTGTAAAGCCTTACAGTATTAGAGATGGTTATAATTGGTTAAAAGGGGACAAAGATAAGCCTAGATGGAGTCATTGGGTATGGAATACTTGTAATTTACCCAAGCATTCTTTTATAGCTTGGCTGGTGGCTACTAGGAAGCTCAAAACAAGAGAGAAATTGGCTACAGCTGGTATATGTAATGAGCAAGAGTGCACCAACTGTAGTCAAGCACCTGAATCCTGTCATCATCTTTTTTTCAGATGCATGTTTGGAAAACATGTATGTTCTGGTATCATGGAGTGGCTTGGAATTTCTGTTGCAGCAAATGAATGTATCTACACTTACAGGAGGAAATGGGGTAGAAAATACAGAAGGAAAAGACAGCAGCAGATCTGTTATGCCTCCCTTGCTGCTACAGTTTACCATATTTGGAAAGCTAGAAACAAAGCTCTTTGGGACTTCTTAGTTCCTTGTTTTCTGAGAGTTATTAGTTGTATTAAAAAGAAGGTTTGTAGTAGAATTAGTGGTCTGATTCATGAGAGATGGGGTGCAGTAGATAGAGATTGGTTAGAGCAGCTTAAACTGAATTGTAATTAGTTGTTGTTGGCTGTTTTCGTTATGTTTTGTTGGTTGTTGATTCAGTGTTATTGTTTTGGTGGTTGTAGTTGGGAGGTGTTTTTGTGTTAGCTGTGTGGATATTTAGGTTGTATTTCAGTATGGTTTTTCATGCGTTTTTGGTATAATACTTACAGTTTACCAAAAAGAAAAGATTACACTGTTTTGGGACCAACGGGACCACTGTTCCGGGACCACCTAACCACGACTGACCAACGGGTTCAACAGTTGACCAACGTCTACACCAACAACACTAAATGCAGTCCTTAGGAGATAAACTTAATGCAGTCCTTGGGGTTCCCTTGTCTGCCAAGAAACTGAAATACAGTCAATGTAAAATTCTGGTGGAAAAAATCACTGAGAGAGCTCAAAGTTGGTTGACTAAATGTAATCCCCCGTATTTTTTATGAATTTTATAAATATATTTTAATATATAGTTATTTATATTTTAATATATATTAGCATTTTAATGATTTCATATTTCAAAGGTTGACCAATTTGAAAGTCAAAGAATATATTTTAAGGATTTAAGAAAGTTAAAATGTTTTGTTAGGCATGCTTTGAAAAATGTTTGAAATACTAATTAGATTTGGAAAAGAAGTTTAAATGGGCTTGAGGAACCTAAATACTAATCCTAGTGATGTTAGGAGTTCAATCATCAATCCTATTCATCACCAAACTCTATTTGAAGCCCAAGTCTATTTTTCCCTAAGCCCACAAAAGGGAAACTATAAATACCCATAAACCCCGGTTATTTTACCACACAAATTTTCTCTCTCCTCCCTCACGTACAACGGGCGCCCTTTCTCTCTCTTCTTTCACGTTCTTTTTTCTTCTTCCAATTTTCTTTCTTCCTCTTCAAGTAACGCTTTCTTCTTCGCCAAGAAACGTCACAAACACTCAATCACCACCACCACCGCCGACCGGTTGCTGCCGCCAGTGCTGCCGTACTGTTTTCGGCGCCTTGTTCCCTTGTTTCTTCGATTCGTTGGTTAAATTCTTTTCTTCCTCCTCAAGTTCTAATTAAAGATCATGTTTTTATGTTTTATTTTAGTACTCATCATGATTAATGACTTTAAGCTACTGTTTTAATGATTAATCTTGGATTATATATGTTATGTATTAAAAGAATAAAATTTCAGATTTGATTATTTATTTTAGATTGAGTTTTATTTATCAAAGAATGAATTTTTGTGGTGTTAAATATTGGAAAATCATAGTAGCATGTTATAAACCATGCGATTGGTTTGAATTATGAATTTAAGCATGTTTAACTATGTTTAAAGGGAGTTTTACATAATTATATGCTGCCGGAATTTTTGAAAGGATTGTTATTAATGGAGTTTTAAGGATTTTAATGACTAGTATATAGTCGTGTCAATCTGGGTCACTGGGTGGGTTTGGGTTGACCCAACCTGGGTCGGAATGATTTGGGTCGGAATAATCTGGGTGAGAGTGTGCCATGGGTCGGAACTGGGTGGGTCGGGTGGACTTGGGTCGGGTTCAGCTGGGTTAGGGGCTCTTGGAACTGGGTCGGCTGGGACTGGGTCGACCTGTATCTGGGTTGGGTGAATTTGGGTCGGAATGGAATAAGGTGAAGTCTGCCCAAATCGGCTTTCGGAATAACTTGGGTCGGAATAATTTGGCTTTCGTAATAACTTGGGTCGGAAGAAATCGGCTTTCGGAATGACTTGGGTCGGAAGATATCGGTATTCGAATGACTTGGGTCGGAATAAATCGGCTTTTGGAATGACTTGGGTCGGAAGAAATCGGTATCGGAATGACTTGGGTCGGAAAAAATCGGCTTTCGGAATGACTTGGGTTGGAATAAATCGGCTCTCGATAGGACTTAGGTCGGTTGAAGCCTCACACCGGCGGCGTATTAACTTGGGTTAGAACAAATCGGCTCTCGGAATGACTTAGGTAAGAATGAATCGTCTCACGGAACAAGGCGACATCGGGTGCGATTGGGTCGGCTTAAGGCCTTAAGCTGGCTTTCAGAATAACTTAGGTGGAGTTTGTTTGGTTGTAGCCGTCTTTCGGGCGGACTTGGACTCTTAGAGAGCCTAATGTTTACAATTTCCATTTTGGCGTTTTCATATATTATATTATATATATATATATATATATATATATATATATATGTATATATATGTACATATATATATATATATATATATTAAGTTAGAAGTCGAAAGTTATAACAATTAACATGTGATATAGTGATATACTGATATTGTGAATTTGTTATTGACTCATTGTGAATTTTGTGATAACACATTGATACTAATATTACTAATTTAAAAAGTTACTAAACTAAGACTTATAATTTATATAGTTATATTATTGGCTATTGCCCATCGGTTATTCTTATTCATGATTGCATATTTGCATAATTGCATTATTACATACACATTAAAGATTTAAAGTTATTGAATTTAATCATTAAAGAATAATGATCAAAATATCAAATATTCAACTATCAATCATCAAATGAATGAATGATCACATGATTGATACTTAGAGTTGGTACTACTAGTTTGGATTTATCATTTGTGACAACTAACATGTCTAACAAGTATTCAAGTAACAACCATAAGGACTAAAGTATGATCGTACGAAGATGGAGACATGAAGTGATGAAGTTATTATGTTGTCATTAATATCTTATTAGGTTGACATTAATGAAAGCATCGTAATTATAAAATTGTTAGACTTTCATCATTCATGGAACAAATAACAATGATCAACGTTAATCAAATATGAAGATGAAAATTGTGATCAAGATGATACATAATTATATCAGTAGAAGATGAAACATTGAAACTATGAAAGTAGATCATAGTTAATACCAATCATATCAGTGGAGGATCAAGATCGTTGATATTTCGGTTGTTGATCTTAAAAAATAGTAACATATGAGGCGATCTTATTAAATGGTCCATATTTGGAAAACCACGTTACGGTTATCTATCTTACAAAATAGGCCTCGATGTTATTACACGATTCACAATAACTGAAGCATCATTAGATTAGATTGTTATTGTATTAGATGAATACATCAATGTAAGTCGACAAGCTAATTCAAGATAACTACACTCTATTTAAGTTAATCGTATTTAAGTTCAATTGATTTCAAGCTAAAATCATCGAATTGAATTGAAACACGTTATCAAGTGAGATCAATGAGTATTAACGTGAGTCGATAAGCTAATTCAAGATAAGAATAATATATTTGAGTTAATCGTCTTTAAGTTAAATTCATTTGTGATCCAAAGAGGAGATTGAAGAGCTTGAAAAGCTAGCATTGGTGGCTAGGGAGGAAGAAGAGGAAGAGGAGGACATATGCAATACCGAGAGTGATGAGGAGGGGCATGTCTTGAACCTTAGAAGGGTCCTACATACTACTAGTACCCTGGAGCATATGAAGAGCAAAGAGAAACCATCTTTCACACGAAGTGTAGAGTAAAGGATAGAGTGTGTAGCCTAATCATAGATGGGGGTAGCTGTGCTGATGTAGCCTTGACAGTTTTGGTGGAAAAATTGAAATTACCTACAACCAAACACCCTAAACCCTATAGATTGAAGTGGCTAGATGATGATAATAAAGTGAAGGTGCAGAAGAGAGTGTTGATTTTCTTTTCTATTGTAAACTACCAAGATGAGATTATATGTGATGCGGTGCCAATGAATGCTTGCCATATACTATTGGGAGACCATGGCAGTTTGATCGAAAGGTCACGCATGATGGAGTGAGCAATGTTTATAAGTTTTCTATTGGGGGGGAAGTTGAAGTCAATGTTACCCTTACCACCATAAAAAATATCTCATCATAAATCACCACCACCGAAGGCAAACATGTGCAATAGAGGAAGGAGTTTGAGAGGGAAGATGTTGGAGGAAAATATGGTGTTTGTGTTAGTTTCTAAGGAGGTAAAGGAGCCTAGTGTCGAGACTGATCCGGAGCTGCAGCACTTATTAGGAGAATTTTAGGATGTTTTCCCTAGTGATTTGCCACCAGGATTACCACCCATGAGAGGAATTGAGCATCAAATTGACTTAGTTCCAGGGGGCAGTGATACCCGACAAACCACCATATAGATGCAACCCTGAAGAAACTAAGGAATTCCAATGTCAAATTGATGAACTTATGGAGAGAGGTTATGTGCGTGAGAGCATGAGCCCTTGTGCAATACCAGCCTTATTAGTGCCTAAAAAGGATGGGACTTGGAGGATGTGCATAGATAGCCGAGCTGTAAACAACATCACCATTAAATATAGGTTTTTTATACCACGGTTGGATGATATGTTGGATGAGTTGTGTGATTCCCAAGTGTCACTACTACAAAAAAGGGCAAAGAGAACTGTTAAAATAGGCTTTATAGAACGCCTTAGGACCATTCTCCTGCTAAGCGCTCTATAATGTTTATAGAACGGGTGGAAGAGACGTTTTATATGCCTAGTCATAGAAACGGTTTTCTAACATGACCGTTCTCTATTCCCTTCCTTAAATTATTATATGAAAAGGAATAGAAAACAGTTATCATACGTAACTGTCTTATATCGCATTTATAATAGAAAATGGTTTCCTTAGACAACCGTTATCTTTTCGTAACATTTAAAAAAATAATAATGCACGATGCTCAAATAGATTATCGACATCATGCAAATCAAGTAATTCAACCCCAATCATCAAAACAAACAAACCACCATACTTTGAAGTAATACTAGATTTATCAAAATTATGAATTATACAAAAATAACATAGAGTAACAAATCTCATAACTAAAAAAATATTAGATAAATTTGAAGTGCCAAATAGAGTATCTACTTGAATGTCTTACAACATTTTTCATAGGATTTAATGAGGAGAGCAGATCGATTAGGAAGAACAAACAGAGCACATCATCAGATCTTGTGGTGGCTGGCGGTGTTGTCGTAGGAGGCTGAACAATAAGTTAATATCCTGAATCTTTTGCTTCTTATGATAGTAATACTGAAAAATAAAATAAAACATTCCTAATTACTCCCTCCGTTTCCGAAAGTTCTTCCTACTTTGACTAATTTCCTCCCACAAAAAGATTCCAAATAGGAACAACAAAAGAAAATAGAGGGAGTACATGATAGTATTTCACCACATCATCAGACCTAAAGTTTATGAAACAAAAAACCAAACCTGATTGTACAAAAGCAAATGTATTCTAATTATTTACAAAGGAGAGTCCGATGTGGTGAAGGAAGAACCTTGTTAATGGCGGATGAAATCAACCTCTTCACTTGAAATCGATTGAAATTCAGCCGCATCACTGTAAAACAAAAAATAACAACAATAATACATCAAAAAAAATTTAAAAAAATCAGGACGACATTTTTTATTGTGCAAGAGAGTAGCAGCGTTAAGAAATCAATGCCGTAACAAACTAACAACCGTGAATCTCCGCCACGTCGTACATATCGATGAAAAAAATTTAAAATCAAACCTACTCAAATCTAAAGGAGTTAGTGTGTGTTAGTGGCGACCAAACCTCATATTCAGCTTGATGCAGTTATAGTGATGATCTGCGGCGGCAAAGGATTCAACAATGGTGGTGGTTCACTGATTTTCTATGCTTTAAGAAAAAGGAGATTGTTTAAGAGTAAGAAAAATGAAGAGGGAATGATGGAGAGATTAGAGATGAAATTCTAGATATAGAGAAGTAGAAACATTGTAGTTATTAGAGTATATATCATGAAATTGTGAAGGACTTTCTCCTACTCGTATGAAGGAAAAGAAGTTAGAGAAGATGAAGTGGAAAAATAACTGCATTACTGAGCAGGTGAGGATTAGTGGGAGTTAAGAGTTTTCAATTTAAAAAAGAAACAGTTGCAATTTACATAGATTGATTTTATTAAAATTAATTTTCTAAAACCGTTTGGTATTTGACAAACTATATTTGTTTAATTATATTTTTTTATTGTGATAAAACAAACAAAACGGGTAGCTAATGGAAGCGTTTTGTAACATTTCTCTCACATAACAGTCATCTAAGAAAAGCGTTCTCTATAATTGTAGAAAACACTCATTCAACTTGATTGTTCTATATCTTGTGTTCCTTATTCTAATAATTGTAGTAGTGTGTTCTCTAAAATAGATTTAAGAAGTGGGTACCATCATATTAGGATGCTCAAAGGAGATGAGTGGAAGACTGCATTCAAGACAAACCATGGGTTGTTTCAATGGTTAATTATGCCATTTGGGTTAACAAACGCACCTAGTACATTCATGAGACTCATGATTGATGTTTTGAGGCCTTTCTTAGTCAAGTTCATTGTGGTTTACTTAGAAGACACACTAGTCCATAGTAAAACCAAAGAGGAGCATCTACAACACCTATGCCAATTATTCCAAGTATTGAGAAGCAAACAGTTGTATGGATTATTGGAGAAGTGTTCGTTCATGCAAGAGGAGTTAGGATTCCTATAATACATTGTATCTAAGGATGGAATCAAGGTGGATCCAACGAAAATTGAAGCAATTGCTACATGGCCTATACCAAAGACTATCACTGAGGTACGTTCATTTCATGTTTTAGCTTCATCTTATAGAAGATTCATAAAGAATTTTAGCAATCTTTTAAGCCCTATTACAGAATGTACTAAACAAGGGAAGTTTGAGTGGACTAAAGAAGCATAACAAGCCATTGAATTAGTGAAATATAAGATGTGTAATGCACCAATTTAAGCTCTCCTAGATTTTTCTAAATCTTTCGAAGTGGAGTGTGATGCAAGTGGGACTGGAATTGGGGCAGTGGTGATTCAAGGGGGGAGACGTACAGCATACTTTAGTGAGAAGTTGAGTGGGGGGAAGTTAAATTACTCCACATATGATAAAGAATTTTATACTATGGTACGAGCCTTAGACCATTGGAGCCATTACTTGAGACCTCAATCATTTGTTTTACATTCGGACCATGAGTCATTGAGGTATATCCATGGACAACACAAGTTAAATACAAGGCATGCTAAGTGGGTTGAGTTTTTACAATCATTCACTTTTGTGTCTAAGTATAAAGCAGGGAAGGCAAATATAGTAGCAGATGCACTTTCTAGGAGGCATAATCTTTTGGGTGTGGTTAGTGCAAAACTCTTAGGGTTTGAGTTGCTTAAGGAGTACTATGCTACGGATGAGGATTTTCGGGACTTATATGCAGCATGTGAGAAGGGTCCTCAAGGTCATTATACTTTAATGCAATTTAAGGGCAACAAGTTGTGTGCACCAAGTTATTCCATTTGTGACTTGTTAGTTTAGGAAGCTCATTGGGGGGGTTGGGCTGGTCATTTTGGTATTAAGAAGACCTTGGAATTATTCCAATAGTATTTCTTTTGGCCTAAGATGCTAGGAAGTGTACAAGTTGTGGTTGCTAGATGTGGTACTTGTCAACGTGCCAAGAGTACATTTCATAAGGGTTTATATACTCCATATTCTATGCCAGAGAGACCTTGGGAGGAGGTGAGTATAAATTTTATTGTTGCTTTACCACGTACTCAAAGGCATAGGGATGCCATTATGGTTGTTGTTGATCGATTTAGCAAAATGGCACATTATATTCCTTGCAACAAAATTGATGATGTATCACATGTGGCTACATTGTACTTTCGAGAAACTGTAAGATTACATGGCATACCTTGTAAACTATTGTCTCGGATAGAGATAGTAAAATTTTGACTTACTTTTGGAAGACTTTGTGGAGGTTGTTAGGCACTAAGTTACTCTTTAGTACTTCGCACCATCCCCAAACATATGGGCAAACGGAGATTAAAAATAGAACCTTGTGTTCATTGCTACGAGGCTTAGTGAGTAAAACAGGTAAGGATTGGGTTAATAAGCCATGTCATGCGGAATTTGCTTTTAATAGGACTCCAACATATGCTACAAAGCATTCACCTTTCGGAATTGTGTATGGGGTTAATCCTTATTTGCCCGTGGAATTGGTTCCAATTCCTAAACAAGACCATGTGCATGGGATGCAAAGAAGCAAGTTGATGTTCTATTAAAGCTACATCAACAACTAAGATCATGTATTGAGATGGTAAATGAGCAATATAAGAAGAAAAAAAAACAAAGGCCGCAAGCCTAGTGTAATACCCCGAATTTTGAAAGCGTATTTTATTATTTATATGGTTTTAATATTATTTCCACTTAAAATTTATTATGATAATGTCATTTTATTTGATAACTATGTTTATTAAAATAATAATTTCATTTAGTTTTGAATTATTTAACGAATTTATTTAAATGATTTAATTGAAATGTATTTTATTTAAATAAACTAATTATTCATTTTCATTATTTCAAAGTATTTTAATATGATAATTGAAAGGTGTATTTAGTTGTGGGCATTCTTATTCATTCAAGTTGTCCGTCCATTTTTAGTAATCCAAAGCCCAAATACAAGTCCATAGCCATATGTCTTTTAGCCAAAAAGAAAAATGAAAACAAAACAAAAAAAAAAGAAAGAAAACGTGATCATCATAGATCACCATCTTCCTCCTTCCTCCGTCCTCACGTACAAAAATCAGAGCCAAAGATCAAATTTTTTTCCACAAAAATCAACAGTTCTTGTCAGAACTCAATCCACAATCCCGGATTTTGGGAGAAAAATTAGTCAAAAGTGAATCTCAACACCATACCTCACCATACCTCACCATTACTGGAGCTTGACCAAAGCTCAAAATTTCTGACCAAACACCTCTATAAATACTGAACTTTACTCACCAAATTACTCAAGCAAACAATCTCAAAAGGTTTACTTCAATCCTTTATCTTCTTCCTTAAATTTCTGAATTTTGTTTTGAAAGATAAAAATGAAAATTTCAATCTATAAACAACCTCCCCTGATGCGTTGAACCGCCAAGCACCACCGCACGAACCACCCGACCCCGTCTGACTTCGCCACCCAAACTGCCACCTGAACCACCGCAGCACAGCCAACCATCACCCTTCTCCTTCCTCGCTGCTTCCTTCTCCTCCCTCGCAGTAGCCCTGTTGTTGCCTCCCTCTGCAGCCGCGCCCAGCCTCCCTCACTCGCACCCCACCACCTGAATCCCATCGCCTAACCGCACCACCTTGCCTCGCCTGAATCCGCCGCCCAGCGCCACCTTCATCTTCTCCCCCTGATTCGTTCCCTTCACTGTTCTTTCTTCCTTCCTTCATTTTTTTTCTCTTGGTTTATGTCAACTGATTCAAAGAATCGGTATTCCCCCCCCTTTCTCTTTTAATATGACTTTGATTTTTTCTTTTTAATAACAAAATAATGTTTAGTTTTGATTAATTGGTTTGGATTGGTATCCTATAATTATATTAACTTACTTTATTAAGTTGGTATATTTTAGATTAATTAATTTAGTCTTTTATAACTTGAAAATATTTCTTAATTTTCTAAACCAAAGTAAGAAGTATAATAAAGTTAGTTTCTATGTTTAAAATAATTATTTAAGTTAATGAAAATTTTATTGAAGTAATCTTTGAGTACTTAAAATGATTTCATAAATAATTTGAAACCATAAACTTTGATTTATAAACTCTCTTAAAATCATTAAGAATTCTTTAAGTTATTTAAATTGTTTATTTTATATAAAAAGGGGTTACTTAGGTAACTAACTTAGATCTCGTTAATATCTATTCTAGACTCCGATTGCGTAGACGAGGAATATCAAGAGTGTCAATTCGTTCGTGAACTTAACTTTTGGGCACGCGTCACGAGGTAATCTCCGATGTCCATCTAAACATAGATCCCGTTAGTGTAAAACGATTGATTATGTGATTATTATGTGCTTATAAGATATATATAAGTATGGACTATAATTATGGATTATCGATTTAATGCGGATTATGAAAACGAATGACAAAATGGACGACGACTATCGATTTTGATTATGAATCATGATTATGGACGATATACGATATGACAAATATGTTTATTATAACATTATTAAAACCGCTTAATGTCATTTAGTAATGTTATGGTTATTATTATTATTATTAATATTATTATCATTATTATTATTATTATTATTATTATTATTATTATTATTATTATTATTATTATTATTATTATTATTATTATGATTATTGTTATCATTATTACCGTTATTTTTATTATTATTGAAATTTTAAGAAATTTGAAATTAGTAAGAACTTGTGATAATGAAATGATTATGAATCTGAAGTGATAAATGAACTCAAGTGACGGTTGTAAAATGAGTTATTGAAACCGCTATGAATGGATTGAGATTATGATGGATGCAAAATATTCACACTGGATTGAACAACGATGACGTAATTGTGTACGTGATTTATGTGATGACTTGAATTAAAAGATGTTAATCACGTAAAGTGAAATATCGGAGGGAAATGATGAACAGGTTGCCCTGTATGAGAGGTTCAGCGGCCCCTACAGGTTCTCTGGTTACTATGTTGATTTTCTATTACTTGTCTTCCTTCTATCTTGTTGTGATCCAAGTAGAAGGGGTGTGCACACTAGGGACACTGTTATTATGGCCATTATGTTATCCGTAGGTGGTTACAGGGGATTGACCCCGGCCTACAATGTTGAAGTAAGTGGTTACAGGGGATTGACACCGGCTTACTGGCGTTCTCGTCCTCTCCTTAAATAATTGGATTAATTGAAATTAATTATGTGATTATTCATTGTATATATATATGTGTATGTGTGCTATGCTTTCAACCCTATTAACCTACTATTTTACAATATATTTTCAACTTAAGTATTTTACGGGATGGAGTTGGAATTACTCAGTTTTTCTGATTTTTGGGAGCTTGTCTCTCTTGTTTCTTTTCAATGCATTTGTGCAGGTGGGTGATGGACGGGGGAACAAAAGGGAGATCACTTAGAGCTGTCATCCACTTAGCCTATGATTTAGCTTCCGCTGGAACTCTGAAACACTTAAGTAATTAGTAATATTTAATGAAACATTTTACTTGTTTGTAAGGATTAATTAATTTGAATTTAGTATGCTTTAATCTAGTCTTGGATTTATTTCCAAGGAGATAAGTGCGGCGGTAGCACGCCCGTTGAGTCGAACCCTCGTGGATTTTCCCCCATCTCAAGTTTTATTAAATGAAAAAGGGCTCGGGTTGGCGGGGGTGTTACAAAGTGGTATCAGAGCGGAGTTTAGATTAACTAAGGAAAGATTAAAATTATTAAAATTATTAATTAGGAAAATGAATCAAATAGGGTTAAACTTAAAATTGGTTTAGGAGGTCAAAGTAATAAATTAGGAAAAATGAATTACGATTAAAATGTGAACTAAGAGTTTAGTATGGGTACGAATGGGTTATGTGTACATGTATGAAAGTACTCGTTAAAGGTACTTATTAATTGTTTATTATATTTTATTAGATGGCCAAGACACGTTTGACCGCCAGGAAATGCACCAGAACCCCTCATCAAGGACTCTACCTTCTAAGGATGAGGGTAGGAGAGTCTGTTTCAGCTTATATTTACAGGTTACGGTTAACAATGAAGTGTTACCACCTCAATGAAGGCCACGGACATTTGGATTACCTCACGTCACCTAAACAGGCCGATGTTTTGATTCACACTCTTCCCAATGATGGTCCTTATGCCGGAATCAAGAGCGAATACTCTAATGTTCTGAAAAATGAAAGGCCAAACTATGAACGATACACATTGAAAGGGAAGTGGTATCTCACGTTGAGCTACCTAGAGAAAAGAATGCTTGATGCTAGGGCCAAGTGGCTTAATGACTATTTACCCACTGATGACGAGGAGCCCAACCATAGTGGTGATGAAGAAGTTGGAAGCAACCCTGCCTCACCCGTTGTAAATCTCGATGGAGATGGAGATGGAGATGAAGGTGAAAACGAGGATCCGTCCGAGTACACTGACTAGAAACCCATATCTCTAGCCCTGACCCTTAGATTTCTAATTAAAGTCGTAAAAGATCGATTAATGTGTTAACTTAGTTAATGATGGCGCAACTAATGCTTATTTGACTATTTGAAAACTCTTATGCTACTATGAACGAATTGTTATGACACTTTTGGAGTAATGAATGATGAACTTTTGACTTGTGGATTGAGTATGAAATGAATGATGAACTTTTGATATGTGAATCAGGTATGAAATGAATGAATGATGTGAACCATGATTATGTGAATTAGCTTTTATATAAGAATCAATGTAAATGGTAGACAAACCAATGTGAATAACGCAGGTAGCTTATGCAATACGTTTATACGCGATCTAGAGCAAGGCGACAAGAAAACCAAATGGCCGAAACTCCCGAACAAGTTGCAGCACGACTTAGGACTCTTGAGCAACTAACTCAGAGCTTTGGCTTAGTCCTTCAAAACAAGTTCAACAACAACCACCATGGAGACGATCCGCAAGCTGCAATGGCGAAAAAGATTTCCGCTTTGAAACCACCAACCTTTGTTGGGAGAGAAGACCCACTACTTCTCGAAAACTGGATAAGAGATTTCGAAAAGATTTTCACGGCCACGGGTACGCCTGAGGCCCAGAAAGTAGACCAAGCAACCTTTTATCTGCATGAAGATGCTGATACTTGGTGGGAAAGTGTAGGACCTACTGTTAAAGCTTAAGAGAACTTTAACTGGGAAGCATTTAAGGTAGCAATTAAGGCTCGATTCTTCCCCGAGCACATTCGTAGGCAAAAGTACAATGAGTTTAGTAGGTTTAACCAGAATTATAACATGAGTGTGCAAGAGCATGCTCAGAAATTCAATGAGTATGCCCGATGCTGCCCGACTGTAGTGCCAGATGAAGGAACTAAGGCCCAGAAGTTTGAAGACGGACTTAAGTTTGATCTTCAGACTCGAATGGGAGGTAGCACCTCTACCACTTTCGCAGAAGCGTATGCTAAGGCCTCAAACCTGGAGAGAATCTTACGGCGTGAGAGAGAGAGGTGCTAGGCGACACAAAAGGAAGGAACCCGCCGGCAAGCAACAAAGAACCAAGAGTACGACAAAAGGCCCAACAATGGTGGAAACAACAATAACAATGGTGGACGCTACAATAACCGCAACAATCAGAATTCTGGACAACAGGCCCATCAAGGAAATAGGAACCAAAAGAACTTTGTTTGCAAGAAGTGTGCCAAGAGCCATCCAGGGTTCCTTTTGTCAGAGTGAAAGGATCAAGTGTTTCGAGTGTGGAGAGGTAGGTCACAAATCGTTCAACTGTCCCAAGAAGCAAGCTCAAAATGGACCAATTGGGAACAATGGTAACAATGGAGGTGGAAACAGAATTTAAAACTTCAATAACAACCGCCCCAGTGGAGGAAATGCTGCACAGAACGGGAACCAGAACAACCGCTCTTTTGGAGGTGGAAATGGAAACTATGGAAAGAATGGCAATGGAGACTACACCAATGGAAGAATCAATGTCATGAGCCGAATTGAAGCTGACACCGATGCCACTGTTGTGACGGGTACATTTCTCGTAAACTCAAACCCTGCTTATGTACTCTTTGATTCCGGAGCGTCTCATTCATTTATTTCTAGGATTTTTGTTAATAAGTATCCCCTCAAGTCTACCCAGTCCTGTCGAGCCAATATAGCCATGCCCACCGGTGAAACTGTTTCTTGTAAATCTCAATTCCAAAGCATCCCTGTAGTCATAGCTGGTACTGAATTACCGGCCGATCTTATCCTTTTTGACCTAAAAGACTTTGACGTTATCTTGGGAATGGATTGGTTAGCCAAGTATAAAGCCAAAATTGAGTGTCATAACCACAAAATATCTCTTAGAGGACCCAAGGGAAATAGGATATCTTATAAAGGCATAACCTTCCAGCCAGATGTCAAGATAATCTCAGCCCTAAACCTTCAAACCTATCTTAAAAAAGGCTTCCCAGTCTACCTGTGTCAAGTAAGGGACGTAAGCGTGGAAAACGAGGAGTTGACTCAAATTCCGGTAGTAAAGGAGTTTCCGGATGTATCTCCCAAAGAGCTTCCAGGAATGCCACCCGAGAGAGAAGTGAGCTTCAAGATCGATTTAGTCTCTGGAACCGGACCTATTTCTAAGGCTCCATATCGAATGGCGCCTGCAGAAATGCAAGAATTGAAGGTGCAATTGGAGGAATTGTTGGAAAAAAGGAAACATTCGACCTAGTGTCTCACCTTGGGGAGCCCCGGTATTGTTTGTTCGGAAGAAAGACGGATCTTTGAGGTTGTGTATCGATTATAGGGAGCTGAATAATGCCACGGTAAAGAATAAGTATCCACTCCCGAGGATCGAGGATTTGTTCGATCAACTTCAGGGTGCAACAGTGTTTTCCAGGATCGATTTACGATCAGGTTATCACCAACTACGAATCGCTAAAGAAGACATCCCTAAGAAAGCCTTTCGTACGAGATATGGCCATTATGAGTTCACCGTCATGCCTTTAGGACTCACTAATGAGCCTGCAGCTTTTATGGACCTCATGAACAGGACTTTCCAGCCGTATCTGGACAAGTTCGTGATTGTGTTCATCGATGATATATTGGTATACTCGAAGGATAGAGAAGAGCATGAGGATCAGTTGAGGAAAGTTTTGGAGATTCTTCAAGAAAAGCAATTGTATGCGAAGTTCTCGAAGTGTGAATTTTGGTTGGAAAAAGTCTCATTTTTGGGTCATGTGATATCAAAAGAAGGCGTTTCTGTAGATCCATCGAAGATTCAAGCAGTGACCGATTGGCCTCAACCTAAGAACGTCACCGAAGTACGGAGTTTCTTGGGTTTAGCTGGATATTACCGGAGATTTGTGAAAGATTTTTCAAGAACGGCCCAGCCTCTCACGAACCTGATGAAGAAAACAACAAAATTTCATTGGGATGATAAGTGTGAGGAAGCATTTCAAGAGCTGAAGAATAGACTTACAACAGCCCTAGTATTGACATTGCCCTCTGGAGTAGAAGGATTTGAAGTCTACAGTGATGCCTCAAAGAAAGGTTTTGGGTGCATCTTGATGCAACATGGTAATGTAGTGGCCTATGCGTCGAGACAACTCAAACCACATGAGCAAAATCACCCTACTCATGACTTGGAGTTAGGAGCAATCGTGTTTGCGCTCAAGATATGGAGACATTATTTGTATGGAGTGCAGTGTAAGGTCTATACAGATCACAAGAGTTTGAAGTATCTGTATACGCAAAAGGAGTTGAATATGAGACAGAGACGTTGGCTCGAGCTCATAAACGACAATGATTTGAAGATAGTGTATCAAGAGGGAAAAGCGAACAAAGTAGCTGACGCGTTGAGTAGGAAGAGTGCTCATTCGCTAAATGTGTTGATCCTAGCCGATGAACTGTGTGAGGAGATTAAGAGATTGAGTTTGGAAATAGTTGAGCCCGGTTATGTGAAAGCTCAGTCGAATGCTCTTACTGTTGGACCGGACATATTTGAGGAGATTCGGGTGAAACAAGCTGCAGATAAGTGGTTAAGCAAGTTAAGAGAAATGAAGGAATGTGGACAAGCACCGGAGTTCGAGATCGACGGCAATGGCGTTGCAAAGTATAAACGGAGATTGTGTGTGCCACAGGATGAGGAACTCAAGACGAGAATTCTAAAAGAAGCCCATAGTTCACCGTATTCCATACATCCAGGAGGAGATAAGCTTTATAAGGATTTGAAAAAGCATTTTTGGTGGCCTAAGATGAAGCAAGAAGTAGCCGACTTCGTGGCAAAATGTTTAACATGCCAGAAGGTGAAAATACAGCATATGAAGCCTGGAGGGAAATTGCAACCTTTGGAAGTGCCAGGATGGAAATGGGAATCTATCTCTATGGATTTCGTCATGGGATTACCGAATACGAGGTCGGGAAAGAATGCAATATGGGTAATAGTGGACCGTTTGACTAAGACGGCAAGATTCGTGGCAATGAAGGATACTTGGCCGTTGAAACAGCTGGCGGATGCTTACTTTAATTAGGTCGTTAGGCTACATGGTTTTCCGAAGGACATCGTTTCGGATAGGGACTCGAGATTCTTATCTAAGTTCTAGAAACAACTTCAGACAGCCGTGGGTACACTATTGAAATTCAGTACAGCCTTCCACCCAGCAACAGATGGTCAAACGGAGGGAACCATTCAGACCTTGCAGGTTATGTTGAGAGCATGCGTAATGGATTTCGGAGGATATTGGGATGATCATTTGATGTACATTGAGTTCTCGTACAACAACAGTTATCACTCGAGCATATATAGGAATGGCACCTTATGAGGCATTGTATGGGCGGAAATGTAGAAGTCCTATATGTTGGAACGATGTGAACGAGTCGTTGAATTTGGGACCAGAAATGATTGAAGAGACTACCAACAAGGTGAAGTTGATTCAAGAGCGTATGAAAGCAGCTCAGGATCGACAAAAATCGTATGCCGATCAAAGGAGACGAGATTTGGAATTTGAAATTGGAGAAAAAGTGTTGCTGAAAGTTTCGCCAACCAAGGGAGTAATGAGGTTCGGTAGAAAAGGAAAGTTGAGTCCTCGTTATATCGGACCTTATGAGATACTCGAAAGAATTGGGGAAGTGGCCTATAGATTAGCCTTGCCCATAGAGTTAGCCAAGGTTCATAATGTTTTCCATGTGTCTCAACTCCGTAAATACGTTTCTGATCCCTCCCATGTCATCCAACCTGAAACCATTGAACTAGATGAGACCCTCACCTTTGAAGAACGTCCTGTTAGAATCCTTGATTCCAAAACGAGAAATACCCAGAACAAGGCAGTAAAGTTAGTCAAAGTTTTGTGGTCTAATCATCAAACCGAGGAAGCAACTTGGGAAACAGAAGATGACATGAAAAAGCGTTATCCTGAACTCTTTTCCCAGGTACGATTATCGAGTTTCGGGGACGAAACTCCTTAAGGGATACCGAATGTAATATTAACGAAGCGGAAAACTACTACTTCGTTAATACTAAATATCTAACTTTAAAGTTCGAGGACGAACTTTGTTTTTAAGGAGGAGTAGATGTAATACCCCGAATTTTGAAAGCGTATTTTATTATTTATATGGTTTAATATTATTTCCACTTAAAATTTATTTTATGATAATGCAATTATATTTGATAACTATGTTTATTAAAATAATAATTTCATTTAGTTTTGAATTATTTAACGAGTTTATTTAAATGATTTAATTGAAATGTATTTTATTTAAATAAACTAATTATTCATTTTCATTATTTCAAAGTATTTTAATATGGTAATTGAAAGGTGTATTTAGTTGTGGGCATTCTTATTCATTCAAGTTGTCCATCCATTTTTAGTAATCCAAAGCCCAAATACAAGTCCATAGCCATATGTCTTTTAGCCAAAAAGAAAAAGGAAAACAAAACAAAAAAAAAGAAAAGAAAACGTGATCATCATAGATCACCATCTTCCTCCTTCCTCCTTCCTCACGTACAAAAATCAGAGCCAAAGATCAAATTTTTTTCCACAAAAATCAACAGTTCTTGTCATAACTCAATCCACAATCCCGGATTTTGGGAGAAAATTAGTCAAAAGTGAATCTCAACACCATACATCACCATTAACGGAGCTTGACCAAAGCTCAAAATTTCTGACCAAACTCCTCTATAAATACTGAACTTTACTCACCAAATTACTCAAGCCAACAATCTCAAAAGGTTTACTTCAATCCTTTATCTTCTTCCTTAAATTTCTGAATTTTGTTTTGAAAGATAAAAATGAAAATTTCAATCTATAAACAACCTCCCCTGATGCGTTGAACCGCCAAGCACCACCGCATGAACCACCCGACCCCGTCTGACTTCGCCACCCAAACCGCCACCTGAACCACCGCAGCACAGCCAACCATCACCCTTTTCCTTCCTCGCTGCTTCCTTCTCCTCCCTCGCAGCAGCCCTGTTGTCGCCTCCCTCTGCAGCCGCGCCCAACCTCCCTCACTCGCACCCCACCACCTGAATCCCGTCGCCTAACCGCACCACCTTGCCTCGCCTGAATCCGCCGCCCAGCGCCACCTTCATCTTCTCCCCCTGATTCGTTCCCTTTACTGTTCTTTCTTCCTTCCTTCATTTTTTTCTCTTGGTTTATGTCAACTGATTCAAAGAATCAGTATTACCCCCCCCCCTTTCTCTTTTAATATGACTTTGACTTTTTCTTTTTAATAACAAAATAATGTTTAGTTTTGATTAATTGGTTTGGATTAGTATCCTATAATTATATTAACTTACTTTATTAAGTTCGTATATTTTAGATTAATTAATTTAGTCTTTTATAACTTGAAAATATTTCTTAATTTTCTAAAACAAAGTAAGAAGTGTAATAAAGTTAGTTTCTATGTTTAAAATAATTATTTAAGTTAATGAAAATTAAGTTGAAGTAATCTTTGAGTACTTAAAATGATTCCATAAATAATTTGAAACCATAAACTTTGATTTATAAACTCTCTTAAAATCATTCAGAATTCTTTAAGTTATTTGAATTATTTTAATTGTTTATTTTATATAAAAAGGGGTTACTTAGGTAACTAACTTAAATTTCGTTAATATCTATTGTAGACTCCGATTGCGTAGACGAGGAACATCAAGAGTGTTAATTCGTTCGTGAACTTAGCTTTTGGGCACGCGTCACGAGGTAATCTCCGATATCCATCTAAACATAGATCCCGTTAGTGTAAAACGAATTGATTATGTGATTATTATGTGCTTATAAGATATATATAAGTATGGACTATAATTATGGATTATCGATTTAATGCGGATTATGAAAACGAATGACAAAATGGATGACGACTATCGATTTCGATTATGAATCATGACTATGGACGATATACGATATGACAAATATGTTTATTATAACGTTATTAAAACCGCTTAATGTCATTTAGTAATGTTATGGTTATTATTATTCTTATTAATATTATTATCATTATTATTATTATTTATTATTATTATTATTATTATTATTATTATTATTATTATTATTATTATTATTATTATTATTATTATTATTATTATGATTATTGTTATCATTACTACCGTTATTATTATTATTATTGAAATTTTAAGAAAGTTGGAATCAGTAAGAACTTGTGATAATGAAATGATTATGAATCTGAAGTGATAAATGAACTCAAGTGACGGTTGTGAAATGAGTTATTGAAATCGCTATGAATGGATTGAGATTATGATGGATGAAATATATTCACACTGGATTGAACAACGATGACGTAATTGTGTACGTGATTTATGTGATGACTTGAATTAAAAGATGTTAATCACGTAAAGTGAAATATCGGAGGGAAATGATGAACAGGTTGCCCTGTATGATAGGTTCAGCGGCCCCTACAGGTTCTCTGGTTACTATGCTGATTTTTTGTTACTTGTCTTCCTTCTATCTTGTTGTGATCCAACTAGAAGGGGTGTGCACACTAGGGACTCTGTTATTATGGCCATTATGTTATCCGTAGGTGGTTACAGGGGATTGACCCCGCCTACAATGTTGAAGTAAGTGGTTACGGGGGATTGACCTCGACTTACTGGCGTTCTCGTCCTCTCCTTAAATAATTGGATTAATTGAAATTAATTATGTGATTATTCATTGTATATATATATATGTGTATGTGTGTTATGCTTTCAACCCTATTAACCTACTATTTTACAATATATTTTCAACTTAAGTATTTTACGGGATGGAGTTGGAATTACTCAGTTTTTCTGATTTTTGGGAGCTTGTCTCTCTTGTTTCTTTTCAATGCATTTGTGCAGGTGGGTGATGGACGGGGGAACAAAAGGGAGATCACTTAGAGTTGTCATCCACTTAGCCTATGATTTAGCTTCCGCTGGAACTTTGAAACACTTAAGTAATTAGTAATATTTAATGAAACATTTTACTTGGTTGTACGGATTAATTAATTTGAATTTAGTATGCTTTAATCTAGCCTTGCATGTATTTCCAAGGAGATAAGTGCGGCGGTAGCACGCCCGTTGAGTCGAACCCTCGTGGATTTTCCCCCATCTCAAGTTTTATTAAATGAAAAAGGGTTCGGGTTGGCGGGGGTGTTACACCTAGGGTGTTCCAACCTGGTGATCTTGTGTGGGTGTACCTTAGGAAAGAGCGTTTTCCAAGCAAACAAAAGCACAAACTTATGCCAAAAGCTGAGGGTCCTTTCAAAATATTAGAGAAGTATGGAGATAATGCTTACAAGGTGAGCATGGGACGGCTGCTACTTTTAACATTGGCGACTTGACACCATATTTGGATGATGAGCAAGTACAAGAATTGAGGACAATTCCTTTGAAGAAAAGGAGGATGATCCAGGCGCAAGTACAAGCAATTCAAGTGATGAAGATGGACAAGAGATTATATATACTAAGTAGAATGGAGATGGAAGGTGTTCGTTCTCTTGGCATTCATGGACTTGGAAGAACTGAAGGACATTGGTGCATTTCCTTATTAAGCGTCCAATGTTATGAGTAGAGAAATGAAAGTTGTAAACACTCCTAATTCTGTTAGGAGTGCTAGTTCTTACGCCTAGTTCTGTTAGGAGTTGGTTGTGACTAATCCTTGTTGGATTAGAAGTCTTAGCTTGTCATTAGTCTTCATTTCCTTTGTTTTTGCTAGGTCATTACAAACCGTGTGGGTTTGTTTTCATTTCCGTGTGATTTTGATAGATAGGAGTCTAGATGGATAAGCATGCTTGGTGTTTGGATAAAATTGCTTGGCATGTTGATCCTGGTTTGATTAGGAGAAGTAGTGTCATAGTTCTAGTAGGATTAGAACTAATAGGAGTCTATATATTTCGTTGCATTCAATTAATAAAAACACGTTCACTAGAGGAGAAAACATCAAGGGTTGCGGTCAAAATAGCCCTAAGGGCTGCGTTTTTGGCCCGCAGCCCTTGGGAAAAAAGGAAGGGCTGTGGTTTTTTACCACAGCCCTTCACTCCCAAGGGTTGGGGTTTTGATCAAAACCGCAGCCCTTGTTTTTTTTTTTTTTTTTGCATTTTTTTGTCCTAAATGATTCCCGAACAGTTATTTATAGATAATATCATTTTTCATTGCAAATTATGTTTTTATACAAATATAGAGAATGTTACAGATTAGGTATCATTTAATCCTTAAATTTTCTTGTGGAATCCTGCATCTCCCTAACCAAAGGGCGTGTGATTGACACTTCAGATGTGTTGGCATTAGATATAAGAAATTTGCATGTGGACCTTTTGCTACCAATCCTCTACTCTGCAAGAGAATGCAAATATCCAGTAGAAGAAGGCCTTGATAAGACTAATTTGCCAAAGAACCAGACTCAGACATAGAGCAAATACATCAAACAAATTTACAAGGAAAAGGTAATAATAATTAAGTTCAATTACTACAGGAAGCAAAATGAATCAAGATTCTGATAAAAGACAAAGGTATTCAAAAACCAGAAGATTATGTGATGAGATGTCATAAGCTCCGCCCATCAAATGAGAAAACATCTTTATCAGATAAACTTGACGCATTTTCCGATTTTCCACCTTTATCCTATTCTCAAGCAGTCAAATATCCATCTCAAAACACAAACTCAAAAGCAAATACTCAAAATTCTCAATCATCAAATTCTGAAATTCACAAATACATCACCAAACCTCATAAAGAACACCTGCTCCTTACCCGTTTTAGAGAGACTCCTCAAATTCCTAAACATATCAAATTTACTAATTCTCTTTTACCAATGTATTGTCAATACCGACCTGAAACATCTTATAAAACTCAGAGGTTCTATGAATTCATATTTGTTGACACTAAGTCCGTTCAAATCGAGCATACTGAAAAAGAGTAATTTCATAGCTTATTCAAAATGCAAGATTAAGAAGATTATCCCATAGACATAATGGGTATCTGCCTATGTTCCCAATGAATTCTCAGTCCATTTTCAACCATAATAATATAATTACATCGATTATCAAATGACATGGTTTCGAGCATTTTTATTCAGAGGATTCAATCATTCATGGTTTTTCAGTATCAGTCCTCAATGTCCAAATAATTTCCTCATATGGTTTTATGAATGGTGGCTCTACTTTGGAAGCTCTCAACATATATGGCGAATGGAAGTCAAAAGGTCTTATGAGTTCTTCTCCACATATGTAAAAACCAACACTCCATATTCCAATGAACTCTTATTTCATAAAGAGTTCAATGTCCCATGGATAATGTAATAGTCCTATAACATTCTTCAATGGTACCCAACACCAGTCCCCATGTCTTTGGTACGTGAATTCAAGATCAAGTGGTGGGAAAAATTTTCCATTGACAAACTTTGTTCACTGAAGACAGTCCAGGATGGTTGTAGATAATCAACTTATCAAAGCTATCAAAGATAATTTCAAAGCCTCGTATTCCACGAAAAGAAAAGGAGACAAAGAAGCCATAAATTCAAGAGTTCGAAATTGAAATACTCAAAAGAGAGATCAAACTTCTCAAAAAACAAACCCAACTTTTAATTCGAAATTCAGACGAATCATCCGGCTCATCAGTTCATTCCTGACCTGACGACCCATTCGGAGGACCTTGTGCTCAAGATTCTTATTTACAATAAAGAAAAAAAATTATTTTTCAAATTATTCAAATAAAAAATAATATTAATAGTCCGTAAGATCTTCCTGGACAAAATTAGGGCAATAAAAAGAAAAAGATCCCGCTAAGTGATTATCACTTAGGCAAAAATAAGGGATATATTTTACTAACGTTTTCAATGCAGGTACTCAAATGGTGACTCATCAACATCAAACATATCTGATGAATACACCTGAAGATACTCGGTGCACCACACAAAGGAACAAGACGACAAAATCTTCAATCAAATGAAAAATAAAAAGCACAAAATGACAAAGTTACATCAACAACTTTCATTTCTCTCAGAGGATGTCCAACAAAGCAAACACACCATTACACAAGAAAACAAACTCATCAATCAAGCAAAAAACCAACATCAGTACACAATCGATGTTCGGTGCAGAAACATCAAATTCAATTGGTGCAACTTATTAGATTCACATTAGATAAACTCAAGACATAGGTAATTATCTGGCTCTCTCTAACTTTCTCTCTCATCTTTTACATTTAGTATTCAAATATGAAATATGAAATTGAAAATAGAACTCTTACGAATTTATGTAAGCGCGTACTTATGGCCTGTTTTCCCCAGCTTATTTCAATTCAGTTCAGTTCATTTCAATTCAATTCAGTTCAGTTCAGTTCCAATCAGTTCGGTTCCAATCAGTTCAGTTTAGTTCAGTTCAGTTCAATTCAATTTAGTTCAGTTCAGTTCAGTTCCTAAATTATTATCATTACTATTAGTTATAATTTAATTTAATTCAGTTCAGTTCAGTTCAATTCAGTTCAGTTTAGTTGCAATCAGTTTAGTTGTTTTATGCCGAATGAAACAAACCTTATTAGGTATACAGAAAATACAATACAACGATTTTGTTTGCTCTGTATCATTGTGAGCGAACTTTACAACTTTTCCTTTTTTCCGGTAATGCAGTGGGCTTGGGCTTGGGCTTGGGCTAGGCTCTAATATAACACAACATACCAACTTTACACTTAGGGCCTGTTCTCTTCGGCATAAAACTACCGAATCGAATCGAATCGAACGAAGCCGAATCGAACGAATCGAACCGAATTGAATTGAATCGAACCGAATTGAACCGAATCGAACCGGATTGAATCGAATCGAATTAAATTATAACTAATTAATAGTAATGATTATCATTTAGGAATCGAATCAATCGAATGAATTGAATCGAACCGAATCGAACCGAACCGAATGAACCGAATCGAACGAACAGAAAATAAGTTCTTATAATGCGCCCTTATTTACCCCATTGCCACATGCAATTTCATCCCCATTCCCCTTTAAGTCCAATATTAGGAGCACACGAGAGAGAGAGAGAGAGAGAGAGAGAGAGAGAGAGAGAGAGAGGGGGAGTGTTTGTGTGAGAGAGAAAAATATGACGATGTTTCACTTCTTCAATTGTGCAATTTTGGCCTTCGGTCCTCATTTCGTCTACTACTCCGCCACTCCTTTGTGAGTCAATTCTTTCCTTTTCTTTTACCATCTGAATTACTTGATTCATATCTGCTTAGCAATCATAGATCTTAGACGAATTTGTCGACTTCTTTGTGTCAAAATTCAGGATTTTGCATATGTTTTGTCGTATTTTTATGGAAATTGCAGTTAATGCTGGATGATTTGCAATATTGCATCTTCAAACTCTATTTTTGTCCTTCTTTTTTGCACATAATTTTGCATCAGCTTCGTTGTAAGTGGAGTTATGGATCTGCTGGTTTTTTTTATATCACTTTAATTTATTTGATTATTCCCATCATTCAATTAGGAGTTAAAAACCTCGCTTCTTTGATTTTAATTCAATTTTGGTCAACGTACTCTTTACTTTGTTTGATTTTCCATTAACGTTGTTTCTCATTTGATTTATGTTGTTTTTCACTTGTTCTATTATCGGTCGTTAAAGCATACATACGCATAACTGATATGCGGTCGTATGCACGATTTTGGATTGATTACTCTTGGTCTCTCATTGCTCTTAATGAGATGCTTTTCTACTGAACAATGAGTGAATGCTGAAACATACTACATTTCGCAGCTTGTCGTGTGTAAGTCTTTGAGCAATGAAATATGTTGGGTTATGGCTCCAGAAATTACCTACATAGTGTGTTGTGATATGTGACTCTGTATAGAAAGTTAATGTGGGGGAGGGGTCTCAATGCGCATTTATAGATGAGTATGTTTGATGCTGCTGGAGGCACACTGTCTTGTATCACTGCGTAAGAGGTATTAGGATTTAGAAATTCAAGGATCTTTACAGACTATATATAAGTTTTCAAACTTGTAACTAACATAGAATTACAATATCACTTCCAATACTGCCACTCACAAAGAAAGGAACTTTGAGCCGTTGGCTGATTCTGCCTATGAAAATGGGATAAGACTTGAGAGGTGCAGAGATGGAATCCTCAATTAGATAGTAGTGAAATTAATTTGTGATAAGATTGCAAATGTCTAGCAAGTACTGGTTATAATGGTTAATTGGAATTTTACAATAGCCAAGGTTGCTTGTGTGGTTAAATTAAAAGGCTAGCAAAGGTAAAGTTCTCTTTGGTGCCAAGATGTCTCTACATGTGCTACTTATTGGATAATCCTAATCTTTAAGGTTATAGGATCCAGGTTGAAGTGACACCCTTACTTCAGTGATGCTTAAAGTTGGTCATACAAGATAATGCTATGTGATTTGTCTCCATTGAACATACAATATGTCTTTGCAACTTCAAGTGCTTTGGTTGGAGTTTATTTCTTTTTTTAAAAGTTAGATTACATTTGTTTCTTGTTACTGACTTTTGTGGATATATGGAATTATGTTATGAGTATGTCCTTTTGGTTCTAGTGAGGGACTTTCTCAACCGTGATGAACTTTATCATGCATAATGGCATATTATGTAGTTTGTAGAGAATGTGTCATATCATACATCTTTGTCTATACCTATAATCATATTGTTGACAAACACATGTTCTCTTTTACCTTTATATTTCCTTTATTCTTAGCTGGAAGAAAACTGTATAGGTTGAATAAGGTTTTGTATATTTGTAAATAAATCTTTATTTTCGCTCGCTACATTCAGTTTTTGTACCTTTCGAGTGATGCTCCCTCCCTCTATTTGTTTCTTTTGATTTGTTTATTTTCTTGTTTTGGATGATTCTTTATGAACCCAGCTTTACGTTTTCCATTTAAAGACATGAGGCCCACCAGCTCTTTTACAACTTTTTTCTTTTAAAGACATAAGGCACATGCGTCCATCTTTGCTCTCTTACTTTTTCTTAATCACTGTCATCCTGTCATACGCATTAGTACAGCTACAAAAGCAATTGAGTAAGTAAAAAGAAATTAGAGGGAGTGCAAATATATGATTGATGTATAAGGTCTTTAATGGGCAGTTTAATTGTTAGGTTTTGTATTAAGGTTATGTTTGTTTTAACTTTGACACACAAATTTTAGCAAATATAAGTAGGGGTATGGAAAAATCAATTTCCGTTTTACCAAAAATTAATTTTCCTTAGATAAAAAAGTGCCTAATTGGTATCACTACATGTTTCGGGTTTTTGGTTTTAAGATTTAAGAAGTCATATGATATAGCTTGAATAAATATAAGTATATTTAGTAGCAGTTATACTGACTATGTTAAATTTGAGAAACGGCAATCGAAAATTGAAAACTGAAAAATGAAACAAAAAAAAATGATAACTAATAAGCCCATGGTATGTAAACTTTTTTTTGAATTCGAATCCTGCAAAAAGAAAAGCTTATCAAATATATGTTCAACAAAAATAAGGTGAAAAGAACAAAAGTGAGGTGACTAGGAGATGTAGTAGCTAAAATATGCTTGTCGGTGCTATTTTAAGAGGCTAAAGAGTTTTGTACTAATTTTTAGCATTACTGTTCTGAGCAGATCTGAGTATGACACGATTGGGACATCCATCAAGGCTGCTATTGTTTATCTTGTCACAGCTTTGGTGAAGGTTTGTAATTATAGCAGAAAGAAGTATCTTTACTAGATTACCGATGTTTTTACCTTGTTCTTGATTATTAATTATTTCTATGATCTGCAGCTTGTTTGTTTGGCAACTTTTCTAAAGGTATCAGATAGTGAGAACTTTGATCCATATCAGGTATGCTCTACTATCTTCTCCCATGAGCCTAGACATTTTATGATGCTACATGACTACATTAACCCTCTCGACTGTGTACCCAATATGAAGCACACACATTAATACAATGGAAATGAAGTCTGATAAAAGAACGGACTAATGAGGCTGGTAGTTTTACTCATTACAAGAGGTTTACTTGGATGCATACAAGCTTCTTAAAACTCTCAGTTTCTCTAACATATGTGTGAAGGGTGATATTCACGTATCCATCCCCTTTTTGATTGCAAGTTAATCATTAGATATGGGTCTTGTATGAAAGATCAAATGAGTTAAGACTTAAGAGTACGTCAGTGATGGGAGGTTTATACATCTATAAAGAAATGCGGATAAACACTTACTATTATCTTTATAGGATACTTAGTTATGACGAACATGATATAGGCTCGATCTCTCTCAATCTTGACTCAATTAAAAGAAAACTAAGGGTGTTTATTTGATTGTAAGGTTTCACTCGCCGAACTCTTATATTAGAATTCTTGAAGTTTATTAATGTGGCTTCAATCATTATCTTAATAATGTGCATTTTACACGCCTTAATTAAGGATCTTTTCTACCTTTAACTCCACTAATCAAAATACTTCTCATGTTGGAAGCTGCACTTCTCACGAAACAAATATTTGAAAATGCTCCAAACTTTAATCTAACTTAACATCCTAAGCGTAAAAATAAGCTAGAGAAAATGGGTATTCAGATCCTCAAATGTTTGGAAGCAAAATAGAAAATTGGTTGTTAACTCTTAACAACTTGCATAAATAAAATACTCCTAATTGCTTTAGAATTTATTTTCCCAAGCAACCTAGAAAAATATAAGAAACTAAGATAGAACTAATATGTACTAACCTTGGTCCTCAAGCAACAAAGTCTCTCACACTTTAGGAGAGTGCCATATTGTAGACTCGTTTCGACTCGACTACTAAGTAAAAGAAAAAGTAACAACTCCCAATACATAAAATTCTCTCTTTAGGAGTAAAGTAAAACCATGTGGATCCCAAGAGAGCAACTTAAATGATCGGAAACAGAACATTAGACATTATGTCATGCAAAGCCCTTTCATACTATGGTATACAACAAGAGCAAACCCTTATTGGACTCACCTATATGTGAACGTTTGGTTGTGTGTGTGTGTGTGTGTGTGTGTATCCACGCACGCGCGCGTGTGCGTGTGTGTTATGCACCCTTCTAAGCCAGCACCTGTGCGCTTTACTTACTCAAGGCATGGGAAGGGTAACTCGCGTCATGGTGTCAAAATAAGGCCGCATAGTATCGTATCGCCTGTATCGTAAAGGTTTTCAGAACTACTAAACCGATACTACCCGCATCATAAAGGTGTAAAAGAAAACTGCGTTTTAGGTGAGTTATGGTCTGAGCCGATATTTGGCGGTACGACAACCGCCTCATCCCCATTCTCGCATCAGCGTGACCGTTACCGTGATCGTGACCGAAACCGCATATTGGAACTACGAGGCATGTTACTTAATAGGCGCTCTTCTGGACAAATCAATAGGAAGGACATAAGAGTGACCTAGGACCTATGTTACCTGCACTCGTATGCCTATGTCTAACACAAGTTGTGTCCAAGTGTCTGACTCCGCTATTCTATGAAAATTGTCAATGATTTTGGCCCAAAATGAAAGTGTCCGTGTCTACGTCCGAGTGTCAAGGATCCGACACGAGTACTTGAGGTGAATTAGGACAAATGATTAGGTGATTGTCATTCAGATAAGTGAGAACAATCGTATTGTAATATTAGCGATGATCAATTGTGTAATATTATGTCAATTCAATCTCCAACCTTGCGTTCCGTACTTTCCTACTTTCTTGTGTCTTCTTCTTTACTTGTTTACATCAAAGTTTGTGCCTTTATTAGTATTCGTGTGCTTCAATTCACTGTCACCATCTCCGGGGTGGCAATGTCATCAACTCAAGGGCAGCGAATGGATACTCTAGACTCTAGAGATGGAAATGAGTGAGTTGAGGGAGACTCTCCAGACGGGGTCATAAAAGTTTGAGCGACTCCGAAGGAGTCCAACAAGTAGCTTCGGAAAAGTTTGCAGCGCACCTCACCATCGAACAAGGGAAGCTTCGCAACGAACTCCGGTCGATGTGGGAGGAGCTCTGAGGGCCCTCCGCCTAGGTTCGAGCGCAGTGAATGATTATGGCCGTCATGGAGGCGAAGCGGAAACTCGAACTGGAAGTACAGGAAGCTGAACTTATCTTTCTTCGACGGCGGAAACTCGAAATGGAAGTACAGGAAGCTGAACTTATCTTTCTTCGACGGTCAAAACCCTGACGGGTGGATACTCTCTGCTCAACGCTATTTCAGTTTCCATTGATTGTCGCACGATGAGCATTTCGAAGTTGCAGTGGTGGTGTTCGACGGCAAGGCCCTTTCGTGGTATAAGTGGGAGAATAGGAGGAGGCGAATAAGGCAGTGGGAGGAGATGTGAGTTTGTTGTTCCGCCAGTTCAGCACCACTAACACAGGCTCTCTACATGAATAGTGGTTTGCACTGTTAGTATAGGAGGAGTTTTATTGAGCTGATTGCACCCTTGGGCAACATACCTGAGCCCATAACTTTGGGTGAGTTCATTAATGGGCTAAAGAAAGAGATGCGGGCCGAGGTCTGACTACTTAGACCTAGGTCTCTGGACCAAGCCATGAAGGTGGAGGAAAAGTCCAAATATCTTCAAACCACTAGAGGGGGGTTTAGTAACTACAAAAACCCTTGCCCATCTAACACTTATGTGGGCTGGCCCAACACTCAACTTACCCAACTTACACAAACCAGAACCTATAACCCACTACCCTCAACACAAAGAACTCAATACATCCTCAACACCTCAAAACCCAAGAACCCAAACCTTTAACTAACCGAGGCGACTTATTGACTCCAAGCTCCAATATCGTCGGGAAAACAACCTATGCTTCCGATGCCACATAAAATGGGAGGCAGGGCATCGGTGTCAGAACAAGGAGTTGAGTGTGATTCTCATGGGGGAATCGGTAGACGAAGCGGGTGTGGAAGGTTTGGAGGGGGGGCAACTTCAACAAGGAGGAAACCCCACTTAACATCGCGTAAGTTTCTCTATGCTCCGTTGTGGGCTTTACTAACCCAAAAACCATGAACCTTATGGGGGAGATCAATGGGCGTGAAGTGCGAGTCATGGTGGACCCGGGGGCAACCCACAAATTCATCTCCCTCCTCACTGGGGTTGATCGGGAATTTCGTTTGGGGAAGGAGGCGTTTTCGTGTCTCACTAGCAGTGGGACAATAGTGAAGGGCCATGGTTGTTGTCGTGGGGTCCACGCGGTAATGCAAGGGATCACTCCATCACTATAACCGAGGACTATCGTCCCCTTGAATTGGGGAACTCCGATCTATTCCTGGGGGTCCACTGGCAGGAAAAATTGGGGGAGTGTGTCACGAATTGGATGTCCCTTCTCATGCGATTCTGACATGAAGGGCACATGCTGGAGCTTCGATGTGATTAGGTGCTGGGTAGAACTAAGGTCTCTCTACAAGCCATTATGAGAACTCTTCAATGTGAAAAAGAGGGGTTTTGGATGGAAGCCTGCGATAGGAGATCCAACTCCACCTCCGTTTCTTTAGGGGGTGGTCGAGAAATACAAAGCGGTCTTTGAATCACCAAGTGGGCTTCCACCGTGACGGGGAAGAAAGCATGCCATCACCTTAAAACAGGGGAGTGATCCAGTAAGCGTAAGACCTTACCGTTACTCCGAGGTCGAAAAGGACGAGACTGAGTGGCCGCCAACATCATTCAACCGTCCACTAGTTCGTTCTGCCACCCAGTATTGTTGGTGAGGAAAAAAGATGGAGCTTGGCGATTCTGTGTTGATTACCGTGCCTTAAACAGAAAAACAATGGCCGATAAGTATCCCATATCGGTAATCAACGAGTTGTTGGATGAACTTCAAGGGGCAGCGATGTATAACAAGTTGGACCTCAAATTGGGGTATCATTAGATACGGGTGAGGGCCGAGGATGTTCCGAAAACAACATTCCAGACACACGAGGGTCACTACGAATTCGTTGTCATACCCTTTGGCCTCACAAATGCTCCGACGATGTTCCCATCCCTCATGAACGACATTTTCCGTCCTCATCTCCGTATGTTTGTACTTGTTTTCTTTGATGACATTTTAATTTGTAGCAGGGATGAGGGGACTCATGTGCACATTTCACCACGGTGCTCGGCATCTTTGCTCAACATCAGTTGTATGCATTCAAAAAAAATGTGAATTTGGGAAGAGGACGGTGGCATATCTAGGCCACGTTATTTGAGCTGAGGGGGTTGCGGTGGACTAGGAGAAGGTCCTTGCTATGGTGGAGTGGCCCATACCTAAGAATGTACGGGAGTTGCGATGACTTCTAGGGTTGACGGGTTATTACCGCAAGTTTGTGGCTGGTATGGCAAAATTGCAGCACCATTGACAAGCAATTGCGTAAGGATAACTTCTCTTAGGGGCCTCGACCATGTTTGCGTTTGAGAAGTTAAAACGAGCCATGACCAGTGTTCTTGTTTTGGCCCTTCCGGACTTCACCAAGGAGTTTTGTATCGAGCCGAACTCGGGTATGGGTTGGGTTCAGTCCTTATGCAAGCCAACCGCCCCATCGCGTTTTACAACCACACTTTGTTGGTCGTGCTTAGGTGGCACCCTTACCTTTTGGGTACGCGGTTTTTGGTGAGAACCGACCAACAAAGCCTTAAACATCTCCTGGAGCAACGTGAAGTTGGGCGGAGTATCAACGGTAGGTGCCCAAACTGATGGGCTTTGATTTTGTGATTCAATACAAACCCGAGGCATGTAATCGGGTTGCCGATGCTCTCTCGGAGGGACCCGCCTACTATGGAGTTACAAGAGTTGGTTTCAGATAAGGGGGTGGATTGGGATCGCTTCCAAGCTGAATTGCAACAAGACCCTTACATATAAGGCTTGGTCCATGAATGCCTAGAGGGGTCCAAATCGAATGGGGGCTTGAGTGTTGAGCAGGAACCATGGAAAAAATCGCGGTCGCGGTTGCGTTCGCGGTAACACGTTGTCGCGGGAACGACTTCTAACGACGAATATAACGTTTCACGGTTGTCGCTGCGTGAATTTTTCTTTAAAAATCACATAAGTGGTGATTTAAGCTTGTTTGTTGTTTTTTATTATTCTTTACATTATATGGGTCCAAAAAATAGAGATACAACAGTTGTGGAATGGGATACTTAATATTATTTATTTTTTTGCATTTGTAGTTAAAATTGAGGGCAAGACCTTAATTATTACTGCAATACAAGATTACATAGTAAGTAAAAATGAAAGACTTTAAAAATCAACTTCTAAAATCAGGGCCCTAGATAAGGGTTTAAGCCTTTAAGGGTTGGCGGGGCAAAGAACAAAAAGAAAAAAGAAAAAAAATAAGAATAGAAAACCACGTGATGCTATTGACTGCCACACGCCAATTGGTAATAGAAAGATAAAAAAGTAGAGGAAGAGAGGAACGAACAAAAAGAAGTGAGAAAAAGAGAAATAGAGAAATCGATCGAGTATGATGCGAACAATTAATCTCATAACTTCTCATAGCCGGCGACCATCGGAAGCTATGGTGCCAGTCTCGTCGCCATTGGCGGAGCAACAATCATCAGCTTCGTCACACACGCAATTTTAGGGTTTATTTCGAACTTCCCACACTATAACGGGGTTTCTCAAAACGGTGGCTCTGAAACCCGTTACAGAATGACCGTTCTGAAACGGAACGATCGAGTTTTGTTTCCCGCGCAGGAACGCTTGTTGTATAAGGTCGGGTAGTACTCCCACCCTCGAGTTCATTGATCCAGGAGATATTAAGGGCCTGTCATGATGGGCCGGTTAGGGGTCATTCGAGGTAGTTGAAGACTTACCTAAGGGTAGCCCAAGAGTATTACTGGATGGGTATGCGGAAATCCATTACTAACTATGTTCAAGCATGTGCCCAACAAAGCATCCTCCCAATGTCCGGCAAGACTTTTGAAACCCCTCCCCATCCCAACTCAGGTGTGGGACGACATCACGATGGATTTCATCGAAGGGCTGCCGAAATCCGGTGGTTGGGACACCATCCTAGTAGGTGGATCGCTTCAACAAGTATGGGTATTTTGTGGGATTGAAGCACCCTTTCACATCCGTGTCGGTGGCAGCCGCCTTTGTCAAGGAATTTGTGAAGCTACATGGGTTCCTTAGTTTTAAAAGGCGCAAGGCGCACCTAGGCGCAAGGCGCAAAGCGCACCGAGGCGCAAGGCGCAAGGCGAAGGCGCACGCATCACGTAGGCGAGGCGCACCCTTGGTGTCAAAAAACTTAAAAATCAAATATAAAAGCATTGCAATACTTAAAACAATAAATATATTATATTAAAGACCCATAAAAGATATAAGAAAACATAATTCACCGCTAGAACTCCGCAACAAGTGAAAGCACTATGTAGAAAGAAAAACAAATAAAGTTTTTTTAAAACTAATTAACTAAAGAAGCTACCATCAAATGATATATCAAAACTAATCAAATAAAGAAGCATGAAGTATATGGATTTTTTTAAAAAATAAATCACTGCCCCACTGCCTAATAGAGAAGAAATGACAACTCACTCAATCAAAAAAAAAAAAAAAAAAAGATGCGTGAAGAAGAAATAAAGAATGAAGAAGAAATAAAGAAAAGAAAGAAGAAGTAAGGACAAAAAAAAGAAGACACGTGAAGAAGAAACATAGAGAAGAAGAAGGAAAAAAAAACAGAAGAAAGATGCGTAAAGAAGAAAGAAAGACAGAAGACGAAGAGAGAAGAAAGAAAGAGAGAAGACGAAGAAGAGAAGGTAAGCGACCCACCTGCGAGGACCAGCGACCCACCGGCGTCGACGACCGGCGAAGAAAAAAGAAAAAGAGAAGCAGAGGAGAAGAAAAAGAGAAGCAGAGGAACTTACCGGTGAAGAGGCGACTACCGGCGACGACGACCGGCGAAGGAGCGACGACGGCGAAGGAGCAGCTGCTATGTCGACTCTTGTCTCACCTTCTTTGTCGAGTTCCAGTTCTAGGGTTTGTAAAAGTGTCGACTCTTCTAACTTCTAAGGTAAGTATAACGTTCAAAACAGAGAAAAAACGAAAAAATAGGGGGAAAAGAAGGCGCGTGGGGGTCACGCGCGCCCTGCTGCAGAAAGCGCACGCCTTCCGCGCCTCTCGCCTTTGCAAAGGCGCGCGCCTTTTGGCGCCTTGTTTCGCCTTCCGTTCTTCGCCTCGCCTGAGGTTGCAGATGCGATTTTTTGTGCGCCTTGGGTCGCCTGGCGCGCCCAAGGCGCGCCCAAGGCGCGCTTTTTAAAACTAAGATGGGTTCCCGACCTCCATTGTCTCGGAACGGGACAAGTTTTTCATGAGTCACTTTTGGAGAGAGTTTTTCCAACTCCATGGCACTTCTTCAAATGGAGCATGGCTTACCATCCACAAACGGATGGGCAAATCGAAATTGTGAACAAGGCCCTTGAGACCTACCTCGAGTGGACAACCGAAATAGTGGGCCAAGTGGCTGCCATGGGTCGAGTTTTGGTACAATACCTCAACCCACACCTCAACTCGCCTAACCCCATTCAAGGCCTTGCATGGTCGAGACCCACCCCCACTCCGAGTGAATGAAGGCCAAACCACTGTGGATTCACTTGAGGCGCATCTCATGATTTAAGGGTGCAGCTCTCTCGTGCCCAACAGCGTATAAAGCACTATGCCGACACCAAGAGGTGTGAGCTGCAACTCGAAGAGGGTTCTTTGGTTTACCTTAATTTTCAACCATATCAGCAGCATTCCTTGGCTAGGAGGTTGTTTGAAAAACTTGCTCCCCATTTGTATGGTCCTTACAAAGTGGTGCAGGATATTGGGGCAGTGGCCTACAAGCTTCAACTCCCACCCACAAGCAAAGTTTAACCCGTCTTTCACATATCTCAGCTTAAACCAGCAGTGGGGCCTGTCATGGTGCTACAAGAAGTCCCTCCCCAACTCACGGCTGACCTAGAGTTGGTGGCTCTTCCATAAAAGTTGCTCAACCCGTGCCATCTCAGATCCTGAGGGGGTAACTAAGGAAGTGCTACTCAAGTGGAAGGATTTGTCAATCATAGCTTGCTTTCCGGACTTCCATCTTGAGGATAAAATGGTTTTTTGGGGGGGGGGGTGTTACCCACTTACCCTCCCGTGCCACCTGTGCGCTTTACTTGCTCAAGACGGGGGAAGGGTAACTTGGTAAATGGGCAGGTTACTTAATAGGTGCTGTGCTGGACGAATCAAAAGGAAAAACATAAGAGTGACCTAGGACTACAAATAGGACAAATGATTAGGTGATTGTCATTCAGAAAAAGTGAGAGGAACAATTGTATTGTAATATTAGCTGCAGTCAGTTGTGTAATATTCCATCAACACAACCTCCAACCTTCCCTACTTTCCTGTGTCTTCTTCTTAACTTTTTTACATCAAAGTTTGTGCCTTTATTATTATTCGTGTGCTTGCTCAATAATCCTAGGCTATAACAGTGTGTATTTTTGCTTGTTTCCCCCCCTGTTAATGTCCTTTCATAATGTTTAGAGAAGAGGGGACTGGTTGTGTTGTTTAAGTTAAACTCTTGAAGACTTTTTCTTGTATTCTACAACCTTATCTTTCTGGATCTCTTTTATTGGCGTGAGGATTGTGGTCTTGGCCTCGTTTTTCTGATCAGATATCCAGATTATCTTTTTTTGTTCTTTTACTGTGTTTTGTTTCTGTCACTTTCTTGATCTGGGTTTTCTGAGGAAGATAAAATATATATGCTAACGTTACTTCAATTTCATCCAATTCAGGAATTGATAAAGGCTTCGATCGGTTTTATAGATGTTGCTGGTCTATACTTTGCCTTGACTCAACTGACACACAGGAACATCTCCCAAAATCACAAATTTCAAGCTGTTGGTCTTGGTTAGTGATATTATACCTAAAACCATTTTGTGCTTTATTGATTTAAGTAAGGTTTGTAGTTAATATGACCTTAGAGTATCCTCTTAGCTTTCTGAAGATCGCCATATTAGATGCTTCCTTCTGATAGTTGTTGGTAGACTAGGTTGTAGTTTGCAAAGATTTTGCTCTCATGTTTATCAAAGGGTTTTATTTATTATGTTTTTTAGAAGATATAGTCAAGCTGCACTTTGATTTGACAACTAATGACGTCGGAGTTTACATTTAACTGTATGCATGATTTTTGCTCTCAGCCCAGTTGTTCTTCTCTTTTAGGATTTTGATAAAGAGATAGAAATGAATTGGAGGACTAAAGAGCTTGTCTATTTTGTTGCATACATAGGTTGTAGTAATATCCCCTGTTTTACATCATCAAATTAAATTATGAGATTATTTATTGCCTACTAAAATGTCCGAATTAATTCCATGACATTGTTGCGTTAGCACTAGCATAACTTCCTTTTTATCTAACATTAAAGGATAGCTATGCTACTGATAGTTGGATACATGTGGACATGCTCTCTGCATCTAAGGGGCATATATAAGCTTCCATTTGAGAATGATATGGTGCTCTGCGATTCAATTGTAATAATTATTGTTGTGTTCCTATTTTGTTGATGGAAAATACGAATCAGATATGAGCTCGTACCTACATTATTTCTCTGCAATAAAAAAGAAATAATGTAGCCAGATGAGCTCATATATGATTTGTATTTGTGCCCGCAGTGATAATATCCTGCAATCCAATTGTTACTCTTTTTTGTAATTTATGCTTAGTTTAAACAATTCTAAGAAATGTTTGACTTGTCTTTTTAATTTGAAGTGTTATTAAATACTTCCTCTGCTCCAAAATAGTTGCACCAATTCCAAATGGCAGAATTATTAAAAAAGAGGAAAGAGAATGTTAAAAAGTTAATTTTTCCTTCCTTTCTTCCATGAAGGAACCATTGTCCACCCTCTACTGACCTTGATCACCCACTGCCATATCACCCAACCACCATCGTGATTCCACCTGTCCCACACCCTCACTAACGGAAGCCATCCACCTCCAAAAATTTGCAGTCACAACACCCCCAGAATATATGTCAAGTTGTCAACCACCATCTCGCTATCCACCAAATATCGTCGCCACTTCACTAACCTCTCACTCACATCCTCCACATACTCCCAGGCTGCCGCCTTTGAACGAAATCGAAGGGCACCACAGCAGAACAAACCGAATAAATAAAGTAAGGCTAGAAAAGATAATCACTAGCTGATATCAGAACCCTAGGATCAGAATTTACATTTTAATTTGATTTAGGATCTTTTGTTATGAGGTCGGAGAGAGAGGGTGAATGGGGTTGCAAACCTTAGAGCAGTAAGTGGGATCTAGTGAGAGGAGGAGGAAGAAGAGAGAAAATTGAAGGACGAAAAAGAAGCAGGAAGAAGATCATCGCCGTCAAAGGGAGAGAAAGTGAGATTGTGATGGTGGTGGCAGCAGTGGGGTTGAAGGAGGGGGGGTGGTGGTCGGGATTATCGGAGGGTGGGCACTGGGAAGTGTGAGGAGAGAGAAATAGGGTGAGTAAAGATGGGAGAGCATAGTGAAATGATATTAGGAGGGGCACTCTGGTCTTTTCCTGATAAGAAACTTCCCGAATATGGAAATAGTGCAACTATCATGACATTACAGAAAAAGGAATTTGGTGCAACGATTTTAGAACAAAAGAAGTATCTCATTTTTCTTTTCCTTTTGAATTGGCCCTTCTCTAATTTATTTTATATGCACCTTTAAATGCAACCTCTTTCCTTTACCATGTTTTCTACTTGACAGCTCCCAAACACCTTGCAGAACATTTGACTATGATATCTTGATTATGTTTACCATTTATCTTACCGCTTAAGTACATCAAGGAAACTTTTTATAAAATTTAGCTTTCAACAATTTCTTGGGGATTAGAAAAGAAAAATGAACTACAAGTATGCACTAAGGTGGAGAAAACTGGCTGAATCAGTTTGCCTATTAAAATTAACTTGTCAGGGAAAACATGAACCGCCTGTAAACATCATTAGAGGGAAAGTCCGAAGTTGAAGACTAGAAGTAGAAGTGATGAACATATCTTCAACTTAATCCGTTGAAAGTGATCTAAGACTGCATTGCGAAGAGAAGTTTCTTCAAACTAAATTCCGTTCTTATTAGGAATTAAGGATTCACTTTCGTCGTTGGAAATTTCCCTCTTGACCTCACAGTTAAGCATATCTGAACTGAAGTAAAGTGCAAGTAACACTTTGCACAGAATGCTTGTATGATAATACTGTTGGATATATACCATCCCCTAGTTGTGGTGCTGGTGAATGGTGATGGTGATAGTAGGATGTTCTTGAGGTTATATAAACCCTCAAATTATACATTTTAGTTTGTGAAGAGCATTTAAAGAATATTTAAGTCGGCTATAGTAGTTTAAGAAGCAGAATTTAGGATGAAAACCCTCCAAGCTAAGTGAAACACATATAGCTGAACTATAAACCCTTTACCTTGAAAAGGAGTCTAGTGCTCTATTTCCACTCACCATATTGGAATTAGGGGATGACAAATAGTTTTAAAAACCTTTGTGTTGAGACTTAAGACTTCATGAATCGTTGATGCTGTGAATACTCGTGGAATCATCAAGAAAACCATGTCTATCTCTATTCTCTGGTCAGCCTAGTTTTCTGTTCTGTCTCCCTCATATGTTTTTTATATTGATATTTTATTTTTAAAAAAGTTTTTCTATATGGCTTTTAAGGTCCCAAAAGGCACTAGTTTCCCACGCTGGTATTCAACTTTAAACATATGGTTGTCATGGACTTGTTAATGGGGCAGATCCTTAGAGCATCACTAATAATGAACCCAAAAAAAAGGTTCATCATTCTCTCTCCTCAACATCATTTTCACAAACCATTTCCAATTTCATTCTTAACTATGAACCCAAAAATAATGGTTCATCACTCTCTCTCATCCTTTTTTCCTACCCCACCACATTTTCTCTCTCGTCAAATAATTATCACAAGTTGTATTGATTTAATGTAAAACCAATTAACGCTAATTAATTGTAATTAACTTTTATAATTTTTAATTCATAATTAGTTATTTTTATTATATATTAATTATCGATGACTAATTAATTATCGTAATCTAATTTTTTTTTTTTTTTTGAAATTAATTAATATTAGTTGACAAATAGTAAAAAAGATGCATCCATTCAAAACATATTACATATATCAAATGAAAACAAGACATGGAAAATTAAATGCAACAATAAAATAAAAAACTAAAATTGATAAAATTCCATTAATTTAGTTCCCATTGCTACCGTACTTTGCCCATATATGTTCGATCAAATCGTTTTTCAAAGATAAATGAGTTTGTTGATATTCGATTTGTGCTTTGTGCTGCAAATATGTGTTGATGTCGACAATTCGCTCGTTATGATATTCAAAGCGACCTTCTTGCTCTTCATTGTTTCTCTGAGATGACCGACGTCGAGATCTCCCAACATCGAACTCAGATGGATCCATGTAATTTTGGTAGGTTTCTCGTTCATCTTCAACTATCATGTTGTGCATAATTATGCACACCAACATAATCATATGAAGTATTTCGACATCCCAAGCAAGGGATGGCATCTGAATTATAGCAAATCGAGCTTGTAGTACTCCAACTGCTCGTTCCACGTCTTTCCTTGCTGCTTCTTGATGTTTTGCAAAGAGTCTGTCTTTATGAGATTGTGGACTTGTTATGGACTTCACAAAAGTAGCCCATTTCGGATAGATACCATCAGTAAGGTAATATCCTTTGTTATATTGATGCCCATTTACAACGAAATTAACAGCTGGAGCTCGACCTTCTAAAACATCTTCAAACACAGGAGATCTATGAAGCACGTTCAGATCGTTGCAACTTCCCGGCATTCCGAAAAAAGAATGCCAAATCCACAAGTCCCTATCAGCTACGGCTTCAAGCACAAGTGTAGCTACCCCTGCCCTTCCTTGATATTGTCCTTTCCATGCTGTTGGACAATTTTTCCACTCCCAATGCATACAATCGATGCTACCAATCATGCTAGGAAATCCACGTTCTTCTCCAATTCGTAACAGCCTCCTCAGATCGACTTCATTCGGTCGTCTTAAGTACACATTAAAGAATTGATTGATGACACCGTCAACGAATCTCTGAAGCGCCAATCTTGTCGTACTTTCACTAATACGTATGTACTCATCGCAAGCGTCAGAAGCACACCCATAAGCTAATTGTCGTATTGCTGCAGTACACTTTTGCAGCGGCGACAAGCCAAAACAACCGGTGCAATCCCTCTTTTGTTCGAACCAGTCATCATTCCTCACGACTTCATTCATGATACGCTCAAAAACATGTTTTTGCATACGAAATCTACGTCGAAACATCCTATTTGAGTAAATTGGATTTTCTGCAAAATAGTCATTGTATAATCTTAAATGACCTTCTTCTCGACCCCTATCAGCCCGAGGTCCAGTACGCCCACCTGGTCTCATTCTAGGAGTGACCGCCGACACAAGGATATGGAGGTAAGTATGAGTGACATTGTCGATCATGTCATCTACTTCTTCGTTCTCGATATCCTCTTCTAAATCATCGGAAGAAGAAGAAGAAGAAGTTGAACTTATACTAAATTTGTAGGAATTCATTTTAGATTTAGAAGAGGAGATTGTTGTAGAGAATTGTAGGATATCTGGTTTTGGTAGAGGAGATTGTTGTAGAGAATTGTGGAACTCTGAACCTTTTTATGTAAAGTAATGGAGGAGCATAGAGATCCTTTTTAAAGTAGGAAATGTATCATCACATGGGCTCTCTGAAAAGGAGTATATAATGATGTCTCTTCAGAGCTATTATCACATGGGTTGTCTGAAAAAAGTAGTATGGGATCATTGTGATGTCTATTCAGAGACAGTAACACATGGGTTATCTGAAAAGTAGTATGTGATCATAGTGATGTCCCTTCAGAGACAGTATCACATGGGTCCTCTGAAAAGGAGTAGGTAGGGGTTTATAGGCATGTCTCTTCAGATATAGTACCATGCACATGGGTTCTCTGAAAAGTAGTATGAGATCATAGATAATGGATAAAATACTCAAACTTTTATAACAGAAACTGGCATTACAACAAAAACTTAATACACTACTACTGAAACACTCAACCTAAAACAAAATACATTAACACTCAAACATACAACTTAACATAATTAAAAACCCTTACACCTAAAACATATTACTCCAAACGTGAATACTACACTCCCACAAAGTTCTGAAAATATATTTGCAGATTGCTGATCATTTCATCTTCCCATGGTGTGCGATTTTCCTTAGATGTTAATGATTGGAGCATTTGCCAATTCATCTGATACTGTTGCATCTTTATGTTTTTCACTTCTAACTCCATCTGCCTCTGCCTGTTTATCTCTTCCAACTACAATTGCCTTTGCTTCCTTGCTTCCTTTTGCTTAAGAAACTCTAGTTTCTCATGTTGAATATCCTGAGCTTTACCCTTTTACTCACCATAGATTTGAAGTCTGTCACCAAATGATGAAAAAGCTTCAATAGCTTCAACGGTTTGGCTCTTACCCTTGAGTCTGGCCTTAGCTTTCTTGTTGCCTTCTGGACGAGGCAAGGAATCTCGAACATATCCGCTTATGGGCGTGGTTGGTGTGGAGCCTCCATCTTCAGACCTTGTTCTCTTCCCACTACTTCCAGAACCAACAAAATCAGACATTTGAGGCGTATTCGATGGACGTCCACGTGTTATCTTGTAAACCGGGTTAGTCAAGATGGAACGATACTTATCAAACTTACTCATGTGGATCCAGTCATCAAAGAAGTGAAATTTACCTCCCGTGCTTTCAAATATCTTATGAGCTTGGGAGATCACATCATCATCATTTTGGCCACTCCTCTTTCTTACCTCTGCCTTGTCGTAGCATCCACACCACTTTTGCACCGCTTCAGACATTCTGAACCATTGACCCTTCATACTGCCAATAGTGCGAAACTGAATTTCATGTGGGTTGGCTTCTCTCGCTGCCTCATATTTTTCCATCACTCTCCCCCAAAACGCACCCTTTTTCTGTTGCGTTCCAACAATGCTGTCTATACTCGTATTCATGTATGATGAGACTAGTGCTTCTTTTTCAGCTTTCAACCAAATCTTTTTCTCATTTACAATAGGTTCTTGAGTTGGTTGTGGAGTTGTTTGAGGAGTTGGTTGAGTAGTTGGTTGAAATTGTGTTGGTTCAGACAGAAGTTGAGTGAAAGTTTGTTGCGTGCATGGAACTTGAAATTCACCATCATCTTCATCTTCATTATTACTATCATCATCGTAATCTTGAGTTTGTAGATAATTTTGTGGGTTATGGGAATGGAATTATATTGGTAATTCTGTTGTTGTTGGCGATAATTTTGGGGGTAATTTTGAGGATAGTTTTGATTTGAATTTTGTGGATAATTAGAAAATTTTTGCTGATAATTATGCGGATTTTGTGGGTAATTTGGGGGGTTTTGGGGATAATTATTAAGATTTTGTTGGTAATTTATGGGGTTTTAGTTTGTATTTTGTTGTGGATTTATTGGACGATTTCTGCGTCTTCTACTAGGATTAGGATTAGGTACATAATTAGGATAATTAGAATCCATAATTATGAAGTTTTTTTTTTTTTTTTTTTGGGAAGATCGTAATCTAAAGCAAAATTATGTGAAAAGAAATGATAATGGGAAGAGAAGAGAAAACTGAAATTGTGATAAAAGTATAGCAAAATTGGTGTCTATTTATAGAGAATGAAAAAATATAAATTTTGGTATTTTTTTTTTTTTGAGTTGTATTTTTTGAAATATTAACGTTACAAAATTTGTAACGTTAATAATCAAAGGCCGAATAGAAATAAGACAAGTGGTAGCGGGGGGGAGTGGACAGCAGCGCGCGTCAGTGCCACGTCGGCACGCGTCAGCTGCTGCTCCCCGGTTTTGTCTTTTTGTGCGCTGCTCACTCAATCCCAGCGCGCCATGTGGCTTTCCTTTTTTTCCCCCTGATTTCCTTCCTTGCAGCTCGCCAGCGTGGATCAGTTTTTTGCCTTGAATTTTCATCACGAACCATTCGGAATTCCGAATGGTTTTGCCTCGGTTCATGTGTGAACCTTTATCCCATTCATCATTAAGACAAAGATTAATGGTTCAAGCTTATGAACCATTATTTTGTTCATCAATAACAATGCTCTTAAAACGCTGTTCATCGTCTTGTTTGTGCAACTTTCCTTGCTCAGATGCAGCACTCCATAAAAGTGGTCCTTCTAACATGCTTTTGTGGCTGAGGATAGATTTGAGATACGCGCCTAAGCCTAACATCTGCTTTTGGCTTGTAACCTGTTTGCTTCTTCCATCTGCAGGATGGGCTTTTGCAGATTCTGTTCTGCATAGGTTAGCGCCTCTCTGGGTAGGAGCCAGAGGATTGGAATTTACATGGGATTACATTCTGCAAGGTCTTGAAGCAAATGCAAATCTGGTATTATTTCTTTTTTCTTTAGATTCTAAATATATACATGCAACTCTCTAGTTTAATAACTAGCTTCTTGTTCTACTGAATGTTGAGATAGAAGTCATTCAATGAGTTTCAAGTGCCATGTCATGTAATGTAATGAACTGGATATTTGGACAGTAAAATAATAGTTACTTGCCCCCAACAGCCGTAGCTAAAGTCTTAACCCATTGCTCAGTACCCAGATTCTTCAAGCCTCCCTCCTTGAATCTGAACTACGATTCAAATCAAGCCTTACTGAAATAGGATTTCCTTTTCGTGCCATATATATGATATGCTTGCTTAGACTTTACTTATCCAAATCATGGCGGGCCTTGATCCGACGGGGAAATTTGTGGGAAAGGGAGCTCGAGCTTTCCATAATTGTCGTACCGCCACGGGGAAGATGAAGATGATTTTGATTGATAGAAATGGAAATTACATAAAAACATTAAAGATAGTTATCAAGTTTTTGAGTGACCTGACACACTCCCAAGCTAGCCACTAATGACTTGAAGATGAAGATGATTCAAATCAAGTTTTTGAGTGACTTGACTGGATAGTGGATTAGTTGAGATGGTTAGAATGTAGAATTGTACGGTGTCAACAAGGCTACCCCTCCAATTGGCACATGTTTGTATTATCACTAACCCAAAATGGCTCTATGGTTGAAGACTTGAAGGCAAAAGATATAACCTTGTGGAGGCATCACTCATGCAATGAGCCTTGATTATGTATCTCGAACTCTTCACTGATTCATGATTCTTTTATCACAGGTTCTATGTATATCTCTGGCTGCATTGGGGTCTTTGATGTGGCTCAGAAAAAACAAGCCGAAGACGTTGATTCCTATAATATACCTGTGTGCTGGGATAGTGGCCACCATGCCATCTATCACAAGGTTTGTTTGATACTCTTTCTAGAAAGTGCATTGTATGACATTGGTTTTGCTGCAGCACCTTCTACTATACCTATACAGAATTCCCTAGAATTATTGGACAAAGAATAATGCCACTAGTTATTTATTAATATGCCCCTCAAGATCCATTCTCTCTTCTTATTTTTCAATAAAAACGCCACCAAATATCGATGGAAATACTTGCATAAAATATTTGGAGATTAATAGAAAAAAGTCCTTAGTTACGTGGACTCTTCAATTCACCTCAAGTACCCGTGTCGGATCCTTGACACTCGGACGTGGACACGGACACTTGGACACTTCATTTTGGGCCAAAATCATTGAAAATTTTCATAAAATAGCGGGGTCAGACACTTGGACACGTACCCGTGTCAAACATGTGTATACGAGTCCCTTGGACACGTACCCGTGTCAGACATGTGTATACGAGTCCAGGTAACATAGGAAAAAACAATTGTACGTTCCACATTTGCAACGTAAGAATTGTTATGGAAAAGATGTAGTGAAAAACAATATATAAACGATAATCACCAAATCATCAACCAGCAGGAAGCAACTTAAACTTTTGATCCATATAAAAGTGCACGTATGTGTAATTGACTGTTGCTGAAACACCATCAAGGTGCTATTGCTTACAATGATATCATATTCACGGCATATAAATTTCCTAGAAGCACAAGGGACTTGAATTGAATACTTCTGATACATGCAGATAGGAAGGAGGTCAAATATTCTAACTGCCAATCGTAGGCTGTATGAACAAGCTTGCTCGCTGCCTGGATGCAAACTCTTGTTAGATGATTTCTGGATAAAAGTGAGAATATGGTCCTTTTTTTTTTTTTTTTTTGGGGGGGGGTTACATAGGATGTGCGAATTAGAATAACTGTTCTTTTAACAGGTGCACCATTCTATTAGCTGATTTCTCTCCTGCTCGCTTTTGCTGTAAAAATGAGTTTTTTAATGATAGTCGGAAGTATTGGTCAATTTGCGGTAATGCACAAAAAATATCAGACAAGTACCCCAACTGATCTATATTGAATCATATCCTTGAGATTGCTAATGCGTTGCTGATGTAGTGTCATCGATTTAACTTTCTTTCTCTAATTCTGCTAATTCTTCCTCTTGTTTCTGCTGCATTCTGAGTTTCAGCTATATGCGGCGAGGTATGGGATGGAAATTTCCAGAAGTTGTGGGCTTTCAGCTGTTCACTTCTCTGGTGATCGCTTTTATTAGCTGGCAACTCTTTGCAGCATGTCAAAGACCATCATTTTGAATAACACGCGGATGCTACTTGTTCTACCCAGTTGGTGTGGTACTAAGATTCAGCAACGGCACGGATTTTATTTTTAAAATATTGGAAAATATGCCATTTTGACATGTATCATACATTTTCATATTTGTAGCTTCAGTGTATGTCCTTAAATATTTGGTGGCATTTACTTCGTAGCAATTAGGTAGTTCTGGCTGCTTCATGCTCCTCTAAACATGAAGATCAATACGCATGCTAAAAAAGCATTTGGTATATGAAAGATTTTGTAACTGAAGTTTACTTAATGAGTCAATGTAGTTGGAACTCCCGAATCTTGTGCTCTTAACTTTTTTTTATTGCCCTTGAAAGAATTTCGATAATTAAATTTATGTATGCTTTTATTTACATGCACCTTATCTTGGAGGATGGATCATATTACTCAGATCCGTTTCAAGATCTTTCGGATCTAAGAATTTAACGGAAGTTTGGAACTAATATGAACTTAGTCAAATATATCTGAACTCATTGAGACTTATCAAACTTAATTAGAACTTGATGAAATTATTATGAGATGCTAGTTCTCAATGAAGAAGAGAGAGTAGGGCACACTTATAATAGAACTGTGAACTGAACTAATAATAAGGCAAGGGAAGTCTTCAACATATTCATCAAATTAAGGGGGCGTTTGCTATAATCAATGTAAACGTAATGGAAATGATTTGGATAAGATGGGAAAATGGAAATAATAATTGTTACCTTTAATAGTTGTTTGGTATCCTAGTGGAATGGAAACAATTGAGAGGTTTTATGATTGAGGAAGGAAACGTAATTTGTTTCCACTAGTTTGATAAGGGTAACAAATGGGGGAATTATATTTCCCTTTGGAAACGATATTTGTTACTTAATATTCATACTAAACAATTAGAAATAGAAACGCTTATTTGAATCTATTTCCTATACCAAACACCCTCTAAGAGGCATCTACAAAGATTTAGGCAGACTTTTTGGAATATTTAAATCTAAACAATTAGCTCGAACTTATTAGATGAAAGAATCAAATTTCCAAAAGGAAACAATAAAAGTACTTAAACAGAAAATATAGTGTGGGAGTTAAGGTTTATCATTGAGCCTACAAATTGAACACCAATACCCAATTCATGAAATAGGGAGACAAAAAGAAATTTTATAGTTACATTCGAAGTTCAAATTTGCATAGAAGTTACTCCGCTTCCTCTACAGTTGCCTCAATCCTTAGAAGCACAAAACCAACAGCAACACCAACGAGCACAAGTCCATTCATAATAGCAGCAATCCTGAATATCTCAGCAGCAGCATTGCAAGTAGAAGACAAAGCACCTCCACCACCTGATCTTCCTTTCTTGCTAGAAGTACTCCTCAATGAGCTCACGACGTTGGCGAAACACTGCTCGGTGCACACTGGATTACCAAGGCCGAGCACGGTGTTGTTAGCCTTCAGGCCACCATAGGAGTTAAGGCCACTCATGTACACAACCTTGTTCATCTTTCTCTGTGCCTTGCTTCCTGAGATTGTAACAGCAGCAGGAACAGCTGCTGAGGACAAGGTTGTTGATGCTGCTGCTGTTGCCATTTTCAACTAGCCCCTTAAGCTGAAAACAAGAAAAAAAACTAATGTTTTAATTTACTTTTGCAAGAATATAATCAAAAGAAGCGATCGATACAATAATAATTCAGGCTGAAATGTGAAGTAATTGAATAAGACTTTTTTATTGGTTTAATTGTAGTAACAAAAACAAAAGGATAGAATGTAGTAACAAAAAATAAACTTAGTGAGGTTGGATATTATTGTACCTTTCTCGTTTTCTGATTAGGAGATGAAGCAAAGGAAAAGGAATGAAGAAATGGTCTAAGTAGTGAAGTGTGGTGTAGGTGGATTTGGATAAGGTAAGATGAAATTTGGTTGGTTGTAATCAGATGAGCTAAAGAGGTGGAGGGAGAGTTGACGCTGCCGTTTTTGTGCACCAAAGGTAAGTTGGTGGGGTACACACTTGAATGTTTGGCTCGTGGGATGCCATGGGATTTTAGAGCCTAGCTAGGTAAAGATACTGACAACAAAAAAAAAAATAAAGAACGAATTAATTATGCACATTTAGTTCAAAAAAAATTGTAAGAGATCCTTCGCATTTTCAAAACATATTACCAAGTTAAGCTTGGCCTGTTGGTAAGGTAATAACCTTTCTACCTTAAGGTTGGGGGTTCGATCCCCACTAGGGGCACTTTGGGAGAGAGTTTCCCCTTACCTTCCCCCTACTTTCAAAGTGTCTGCCCCCAAACCCAAGTCGGGTTAACCTGCGAGAGGTTCTGGTCTGGCAGGACCCTTCATCTTATCATAGGATCCCCAAAAAATAATTTTAAAAGATATTTATTTGATCGTTATTTTAGAACATATGTCATACTTTTTAGAACATACTTAACCTTTTGTTTTTAGAACACGTTCAACACTTTTAGAACATATGGAACACTTTTTAGAATAATAACTTATAGAACATATGTTATGATTTTTAGAACAGGAATTTCCAAAGTTTAGAACATGAAATAACAAATTTTAGAACATGAAATACAAATTTTTAGAACATGAAATTCAACTAAATAAAATCGAACTTCAGAAATTTTGATGAAGAATTTATTAAACTTGGTAAGAACCTCTATTGAATTCATGTCACTTTGCTGATTTATATATGAAGCAGTTTGTTGAATTTTATCTTGAATTTGGTGAAGTTTATTTGAGAAGAGAGAACGGGTATTCTTGAGTAGTGAAAATGGTTATCTTGAGAAAAGAGAACAAACATGAATTCATTCTAAATAAGTTGAATCTTTTATAAATAATTTTGTTGCACTTGCGAAGAACTTGATTGAAGTTGAACTTGGAGCTCCAACTAAGTCTACTTGAGTAAAAAAATAGGTATTCTTGAGGAGAGAGAATTAGTCTTCTTTAGAGGAGAGATAAACGAAATAAATTCGTAGTTAATGAATGTGAGCTAAATAGATTGAATTTCAGAAAATTTAATGAAGAATTTAGTAAAATTTGTGAAGAACTTGGTTGAATTTGAGTTTGAAACTTTAATGGAGTCTTTTTTAGAAGAAGACATAATTTAGAACATATGACTTAATTTATAGAACATATGACCTATTCTCATATAAAAAAATGTTCTCACGTAAAGAAGGTGTTCTCACAAGAGCCTTCCCATATATATATAATTTTACTTTTTTTTTGGCAGAGGGGAAACAAATCAAAGTTAAAATAGCTTTTGAGCCCTAATCGCAAGATTTTGGGCTTTAGAGACAAAACTCCTATCAGCCTTCTTAATAGCTATAAATCAAAAGATGAGGAAAAGGATATTAGCTCTCTTTGGCAATACTAGCTAAAAATAAAGTGAAACTGATAAGTTAACTGAAATTGATAAGATAAAGCTGAAACTGATAAGGTGCTGGAACTGATAACATAGCTAATTAGCTAGACTGCTTGGCAAAATTAGTTGCTTAAATTGATAAATTATTTTGGCAAAATTTATTTTTATCAAAATTTTAAAAAGATTTTCCAAAATTTCAGTCACAAGATTTTAAAAAGGTAAAAATTTTAACATATCATTTAAGTCATTTTAACCACCTGAAATTTTATTTTAGGTACTTCCCAAACACTACTAATCATTTAAACACCTAAAATATGTTAGCACCTTATCATTAAAGGTAACTAAAATGCTTAACCAAACATATGCATGCAGTATGGCTCAGTGGTTGATGTGTCACTTTTATATATAGTTTTTAGATGCATTTTGATTGCATTTAGAACTCCTTTTAGAGCATTTAGGTGCATAATGGCATGAATTACGTAAGTTGTGCTCTACTACTCCCCGTTTGCGTGTTTCGATGAATTTCAGGTTATTTTGATGCAAATTGATTATGATTATCTAAGATCAAGCCTATTAATCATTGAGGATGAAGATAGCTTGCACAAGGATCACAATGCATCCGTTTGGGACAATCTCTAGTTAGAATGAAGCAAAGAATTAGTGAAAGAAGTGCCAAAACTGACACCTGTTCACTATTTTGATCATAACTTTTGATAGAAAATTGATAATAAAGAAACTAGAGTTGAAGGGCTTTCCAACAATATGTCACACGCCCCAAATGGACTTCTGGTTCAAGAGATACAGCCTTCGCAAGTTGACGCAAAATAGCAGTTTTCCCGCCCGGTCGACCGGGCGAGAAGAAATCTTCATCTGAGCACAAGACTGTTTACGCGCCCAATCGGGCGGAATCTCCCCTTTGCTCGTGAATTCAGAACACCATCGCCCGACCGGGCGGTTTTTCGGGAGCTTTAATTTTTTGCCTTTTTTAGCCGATTTTGTAAAAACTATAAATAGGTCTTCTCACTCTTTCCAGCCACTCCTCCTTTAGACGTTATTTCTTAGTTTTAGTTTTGAGGTTTAGTTTTCTTCTCTTTCTCTCTAGATTTAGTTGTAAAGCCTAGTTTTTATTCATCTTCATTAATTCATGAATTCTATTAGTTTCTTTCTTTAATTTCTTTAATTATGTTTTCTTTTATAGTTTTAGTATTTATTCTTTTGTTTCATGATTGAGTAGTCTTATTTTCCAGGGTTTGGGAATCCATGTTTTTATGATATGATTATTGATTGATATTTATTCATGGTTTGATTAGTCTTGATATTTCTAATTGATTAGTGTTTATATTATTAATCTTGCAATCTGATCAATTGTCTAATAATGAAATATTGCTAATATCGAGTCATAGATCGAGAGATAGTACTCTTTAGAGGCTTACCTACATTTAGCAAATCTGATTATGTTGAGCGACCGTACTAGCATATGTTGATTGAGAGCGTTAAGGCCCGGCTGTAGGATTAACATGTGCTCTAAATATCTGATTAATTGAACCATTTATGATATTTTGATAGATGATAGTTATAAACATAGTAAACCATTGTCCTAAATCCTTTTTAGTTTGATTTTCGTAGTTTGATTAGTTTAGAACTTTAATTCAATATTTCTGATCTTGTTTAGTTTCTCTATACCTTAGAAGCTAGATTAAATCGAACATTTCTCTGTGGATTCGACCCTACTTACCCTACAACACTGTTAGAAGGTTTTACAGGAATTATTTTTGACAGGTGTACGACAGCCTATCAGTGGTCTGGGCAGCGTGAAATCTACGAGTTTGGCATGCATAAGATCGCGGGATCAAGTCCCTGCAATAGCATGTGTTATTTTTCTTTTTTTTTCCCCTTTTTTCCCTTTGTTTTTTTTATTATTGCAACTTATGTTTTTTTTCTTGGTTTTATTTTTCCTGTTTCTTAATGCTCCATTTTCTTGTTATTTGTTATGGTTTTCGAGTCAAAAGTTGATGTTTTGGATTGTTAGTTGTAGTTTAGATAAAAAGTTGTTGTTTTGGGTTATGATTATGGTGGTTTGGTTGATGGTTTTGGATTGATAATTATGGTTTATTGCCTAATATTTTTGAGTTTTAATTTATTGATTAACATACTTTCATTAAAACTTATGCTATAAAAATAGTTGCACATTTTTTGCAATTAGTTAACATTATATTTTTCATAATTTAGTTAAATTGCACTGCTAGGCCATAATCAAAGGCGTGTGAATCATCATGTCTCACGTTAGTCTTAACATGAGACGGTCTAAGACTTAATCTTATCCTAATTTATCCCTAGTTCATTTTTTCCTATAAATACTCCTCTTTCTATTCTACTATTTCTAATATATGCTAAACACATCTAATTTGACTCTTTTCTAAACCTACCCAATTTAAATCATATCGAAACTCTGACAAATTGTTGACTTATTTTGGACTTAAATCAAACCATTACAGGGAAATAATTCTTGATAATTTCCCTAGTTTTTTTTTTTGACAAATGGACAAGAAGTGCCTCAGCTTTCTTTTCTGGTTTTGGTGACCAGTAAGGGTGCGTTCTCTTCAACTTAAAAAATTAAGTTTCAGGTCCAATAAGTTCAGATAAGTTCAGCTAAGTTCCGATAAGTTGCAATCAGGTCCAATCAGGGCAATAAGTTCCAATCAGGTCTAATAAGGTCCAATAAGTTCCAATCAGGTGCAATAAGTTCCAATCAGGTACAATAAGTTCCAATCAGGTGCAATAAGGTCCAATAAGTTCTAATCAGCTGCAATAAGTTTCAATCAGGTCTAATCAGGTCCAGTAAGGTCCAAATAGTCAATGTTCAATAAACATTTGTATTATTGTCCATTATTTTATTATTCATATCACTATTAATTGATTATGTTATTATTAGAATTTTAATTAAAGTACCACAGTGATTATATAGTATTATACTTGTATTATTGTCTATTATTTTATTAAATATTTGTATTATTGTCTATTATTTTATTATTCATATTACTATTAGCTAATTATGTTATTATTACAATTTTTTATTAAAGTACCACAATGTATAGTATTATACTTGTATTATTGTCTATTATTTGATTATTCATATTACTATTAGCTGATTATATCATTATTAAAAATATTATAATCATGGTCAAATAAGGTTAACAATAATAATCAGTATAATTACAATATTTTGCAATTCGTCTTTAAATAACTAGAGATAACATGTTTTCGTTACTAATAACAATGAAAGATATAAATGTTATCAATTGATTGCTTCATTATCATCACCGGAGTATCTTTCTTCATCGGAGTATCTTTATCATAAGAGATAATTAATAATAATTATTTTTTTAAAGGACGAATTTTAATAATTATTACTTCATAATAAATTTTGAGGGGTAGTATTTACGTTAGGGGTAATATTTATGTTATTACTCGTCAATTTTTTTGTCTAATAAGGTCAAATAAGTTTCAATCAGGTCCAATAAGGTCTAATAAGTTTCAATCAGGGCCAATAAGGTCTATTAAGTTTCAATCAGGTCCAATAAGTTCCAATCAGGTCCAATAAGTTGAATCAGGTCCAATCAGGTTTAATAAGTTCCAATCAGTTCAGTTCAGGTTCAATAAGTTCAGTTCAGATAAGTTCAGGGCCAATAAGTTGAAGAGAACGCACCCTAAGTGAGCGTTGGAAACTTCACTCCCTTTTAACAAAGGTACAGCTAATGCAATCGAAACTATTCGCTAGTAAGAAGATGTTATCTATTATATTTCTAATCTCTGCTGCTGCTTTTGTCCAAATTCTTCATGGCTATGACAAGTTCTTTGCAGTCTGTTTTGATTGATATAGCTCTTGGTTTTATTCATCCATCCTTTTAGGCAATGATAGTTAGCCAGCGCTTCTGCTTGGATAGGAGAACTTGCTAGAATTTTCATTGTTCCATAGCTGTTGTTGTTCCCTTCCTCTACCCATGCAACTGCCGCATCCCAGTCATTGGTACCTTTTCTCCTTTTCCAAGCTCCATCAACTTGAACAGAAGTGAGATTTGAACTTCTAATCATACCTTTACTCCAGGCTAGCTCCTTTTCCATAAGCTTGTTGACCATCTTAACTGCATGAAGGCTTCTGTAGGCTTTTAGTCTTTCTTGCATTTCATTGAATATGCACATTATTCTATCTGGGTTAGGGCTGATGTTTCTAAAGACTATTTCATTTCTATGTAGTCAGATGGCCCACATCATAGCTATGAAAGGATCCTCGTTAGAAATTGTAGAACCTGACTCTGACTCCAAAGATTGGTTCCTTTTCCCTAGGAGTTTAATAAAGTTTTTTATCCAATTTCCTGTTGGAATGATGTTGCCCGTGATAGGCCTGATGCCCATAGTTTTCATCCAAATTTTTATGGAGAAATGACAATCTCTAAAGAGATGCTCCATAGTTTCTGATCCAGATTTGCAGAATTTGCATTCTGTATTAACCTGTATTTTTCTTTTGACAAGGTTAACAGCAGCTGGGATGGCTTTGTTAACAATCTTCCATATGAAGATTTTCCATTTAGGAAAAATCTTAAGGCTCCAAACTTGTTTCCAAAAGTTATCAGGATGAGGGTTGTAAATACCACTTGAGTTAAGGATAGTCCAACAACCTAATTTTGTGGTATAGATACCTTTCTTATCTGGGCTCCAATTATAACCATCTTCATAACCATTGCTTGGCAAGCAAATGAAAATAATATTTCTGGCATCTTCACGCTTAATGTTCTTCCATATTAAGGAGGAGTTCCATTGACTGTTCAAAATGAGATCTGAAACCTTTGCATGTTGTAGAGTAGCAGTATCCACTGTGCTTGACAAGCCGATTTTATCACTTCCTACCCACCAATCTTTTGTTATGTGGGTGTTTCATCCATTGCCTATGTTGATCTTGAAATGCTTCCTCATATCATAAGAAGCCTTACATAGACTTTTGAAAGCATACGAGGAAGTAGTGGGGAAACTGCCCTTAATTTCTGCTGAGAGGGGGTTGACCTTGTACTTAGCCAAATAAACTTTGTGAATCAAAGTAATTTTGGCATTATAAATTCTCCAAGCCTGCTTGGTTAAGAGAGCTTTGTTTTTAAACCCCCATCATGCTTATGAAGCTCCAAAAGGGTTCTCTTCCTCCAATAAATAGGCTTTCTATCTCTAGAAGAGCTCCACCAAAATTTTAGTATGGTAGAGTTAATAATTCTGGACATTTTTTTTGGAATAAGGAAAATGGAGAGGATGTTTGAGGATAGAGTTGCGAGTATTGCACTGATAAGAATGATTTTCGCGGGAGGGGAAAGGTGTAAAAATTTCCAAGAGAGGATTTTCTTTTGAATTTTCGTGTTTATGGAATTGAAATTCGAAGTTTTCCTAGCATCTACCTCCATGGGGCATCCATAGTACTCACCTAGCTGGAAGGAGCTCTTCATTCCTAAAGGTTTCCTCATAAGGGAGGTAAATCTTCTTGGAGTATTAGGACTAAACATCACTAAGGATTTGTCATAGTTGATGAGTTCACCTGATAGTATTCCGCAAGGATTTCTTTTGATTTTCCCGCAAACTCTAGGAATACCCTTGAAAAAGAACAGGGCGTCATCAGCGAAAAACAAATGAGAAAGGGAGGGAGCTGACCTGGCAATTTTAATTCCATGAATGGTTTTATCTTGTTGTGCTTTGGTGAGGGTTGTGGATAGAGCTTCCATACAAAGAATAAAGACGTAGGACGACAGGGGGTCTCCTTGACGAAGGCCAACTGAAGGATTGAAGAACTTTGTAGGCTCCCCATTGACCAGTATTGTAACACCCCGACAAATCTCTATTTTCCAAAATACCTTTTTAATACAAAAAATAGAGAATCATCAAAGCAGTATTGCCCCTGTGATAATGTATCGGCTTACTCAGAATTTTGTAGCAGAAATAAATAAAGAACTTTGAAAATAATAAACATAGTCTACCATAAGTCAACTGCAAAAACTAAAGTCAACAGTCAACCAAACCGAAGTCAAAGTAACACAATGTCAAACTCAAACCATAGATTAAACACTAGTGGAAAAAAGCCCATCTGATGCGGTCAAAATCGGGCTTACTGATGCGGTTTTGGTCCGCATCAGATGGGCTCGCAGCAAATCCCAATTATATACTCATCCGGTCCAAAACCGGATCAGTAAATTATTTACTGATGCTTAATCGAATTAACTGATGCAGTTTTAGCTTAAAACCGTTTCAGATTGTGCAAAAAATTATGTCAAAAAAAGTGCAGACCTGCAGGTCTGCACTCTTGTGTCGAACAAAAATCTACAACATATTTTGAAGCTTGTGTACCACAAAGGTACACACATATATATATAAAAAAAACCAAAATGTATATATACATATATATACAATAACAATACATACCAATTATATACACATACCAAATATACCTTATTTTCAATTTCCAGAAAACGTATATATATATATATATATATATATATATATATATATATATATATATATATATATATATATATATATATATATACATACCAAAAATATATACCAAAATTTCCAGTTCAAAAATGGAAAAACCAAAATTACAAAAAAAACGAAAAAAAAATGGCTTCATAACCAAAAATGACAATGAACGAAAAAAAAAAAAACTAAATCTAACTAAAAGACGTAAATTACATAAACTGAACGAAAATTACAAAAAAAAAAGAACTAGATCTAACTAAACATATATATTACTGAAAATGAACGAAAGTTACAAAAAAAAAACTAAAGAAAAGAAAAAAAATATTAATTACAGAAAATGAATGAAAATTACAAAAAAAATTAAAGAAAAGAAAAAAAAATAACAAAACTCATATCACAGATCTGATGAACAAACCAGACGACAAAAACTAAAAAAACCTTTCTAGATAACGAGAGAATTCGTCTTCGATTTGATGTTCGTCTTCGTCTTTGTCTTCGATTCGTCTTCGATTCGTGAAGGCAACAACGAGGATTCGTGAAGTCAACGACGTTCGTCTTCGATTCGACGATGAATACGATGTTCGTCTTCGATTCGACGATGAAGGTGGTGCTCATTGAGGGTGTCGTGGGTTTGAGAGGGAGGAGGGAAGAGGAGAAGGAGGAGGGAAGAGGAGAGAGAGGATGGATTACGGTTGAGTGAGGAGAGAGGGGAGAGGATTAGGGTTGACTGTTGAGTGAGGAGAAAGAGGGGGAGCCGTGGGTTTGAGAGGGATTAGGGTTGAGTTGAGTGAGGAGAGAGAGGAAAGGGTTAGGTGGGCTGGGGTTATAAGGGAAGTAAATGGGCCATGAGGTTCCGTTATTTTTTTTAGAAAAAATAAGAAAATCTGATGCGGTCCTAAGAACCGCATCAAATTTAAAAAAATCGCATCAGATTTTTTAATCTGATGCGATCCTTTCTCCCAGCTTTCCTTCTTATCTTTTAACTGATTTTCTGATGCGGTTTTGTAAAAACCGCATCTGTTACTAAGTGACAGATAAGGTTTTTTCCACTAGTGAAAGTCAACTATAATAATAAAGTCAACACAAGCTCTCCGAGAAAATCCCGAACTCATGATGCATCATCTTCGAACCTGAGATGGACAATGCACTATTGATTCCGAGAGACTGCTCACCAAATGGGTCATCACATGATCAATAAGGCATAACCATGATCAACATACACACACAAAGCACGTAACCAACAAAGATGAGTACTACATAATAAATAAATATAAAACCTAACATGATACTAATAAGCATTAAGGCAAAGATAAATAACAATATAATAACATTGCAGACAACTTTACTGAACTTGACTCTATAACTCAAATTAATTATAACTTAGATTGAATAGGCAATTAATGGAAAGAGTTGTCCAAACCAAACCAGTCTTCAATTTAGAAGGCGAAGTACGTGCGCGACTCCGTACTCCCCTGACCAACGATATCGAGGAACTTTTTAAATAAAGGAAAATTTGTCAGAAACAACCTTTTAAATACAAGTTTTTGTGAGAAACAACCTTTTAAAAAAATGTGGCAAAATAAAACCTTAAAAGCAATTTTTTTTTTGCGAGGAACAACCTTGACTATTTTTCGGGGATTGACCAAGTATATTGTGGCTTCGACTCACTAAAACCAAACATGGCAAGGCATGTAACCCACATTTCTTATGTTTCAACCCCATTTCCCTTCATATACTGATAAAGTCAACATTGGAAAATACTTGGTCAATGTCGAAAAATGGAGAAAAACAGGGTTGAAACATAAAAGATGCAGTTCACGTGACGCTGAAAAATGCTTGGTCAATGCTAGAAAATGGGTCGAGTTTATTCCTCGCAAAAATATTTTGTTATTAAGGTCTTCTTTTGCCAGATTTTTTTTCAAATGGTTGTTTCTTGCGAAAACTTGTATTTTAAAGGTTGTTTCTGGCAAATATCCCTTAAATAAAATAGGACATGGTGATCAATCCGATCCCAAGAAAAGTCATGAGCTACCACCATATACTCCAACTCATACTAGTCCAACACTTCAGACGTGCACAAGTCTAAAGCTTATTGCTATTCACTTTCCACCATAAGTGATTAATAAATTATTTATTTGTTATGACTCCCAAAGGTAAGACAAACAATATAATCATCATGGATACATAAACTTCTATTTTTATCTTAGGATTAGAGAAGGTGATCATCAACTTAACAATCCAAGAATAGTTTCAATTATAAATTCCATAACCATTATTTATTTGTTGATCCAAGTCAACAACCAACCAACCTTTCATAGGTTAAATAACCAACTTACCAAATAAGGCCCTCGGTCCTCATAAAGTAATTAAATAATCCAAAGGGAACAACATGAACCAATAACAACATAATTATTAATCCCTCATGTGAATTAATAAAATAAAGTTTCCAATCTCATATGCTTGCATCAAACATCTATACAAACATAATATAATCCTCATAATCAACATGCTTCACACAACGGCATAAAACATGCAATTTCACTTGGATATAAATCACATATGAACTATAAATAGTTCCCTATACATGATACTATATAAATCCCATCTTTAGGACATGATACTAATCCAACCAACACATAAGTATGTACGTACCTTGTGTAGACAAAATGCGAGGACACTTTAACAAGTTTAAAAGTCGCCTAAATATAATTCTTCGCCTACCAAATATCAACATAACCACAGATCAATACTCTAATAAATTTCCAACAACTTTAAAATACTTTAAACCCTCTTTAAAAATGTTTAAAAATCCTTTTTAACCATTAAAAGTTTACTACTAGTGCCTCCTAGTATAATACCACTATACTAGTCATTAAAATCCTCAAAAATCCATCATAACTATGCTAATAAAAATTCCAGCAACTTATAATGTTGTCAAAAACCTTTAAAACATGTTTAATCAAAATCATAATTATAGGAGTACCCAATTTCATAACTATAATATCATACTATGATTTTTCAACTCATAAAACCCTAAAAATCCATACTTTGATACTCAAAACCCTAGTTTAAATATAAAGAATAAATATGAAATTTTAATCACTTCACTATATAATTTACATAATTTGAAATTATATTTAAATCATCAAACTATAACTTTAAATATGAAAACCTTAAATCAATCCTTAAAAATATAACTTTAACAATCAATAAAAAATAGAGGAGGAAGAAATAACCAAAAAGAGGAAGGAGGGAGAAAGCACGGCACAAGGGGGAGGAAGGGCGGCGGCGGCGCTGGTTGCTGCTGCCGTCGGTGGTGGCGACCGGTGGCTGCTGCCTGTCGACGAAGGACGAGGAGCCGAGAGAAAAAAAAAACTAGAGAGAGAGAAAAAGGAGGAGGTTGAAAAAGAGAGGGGGAATGAAGAGAGAGAAAGCAAGTGCGGGGAAAATTTTGGGGTTTTGGGATTTATATAGTTAACCCTTTTTGGGCTTAGGAACTTGTGTGTGGGCTTTAATAATATTTAATGATTGAGTACTTAGGCATAGTTGGGTTCCTCTAACCCAATTTAAAATCCTTTTTACTAAACCCAAAGATGTTTAAGCTATTTAAATAATTTTCAAAGTATGACTATGTGATTACTTAAAATCATTAAATAATTCTTTTGACTTTCAAATAGTCAACCTTTCAAGAAATAAATCATTTAAACATTAAATAATATATAATATACATTAAAATGTATTTATAAAATTACAGGGAATTACAGTCTACCCCTCTTAAAAGAAGTTTTATCTCGAAACTTGGCACGAAAACCCTCACAGCTTCAAAATTTTTTTGACTCAAACTTTCATTTGGAAATACTTGTGTCACAACGTGTGCACACTTTTACCAACTTTAAAACCACTTGTGTTACCCATGAACACATTTTCCATGCGGAGAACCAATTTATTTGGCACCAACATGTGCAAATCGCTAAAATAAGCATAAATATGCATAAAAGTACCATAAAATAAGGCAAAAAACGCGAAATTCTATCGCATTATACCCCCATTACAGAAAACGAGTTACGCCCTTGTAACTCACTTCAATAAATAATTCTGGATACTTTTTCTTCATTTCATCTTCGGCTTCCCACGTTGCCTCTTCGGACTCATGGTTAGACCAAAGCACTTTTACAATATTCACGTCTTTATTGCGTGTACTACGCACCTTTTTATCCAAGATTTTCACAAGCCTTTCCTCATACATGAGGCTACTATCAATTTGAATTCTTTCAGGCTCCAAAACATGATTATCATCATGGATATATCTCTTGAGTTGGGAAATATAAAATACATCGTGCATTTTCTCATATTCCATTAACAACGCCAACTTATAAGCTACCTTCCCAATTCTTTGCAAAATCTCATATGAGCCAACATACTTAGCACTTAGCTTGCCCTTTTTACCAAATCTCATCACTCCTTTAGTCGGCGACACTTTCAAAGACACTTTATCACCAATTGCGAATTCATCTTCTCTTCGCTTCAAATCAGCATAACTCTTCTTCCTATCCTGAGCAGCTTGAATTCTAGCCTGAATCAACTTGACATTCTTAACAGTTTCCTCAATAAATTTCGTCTCCAATACTATATTCTCTCTAAAATCATTCCAGCAAATGGGACATCTACACTTCCTTCCATACAACGCCTCAAAAGGAGCCATCTTAATGCTCGCATGATAACTATTGTTATATGAAAACTCAATCAAGTCTAAGTGATCTTCCCAACTACCTTGGAAATCGATTGCGCACACTCTCAACCAAAGTTATTAAAATCGCGATTCAAATCTTAAAATCTTACGATTTTACGATTCAAAATATGGTAGACGATTCGATTCATGATTCTAGACGATTCTATACATTTCTGTTGACTAGCGAAAACCTCGCAAATTTAAATCTTGCTAACAAAGCAAATAATAGATATATATTATTAATTATTGCTAATATAGTGGGTAAACAACTATTTTTTCTAATTTTTAGGCCTTTTAACTTATAATTTGAGCATATTCAATGAAGATTGATTGCAATATCTTGATTATACGTGTTTGTAGAATCTTACGATTCTACGATTCAATTTTACGATTCGATTCTATAGGTCGTTTCCGATTCAAACTAGAATCTCGATTTTAACAACTTTGCTCTCAACATATCTTCCATAGTCTGATTGGTCTTTTCAGTCTGACCATCGATCGCAGGATGAAAAACAGTGCTCATCTTCAACGTTGTTCCATAATTCAACTGGACATTTTGCCAAAATTTCGAGAGGAATCTCGAATCACGATCCGAAATAATGTCCGTCGGGACTCCATGCAGTCGCACCACATGCTTGATGTACGTCTTTGCAAGTTGCTTCTTCTTCCATGTCTCTTCAATCGGAACAAACACGGTGGACTTCGTCAGACGGTCCACGGTAACCCAGATAGTATCATTGCCATTTCTAGTCTTTGGTAAAGCAGTCACAAAATCCATGGATATAGAATCCCACTTCCATCCAGGAACCTCTAAGGATTGAACTTTCCCCATTGGTCTCTTATGATATATCTTCACTTTCTGACAGGTCGGACACTTTGACACAAACTCAGCGACTTCACGCTTCATATTCGGCCACCAATAGATCTCTTTAAGATCCTTATACAACTTGTCACCCCCAGGGTGCACAGAAGATGCAGTATTATTCCCCTCATCCATTAGCCTTCTCTTAAGCTCTTCACCTTTTTGTGGTACACACCACCTTCCCTTGAACCTCAAGCTTCCATCATCATGAATCTTAAAGTCAACTTCCTTTCCTTGCTTCGTCTTCTCCTTAATCTTATCTAGGTGCTCGTCTCCAACTTGACCCTCTTTGATCTCATCGAAAACTGACAACCCCAATGATAAAGCACTCAATCTTGCCTCGATCTCCCCAGGATTTAGAATTTCTAGGCTAAGCCTTTGCATATCTCGGCACAAATCCTCAGGAACTACCAACGCATGCATGCTATGGCTCGACTTTCTACTCAAAGCATCGGTGACTACATTCGTCTTCCCTTCATGATACTGGATATCTAGGTCATAATCTTTGATCAATTCTAGCCATCTTCTCTGCCTCATATTGAGATCCTTTTGGGTGAAAATGTACTTCAAACTCTTATGGTCGGTAAAGATCTTACAAGTCACCCCATATAGGTAATGTCTCCAAATATTCAAGGCAAAAACAATAGCACCTAACTCTTCATGGGTAGGATAATTAGACTCATACAGTTTTAACTGACGCGATGCATACGCGATCACCTTCCCATTCTACCGCAGAACACATCCCAAACCATTCTTCGAAGCATCATTATACACCTCGAATCCTTCATTACCATCAGGCATGGTTAAAACAGGTACAAAGGTCAAACGCTCCTTCAAAATCTGAAAAGCTTCCTTGCACTTCTAACTCCACTCAAATTTTGACTCTTTCTTCATCAAATTAGTCATTGGCCTTGCTATCTTCAAGAAATCTCTCACAAATCTCCTATAATTGCCAGCTAATCCTAGAAAGCTCCTAACATCTGACACATTTTTCTGAGTAGGCCATTCACTAACAGCTTGAATCTTTGCAGGATCCACAAAAACTCATTCTTTAAACACATGATGACCTAGAAATGCTACTTTCTCCAAACGGAACTCACACTTAGAGAACTTGGCATACAATTGGTTCTTCCTAAGCGTCTCCAATATTATCCTCAAATGTTCATCACGCTCCTCTTCACTCTTTGAATAAATCAAGATATCATCAATGAATACCACAACGAACTTATCTAAGAACTCATGGAAAATCCTATTCATCAAGTCCATAAATATTGCCGGAGCATTGGTCAGTCCAAACGGCATCACAGTAAACTCATAATGACCATAACGCGTCCTAAACGGAGTCTTAGGTATATCCTTATCAGCTACCCTCAACTGGTGATACCCCGAATGCAAATCAATCTTCGAAAACATACTCGCTCCATTCAACTGATCGAATAAGTTATCTATCCTAGGCAAATGATACTTGTTCTTAATAGTCACATTGTTTAACTCCCTATAGTCAATGCACAACCTCATACTTCCATCTTTCTTCTTCACAAACAACACAGGAGCTCCCCAAGGCGATGCACTAGGCCTAATATAACCTTTATCCAACAGTTCTTGCAACTGCGTCTTCAGCTCGCTCATCTCACGAGGTGCCATTCTATACGGTGCCTTAGAAATAGGTGCAGTGCCAGGAACTAAGTCTATGGTGAAATCAACGGCTCTTTCAGGTGGCATACCAGAAATCTCGCTTGGAAACACATCCATAAACTCATTCAAAATTGGTACGTCCTTAATCTTCAATCCAACCTCTTTACTTACATCTTGCACACTACAAAAAAACAACTGACATCCCTTCTTCACCAACTTCTTCACTTGCATCGCAGAAATAACCCCAAAGCTCTTAGGCTTCCCAAAACGTCGATACGAAGTCAACTTCCCCAAAGGGCATCTCAACACTATTTTATGAGCTTCACAATCTATTTAAGCCAATTCATCCCAATAATAACGTCTAGGTCTCCCATATTGAATTCTATCAAATTAGAAGGAAATACACAGTCTCCTATCTTCAGAGGTAAGTCTCTATACAACTTGGTACACCTTATGACTTCTCCAGTAGGTATACTAATAGGCAGGTCAATTACTTTAAAGTCTATGAACCCCAAACTTTTAATAACGGACGACGAAATAAACGAATAGGTCACCCCAGAATCAAATAATGCTTTAACGAGAATGGAGTTTATAGAGAAAGTACCAGAAACTACGTTGGCAGATCTTTCAGCTTCATTGCGACTCATCACGAACAACTTACCCGGAGCTTTACTCTGGTTATTGTTGCTCTCACTAGCAGGCTTACTGAAGTTTCCTTGGTTGTTCCTACAGCATTCTTCTTGTCACGCCTCGACTGAAGACCATAAATATGGGCGGCTATTCCATACACAACATTCAGGGATGCAAAAGTCTCACCACCTAACCCCAGTTGGATTTCCTTAGTCAAACCTTGCTCAAATCTCTGAGCCTTTATCTATTCAGTAGCTACTACCTCAGGTGCAAATCTAGACAATGATATGAACTTGCTATAATACTCAGAAATGGTCATACTTCCCATACTAAGGTTTATGAACTCCTGAGCCTTTTGTTTTCTCATAAAAGCAGGGTAAAATTTTCCTCTGAAAGCAGTAATAAAGGAATCCCAATTAAACCCTTCAACAACACTAAGTCTAGTTCCATTCTCTTTTCCCCATAAGTCAGCCTCATATTTCAGATACAACACAGCTTGATTTACTTACATAGCCTCAGGACAATTTACAGCCCCAAAAATATTTTCAAACTCCCTAATCCAACTCTCTAAGAAGGTAGGGTCAACTTGCCCCTTAAAATTCGGGGGCTTAATCTTAGCTAGTCTTTTAAACATGTCCCCAGCAAGATCGAGATGCTCAGCTCTTTCGTGAGTCAAATTCTCTGCCAATAGGCGAATAGCTGAAGCTAAGGCGTTATCGTTGTTTGCCATTCTACTTCGCGACCTGAAATTTAACGTAAATTTACTTTAGGTTTCGGTTCACTATTTATTGCCATTCTCTACGAAGGCATCACTTGATTTGACCATACAAGGTCGCATCAACATACAATTTTTTATGGAATCACAACAATATTAAGATCACACACTATGAACCATAACAACCATATACTCATTCATGAATAAATATTCACATTTCCCTTAAAAAAAAAATTCACATCACCAATTCATATATATTCATATATATATATATATATATATAGGGGCAAAATCACATGAGAAAACGTCTTATGTGAGAAATGAGAATGAATCTCAACCACATGATTGGATTAGAGTTACAACACTTGTTCATTAGAGTTATACCCCCGAAAAAACTTCGAGCCCAAAAAAAAAATTTTTTTTTTTTCGGAATTTTTGTTTTCTAATATTTTTTTGGAGTCACATCACTTTTACATTAGAGTTACATCACTTGTTCATTAGAGTTATAGCGCGTAAAATCTGTTCTCATTTCTCATGTAAGTATGCATTCTCATATGAACTCACTTATATATATATATATGAGGATCAAATAAAATTCAATCATAACATTAAAATAAAATATTCCCCATTCGCGTACTAAAATAATAAATTCTTGCTCACTTGAATAGCTAAATAATCATTTTTATTCCTCAAAAAGATGATGATAATATTTTTCCAATCCATAACAACTATAAAGATACTAAAGAAAGAAACTTAAACCATTATTACTTGACTATTTATCCAAGAACTAATCTTAAAGCATAAGTAGAAAGCCTATGAAGATACATTATTAGTCTCATCTTCAAAGTCTTCATCGTCCTCATCCTCTTCTGATATAGAAAAATTTGGTTCACCAAAAACAGACCTCATAATGGCAGTGTAGATATCCTTTCGGGTTTGCCCCCTAGCACAGTCCCATTCCTGAATAACATCATCATCGCTATCAGGATTGCTAAATTTCAACACACGGCGCATCTCCAAATCTACGCTAGTGTAGCTATCACAATCAGAATCAAATTCTACATAATACTCATCATCACTAAGCACAATAGGGTTGGAGTAGCTTCCTAGTCGAGCAGCTTGACTATCAGACATGACTAGAAATCCTATAACAGATGAATACGATATCTATAAGTAAATAATAGGGAAATTCTACTTGGTAGCCCCCAACTTTTAGGTTTTCTATATTGTAGCACTTCTTAAATTTTTTTATTCTTGGTAGCCCCGAACTTTTAGGTATTCTACATGGTGGCACTTCTTAAGTGAATTTCGTTTATTTGTCATTAGTTTTGACATTTATTAGTTTGACACGCAAATAGAGACTTTTTTGACACCCAAAATGAGTATTTCTGATCATTTTTTTTACAATTCCGACCTTTAATCGAGTCCTTGAGAAAAAAATGGCCCCCCTTTCATTGTCAAAAAATGATCAGAAGTACTCGTTTTAGGTATCGAAAAATTCTCGATTTGCGTGCCAGATTAACAAATATCAAAAGTAACGATAACTTAACGGAATTTACTTAAGAAGTGCCATCATGTAGAATACCTAAAAGTTCGGGGCTACCAAGAATAAAAAAATTTAAGAAGTGCTACCATGTAGAAAACCTAAAAGTTGGGGGCTACCATGTAGAATTTCCCTAAATAATACCCTCACTTAGCGTATATTCCCAACCACAACAATTAGCAAGAATAAAAAAACAATTCAAATCATAGGAATAACATTAAATAGTTAAGCAGATAAGAAAAACATAAACATGCTGAACTAAATATTTAAATGCAGACATATAATATATTCTATTCTACATGCCCTTCTTATACTACCCATCCTCACAAAAATTAATAACGCAACTAAAATAAACTAGAAGTACTAAAATAACCAACTAATAATTAAATAGATGATTTTCAAAAAATATAAGAAGAACCGAAAAAAATAAAAATAAAAATTTCGGACTAACTAAAATTTTTTTTCGAACCGAATAAATAATAAACGGTTTTTACACCATATACCCTCGACAAATTAAAAAATTCACCATATACCCTCAATGTTTCAGATATTCACCATATACCCTTGACATTTCGAAAACGTTCACCAGATGCCCTTTTTCTAGCTGCCGTTAACTCACCGTTAGAGTTATTTACTATTTTGCCATTATTAACCCTAAACCCTAATTCTAATCTAACCCTTGCCCTAATCTAACTCTAACCATAATCCTAATCTAACCCCTAACCCACACTCCCCTCCACCCCACCCCAGGGGTATATAGTGCATATCTGAAACATTAAGGGTATATGGTGAATTTTTCAATTTGTCGGGGGTATATGGTGAAAAAACCGAATAATTAATAAAAACAAATTTGGACCTCAAAAAAAAAATTCGAACCAAATAAAATATTTCGAACAAAAAATAATTTCAAACCTATTTTTAAAATTTTGAAACATGTTTCGAAAAGTGATTTAAGCACAACGAATAAGTAGAACTTCGTTCTCTATGAGATTCATTTTACGTAACTAGGCGCCTAAAAATTTAAGGTTGGCACGAAAGGCCAATAAAACCAAAGCTCTGATACCACTTTGTAACACCCCGTCAATTCTCTATTTTCCAAAATACCTTTTTAATACAAAATTTAGAGAATCATCAAATCATTATCGCCCGTGTGATAACGTATCGGCTTACTCAGAATTTTACAGCGGATATAAATAAACAACTTTAAAAATAATAAACTTAGTCAACCATAAGTCAACTCCAAAAACCAAAGTTAACAGTTGATCCAGGAGCAAGTACAAGTGATTCAAATGAAGATGAGGTTCAAGAGTTGATGCTTGGCAAGGGGATGGACGGTGCATGGTCCATTAGTTTCCATAGACTTGGAGGCAATGAAGGTCATTGTTGCATTTCATTAACAAGCGTCCAACAACATTTTCAGTAGAGTTTGTGAGTTGTGGCGTTTCCTAGTTCAAATAGGAAGGGGATTTACACTCCTAGTTCTGTTAGGAGTGTTGGAGATTTCCTAGTTCAAGTAGGAATGTTGGATTTACGTTTCCTAATTGGATTAGGAAAGGTAGTTGGTTATACTCCTAGTTCTGTTAGGAGTTGGTTGTAACTAATCCTTGTTGGGTTAGGAGTCTTATTGTTTTCGGTTTTGGAGTATTTCTTGTGTTAGATTTGTTTAGGCGTGTAGAGTAATACTTGTCCTATTAGGACTTGGATAAGTAGGTCTATATATATGTTGCTGATTTCATTAATGAGAATAGATTTGATTTTGTTTAACAACTTATTGTTGAGTTTGATAATTCGTGTGAATTAGAAAACATTAAGAACGTGAGATCGAGAGTTCAAAGCTGCGAGATCACAAAACGTTTGAACGTTCCTAAGAGCAAATCTTTTGAACAATCAAACACCACCGTTAGTTTTATGTTAAGAGCAAATCTTTTCATAAACTAATACTAGTTGAAGGTAATTAAGAGCTAATCTTTCTTACTAGAAACAATCTATCTTAGTTAGTCTTACAATTCGAACCATCAATCAAGGGTATTGGAGGAATCGTCGGATTAACATAGATCAAGTTAACTTGATCTATGTTAATCCGACGATTCCTCCAATACCCTTGATTGATGGTTCGAATTGTAAGACTAACTAAGATAGATTGTTTCTAGTAAGAAAGATTAGCTCTTAATTACCTTCAACTAGTATTAGTTTATGAAAAGATTTGCTCTTAACATAAAACTAACGGTGGTGTTTGATTGTTCAAAAGATTTGCTCTTAGGAACGTTCAAACGTTTTGTGATCTCGCAGCTTTGAACTCTCGATCTCACGTTCTTAATGTTTTCTAATTCACACGAATTATCAAACTCAACAATAAGTTGTTAAACAAAATCAAATCTATTCTCATTAATGAAATCAGCAACATATATATAGACCTACTTATCCAAGTCCTAATAGGACAAGTATTACTCTACACGCCTAAACAAATCTAACACTAGAAATACTCCAAAACCGAAAACAATAAGACTCCTAACCCAACAAGGATTAGTTACAACCAACTCCTAACAGAACTAGGAGTATAACCAACTACCTTTCCTAATCCAATTAGGAAACGTAAATCCAACATTCCTACTTGAACTAGGAAATCTCCAACACTCCTAACAGAACTAGGAGTGTAAATCCCTTTCCTATTTGAACTAGGAAACGCCACAACTCACAAACTCTACTGAAAATGTTGTTGGACGCTTGTTAATGAAATGCAACAATGACCTTCATTGCCTCCAAGTCTATGGAAACTAATGGACCATGCACCGTCCATCCCCTTGCCAAGCATCAACTCTTGAACCTCATCTTCATTTGAATCACTTGTACTTGCTCCTGGATCATCCTCCCCTTCTTCGAAAGGAATTGTCCTCAATTCTTGTACTTGCTCATCATCCAAATAAGGCGTCAAGTCCCCAACATTAAAAGTAGCAGCCACGCCATGCTCCCCTTGAAGATCCACCTTGTAGGCATTATCACCATACTTCTCCAATATTTGATAAGGACCTTCAGCTCGTGGCATGAGCTTATGTTTGCGTTTAAGATGTGCAATGCACCAATTTTAGGCCTACCAGATTTCTCTAAACCCTTTGAGGTTGAGTGTGACGCAAGTGGGATTGGAATTGGGGCCGTTTTGATTCAAGGTGGAAGACCTATAGCATATTTCAGTGAGAAATTGGGTGGTGGAAAGCTGACTTATTCCACATATGACAAAGAATTTTATGCTATGGTGCGAGCCTTAGATTATTGGAACCACTATTTGAGACCTCAATCCTTTGTTTTACATTCTGATCATGAGTCATTGAGGTACATACATGGCCAACACAAGTTGAATACGAGGCATGCTAAGTGGGTTGAGTTCTTGCAATCATTCACTTTTGTGTCGAAGTATAAAACGGGGAAGGCTAATGTGGTGGCGGATGCACTTTCTAGAAGGCACACTCTTTTGGGCGTGGTTAGTACTAAGCTTTTGGGATTTGATTTGCTTAAAGAGTACTATACTAAGGATGTGGATTTTGGGGAGTTGTATGCAGCGTGTGAGAAGGGGTCTCATGGGTCTTATTCACGAGAGCAAGGGTTTCTTTTCAAGGGAAATAAGCTGTGTGTTCCCAATTGTTCCGTGAGAGATTTGTTGGTGAGGGAAGCTCATGGGGGAGGTATAGCTGGTCACTTTGGGATGAACAAAACATTGGAGTTAGTCCAAGAGCATTGCTTTTGGCCTAAGATGGTAGGGAGTGTCCAAGCTGTGGTTGCTAGGTGTGGGACTTGTCAACGTGCCAAGAGTACATTCCATAAGGGATTATACACACCATTACCTCGTACGGAGAGACCTTGGGAGGATGTGAGCATGGATTTCATAGTTGCCTTACCTCGGACTCAAAGGCAAAGAGATGCTATCATGGTTGTTGTTGATCGATTTAGTAAGATGGCGCATTTTATTCCTTGCAACAAGACTGATGATACTTCACATGTGGCAACTTTGTATTTTCGAGAAATTGTTAAGTTGCATGGCATACCTCGTACAATTGTCTCGGATAGGGACAGCAAGTTCTTGAGTTACTTTTGGAAGACCTTGTGGAGGTTGTTGGGCACAAAATTGCTTTTTAGCACTTCACACCATCCACAAACTGATGGCCAAACCGAGGTAACAAATCGCACCTTGGGTTCATTGCTTCGAGGATTGGTGAGTAAAACAGGTAAGGATTGGGATGTGAAGCTTTGTCATGCGGAATTTGCATACAATCGAACTCCTACTTATGCAACGAAACATTCACCGTTTGAGGTTGTGTATGGAGTTAATCCATATTTGCCCGTGGACTTGGCTGTAATTCCAAAGCAAGATTATGTGCATGGGGATGCCAAGAAGCACGCTGATGTTCTTATGAAGCTCCATCATCAAATCAAAGAGCGAATTGAGAAGGTTAATGAGCAATATAAGAAGAAAGCAAACAAGGGACGCAAGCCTAGGGTGTTCGAACCAGGTGATCTTGTGTGGGTGCACCTTAGGAAGGAACGTTTTCCAAGCAAACGCAAACATAAGCTCATGCCACGAGCTGAAGGTCCTTATCAAATATTGGAGAAGTATGGTGATAATGCCTACAAGGTGGATCTTCAAGGGGAGCATGGCGTGGCTGCTACTTTTAATGTTGGGGACTTGACGCCTTATTTGGATGATGAGCAAGTACAAGAATTGAGGACAATTCCTTTCGAAGAAGGGGAGGATGATCCAGGAGCAAGTACAAGTGATTCAAATGAAGATGAGGTTCAAGAGTTGATGCTTGGCAAGGGGATGGACGGTGCATGGTCCATTAGTTTCCATAGACTTGGAGGCAATGAAGGTCATTGTTGCATTTCATTAACAAGCGTCCAACAACATTTTCAGTAGAGTTTGTGAGTTGTGGCGTTTCCTAGTTCAAATAGGAAAGGGATTTACACTCCTAGTTCTGTTAGGAGTGTTGGAGATTTCCTAGTTCAAGTAGGAATGTTGGATTTACGTTTCCTAATTGGATTAGGAAAGGTAGTTGGTTATACTCCTAGTTCTGTTAGGAGTTGGTTGTAACTAATCCTTGTTGGGTTAGGAGTCTTATTGTTTTCGATTTTGGAGTCTTTCTAGTGTTAGATTTGTTTAGGCGTGTAGAGTAATACTTGTCCTATTAGGACTTGGATAAGTAGGTCTATATATATGTTGCTGATTTCATTAATGAGAATAGATTTGATTTTGTTTAACAACTTATTGTTGAGTTTTATAATTCGTGTGAATTAGAAAACATTAAGAACGTGAGATCGAGAGTTCAAAGCTGCGAGATCACAAAACGTTTGAACGTTCCTAAGAGCAAATCTTTTGAACAATCAAACACCACCGTTAGTTTTATGTTAAGAGCAAATCTTTTCATAAACTAATACTAGTTGAAGGTAATTAAGAGGGATTCTTTCTTGCTAGATACATATCCATCTTATTGGTTAATCAAATCATAAACGACCGTGTCGTCGCCTTGTTAAACTAATATAGATCACTATCCGTAAATATATCAACAGTCAACCAAACTGAAGCCAAAGTAACATAAAGTGAAACTCAAACCATAGACTAAAGTCAACTATAATAATAAAGTCAACCAAGCTCTCCACGAAAATCCCGAACCTACACTAGTAGAATAAATGATTATTGTTGCGGTTATTAAGTGGCCTATTGCGGCGGTAGTGGCCTATTGAGGCGGTTTTGGCCGTGATGCGCTCAAGTTATACGATGTTCTTGTGGTATTTTAGGTGCACATTGCTAAGGGATTTTTTCGTAATTGTTAAGGTTTGCATATAAATCATCCTTAGCGGAAGTTCGGAGTTTTGCGATATAAGTTGTGTTAATGTCATGCATTCCGAGCTTCCAAGGTAAAATGCATTTGAGCCGAGCATCACAAGCCACAAGCTCGCCAAGCCAAGCTCGAAGCATCGCAAGCGAGCACGACTGCCCAGCGCCCATCGCCAAGCAGCCCGCACACCCGCACGCTCAGCAAGCCGAGCTGCCCAGCGCCCATCGCCAACCCAGCCAAGCTCACCCATCGCAGCAAGCCAACGCAAGCCCAGCACTCGTCCAAGCGCCCAGCTGCTCGCACAGCCCAGCGCACGCTCACTGCCCAGCGCCCAGCGCTCGCGTCTCGCGAGGACTGTCGCACCTCGCGACCTGCCTTGCTCGCACCTCGCGAGTATTCTCGCACGGTGCGACCTGCGTGGTTTGGCCCAATTCTTCAGCTCGTTGCGAAGGCAGTAGCTCATCGCACGGTGCGACCTGTACCGCACCTCGCGACCCCTAGGTCGGTCTAAATGTCGGCTGACTTTTGAGCCTTAGTATAAATACTAAACTTTGTTTTTAGACCTAGGGGGCAGCAGCCACAAGGAGGGGGAGTTTCCAAAACTCCACTCTTCTCTTGTTGTCTTCTCTTTTTAGTTTTTATTTTCTAATTTAGTTTTTGTAGATTTCAATTATGGGATTGGCTTATCCTATGCCGATTGTAGCTTGAACCGTTCTTGAACGAGATTAATATGGAGCTTCAAGCATTATTGTGAGATCTTTCCTCTCTATTTAGTTTCTTTGATTATGGTTTAATTTCTATGATTGCTTTCTATGGTTTTTGCATAATTATGCTAGGAACGTTACTAGTTTGATTGTGTAATTAATCTAATGCTAGATTTAAGAATAGAACCCGATTGTTTTATTCTTTTATCAATTGGTAGCAAACTAGGGAGTAACTTAGATGCAGATCGTCTTGGTTATTTCTTGGGGAAATTGAATCAATTGTTGAACGTTTATCGCTTGTATGACGTTAGCAGGTCTGTTGGTTCTCTGTGTTTATTGCTGCTATTGGATTGAACTTAGACGCGATCGGACTAGGTTATCCTTTAGTTAGGGTTTTATAGTCACGCTGATCGTGCTATTCAACTAAGAATAAGGAGAATGCGAGATTAATTCTCAACAATAGATAATAATGGAAATGAATAGAGTCGAGGTTCAATGATCGATAATGAATTGAAGTGCATGTTAATCGGATTCAAGATCTTCCTATAATTGATTTCTCATCTTATTTATATGTTAGTTAGTTGTAGTTTAGTTATAATCTACTTGAAACCCCCTTTGTTATTATTATTAGGTTTCTCGGCTCTTAGCTTAATCTAGGTTTTGAATCACGGCTGAATATAAACTCGTCCCCGTTTCCCTGTGGATACGACCCCTACTTCCATTATACTTGTTTATTGTAAAAGAGAGTAGGAGAAATTTTATCTTTGGCCGGGTGGCGTTCACGACAAGCGCGGCCCGCCAAATTTTGGCGCCGTTGCCGGGGATCGAACCCGGGTCACCCGCGTTGTAGTATAGTGGTAAGTATTCCCGCCTGTCACGCGGGTGACCCGGGTTCGATCCCAAGCAACGGCGCCAAAATTTGGCGGGCCGCGCTTGTCGTGAACGCCACCCGGCCAAAGATAAAATTTCTCCTACTCTCTTTTACAATAAACAAGTATAATGGAAGTAGGGTCGTATCCACAGTGGAAACGGGGACGAGTTTATATTCGGCGTGATTCAAAACCTAGATTAAGCTAAGAGCCGAGAAACCTAATAATAATAACAAAGGGGGGTTTCAAGTAGATTATAACTAAACTACAACTAACTAACATATAAATAAGATGAGAAATCAATTATAGGAAGATCTTGAATCCGATTAACATGCACTTCAATTCATTATCGATCATTGAACCTCGACTCTATTCATTTCCATTATTATCTATTGTTGAGAATTAATCTCGCATTCTCCTTATTCTTAGTTGAATAGCACGATCAGCGTGACTATAAAACCCTAACTAAAGGATAACCTAGTCCGATCGCGTCTAAGTTCAATCCAATAGCAGCAATAAACACAGAGAACCAACAGACCTGCTAACGTCATACAAGCGATAAACGTTCAACAATTGATTCAATTTCCCCAAGAAATAACCAAGACGATCTGCATCTAAGTTACTCCCTAGTTTGCTACCAATTGATAAAAGAATAAAACAATCGGGTTCTATTCTTAAATCTAGCATTAGATTAATTACACAATCAAACTAGTAACGTTCCTAGCATAATTATGCAAAAACCATAGAAAGCAATCATAGAAATTAAACCATAATCAAAGAAACTAAATAGAGAGGAAAGATCTCACAATAATGCTTGAAGCTCCATATTAATCTCGTTCAAGAACGGTTCAAGCTACAATCGGCATAGGATAAGCCAATCCCATAATTGAAATCTACAAAAACTAAATTAGAAAATAAAAACTAAAAAGAGAAGACAACAAGAGAAGAGTGGAGTTTTGGAAACTCCCCCTCCTTGTGGCTGCTGCCCCTGGTTACTTGTTTTGGCGGGGAAACGGTGTTACTTGTTTTTATTTAGAGTGATTTTTGGATGGTATTGCTTGTGCTCTTTGTTTTTGGTTGGCCACTCATATAAAGAATTCCCTTTTTGTTTTTAGTTTCAATTTTCATCTTCCATTGAACTCTATGTATTTCACTTTTGTATTTTGGACAAGAAGCATGGAACTTGTTGCTTAAACTCTCTTGGGAATGGTTGATTGACTCCTACTTTATATCTTGGTTATTGTCTAGCTTTAAACATTTATATTAATGGTCATGACTTGAATTAGCTAGGAGTACTACTAGTTGATGTTTGTTGTTGCCTTAATGCTAGGTTTGGGATATAATCTGATGTTATATGCTCAACCATGTTGTAGTAAGCTAGGTATTAACGATGCATTGCAAGAGTTCTTCTCAATCAATTTTGCAGGTACTTGAAGTGGAGATTGACATGGAACCACCATTGTCACACATGGAGCACAAACCCAATGATTAAGCTTAAGGTATTAAGTCGAGCTAACGACTTTAAACAACAGCGCTTCTCGGGAGGCAACCCGAGACCCCTTTATTTTCTTTCTTTTCCTTTATTTTTCATCAAATTTCCACCACCACAACAAATTTTCTTTCACCCACCACCCACCCACTAAAAAGATCCACAACCAATCTTAATTCGCTTGTAACCAAAATCCACAAAAGAAAACCCGTTGGGAGGACTTCAATAGCTAGGAGTTGGTAACACTAGAGGATTGAGATTGTTAATGTATCTTTTCGATCTCTTAAGCTAGGAGCAAATCTCAAAAATTCAAAACTTTTGAACTTGTCAATTGTTTGAGTGATTCGAGGGAGCGGGTTGTGAGTTGAGTTAGGAGATTTGAGTTGGTGTTGTTAAGGAATTTGAGTTTGACGGATTGTTTGGTCATGAGTTTTGAGCATTCGATCTTCGATTTACCCGATTTTCGATTTTCTCCCCCCATTTTCAGTTTACTTTTCTTCTAATTGTCGACACATTGAGGACAATGTGTAGTTTAAGTAGGGGGGAGGGTATTCTCATTCTCATGTATCTATGTTGTGTATATTACTTTCAAAATGAAAAAAAAATTGAAAAAAAAAAAAAAAAAAAAAAAAAAAAAAAAAAAAATGATGATGAAATGAAACCCGCTGAGTTGAAAACCCACAAGGGTGGGCGATTCAGGCAAAAATTGGGGGCCCGGATAGGTTGAAAACCCGAAAGGGCAACCTATGCAAAAAAGTGGCTTATATTGAGCGGGTAAGATGGTGAGGTGCAACCAAAAAGAAATGTGTGAAGCTAGGATGAAAACCCGAAAGGGCTCCTAGGCAAAATGAGAGATTAAGAGAGAATGATACACTTTGGAAACTCATTTGCCGGAGATTTGTTTTGGCTTTCACTTTCTTTTGATTGTTTGTTTTTGGGAGTAAGCATGGAATTTATCCCTTTTTGTCTTTGTTCCATGGCTTGCTTATATAGGTTGGTTGTAATGGTAGTAGTAGTTTATCTTCTGAGGTTTTAGGCGAGTTGTCATTTTGATTGTGGCGTTGGAGTGAGTTCAATTCCTTTGAGATCCTTCAGGATTTGAGCTCACATTTTGGTTGTCGTTTGGTGATTATTGTTGTCGCGTCTTTTTATTTTTCAGGTGAGCTCGAATCTAAGTGTGGGGGAATCATCGTCCCTTACGTTTAGGTTTTTGAGCGGATGTTGTTAAGATGTGATGATGATGATGTAGTTGATGAGGAGTGTAGGTTGGTGTCGTTAGTTTGGGTGATGATTAATTTGGTGATCCTCATTTTGAGTTTACTCGAGGTCGAGTAAAGTTCAAGTGTGGGGGTATTTGATGCGCTCAAGTTATACGATGTTCTTGTGGTATTTTAGGTGCACATTGCTAAGGGATTTGTTCGTAATTGTTAAGGTTTGCATATAAATCATCCTTAGCGGAAGTTCGGAGTTTTGCGATATAAGTTGTGTTAATGTCATGCATTCCGAGCTTCCAAGGTAAAATGCATTTGAGCCGAGCATCACAAGCCACAAGCTCGCCAAGCCAAGCTCGAAGCATCGCAAGCGAGCACGACCGCCCGGCGCCCATCGCCAAGCGGCCCGCACACCCGCACGCTCGGCCAAGCCGAGCCGCCGGCGCCCATCGCCAACCCAGCCAAGCTCACCCATCGCAAGCAAGCCAACGCAAGCCCGGCGCTCGTCCAAGCGCCCGACTGCTCGCACGGCCCCAGCGCACGCCGCACGCCCGGCGCCCGCCGCGCGCGTCTCGCGAGGAGCTGTCGCACCTCGCGACTGCCTTGCTCGCACCTCGCGAGTATTCTCGCACGGTGCGACCTGCGTGGTTTGGCCCAATTCTTCGGCTCGTTGCGAAGGCGGTAGCTCATCGCACGGTGCGACTGTACCGCACCTCGCGACCCCTAGGTCGGTCTAAATGTCGGCCGACTTTTGAGCCTTAGTATAAATACTAAACTTTGTTTTTAGACCTAGGGGGCAGCAGCCACAAGGAGGGGAGTTTCCAAAACTCCACTCTTCTCTTGTTGTCTTCTCTTTTTAGTTTTTATTTTCTAATTTAGTTTTTGTAGATTTCAATTATGGGATTGGCTTATCCTATGCCGATTGTAGCTTGAACCGTTCTTGAACGAGATTAATATGGAGCTTCAAGCATTATTGTGAGATCTTTCCTCTCTATTTAGTTTCTTTGATTATGGTTTAATTTCTATGATTGCTTTCTATGGTTTTTGCATAATTATGCTAGGAACGTTACTAGTTTAATTGTGTAATTAATCTAATGCTAGATTTAAGAATAGAACCCGATTGTTTTATTCTTTTATCAATTGGTAGCAAACTAGGGAGTAACTTAGATGCAGATCGTCTTGGTTATTTCTTGGGGAAATTGAATCAACTGTTGAACGTTTATCGCTTGTATGACGTTAGCGGAGTGCGTTGGTTCTCTGTGTTTATTGCTTTGCTATTGGATTGAACTTAGACGCGATCGGACTAGGTTATCCTTTAGTTAGGGTTTTATAGTCACGCTGATCGTGCTATTCAACTAAGAATAAGGAGAATGCGAGATTAATTCTCAACAATAGATAATAATGGAAATGAATAGAGTCGAGGTTCAATGATCGATAATGAATTGAAGTGCATGTTAATCGGATTCAAGATCTTCCTATAATTGATTTCTCATCTTATTTATATGTTAGTTAGTTGTAGTTTAGTTATAATCTACTTGAAACCCCCCTTTGTTATTATTATTAGGTTTCTCGGCTCTTAGCTTAATCTAGGTTTTGAATCACACTGAATATAAACTCGTCCCCGTTTCCCTGTGGATACGACCCCTACTTCCATTATACTTGTTTATTGTAAAAGATAGTAGGAGAAATTTTATCTTTGGCCGGGTGGCGTTCACGACAAGCGCGGCCCGCCAGGCCGCACAACAATTAAGGGCGCAGCAATAGGTTAACCTATTGCTGCGGTTTTTTACCGCAGCAATAAGCTAAGATATTGCTGCGGTTCATGGCAGGAACCGAAGCAATATGTTACACATATTGCTGCGGTTTCTAGCCAAAACTGCAGCAATATGTTTATTTTTTATTAAAAAAATAAAGCCTATTGTTGCGGTTTTGGGAAAAACCCGCAGCAATAAGTATTTGTACAGTCAATTTTTTTTTTTTTTACATTTTACCATTAAATTTGAAATGATAAAAAAAATATAGGAAAAAGATGGAACACTACAAACTTGAAGTAATATAGATAATCTCGTGTTTATACATAAACATAAAACAAAAATCCAACACATACCAAAAAAAAAACTATACAAAGAAAATATAAAAAAAAGTTGAAAAAATTCAGAAAAACCACCCTAACATCAACTAAAATAATTGAAAAGAAGAGTTGGGCATCTTGCCGTGGTCGGAGTGACGAACGCCGGGCATCTTGCGGTGGTCGGAGTGATGAACGTCGGACATCTTGTGGTCCGACGAGATCCAAGAATTCAGATACTCAAAATACTTGCTGAAATCCAAGAATTCAGAACATCAACATTTAATACCCAAAATCCAGAATTCATAATTTCAGCAGTTACAACAAATATAAAATAAAATAAAGGAAGTCATTTGCAGCCAACACCTTTTCTTCCCTTATCATCATCATCATCATCAATACTGTCATCAATATCACACCCATACACCTCTCTAAATAAATCATATCCAAAGAAACACCCTTTATTTTTCAAAGCAGTTGAAATCAACTCAGTATAAGTACCAACATTATGGTAAATCCCACGAGATTGTAACATTTTAAGAATATCAACACATCGATCAAATTTACTCATCTCCAAAAGTGATTTAATCAAAAAATCAAATACAAAGGGTACAGAATCACATACTCTGTAATTTTTCACCAACGCCCTAAAAAGTTAACACTTCTTACCAGAAAACAGTCCAAAATCATCAACACCAATCAACTCAAATTCCTTAATTGGGTGAGATGCGAGATTGAGAGGATGAAAGATACGAGAGTGAGAGAGAAAGAAGAGAGGATGAGAGGAAGAGATAGAAGAATGCAGATGAGAGAGGGTAGGAGGAAAAACGGCTAACGTGAGGAGGGGTGATAAAACGCTCATTGTGAGCGGTTATCACTACCCACTCACGAGGGTAGAAGGGGAAAATGGAATGAAAGGGGAAAAGGGATACACAAACAGGGGTTGAGTTAACACAAATATGGGTTTCAAACACACAAACATGGGTTGATTTTACAATAACTAGGGTTTTAAATACACAAACATGGGTTCGTATCAATAATCAAATGTACTTTTTTGGGGGGAAAAGCTGAATGGGACACGCAAATCAATGCAACTTTTACTTTATGTCAGATATCACATGTTTACTTTTTCACAAACATGGGTTGAGTTAACAAAAACATGGGTTTCAAACACATAAACAGGAGTTGGTTTAACAATAACCAGGGTTTCAAATACACAAACATGGGTTCATAATTGTACTTTTTGGGAGAAAAGTTGCCAGTATCACTTTTTAGCTTAATATTATTTTAATGCGTCCCACAATTTTTTATTAATATAAATCTGTTTTTTTTCTGACAAAGGTGTCACATCAGCTTTTTTAATTAATGATTGGCTGTGAGTGGGCAGATAAACCGCTCACAATGAGCGTTTTATCACCCCTCCTAACGTGAGGGAGGAGTGATAAGATGAGTGAGGCGAGAATAATGTGAGGGAGGATAGCGTGTTGTATTGTTGCTCTAATAAAGGACCTGGCGATTTTTTTTTATATCTTAGACATATTGTTGCGGTTCCCACCCAGAACAGCAGCAATAGATTAAAATTTATAAATTTTAATCTATTGCTGCGGTTCTGGGTGGAAACCGCAGCAATAGCTTTGGTCAAACCAGTTAAATATTTTTGAAAAATTACCGTTGACATCTATTGCTGCGGTTTCAACCCAGAACCGCAACAATATGCTGATTTTCGATTTTTCCCTTTCTTTTGATGTGGTTTATTGCTGCGTATGGGTAAAACCGCAACAATTCCGCCGCAGCAATAAGCAATTATTCTACTAGTGCCATGATGCATCATCTTTGAACTTGAGATGGACAATGCACTATTGATCCCGAGAGACTGCTCACCAAATGGGTCATCACAGGATCAATAAGGCATAACCATGATCAACATGCACACACAAAAGCACATAATCAGTAAAGCTGAGTACTACATAATAAATAAATATAAAACCTAACATGATACTAATAAGCATTAAGACAAAGATAAATAACAATATAATAACACTGCAGACAACTTTACTGAACTTGACTATATAACTCAAATTAATAACTTAGATTGAATAGGCAATGGAAAAAGTTGTCCAAACCAAACCAGTCTTCAATTTAGAAGACGAAGTACAGGCGCGACTCCGTACTCCCCTAACCAATGATATCGAGGAATTTTTTAAATCAAATAGGACAAGGTGATCAATCCGGTCCCAAGAAAAGCCATGGGCTACCACCATGTACTCCAACTCATACTAGTCCAACAATTCATACGTGCACAAGTCTAAAGCTTATTGTTATTCACTTTCCACTTTAAGTGATTAATAAATTATTTAATTATTATGACTCCCAAAGGTAAGACAAACAATATAATCACCAAGGACACATAAACTTCCATATTTATCTTAGGATTAGATAAGGTGATCATCAACTTAACAATCCAAGAATAATTCCAATTATAAATTCCATAACCATTATTTATTTGTTGATCCGAGTCAACAACCAACCAACCAACCTTTCATAGGTTAAATAGCCAACTTACTAAATAAGGCTCTCGGTCCTCATAAAGTAACTAAATAATCCAAAGGGAACAACATGATCCAATAACAACATAATTATTAATCCCTCGTGTGAATTAATAAAATAAAGTTTTCAATCCCATATGCTTGCATCAAACATCCATACAAACATAATATAATCAACATGCTTCACACAACGACATAAAACATGCAATTTCACTTGGATATAAATCACATATGAACTATAAATAGTTCCCTATACATGATACTACATAAATCTCATCCTTAGGACATGATACTAATCCAACCAACACATAGGTATGTACGTACCTTGTGTAGACAAAATGCGAGGCCACTTTAACAAGCTCAAAAGTAGCCTAAAGAGACTTCTTCGCCTACCAAATATCAACATAACTACAAATCAATACTCGAATAAATTTCCATCAACTTTAAAATACTTTAAACCCTCTTTAAAAATATTTAAGAATCCTTTTTAACCATTAAAACTTCACACTATATAATACCACTATACTAGTCATTAAAATCCTCAAAAATCCATCATAACTATGCTAATAAAAATTCCAGCAACTTATAATATTGTCAAAACCCTTTAAAACATGTTTAATCAAAATCATAATCATAGGAGTACCCAATTTCATAACTGTAATATCATAATATGATTTTCCAACTCATAAAACCCTAAAAATCCATACTTTGATACTCAAAACCCTAGTTTAAACATAACTAATAAATCTGAAATTTTAATCACTTCACTATATAATTTACATAATCTGAAATTATATTTAAATCATTAAACTATAACTTTAAACATGAAAACCTTAAATCAATCCTTAAAAATAGATCTTTAACATTAAATAAAAATAGAGGAGGAATAAATAACCAAAGAGAGGAAGGAGCGAGAAAACACGGCACAAGGGGAGGGAGGGCGGCAGCGGCACCGGTTGCTGCTGTCGTCGGTGGTGGCGGCCGGTGGCTGCTGCCAGTCGACGAAGGAGGAGGAGCCGAGAGAAAAAAAACGAGAGAGAGAGAGAGAGAGAAAGAAGGAGGAGGCCGAAAAAGAGAGGGAGAAGGAAGAGAGAGAAAGTAAGTGTGGGGAAAATTTTGGGGTTTATATAGTTAACCCTTTTTGGGCTTAGGAACTTGTGTTTGGGCTTTAATAATATATAATGATTGAGTACTTAGGCATAGTTGGGTTCCTCTAACCCAATTTAAAATCCTTTTTACTATACCCAATGATGTTTAAGCTATTTAAATAATTTTCAAGGTATGACTAAATAAAATATGGGAATACTTGAAATCATTAAATAATTCTTTTGACTTTCAAATAGTCAACCTTTCAAGAAATAAATCATTTAAACATTAAAATATATATAATATACATTAAAATGTATTTATAAAATTCATAAAATTACGGGGCATTACAAGTATGGAGTAGGAGACGCTGGTAATACATTGAAGAATCCATCCTATCCACTTTTCAGGGAAGTTCATCTTCCTTAACACAGCTTCTACAAGATCCCATCTAATTTTATCATATGCCTTACCAAGATCAACCTTCATAATTCCAGCATAAAGGTTACCTTTTGTCCACTTTTGGACCCAATTTAGGACTTCATGAGCAATTAACCAGTTGTATGCCATTTGTCTCTCTGGAACAAACGCATTTTGAAAATCTCCTACAAGGTCTCGCAGAATGAGCTTTAGGCGGCCAACTAAGGTCTTAGAAATGATCTTATAAGAAGTACTCCCTCTGTTTTTTTATCTTTCTCATTTGGAATCTTGATACTATTTATACTTAGAGAGAATCTTCTCAATTGTTTTCAATTTATAAGAAAAAAATATAGTCATGTGGGGTCTTGTTTGATTCATCTCATTTAGTACTTTATTAATATTCAATCGTTACAATTTTTATTAATGTATAATGAAAGATATTTAAGTTCAAAAAAGTGTATTTGGAGATGCGCATAGGAAAGTGAGAATGATAAAAAACAGAGGGAGTATTGCATAAACTGATCGGTCTGAAGTTATTCACTCCTTCTGGTCTCTCTGTCTTTGGAATGAGGCAAATGAAGGTCTTATTTTGATCCTTTAGAATATGATTGCTTTGCATGAATGTATGTACAGTAGATAGAACACTTCCTTTGACTGTATCTCAATTATCTTGGAAGAATAAAGGAGGGAATTCATCTGGTCTGGAGATTTGAGAGGCTTGGCACTAAAACAACTAATTTAACTTCTTCCTCTGAAAAAGGTCTGTTTAGAATTTAAATGTGAGATTCTGTGAGGGAAGGGAGATTTTTAGTATAGAGTCTATGGAGAAGACTAGAGGGGTTCCTTGTTGCTGCTTGTAGAGGCTCTGGAAGTAGTCAAGGAAGATTGCTTTGATATCATTTCCCTACTTAAAGTGAAATGGAGGTCTTCTAAAGGAATTTTTTTAAACTATGACAAATTCTTGACTTATTTCGTTTGCATTATGTCTTACTGGTCATGTCTTTAATCCCTTTAATCACCATATTTTTCGCTAACCTTAAGTTGAATTAATTGAATATCAAACTTAATAAGATAATTTTTGGACAAATTAGACATCTTGAATCAATTTAATTCAACTTTAACTTAAAATTAGTTTTGGTGTGATTAAAAGAAATTAATTACTAGCATAGTTTTATTCCATAAAATTTCATGTTTTAAAAAGTATGACAAGAAGTGCTATTGGAGTTCGTTAATGGCCAAGACTGAAGAACCTCTAAAGTCATCACTTTAGTATCCTGGACCATGAATCCAATATTTGGTTCCTTTAGACTCTGTTGAGATGCTTTTATTAAAGTTAGAATGGGAACAATGATTTACTTTATACATCGTCTTTCGGTTCTCTTACCCTTGTTTGTCTCTTTAACTCCACTAGAACCCCTTGTAGCACCACAATTCTAGAATCTTTCACACCCTAGCCTAATCAATGTTACAATCCGACAAAGACCCCTTGACTATCTAGTTGGTTTCATGGTCCCTCAAGACGACTAAGGTTGAGTTCATTTTTAGACCATAATGGTGGTGGTTGTCCTGATGTGAAGGTCGAGCAAATGGTGAGCAAGTTTGATAAACTGATCCGTTGAGCAGTTGGTAACTATATAACTCGGTATCCACTCTAATTTCACCCCCAATTTGTTACCTCTTACCCTATCCTCGATCACGATTGTTCTTACCTATGGTAATACTTGGAACTGAGTTATGAGCTAAATTGAGAATGATATTCATGCACGTTTTGGGTTGTGTCTTTCGTTTGAGTCTTTGTGTTTGCTTGGGGACAAATAACCCTCAAGCTTGGGGAGTTGATGAATGAGCTTTCGAGCTCATTTAATGTAGGTTTTAGTTGTCGTTTTAGGTGTAAATCGAATCTTGTTTGCTAGTTTTTAGCTCATTTTCCTTGTTTTGTGTTCTCGAGTAGTTTTGGTTGTTCCAAGAGTCATTATTATAGGATTTGACGTGCGTTTATGGTGTCTTAAGCCTTGATGTGGACTTTGCGGTTGAGTCGTGCTCCCCTCCAGTTTATTTTGTCCCATTCTTCAGGTTTCTAGGTGACATGCATGGAGCCTTGGAGTAACACATTTTCTAGCGAAGGAGTACCCTATGTGCATCTCACACTCCATATGTCTAGAAGCAAAAAGATCAAAGAAAGAAAGGGAAGCATGCTCAGGAGCGCAAACTACCCTAAACCATATAAACTTGTGTGCAAGCCTTACTACATAAAGAAAGAGTCAATGCCAGGGAAAAATAAAAAATGAAAAAATTCCAAAGTGCGAAAAAAAGAAAAAAGCAAAAGAAAAAGCACAAAAAAAAGCAAAAGAAAAAGCCAAAGGCAAAGAAAACAAGTCAAGCTGGGGGGCTTGCACACAAGTTCTACCCCACTCTAAAATCATTCAATCCATCCAAAAAACCTATATCCATAATCCTTACCTTGGCCCACATTTAAGTAAACCTTCATCCAAATTCCTAAATCTCAAACCTCAAGCCTTTCAACCTTTCATCAACCCTAACTCCTTCTCCAAGATATGTCCAAGCCTGCTAGGTTGGATACCCGAAAGAGCGGCCTAGGGAAAAGTTAGGGCACAAAAAAAATTAGATCTAGAACTAAGAATGGTCTGATTTCACAAGGATACGTAGGAATCCTCGTCTCGAGGTCCGACCGCTTCAATAAAAATTAATTAAGGTATAATGATTTGACAATCTAGAATTCAGAAGCATATTCTTTCTAGATCCCGACATAGACTCGAGTCTCAACCTAGCCACGTCAAAGCCCTCTCCCACCTACATTCATTTAAGTCACAAATTAAAACCTTTTATTTCTATACAAACTCTCCTTGTCCCTGAAGGACTATCTGATAATTCCATAGTTTATGGCCATATCTGACTTTGCCTACATCAACTCCCCATAGAAGAAACTTCAAATGCTCCCAATGCTCAACTTAAAACAAGCACCTTGTGATTTGGGCTCAAAGTGCCTAATTCAAGACAATCTTTCCCAAAGTGGGGGCTTCCTATATGTGGTGGTTCCTCCAAATCAAACTCCCGAAGAGTTATAATCTGCATATCTCACGTGTGGATTCCGATTCATTATCAAAATAGTTTTCGAAAATCATTTTACCTATCTCTAATAATCCAGTTCATTCTATCTATCTCTATCAATCTAGACCTCTTAGCCTTGCATAACGTTGACCTTGCATTACATTCCATCTATACCATAGCTTTCCTTAACCCTAATCCTTGCATAGCGTCTCATGCATCCTTTTAGAGTCTAAATTTGCATTACTACATCATTAGGTGGATTACTATCTAAGTTGTTTGCACCTATCTGCTAACATCTTCTCCTGCAGGTAATCAGATTACTTGTAGTTGTCGTCTTGCAGACTATTGCAGAAACTTGCGATATATAGATCAGTTCTAAACTGTAGAGCGTTTATATTTGTTCTCAGTCCCGACACAGGCTACTTTGACTTTCGGTTTCCTGAACCTCAGTCAAAGTGGGTGCTCTTGTACATAATGATGAAACATACCGATGTCCTAATTGGTCCGGTCCAAAGGAAGAGCAATCAAATGTGCTAAGCCCAAAAGCGTTTCGAAAATATAAAGTCTATTTATTGGTTTAAAACAATCCAAGCCCAATTTCAAACGCCCAATTAATTATTCCTGATAATTAATTGTATTTTTAATAATATTAATTATTCCCGATAATTAATTTTTAAAGGATATTTCAAAAATCAGATTTTCATTCCTAAAGGTAGTTGATTTCATATTTCAAAGGATAGATTTCATCAAAGGATCAAAAAAATCTTAAAACGATAAAAAACCGGCCAGATTAACGTTGTGTCTGACGCAACATATTGTGCTCGCGCAATTTCGATGTCGTACACGAAAATGAAAAACACAAAGCCAGTGTGCGCGACGCATAGGACATGCGTCTGGTGCACATACTGTGCATCTAGAGCACAAGACGTGCGCCGGGCGCACAGTTTTTCCTTATCTTTTTGCGATGATTTCGGTTTCCTTTGCCTATAAATAGCTTGTTTCTTCGAACGACTTTGACCTACTCTTTAATACTCTATTCCTACGATTTCATAACTTCATAATACCTTACATCACTCTCTACATACACACAAGTACACAATCAAATACATTCAAACACACTTAAACACATTCATACCTTTGAATTTCCTATTTCAAGCTTCAAGATTGCTCATCTAGTAGACCGTAATACAAGACCCAGTTGACAAAGGTATTATTCCTGAGGATCGATTCCAATTTATTCTTGTTTTGTAACAATGTACTTGTCACAATGTAGATCTTAAAGGGATTCACTCTATATTGTTTATTCTTCTCTAATCTAATCTCTTCTTCTTTTTATTTCTTTCATATTATATTATTATTATTATTATTCATATGCATTATTGTATGTTTAATGCATTCATCACCTCACATGCTTATTGTTGCTAATCAAATACCTAAAGAACTGTTCTAACACCTAATAAGATAATTGGACAATCTTATTAAGATCCCAGTAGTTTGATTGCATTATAACAACAACAACAACTCTTCCAAGAAGAGTAGCAACAACCCTTCTGGCTCCAACAGCAACGAAGTCAGTGCCTGGACACTGAAAATAAGGGTTATCAAACATGAAAGCTTCAAAACACCTTCGCTCCTCTACGTATGAGTTTGGAGGAAGCCTTCAAAAGGCTTCATGCAAGAGGAGCACTCCTTCCTATTGGTCCTAAACTAGACCCTGCACCTGAGAAGAGGTCTTCTTAATGAAATATGAACACTTACTGCAAATATCACTAAGGGAATAGGCACCTAACACCTGTGTGATGGGCCTTAAGGAAAACCCTACAGGACATGATTGAAGATGGTAGATTGCCAATTCCTCCTACAATTAAAACAAACATCAATAGTAACCCCTTGACCAGTGTCTCTACAATGAAGGGGGATTAGTTATTTATTGCTAGTTTTCTAGGTTGAGTCGAAGATTCCATCCCCTAGCCATTTATTTTTTTTCCTGTCGAGTCTATGTCATTTAGGACTTTACATTTATCAGCTTTCTATTAATAAAATATCATTGCATTTTCCTTTTATTTCAATAGTTTTCTATCATTTTTTATGCTTCTAATCTAATGATGAAATTTAAATCCATCAAATGACCTTGATTAATAATATAATAATAATAATAAAAATAAAAAATGGACATACTTTGGATTAGGAGTTATTTCTCTCTCCCTCCATCATTCCAAAAAACCATCACATCCATAAATCATCCTCATGCAACCAAAAATAAAATCCGTTAAATCACCACCTTCATGGTCCTAATACCAAAAAATCCTTTCAAATCAAAAACTTCACAAAATAGCCTTCAAACCTTCTTGTACCCTAAATCACTAAAAAAATGTGTACAAGCCTTAGTATAATAATAAAAAAAAACCTAGAACAAAATAAAAAGAAAAAAATTAAAAAAGCAAAAGCAAAAGAATAGCACAAAGTATAATGCAAATGGATAAAAATAAAGAGCCGAAGGCAAAAAGTCAAGCTAGGGGGCTTGCAGATAAGTTCTACCTCTCATTTCAAATCCTTCAAACCATTTAACAAACCCTTAAAACCTAAAAAGCCATAAACCCTACCTTGGCATTCAAAAAAGGAAGACATAACCCTTACCTTATCCCAATCAAATAACCAAACCCTAAATCCTTTGAACCCCCATATCAATCTTAATTCCTTCTTCAAGGTATATCCAAGCCCGCTAGGTTGAAAACCCAACATGACAACCTAGGCAAAATTTAGGGCACAAAAAAAATCAGATGAACTATGAATGGTCTGATTCCGTAAGGATACGTAGGAATCCTTCTCGAGGTCCGACCGCTTCAATAAAAAAAATTAAACTAATCAAGCTCTCATGATTTAACTTTCTAGAATTCAAAAGCATACTATTTCTAGATCCCGACATAGACTCGAGTCTGAACCTAGCCACGTCAAAGCCTTCTCTCACTTTATCTATGTGAGTCACAAATCAAACATTTTATTTTTCAATCCAAACTCTCCTTTTTCCTGAAGGACTCTCTGATACTTCCATGGTCTCTATCAATACCTGAATTTGCTTGCATTAACGCCCAATCGAAAAAACTTCGGATGCTCCTCCGATACCTTCTAATAAAGGCTCATAGTGCATAATTCTATGCAAGCTTTCTCAAAGTGGGGGCTTCGTATATACGTGGCGGTTCCTCCAAATCCATGTCCCGAAAATTTGTAATCTGTGGATCTCACTTACGGACCCTGATTTTATCAAACATGTTTTGGAATATCAACCTATCTATCTCTACCAATCCAATTCAATCTAGTTTTGCATTACCCTGAACTTACATAACATTCCATCAATCTATCTATCTTAGCTTTGCATTACCGTGACCTTGCATAGCTGATAGGCATGTCGCGCACCTAACAAAATTAAATAACCTAACTAATCCTCCTAACTATGTAGTAGGGTAAGTTAGAGTCGATCCCACAGAGAGAAAGTTGTTCTATGATTAGCCCTTAAATAATGGTAAGACTAAAGCAAATTAATATCAATAATGATCGAATAAACTAAACTAATCAATCAATATATTAATAAAAGACTTTAGAGTTAAGTATCCCCACTAGCATGAATTAATATAATAATAATTCCTACCCTAAACTAATCAATTAAATATTCACAAGGAAAAGTCACCCTATAAAGTACCATAAACCTCCCTTGAGTATCTATGACTTCCCTAATATGCACTCAAGCCTACTCTAGTGGAATCATGTAAATTAAAGACATTAAACGCGTCTCTCTAACTTCCTTACAATTCATTCTACCTACTCCTGTGGAGAACTTCATGTCCTTAATTGAAATACTCAAATCCATGAAAACCAAACTCCCGTTGTGATCAAGACAATGGAATGATAGCAATACTAATTATCCCTAATCTAGTATTGGAAATTGCACAATCAATTAAGCAAGAACAATTAAGCAATTAATTTGGGAATTTAAAGGTATTATCGTGAATTAATACACACTAGGGTTCAACTTAACCATAGATTATAGAACTATGAAAGCATAATTAAAATAAGTAAAGAAAATAGAGAAGAATAATAAAACATCATAATAGAAAACAAGGAGAAAAGAAGAGCAAACACTAGTAGAATAATCGGTTTTTTCACCATATACTCCTGACTAATTTTTTTTGCACCGTATACCCTCGCAAGTTTCCAAATTCACCATATACCCCCCACGTTTCAAAAAATACATCAACATGCCCTTATGATTAACGGTGTTAGACTTCCGTTAGTCATTATGCCCTAATCCCCCCTAAACCTAATTAACAAACCCTAAACCTAAGCTAAACCCTAACCCTAACCCCCTAATCTAATAACCCTAACCCAAACCATCCTAACCACCACCCCTCCCCCTCCCCCACCCCTTACCCCTAGCCACCCACCGCCCCACCACTCAGCCTCCCTCCCCCTCCCCCCCTCGCACGACCCGGCCGCGCCGCCCCCTCCCCTCCCCTTCCTCGCTGTCGCTGCCCCCTCTCCCTCTCCTTCCCCCGCAGTCGCGCAACACCCTCCTCCCCTCCCCTTCCCCCCGCCGCAACGCGCCCCCTCTCCTCCTCTTCCCCACAACCACTGACCCCCTCCCCCTCCCCTTCCCCGCAATGTCGGTTTGCGGGGAAATGGAGGGCGAGGGGCATGCGCGGCGGTTCGGGAGAAAGGAGGAGGGCGGGGGGTCTTGCGCGGCGATTTGCGGGAAAGGGAGGGGAGGGGGTTACTCGGCGGTTCGGGGGATGGGGAGGAGAGGGGGGTTGCCGGCGATTTGCGGGGGGATAGGGGGAGGGAGGGGGTTAGGCGACCGCTGGGGAGGGGAGGGGCTGCGGGGGTGGGGGAGGATGGTGGGTGGGTGGTGGGGTAAAGGGGGTGGGGTGGGGGGGTGGTGGGGGGAAATGGGTGGGGGTGGGGTGGGGGGAGGAGTGGTGGGTGGGTGGCTAGGGTTAGGGTTCGGGTATTAGATTAGAGTTAATTAGGGTTAGAGGGGGGATTAGGGCTTAATGACTAACGGTGTTAGACTTCCGTTAGTCATAAGGGCATGTTGATGTATTTTTTGAAACGTGGGGGGTATATGGTGAATTTAGAAACTTGCGAGGGTATACGGTGCAAAAAAAAATTAGTCAGGGGTATATGGTGAAAAAACCGTAGAATAATTGCTTATTGCTGTTGTTTTACCCATACGCGGCAATATATCACGTAAAAAGAAACATAAAATATAAAATAAAGATATTGCTGCGGTTTCTACCTAAAACCGCAACAATATGGTATATTGCTGCGGTTTTTGTCAAGAATCGCAGCAATATATTAAAATAATATTAAAAAATAATATTTTAATATATTGTTGTGGTTCTTGTCAGAAACCGCAGCAATATCATTAAAAATAATAATAAAACACAACAGTTAGGGTTTTTTTCCTCACTTTCCCTCTCTCAACCTCACACGCAGCCTCTCAACCCTCTCTTCTCTCAACATCACACACACTTCTCTCTCTCTCAGCCTCTCAACCCCTCTCAACCTTCTCTCTCTCTCTCAACCTCTCTTCATCTCTTCATCGTCAACCTTCGCCTCCCGTCATCCTTCGAACGGAGCGACGCGACGAAGCCGCTCTCAACCTCTCTTCATCTCTTCGTCGTCAACCTTCGCCTCCCGTCAACCTTCGAACGGAGCGACGCGACCAGAGTGTTCGTCGACCGCAAGCGACTCCAATTCGCCGCCTCCGACGAGATCCTTCTTCGGTTTTTTTTCGTTTTTATTTTTTGTTTCCTTTTTTTCTTTTTTTTTTTTCATTTTTTTAGATTTGTTGGTAGATTTTTTAGATCTGATTTTTTTTTCGTCTTTCTCGTCTTTCACCGTACCGGCGCCATCGCCGTCGATCGTACCGGCGCCATCGTCGTCCGTTGTTGCGGCCAGATCTTTTATTTTTGTGTAATTTTATTTTTCATATACTTCTGTATTTTTTTTAATTCCTCTTTTATTTCTGTTATTGCTATGTTATTTTACATAATTGCTTGTTGTTACAAAATCGCTGTTGTTGCTATGTAACAGAAATTCGTTTTTCATAACAGTATTTTTTTTATTACTCTTTTATTTATGTTATTTTCTGTAATTTTACCAGATTTAGAATTTTTTTGTTAGTTTATATAATTTCATAGTCTGTTTTTTCATCTTTTAGTTATTTTTTTTGGATTATAAGTTGTCGATTCATTTATACTTTTTGATAATATTTTCTAGATACTGAAAATTTTCAACTTTGTTGCTGAGTATAAGATATCATTTCATCTTTCGTTCGTCTGTGAATTGGCTGGATAGTGGATGGATTAATTGCCTAGTTTTTAATATTTCATATTTGATTACAAAACAAAAAAAAAAAAAAAAAAAAAATTTAGCTGTACTATGACCTATTGCTGCGGTTTTGGTCAACAACCGCAGCAATATGCCTATTTTTTATTATTAACTACAGCATATTGCTGCGGTTTTCCCCAAAAACCGCAGCAATATGCTTTGTAAATCTGATATAAAATAAATATATTGTTGCGGTTTTACCTAGAAACCGCAGCAATATATTAATTACCTATTGCTGCGCCGTTAATTGCTGCGTGGTCAAAACCGCCGCAATAGGCTACTTAATGACCACAACAATAAGCATTTATTCTACTAGTGAAAAGAGATACTTGAATTAATTGAAGAAATGTAGAGTCTTGAAAAACAATAGAGATCTACAAGTTTCTCTCTTTAACTTCTCTCTCTAAAAACCCTAAGTATAACCTAATAATGATGATAATAATGTCAAAGCTACTCAAAATAACGTTTAAAGTCCTATTTATAAGCTAAGTATAATATATATCGACATAAGTTAGGTCACGCGGAAAATCTGACAATACAGCAGGTCGCACGGTCAAGCAACTTCTTGCACGGTCGTGCACAGTCGAGCAAAATCTCACTCCGCCGTGCGAGCAAGGCAGAAGCTTTAGTGGCTTTTAATTGCAAGTTACACGGCCGAGTACATACCGCAAGGGCGTGCAAACTAGGCAGGGGTTTATGCTCAAGTTTGAACAGCTATAACTTTTGATCTAGAGCTTTGTTTTACACATGTAATATATCGTTGGAAAGCCGTGGAAGTCTAATTTCTAACCCAGTTTGAATTACCTCATTATCATTTTTGTGCCAAAAGGTATCAGAAACATGGTGTAGAGGTGTCATATTTCGCACAAGTATACAAAGTCGTGTGCATCTTCGTCACTTCCAATCCGTTTGGGGCACATGATATACCGTTTTGAAGGTCATCCAAGAGCCTTAATCATCATGTCCTCTAATAGGAGTCCAAAGTACCTGAGATTACATCAAAATACCAAACAATCCGTGAAAGCATCGTAACTTATACTAAATATGCATAAATGCAATGTAAATGCTCTAATACTACATGCAAATGCACCCTAACATGCAACTAAGTGATTTTAGAATATGCACTTATCAAACTCCCCCAAGTTAAACATTTGATTGTCCTCAAGCAAACAAAACCAAGTCACAAGGGAAGAGTAAGATACCCTTATATACAAGACTTATACGTTTCAACAATTCAATCTCGAAGACATGAAATGCAGGCATATGAAAGATATTATAATTATAAGATTAGACTAAGATAGACCAAAAATCAAACCTCATAAAAACTCGTGTATTTGCAACTTGACTCACCATGGCAAACCACAAACCTTCCCCCAAGCTAGACTCAATTAAACTAGATAAACCTCACTTTAGTCGAGCACACTTTCTTTCATGTGTTTATAGGTAATGAATTTTTTCAATCAAACATATACCAAGCCGACTCGAATACAATATTTTTCTTTAAACTTGACTATTGTCTTATTCTCCACTTAAAAATTGCAAAAGCATGCATATAGATCATGAAGACTTACAATGGAATGTAGCGTGACTAAGGTATGAGTAGGAAAAATAATTGGGAATGTGGTGCTAAAAGCCAACTAGTGAAGGAAATAACACTTCAACATTTATCGTCATTAGATGCAAGCGCCACAAAAACTTCTACTAGAAGTTTAACAACACACCAATAAATCAAGATAATACCCATCCTTATTAACTCCAATAAATTCCTTTCACTTTTTAATTCAATCCTTTTTTTTTCACTTCTTAAAATTTTTTTTTCTTTTCAAATTTTCAAAAAAAAATTCACAGCTTCAACATCGTTCTTTTCTTTCTGCACTTTCACATTATTTCAAGCATTTTTCCTTTTAACATCTTTTCTTCCAATGATTGCCACAAACACAAGCTCATAACGTGAACATTAATGCTCCTCCACTTATTAAGGCTTAGGTAGAGAAATCATAAATATAGGTTGTTGAAGAGAATGGGATATCAAAAGCTCAACATGGCACTATTTGATACTTGTGTAGCATATGCATGTGTTGATATGATTGAGGCGTTGTTTTTCATATATATATATATATAGCCAAGGCAAGTTCAACAGTCATACTTCACGAGGAACTATCACACAAGAAAAATAGAAGACTGATGTAGATGTGTCAGTCTATAAGGCTTGAAAGATCCTCACTAGGCTTATGCTTATCAAGTAAATCAAGTCATTCTTGGGGGATATCAATCAATTTTACCATAAACCATTCAAGTTGCAAAACAATCGTACCATGAAGCTAACGGTCAATGAAGTCTAACTCAATCTTGTAACATTTAACTATAATATCCAAGATATGCCCAAATCTCATGAATTATCAATCTCATGAAATTGAAACATATATTTCCTATAATCATCAAAGACTTTCCTAAATTTTATGCCAAGCATGAATGCAACTAATATGCTCCTAATACTAAGAAAGCAATAAATCCTAACTCATTTTAGTAGGAATCACGATTGCACTTAGCGTGTGCAACAAGCCCTTTAAACCACTAGGCTGCTCTAGTGGATGAGTAAGGTCTCGTGAAGGTTTTCAGAAGGCATACCCACAATGCCAAAATATGCAAATATGCAGAAAAAATAAAATATATAATGAACCTAAACGAAAATATGTGCAAAGTTATGACCCAAAAAATAAATCCTCCCCCAAGCTAAATAACACATTGTCCTCAATGTGACAAAGAATATAGGGAGGGGAAGGAAAAGGGAAACATCCACAACCACATAACAGGATCAACTTCCTCAATCACACAATTAAGTTAAACCAAAAGAAATGGCGAAAAGAGATACGACTTTCAAAAACTTGAAAAGGAGGAAAGGAAAGAGTATACCAAAAGTGTTGTAGGTGAAAACCCTTAATTGAACCTCCTTACAGAGCATATGATCAAGTACTTCGAAATAAACCTCAGTGAATAATAGGAACTCAATCCCCTAGATCACAGTTTGCACAAATTTTATACGTTAGTAATCAAATAAAAAAATTAGAATTTCCTCAATCTAAAATTAAAAAAATAAGGTTAGAAAATATGGGTTGCCTCCCAGGAATAGCTCATCAAAGCTCTTAGTAGCTTGTCAAATGCATCATCTGCATGCATCTCACAAAAAAGCAAATAATATACAAAGGAAAATGTAAAATAAATTAGTTCTAAATCTCTACAAGATATGCAAAAAGGAAAATCAAAGAAAAAGTTATATTCACAAGAGAAGGAAAAAGAAAAATTATTAGTCTTTTACATGACCCAACAGGTTGGGAAGAAATCGAATGTGCATTATTTACATGATCACATAAGTCATTCAAAGAGGGAGAAATAAGGAATGATGGAGGATATAATATATGGAACAAAGGAATGAGGTCAAGTTAAAGAAAGGAACATGAGACTCAAAAACAGTAGGTGGAACCGATAAAGGCTCATGAATCATCTCACTCTCATCGATAGATTTCTCCAAGGTAGGCTTTTCAACCAAGGGTTCTTCCTCCTTTAAAATATCCATCACATTGATTTTTCCTATAATTTGAACATCAATCCCATAACACAGATTTTCTATCCAACGCGTATCATCATCATCATCATAAATATACTATTGGGGATGGGAATTTTCAGTAGAATAATCAAACTCATATTGGGATGAGGGGTTAAAATCATTCACTAATGTCACATCACACAAAGAAGCAGCATGAGAGATAGAGTGACAAATCGAAGAATAAGAAGGTGTTGTAATATACCTATGGGATTGTGGGGTTGGTCTAGCAGATAGAGACATATCCAACTCATAGTTATTCTTAGGCAGCCACTCAATTAATTCCCAATAATAATCAGGTGATTGGGTTAGAAATTTCCCATTATACATAGAATCAAACACCACCCTAGTTTTTTCATTTAAACCCTCATAAATCACTAGGCACATATCTCGAATTTCAATTCCATGGTTAGGACCAACAAAATTGCCAAGTCTATAATAGTATTCCGAAAATAATTCATTCTCATATTAAAGAAAATAAAAAATTACTCTAAAATTACTAGCAAGAATATTGGGTTCATGGAACATATAAGGTAATCATGAGAACTCACGTAAAAATTGGGAGAATTTTGATATGATGCATCAAAACTATAAACATAAGAACCACAAGAATAATTATTACTATGTTGCCTATCAAAAGAATTATTCCCATCATAATAATAATATGACTCCATGATACGAAAAAAGAAAAAAAAATCTATTCACAAAAGAAAGGAGAAAAAAATAATATATACAATCTAGTCTCACCAACAATAAAAACTAAATAAAATAAACTATCTCTTCGGCAATGGCGCCAAAATTTGATACTAAAAAAAAATAACCTAACTAATCCTCCTAACTATAGTAGGATAAGTTACAGTCGATCCCACATAGAGAAAGTTGTTCTATGATTAGCCCATAAATAATGGTAAGACTAAAGCAGATTAATATCAATAATGGTCAAATAAACTAAACTAATCAATCAATATATAAATAAAAGACTCTAGAGTTAAGTATCCCCACTAGCATGAATTAATAAAATAATAATTCCTACCCGGCCCTAAACTAATCAATTAAATGTTCACAAGGAAAAGTCACCCAATAAAGTACCATAAACCTCTCCCGAGTATCTATGGCTTCCCTAATATGCACTCAAACCTACTCCTATGGAATCATGCAAATTAAAGACATTAAACGCGACACTCTAACTTCCTAACAATTCATTCTACCTAGTCCTGTGGAGAACTTCATGTCCTTAATTGAAATACTCAAATCCTTCAAAACCCAACTCCCGTTATGATCAAGACAATGGAATGATAGCAACACTAATTATCCCTACTCTAGTATTCGAAATTGCGCAATCAATTAAGCAAGAACAAATTAAGCAATTAATTTGGGAATTTAAAGGTATAATCATGAATTAATACACACTAGGATTCAACTTAACCATAGCTTATAGAACTATGAAAGTATAATTAAAATAAGTGAAGAAAATACAGAAGAGTAATAAAACATCATAATAGAAAACAAGGAGAAAATAAAGAAGAAAAGAGATACTTGAATTAATGGAAGAAAGGTAGAGTCTTGAAAAACAATAGAGATCTACAAGTTTCTCTCTTTAAATTCTCTCTCTAAAAACCCTAAGTATAACCTAATAATAATGATAATAATCTCTAAGCTACTCAAAATAACATTTAAAGTCCTATTTATAAGCTAAGTATAATATAAACCGACATAAGTTAGGTCACGCGGAAAATTCGACAATACAGCAGGTCACACAGTCAAGCAACTTCTTGCACGGTCGTGCATGGATGTGCACGGTCGAGCAAAATCTCGCTCCGTCGTGCGAGCAAGGCAGAAGCTTTAGTGGCTTTTGATTGCATGTTGCACGGCCGAGTACATATCCGCACGGGCGTTCGAGCGAGGCAGAGGTTTAAGCTCGACTTTGAACAGCTTTGTTTTACACATGTAATATATCGTTGGAAAGCTCATGAAGTCTAGTTTCTAACTCAGTTTGAATTACCTCATTATCATTTTTGTGTCAAAAGTTATCGGAAAAATGGTGCAGATGTGTCATATTTCGCACAAGTACACAAAGTCTTGTGTATCTTTGTCACTTCCAATCCGTTTTGGGCACATGATATATCGTTTTGAAGGTCATCCAAGTGCCTTAATCTTCATGTCCTCTAATAGGAGTCCAAAGTACCTGAGATTATATCAAAAGACCAAACAACTTGTGAAAGCATCGTAGCTTATAAAAAGGGACCTAAATATGCATAAATGCAATGTAAATGCTCTAATACTACATGCAAATGCACCCTAATATGCAACTAAATGATGTTAGACTATGCACTTATCAATAGCATTCCATCAATCTATTTATCTTAACTTTGCATAACTCTGACCTTGCATAGCGTCTCATGTATCATTAGAGAGTTTAAGTTTGCATTATTACATCATTATGTGTATTATTATTTTAGTTGTTTGCACCTATCTGCTAACATATTCACTCGCCGGATAACCAAATTGTTTGTAGTTTTCGTTTTGCAAACTAACCTTGTTTTGCTGAAACTGGCGATATATAATTAAACCAATCCTGGATTGCAAAGCATCTCGAATTTCTCTCCGTCCCGTACAAACTACTTTGACTTTGAGTTTCACGAACCTCAGTCAAAGTGGGGGCTTCTATATACACAAAATCGGCTCTCCCCATTTAGTGAAGCATATCGTCGTCGTAATTGGTATGGTCCAAGGAAAGAACAATCCAACAACCTAAGACAAAAATCGTATTAAGAACATAAAGTCTATTAATTGATTCCAAGCCCAGTTTTCAAAGCCCAATTAATTATTTATGATAATTAATTGCATTTTCAAAGCCCATTTTATAAAATCCAAATTAATGATTCCTAATATTTAATTGTATTTTTACTAAATAGTAATTATCCTTGATAATTAATTATATTTTCTAAATCAAAAAATATTTTGAAAATCAGTTATTCATTCCTTAAGGTAACTGATTTACGAATCTAAAAGATATTATTTAATCAAAGATAAAAAGAATCTTTTTATACAAACAAAATCTGGTCAGATCTGCGGTTGCGTGACGCACAGCCAAATACGTCAAGCACATTAGGATGCGCATGCGCAACATCGAGACAGTCAGCAAAACAGAAAAACGGGATAACACCCGCGCTAACGCATGAATGCTGCGCCAGGCGCAGACACCGTGCGTGGGGCTCAAACTCCGTGCGCCAAGGGCTTTCTTCTTATCTTGTATGCGCGATTCTCATATTTGTTTCCTATAAATTGACCTCGTGTTCTACAAATGATTGACCACGACTTGTCCATTACACTTCGACATACGCTTATAAAGCACTATGCAGAATAGGTGGGGTTTATACGAAACAAGACTAGAATTGCACGGACAATTAGTTTGAAACTAATAGCTTGGATGAAACGAGTTTGAATAGAGTCTAACTGATATGACTTGATCGATGTCAAATCCATGATCACCTTTCAATGCCTTGTTAATTTCCCTCTAACTAATTTCTGGATGAAGGTTAATCAACATTCTTTGCCTAATTGATTCTCTCGAAAGTTCGAAAGCAACACATGTTATGCGATTGCCTTTTGTAAATAAAACTGAATTTTCTTATTAATTTTAGTATATAAATTACAGACTACGTACTAATATTTATAATAAAAACGCCTCTACTTTCCTAAACATATTAGGGCTCGAAAACTAACAAATCAGAAACTATGTAAGACAACTTGGACTCCTACTCGGAAATACGTCTGAAATTGAAAAAACAAGGCCAGTGTCCCCAAAAACCAATAGCCAAAATTGCATTCTAAGAAATCTAAGAGTGATTTGTCACGCCTAGAACATGTGTGTGCATTCGAACCATCCATTATTCCAATCTTCGTTACCCATGTTTGTCTCTTGTCTAAACTAAACCCAATTGGATTAAGTAGCAACATTATAGGATCATTAAAAGAATTACCCTTCAACTCCACATCATTTTCCTTTGCTGGAGCATGTGGAATAAGGTATGTGGAAAGGAAGCAGATGAAGGATTAGGCAGGCTATGAAGGCAACAAGGATTGAAAAATGCCAATCTTGGTATTTGGACAAATAGGCATACATAAATGGTGGATCAACTGAAGCAGCATGTATGACGGAAATGTTGGATTGTATGTCTTCACAATTGAGTATCTTAGTTAATCAATCTCAGTAACCCCGATTCATCTGTAAGATTAATGTTGGATATCTTTATTTTGCTCGATTCTTTTTTTCATTTGCAAACTAAAAGTCTTATTTACTCTCTAATGGAGTTAAAATGGGCAAGAAGATGAAAAATAGTATGTTCGGGGTCGAGTTCAGGTGTCTCATCAAACTATTTATATAATGTTAAAACAACAAATCTAAAATATAATCAATTTGCTAAACAAAATTATATTTAGTTGTTTATTGAACATTAAACTTTTGTTTTTTAACTGCTATGCCCTTTTTACCAAATCTGTGTTTTTTCATCCTCTAGAATAGGCATAAATATTCCCACCAAGCTATTTAGTGGCCAACCTAGGAAACAACGAAATGGGTTCGCCACAAAGTATCATCCAAACAGATGGTGCATGGTCAAAAGCAACTTAATGGATGGGTATTGCTTGGATTATTATGCAACCTAACTCGATGAGAAGTGGAGCCGAAGATTATGGTCTCGCGGATTCAACCCTTCATGCTTGATCTTTAGAATGTTTGAATGTCATCAAATAGGCTCTCCAAAACTCTATCTCTCATGTTACTTTTCATACATCTCTAACCTTGTTTTTTTTGTTATAGGACTCTCCACAACTATACATCTCTAACCTTGTTTTTTTTGTTATAGGACTCTCCACAACTAAACATTCGCCTCTTCTGGACCTTACAGCAAATCAAAAGCATTGCTAGATATTTTAATTGGTGTACTATTGTAAAAGTGAACCGTCAACAAGTCTCAATAGCAGTATGATATGGCAAAACGATGTGTTGAAAGTTACTCAAGATTCACTTCCTCTTTGTATTAGAAGTTTTTCTGCTAATGTCACAAAAAAAAGCTTCGACTTTTTCTTCACCATAACCTCTAATTGTATACTTCGTTTGATAACAAATCTACAAATTTCCTATTTTAATCAATCATTTGTAGCATGCCACACCTCTAAGATATAGAAGAATGAAAGCAAAAGCACAAAACAATTCCATTCTCGACATCAAAATAACTATTTAAATACAAAAAGAGACAAATTTATCAATACAATAATTACACAAAAAGTACACATGAGAAAGAAAATAAAACTCAATCAGCCAAACCAGAAGGTGCCAATGGCATGTGTAGGCCGTGAGAGCCTACTTTGTTCATCTTCTGCAATTCTTTTTGCATTTACAATATATTATACGCTACTGCCTACATCTTTCTCAAACCCTTGTCACAATAAATCGATAAACAAGAAGTGGCTAGCTCATTTGACGTCGTCATTCCTCAAAATGACACAATCACACATTCATGACGCCAATGAAAACACGAATCCGTCCCCATATGACCTTAATAATGATGGTACAATAATACTTCTATCATACATGTATCCAAGTTCTCTGAAAACCCCAGGTACAAAGGGAGAAATCGAGAAAGCGAAAGCCAAAGACAGGGGATATACCAAACTGCCCTTTATCATTATTTTCCAGTGGAATGACTTCTTTGAACACCAGGAGGTGCTGTTGGCATTGGGTAGCTAATATGGCATTGAGAAGCATCAGCAAACTGCGGAGCAACCACATATGGAATCTACAACATCCCAGTATAAAGAACAAACTTTTCATCAGGAATGCTAAACCAGAGCACTGATCAGGAATAGTTTTGTTTAGGAATTTAAGTGCAGTTTTTTACATAGAAACGTTTTCAATAGAAGAAAAAACAATATGGGGGCAGGTAAAGGTGTCATCTGCAACTGCAAGGAACTTAAGACACAAGTATGAGTTGGTCAGATCACATCGCCACATAAGCAGCAGAGCGAACCTCAAGCTTAAGATAGCTTGGCTTGGCCCACAACTCAACTTCAGCTTCAAAAGAGCTTGACTTGTGATATTCATGAAAAACTTTTAATCTGTATTACTACGTAAAGGCCATAGGAGTATAACTCATTCTGATTAATTTGAGTGTGCTAATGAGCCTTTCAAGCCAAGCTTTGCTCTACTCAGGTAGGCTTGATTAGGTCTTAAGGCGAGCTCGAAGTTAACTTGAGTTCACTCAAACAACTAGCCGAAAGTTTTCTACTCTTCACATCCTTCTGAAACAAGGCAATGCTCAGAACAGTGGCGTGTCCAAGCATTAGACTTGGCCAATAAGTGATAGGATGAACTTTATAGCCTCAATCAAGACTCCAAGTTGAAATCGATATCGGAGTGTCGAGAATCTAGAATATGACACAAATCTTCAAAATGAAATGAAAGGTCCTTGTAAAATAACATTTATCTACTCTAATGTATGCATGCATCGCTTACTTTGTTTGGATAGTAATCTAGGAGGGAAAGGAAGGGGAAGGATAGAGGAAGAAGGGGAGGGGAAAGAAAGGGAGGGAGAAGATGGAGCTCTATTTTCCCTCCAAATCTATCCAATTTAGGAGGAATGATGTTTATTAAAGAGGGAGGGAAAGTGGATCCATCCCTCTCCCTTCCCTTCCTTCCCCCAATCCCTTATCCAAACAAGGGAACTTGTTCCCCTCCCTTTCCCTTCCTTTCCATTCTCTCCATTTCCTCCTATCCGAACAAAGTGTTAAGAAACTTCAAGCCTAAAAACTTGACTTATATTTTTCATGCTTGTAAACATCAGGCACATAAAATAGTACCTGTGATCCAACTCCATTATAAGATTGGTCTTCTGTTCTTGGGCTTTTAGGGGATGTATTTGAAGCAAATGGATCATTGCTTGACTCGTTTCCATTTAATTTATTGAGCTCAGTGCCCACTGCAATATCAGCCTCGTTGGCATCAGATGATTTCATTCGCTGTTCGGTTAAAATGTGTTTGATGGATATCAGAATTTCAGCAAATGAATTCTACAATATCAGATGATACTGTGAATAAAAGACGACGAAACATTACCTGAAATATTTTCCCGAGTGTTTTTAGCCCCTTTGCTCGAGCACGAAGCTCCTCCCTTTTGGCATTGTTGTCTTGAAGAACCTGTTACACATGAGAAGAGAGTTTTGTCAGAGAAGAAAAACAATGGAAGCCAGATTCAACTTAGTTATTTAATATATAAATGGATAGATTCAACAACCATCTGGCAAACGCGAGAAAGAGTCGCCTCAATGTCAACAACATTGAGCTTCCACAAAGAATCAATCATCACTTTCTTGTGAGATTCCATATAGTTTTCAAGCTCTTCCTCTGTGTAGTTACCCTCTGCACTAAGATGTCGTTTCATGTCCTCTTGTAGCTGAAATAAAGCAACAGCACCTATAATAGCCAGCAAAAAGATAAAGATTAATGACAAGACAATTTATAAGCAGATATTTACTTTTTTAAAAAACTCAGCGCCCCAGCAGAGGACTACACATTTAAAATGGTGCAATTAAGGACCTAGTATCAAATAGCATGCTCTTCTAAATAGGGAAGATGATCAATCATTCAGAGAATAGTCCTAAGAAGCATGAGTACTATCTTGGAACTTGTATTCACACACATTGCAGTGGACATGTTCACATGGCCGTCCCCGAAAGCACATGCCTTCTTGGGGTGGGGCAGGCTGAGGGGGGACGTTCCCCGTAAACTCTGGCTTGTGAGGAGAGACCCTATTTGTTAGCCACCTAAGACCATCCACACGCCACTCTCAACACACACCTCCTACTTGTCTGATGCATGCTTGTAATTTCACTAGCCAGTAACTATTTCCAGCCCGGATAATGTGCCTGAAAAACTTCAGCTCTATCCAAATTCCAGCACATGAACATCTTCCAGGAGCACAATCACTTACCAGCTGAACATCGTTCACTATTCAACCTTGTGCTTCCCTGTACCAACAATTACCCATCGGCTTGCGTAGAATGAGAATCCCCCCCTCCCCGAAACTTCTCCCTCATAAAACATTAAAACACTAAATTAACTGTGGAGAGTAGGGTATTATAAGATATATTTGCACGCACAAAGTTCTCTTTTGGAGTTAGGAGAAAGAAATCAATTAGAACTAGGATGCAAAGCTGTAAAACAACTTTGATTCGGCATGTGCCCCATGAAAGCCCCGCTATCTTTATTACTAATCTTTAAAGAGCTGACTGTTGACTGTGAAAGAAGAGGAAGACCTAAGGCAAAAAGACTAGCAACTACATCACATGTCATTCTCGCGATGCTCCCTCGTCTCTCTCTCTCTCTCTCTCTCCCCGTTTCTATGGCAACATTTCTCCAGCAAACATTTAGAGCAACATGGTTTTTCATGGCAAGCATATGTGAGTCATCCATCTGATAAACGGGGTCCTGACCTTCAAAGATATGGGCTGCGTTTAACCCACGATTTGGACCACACAAACCAGTTCGCGGTGTAGGAGTCTGACCTGTGATCACGGGTAACATTGACCCTGCCACAGCCATCAATCGAGACCTTTTCAGTCCCCTCTTAATTCTAGCATGCTATGATTAATATTGTTCCAGAGAGACCGATACAAGAATTCCCTTGCACTGATGCGAGTTCTATAAGCTGCATGAGAAAAAAAGAGGGAAAAACAAATGGCAAGGTACAAATGAAAGAGAGATAAGATATATCAGAGATTGTCGGCCAGAGCATCATAATTGTCCAGAAATCCTATCCATCATTGAGCAACAGGGTTTAGCAAAAGGTGATCCCATCTGTTTCCTTGTTCCTGATACCACTATCAGGCCTCCTTTCATGCCAAAAGGAATCGAAACTCAGGAAATGGTTGTGTCCATGGCCCTATGCCCTATGCCCCCTATGGGGTAGCAGGGACGACTAAGATATTATGATCATTCTTAAGCAATTACTCTCAGATAAGTTATTTGAGGTTCTCTAACAAGAGGGTACTCACAACTTGGCATCTTTATTTATTCCACTTTGACCTGCAAAGGCTGCAACTGGATATAATAATCAATTCATGACTTTCCTCAAGTAGAAAGTATTATGCTAATAACAAGATGGGAAGGGTCTAGGTTTCATGTCAATCAAACAATAAAACAAAGCATCTCCATAAATACTAGCAAAACATGAGTTATGTAATCAATCAAAAGGTATCTATTACACCAATTCCTTTGAGTTCTCATCCTGGCATCGGCTTATACGTAGCGGGTAGTGGTTTCACAAGTTCAGGATGCAAGTTGATAATAAAATGAGTGTTCGGCAAAGTAGTGGGTTCGGTAGAGGTTAGCAGTTATACTAGCGTTTAGAAAGCGTTTGAGATACGTTACTTATGTTAACATTCAAAGTTTATATGTAGCTTCCCATAAAATAAAATCTCAAATTTCATTCTGCAATTCTTCGTGTATTATTCGTCTTCTCCGTTGAGTCTGAGAAGGCTATTAAGGGAGTGAGAAGGCTAGAATTCCATTTTTTTTGTTTGCAAATCTAAAATCAGAGAATAGTAGAAATTTTTGGAATGATTTTTGCTGGCCATCCCACCACCACCACTAACAGCCTGAAAACAACTCAGATCTTCCATTTCCAAAACCCACCTTTGTTATTCCTTTTGATTTTTGTAACTTTTCAGAAAATCTGCAATTCATCTTATTTTCGTGCCTTTGAGAAAGCGGAAGTTGTTAGTGATGGTAAAAGAATTAAGGCAAGAGCGTGCGTGTGTGTTTGACACTTAACACTCTTTGGTCTTCAAGCTTAAAACGATAATTCACCATCCTTTTTATTATTTTCCTATAAAAAAGCCTACCTTTTCCCTTATCAAATAATACCTCCATCTCATGTTATTTGCAACAGTTGACTTTTGCACTACGCATATGCAAATTTATAAATAGTATATAAAAACATATGTAAGTATGTAAGATGTTCAAAGATTTATCAATGTATACTTTCAACATATCGACTTTTATATTTTTTTACTAATTGATAAAATGATAATTATAGATATTAATGGTCAGCATTGACAAGTGTGCCATTCAAATTGTTGTGACATGGGACAGAGGGAGTAAGTATTTTGTATTTGATCTAATGTTGTTGACATTTAATATGGAAATGATAAACATCAAAATTCCCTATTAATTTAAATTAAGTAATAGTCGTAGGCTTTGGAGATTTAGTACATGTCTTCTTTGTCTTTTATTTAATCCAACTACTTTTATCATAGACTTTGTACTCTAACAACTACTTTGCCATAAAACCTGTACCATTTAACCTTTATACTAATCGCTACTATAAAGCTAACAACTACTGCATTAACTATGATTGCCAAACACACCCATCATTGTAGTCCACAAAGAAATTAAGTATGTTACTTTTTCTGAAAAGAAGGTTGAACAATTATATTGCTCTACACAGGATAAGTTAATTCCATTCGAAAGAAATGCTCCATAAGAAATTTTCACCCTGGCCCCTTCAACACCCAAAAAGAACCACGAATATTAAGAAAATCCTAGACCTTACCATGCCCACTAAACAAATGGAGATAAACGAGCAAGATTCGATACTGACTCGATGAAGCATAAAAATATCCACAATATAGCTTAGAGCTGCTTATTGGTCGAACCGAGCCCGAACTGTGGTCTGCTCGGCTTGTGTTCGTTTAAGTTTATTTAACGAGCCGAACTTTGTTCGAGCCGAGCTTTGCCAAATGTTAAACGAGCCAAGCTCGAAATGTTCACGAACAGGCTTGACTCTTTGTCACCCCTAGTTTTTATATGTTTTTTTTGTTTTTCCTTTTTCAATATTTGATATTTATAGGTTTTCTTTTAGACAATGGAACTATTAACTTATTATTGTGTGATATCCAGGTTAATATATTATTGTATGTATATATATATATTATATATATATATAGCCTGTTCACGAGCTTTCAAGTCGAGCTTTGCCTACCTTAGCTCGGCTTGTTACAGTCTATAGCTGAGTCCGAATCCGAGCCGAGCCACCACGAGCCGAGCTTTGACCAAGCCGATCCCGAACTGTTCGCAAACAGGCTAGGCTCATTATCACCGCCTAATATAGCTAATCGTTGCCTTTATTTTAAGTGCAATTTCGAGACTAACTTCCTCTTAGCATCAACTTAGATAGTAGACGGGTTGTGTTGATACATTAACTTGTCAATTACACTGAATGAAACACAGATTACTAAGAATTTTTGGCATTTGCGCATGGCAACCCAATTCTGCCCCTCAAATGCCAATGTTCATACAAAAGGCATCACCTTAAGTGGGACCTTCCTTCCAAATAAAGTTGGCATACAAAACAAATGGGTTACCATCATAGCAAAGCTAAAAAGCTAAGAAAAGACTTGCATGATAATTTTTCCTAATATACCTACCCACATATTGAATATATTTACCGTGAACAATTAGAACCTAGAAATTCAGACAGCAAAAATCTCCAGCCACTTATCATGGCCCATGGGAAAGACATTTAGTCTCAACAAACATTACACACAAGAGTATCAGGAAGAGTGGAAAGTCTAAACAACCCAAAAAGGTCATTTCCTTCCATAGGTCCTACAACATAAACTTTGTTGTTCCCTTGACCAATGATATATAGGCAAAACACTCACCGACAAGCATGCATACAAAAATACAACACATACCACATTGACCATCACAATCACTTAATATCAAAATTTCTAAAACCATTTACACACTATAGGATATAGCATTAGCAACATCCTCATACACCAACCTCCAAAAGCCTTCATTCGTTATCAACCAACACACCATATCCCACCTCCTAAGATTATTTTGTTCCCACCAACCCCAACGCAAACTAAATTCTCATTAAAAAGTAAAGATTAATTCTACATAGTACCCTTGTATTATTGGCTTTTCCAAAGGATACACAAAAATTTTACAAATTAATTCTACAGGGGTACCATGTGTTGGATAACTTATTGCTACAATGAATAACTGTTAGAAAAAGTTTAGTGTAGTCATTAAACATTAGCCGACCATCTTTTCCTCCAAATAACCCCCCTCCCCAAAAAAAATTCCTCCCAACTACAGATTCATTATGTTCATCTTCCTTATGGAGTCAATTATTTCCAAAAGTCTGGTTTTCACTAAAATCCCTTGTATATAGTTTTTTAAAAATTATAGGTTCCATATAGTTTTTTTAAAAACTATACCTTATACAATTTTTCAGCAACTTCCTTATCAATTTTGACAAACTTAATTCCAAAAATATTTCCTTGTATAGCAGCAAGTGAATATGATTTTTCAATATTTTGAAGCTAGTACAAAACAAGAATAACCCAGTAACAGCACAGTGTAATCATGAATAACTTGTTATAAAAGGGAGATCACTATACATTCCCACGATTTTCATATTTCTTTAAATTTAGAGAGCTCCTAGTGGTTGGCCATGATTCCAGTATATTTGGTGAACAAACAGGAGAAAATGACGGTGTCCAACAAAAATGCAAGGGGAAAAATAGAGGAGACTTTTGGCTGGCAATTTTTGTAGTATTCTACTAAAAATTTAACATTCGTTTAACAGTTGTCCGCAGTAGGAATAAGTTATCAAACTTTATGCTACTATGTGGAAATAATTTACATTTTGTGTATCATTTGCAAAAGTCAATACTATAGGGGTACTATACAAAGTTAGCCATAAGTTAATCTTGTTCAAAATAAACAATAAAAAGAAATAGTCAAGAGAATTACTCCCTCAGTTTCAAAAAGTTCTTCCTATTTTGACCAATTTCCTCTCACAAAAGGATCCTAAATAGGAAGAACAAAAAGAAACGGAGGAATTACTACATTAAAGATAATATAACATAATCTTGTTGCCACCTCAGGAGGAGGTATACTCTCTTGCAATAATCCAACCTCTCTAAAATCCACACAAACTAGTTCTAATATGGATTCATATTCGTATTACCTCTACGTGGCACCACTAAGACAGACTGCAGCCAACTTTTATGTTTAAGACCTTACATAAAAAGTCAAAAAATGGATCTTTAACCTCTCTTCTCCTAGTCCCAAACAACCCTTAGCCTTTATATTCCAATTAAGCACCTTCAATAGTCAAGGTAGCCACACTATCAACATGCATACACTCAATCCATAATATTAATCTTGATTGCAATCCCTTTCTTAAACCCCCTTCTTTTCTTCCTCAAAATGACTTAAGATGAAACAGAAAACACCAACATCCCACAATTATAAGTAATTGAGGAAGGCTCGAGGATCTCAAGAGCTTCTATTCACACTCCTAGTGTTTTCTCCAGTCTTATAGCAACATTAGATTCTTATGAAACAGGTAATGTACCCCAGTAAAACCGAAGCTACCTCTGAATAATAATAATATATCGAGGAAGGATGATTAAATTTATGAGAAACTAGGAAAAATAAGTCAAGTTCTATGAATACAGGTACCCCCCCCCCTTTTCCTTTATTGTCTTTGAGACGTGACGAGGACTATAATTTGTATCCTATGGGCCACCCAGTAACTAGCTAGACAAGATCATTTGGCAAGTCAAGTTCTCTATCAGATCATCTTCCTCATGAGAAGATCACCATCCTGCAAGGCAGATCTTTGTCACTTTCCCTTAACATGTAATGCCCAAGAATAAAATGTAAAAAGATGGAGAGAAGATGAAAAATATGTGAAAAAACAAAACAGCAAGTGGAAACCAGGACACCACAATTTTCTCACCTGTTGCAGCTGTTACTTGAGATTTAATAGAATGGCCTTTGTTCCTGAACCATTCAGCAACAAAAGGCACACCAAGGTACATCGCCTTTTTTCCAAGCTCTTTAGCTGCCTGTCTTGAGTAAATATAGCCAATTGTATTTAACATATCAACACCGTAGGCTGCAGAAGCAAGGCAAAAACTATGTCAGAAAGTTAAGACAATTGCTATATACTCCCTCCGCTTTTTTTTACTTGCTACATCTTCCTTAAATAGTTGCTTTTTTTTTACTTGCTACATTGTTAAAACTTTCCTTATTTGGGGTACTTGGCCCACCAAAAAATAATAATTTTTATTATATTTTGTACAATTGTACTTTTCTAGCAATTAAAGATTTTCTTACTACTTTTCCCATCAAAAAGTAAGGCTCCCTTACCTCATTTAATGCTAAAAGGGTCAAAAAGTACATTAAAAAAGGTTGAAAGGGACATCTCCTAAAAACTAGTGAAAACAACAATGTAGCAAGTAAAAAAAAAGCCGAGGGAGTATATAGAGTCAAGATCTAGTGAGAAGGGTCTTAAGGTGAGAAGTGGGGAGTTAAAGTCACGCCATGAAAATATTATAGTCACACCATGAAAATATTGGAGTCACATCATAAAAATCTTACACGGACTCCCACAGTAGTGAATCTTGGGGTACTGAAGAAAAAACGACCCAATGACCCGGTAACCAGCTTCAAAATAAACTGATAGTAAATTGATTTTTTTTTAAATCATATCTTGGGTACTTGGGTCGGGTCACGCACCGACGTCTTTGCCAACTGCATTTTATCGTATTTCATTTTTATTTATGGAATTTATAGGACAATTGGTTTTGCATTAAGGATTTTTTGGTGGGTGAAAGAGAGGGAAAAAAACCCAATGACGGACCCAAACACATGCCACGAAAGACTAAAAGCGAAAGAAATAAAACAAAACAGAAAGAAATAAGACACAACAGAGTGAAAAAACATAAACAATTGCAACTAAACTGAACTCCTCGTATACCCAACAGCTCATAACTAGTAAACAACTCAACTAAAATACTGACCACAAAATGGTTGTCATTAGCAACAAAATAATATATATGAATATATATATATATGTGTATATGTATATGTATGTATGTATGTATGTATGTATGTATGTATGTATGTATGTATATATATATATATATATATATATATATATATATATATATATATATATATATATATATATATATGTGTGTGTGTGTGTGTGTGTGTGTGTGTGTGAATGCATTTTTACATGAGAAATGAGAAAAGTTGTGACTCTAATGAATAAGTGATGTGACTCCAACCTTAAAAAAAAAAATGTTGTGACTCGAAGTGAAAACTTTTGTGACACTAATGAAGATGTGATGTGACTCCAACCTTAATGTGACTTTAAATAAGAAGTGGTGTGACTCCAACCATTAAAAAGTATAAATTGATAGATTAATTTTCTTAGGGGCAGGTAGTTGTGTTGTGACTCTAATAAGGAAGTGGAGTGACTCTTAAGTCCTCATTTCTCACGTAAGATGTTTTCTCATGTGATCTTGCCCATATATATATATATATATATATATATATATATATATATATAGAGTCGGGATCCGGTGAGAATTAGGAGTTATGTGAGAATAGAGAAATATGTGAGAATAAATTACACTTGTTACATTACACACGTACATCAGATCTTTACTACATATACATCCCCAGTACACTAAAAATACATTAATTCTCATATATATATATATACATCATATTTATTAGAAATTTCAAATATCCGATTAAGCAATATTAACAATCCGCATAAATTCATGACATATGCCTAAATGAAAATCGAATCAGATTCATTCTAGGTAAGAAAGAAAAAGCTCCATTTAGAGCATTTCATACAGTGTCATGCTTCTATACGTACATTGTCATGCTTCTATAAGTACATCAAGTGTGTAATGTAAGTACATTGACTGAGGAACAATCCAATAATTGTTCAAGAAAAGCCAAAAAAAATCATTATCTCAATATATTATTATTCTGAATTAGTCAAAAGCTGACTACCTTACTACTAAAGCAGTTCCATGATTATGTTGGATAGTTTTTTTAGCAATTAAATGCACATAAGAGGCGAAGAAGATGATTCAAAACCGTGCAAATAAGTTGATAACCACAGGATTGGGATTGAAGTTAGAAAAACTAAGGAGCAATACATTCAATATCTCCAAACCATGATTTGCAGCACAAACATAATAACATTAGTAACGTATTTGCGAAGTAACTTCGTCATGATCTACATGAACCAAAAGTTTAAATTCATCACAAATAATACCAGAATTCCACTTCGATTTCTAGTAAATATAACATAATAAGATGCATAAAATCTCACTACAAATTAAAAACCCTAACCTTTGTCTTCTCCTTCAGTCCTCCAATCAAGAGCAAATTAAAGATGAATTCCGTTTGAGAAAATCAGAAATTTTGGTACTTTTAGTTGATTAGAATACAAAATCACTGCTGTTAATTGGTTTTAAAATGTAGAGCTTCAAAATCCCAAAAAAAAAGAAACATTTTTGTGGAGCACCTTCAGTGGAGCTTCAAGCTCTGCATCTTAGTTTTGAAAATTTGACGAAAATCATCAGCTTTGATGGAGCTTCAATGGTGCGACGATCAAGATTCTCGTCCGAGATTCAATGGAGCTTCAAGCTCTAAGTTTCGAAAATTTTGCGGCTTCGACAACTTCACAATAAGTCTCCGATGGAGGTTGAAATTTGTTGCAGCTTGTAAATTTGGAATAGGTCGACGAAAGGGAAAGGATGGAGCACTTTAATGATACGGGTAGAATATGAGTCGTTAGATTCAAGTAATCCAATGGTTGAGGTTGATTCTCACATATATTTTTGTTCTCACATAACATAGGTGTTCTCATATGAGCCCATATATATATATATATATATATATATATATATATATATATATATATATATATATATATATATATATATATATTGTACAAATCAATGGCTATTGACTAGTTGTTGATTGAACAAAAAAAACGTCTTAACTTATTATTTGAGTAAAAGGAATCACTTGAAAAGTAGCGTGAACAAAAAGTGACCCCTTTAAGGTAAATAATGAGACGGTTTCATGGTTATACCATCTAATTGGAAAATTTCCTATTTCATATGGTTCCGCGAAGGGAATTCCCTAGATCTTCACTCGATCAAGTTTCACAAAGGGTTCTAACTCTCTCTTATGGCTTCACTCACCTTAAGTTTGAATTAGGAAGGGGTTTTAGATGATTCAATTTAGCTTCACTCATTGAACAATTCACCTAAGCATAATCTAAACTTCACTCGTTTAAATCAAGGTTCTTGTGTTTCGGTTTACTCCCTAAAAACAAAAATAATTCTCGAATAATCCGTCCAAAATCAATTATAAACCCACTTTTAACTTTAATCAAAATCTTTTGTATATTATTAATGATAATCGACTTACATATATATACTGAAATAAACCTAATTAAACTAAGACTAGGAAAGATAAAATCAGCAAAATAAATCCTAATCCTACACACCTAAGTTAACTCTTAAAACAAGATAATTACAACTAGGGAAATTTCCTCAGGTACCCCTGAGGTTTGGCGTAATTCCCAAAATACCCCCCACATTTGGGGAATTCCTCAGATACCCCTGAGGTTTGTGTTTGGGTCTAAAATACCCTTACTATGGACGGAACCCTAACGCCGTGAGGTTTTCCCCTTTCTCTCCTCACATTCCCCCACCCACTGCCAACCCCCCTCCCCCAGCCGGCGGCCGATGGCCGGCGACCACCACCCACTCCGGCGTACCCCCTCCCTTCGCCGACCAGAATAACAGCACCCCCCAGCGTTGGCTCCGGCGACCCCACCCTCTCCCTTTCCCCCACCCTCGACACCCCACCCTAGCCCTCCCTTTCCCCATTCTCGATTCCCCCACCCCACCCCGACACCACCCCTCCCCCTTTCCCCTATCGGAATTGGCCCCCCTTCCGTGTCCCCCATCGTGAGTCGACCCCCCTCCCCTTCCCCACCCGGGATACGCCGCCCCCAAACCCTAAACCAACCCCCCAAACCACCCTAGGGTGCTGTTGTTCTGCTGTTTGTGTTTAGGGTGCTGCTGTTCTGGCCGGCGCCAACGTCGGGGGTGAGGGAATCGGGAATGGGGAAGGGAGAGGGTCACCGGCGCCAGAGTGGGTGGTGGTCGCCGGCCGTCGGCCGCGGGCTGGGGGAGGGGGGGTTGGCAGTGGTGGGGGAATAGGAGGAGAGAGAGGGGAAAACCTAACGGCGTTAGGGTTCCGTCCATAGTAAGGGTATTTGTAGACCCAAACACAAACCTCAGGGGTATCTGAGGAATTCCCCAAATGTGGGGGTATTTTGGAAATTACGCCAAACACCCTTGAGGAAATTTCCCTTACAACTAAGACTCCTAACAAGCCTAAAACAAGTAAAACCTCTCACAAGTAGGAAAGTAAAACCTTTTATGCAAAAGGACTTCTACTAACACTAGACTCCTAACTCAACTATGATTCTAACTCAATTAAGAATCCCAATCCAACTAGGACCTGGATTCCAACTTATACTCCTAATAGAACTAGGAATTCTAATCCTAATAGAAGTAGGATTTCATGAGTCTCATTGCTACTAGAACTAGGAAAACTACCAATACACCTAACAAAACTGGGAGTACTTTACAATCTTCATTTCTAAGAGAAACTAAGCATTTCAATTACACATCACTATTAGCCAGTAGCATCTGAAAATCGAGAGTAGTATACTTGTATGTTTAAGTTTAGGGAAAGTTGCACAAAACACAGGAAAAAGTTCAAGAATCACACATATTAAAAGGGTTTTGGGTACTGTAACTCGACATTGATAATCGGTTACCTGAAGTACGGTTAACAGATTTTCCCCATCAGTTCAGGGGCCAGTTTTACATACCTGAAAAATCGGGTACCCCATAGCAAACTCCCTTTTTAATTCTTGATCATTAAACTCCCTCAAACCTAGACCTGTCAAAAATCGACCCAACCAAACTCGACCCAAAAAATTGAGTTTTGAACAAAGCTGAATGTTTCAGCGTGTTATGGACTGCTTGTTGTATATGGTATTATGGTATCAAATATCTTAGTAATTACACTTTTAAGATACGTCAATGACGTGATTCCAATTAATTTATATTCATTAATGTAAGAACAGTGCAAGTGCATGATGTGTGGACGTCTGCCTTGCTTCTCACTACTACTTCAAGAACCCTTTGCGCTTCAAAGCCTACCAAGACGATGTCGTGCAAGGGGGAATCATAATCATCATTCCCCCACTAGAGCAACATTCACTTCTACTAACCTCCTAAACCTCCATCCACTTTCTCCTTATTATTCTATACCAGTGCGGTCAATCTTTGTACACTAAAATATATGACATAAATTGGGTCTAAAGAATTTCACCCAAAATAAAATCCCTACGCGAATATAGCTCGTACTTGCGCAAGTTAATTAGAAGCGTCAACCCACAAAGCAAAACCACAGAGTTAGATGATAATTATGCTCATAGGGCTGCCAACCCATGCCTCACATAAGTGAACCAAACATATAAAAGAATTTAAGGACTAAGCACTCTTTTAAGCAGGGTTTTATACCTTATTTCAATAAGCATAGATAATTCAGCCTTAAATTACCTAGAAAAAATTCAGAGAAATAATCATTAAATAATACCTGCACTTGAAAGTCTAGAGACTTCAGCTTCAGCCTGACACTTAAAACTCTCTTTACTGCCATGCACATACTGGTTGAGTCGATCTTTTAATTTTTCTGCAAGTTTGTCTTCCCTATCCTTTTGAATTACCTATCATAACCATAAATTATGAAAAATTTATGATTTCACACTATAAAAGTTGACAATATATACAAGATCACTACAAAACCAATTTCGGATACTAAATACAAAGCGATACTCACTACCAATGTCACACTTACACATCTAAAAGCCAATAAGAAAGCTATATTAGGTTCAAACCTACTAGCACCAGATGTACACATAAAAGGACACACTAACACTGTTACACACCTACTAGAATATGCAAAGAGGATGAAAACACTTTCAAAGGGTTGCACTTGTGATGGTTGAAGTGGTAGTTGAGCTTGTGGTGGATGAACACCTTCAAAGGTTACAATGGTGTGCCTGCGGAGTTGCAGCCTAGGCAAAAAGTTTGAGACGGAAAAGTTGGTGTGCCCATACCACTATGAAGGGTGCGCCCACACCAACATTCCCCTGCTCCAGACAACATTGCAGAGAGCTTGCGGCGCCCACACCATTTATAACTGCCCGCTCGCACATTTGGGTCTGATGATGTTTTTGAGACTCCGTATGCCTTTTTTTCTTACCTAATATAAATACCTAAGGGGGTTTTTTTAGAATGGAGACATTTTTAGATATTTTCCTTTCCTACTTTTAGATCTAACCTTTCCAGGAGAGAAGAAATTCTAAATTCTAGCTTTTACCTTGGTAGTGAGTCATCAATCTTGTGATTCCTACTACTTTGAGATACATTTGTTCTATGTTTTGAACTTTATACATTCAATCCTCTGATTTAGTTATTTATTTCCTCATTTTACTCTTCTAACTTTATGCTAATGCTAGTAATTGTTGGATTTACTTAATCTCCTTGACGATCCATAGTCAATCTTTCTTAAATCATGCTTAGCATTAGATTAGTAATTAATTTCAGTTTTTCTTGCTTTCAACCCATGATTATTAGAACCCATCTCGGGGTTTAGGTGAAAACTTGTAATTAGGATTATTGATATGTCATGTGATTTGGAAATTATTAGTGCTATTTACCTATTGTTATTGATATTTTGAGCTTTTGGTTTGGTTGTTTGCCGCTATCATCCCATTGTATTTGTATTGATCGATTCATGCTCTTTCCACGTGGAATTGAGTTTATCTGTCATGCTCTTGTGTAATCTAGTTGCTTGACTAAGAGATTAGCCAATAATTAGAGAGACTCCTTCATTGGGCTCTTAGTTTAGCATTGATTTGCCTAATTAATTAGTAAAGACCCTTCGAAAGAGGATTTAAGTGACTAGTAAAGTAATAAGCTTAAAGGACATTCGAAAAAGGATTCAAGTATCCGAGGAAAGAGTTTGTCTCCATTTGATTATCATTAGCTAATCCGCTATCCCGTTGCATGCTTATAAGTTATAATCCCCTAAGTTTCATGTTAGTAGCCCTAACTAGCCCATATGCCCAAGAACATCACAATTACCAAACAAGTTAATTTGCTTTGCTTTATTATTCTTAATTTCCTAGTGTAATAACTTAGCAGTGCAACAAACCTATTTCATTTTCACGAGATCTCTATCAATTTACTTGGGGATAAGCAAGGTTATGTGGGCTTCCTTATGGGTTATGGCAGTTAGGAGGGTTATATGAGATATTTAGCTTGAAACTGAGAGGAATAGGCTTCTTTGTAATTCCATTTCTATTTGGGCATCTTGTCCTCCTACTTTGCAAACTCTCTCTTTTGATGTTTATAAATGATATTAATTCACGTTTATAGGGAAAAAAAAGAAAAACACTATTGGTTTCCATGGAGTAAAGGGAATAGAATCATGAAAGGCATAGAGAGGAAAAGGGCTAAAACTCTCTGATAAAAAAGGTTGTTTGGTTGGTATACATCCAATCCACCTCTCATTATCCCTCCATCATTACTCCCTGTCTCTTTGATGAGGCCCTGCTGCCCGGTACCGCTGCGGCCCCTCGCCTTTCCCGTGCCTCCACCACCAATTGCCCCGTTACCACTGCTGCCACCGCTTCTCTCCATTTCTTTCTCTTATATCTCATTCTCACCATCCCATTGTCAAATTTTGAGGTTTTAAAGGCCAAATTCGATCATAAAGCCATGAAGTTTTCATGGTCGAATTTGACCATCCAAAGCCATGATAAGAAGAGGTATTTCCCCATTCTCACTCTTGTGTTTCCTATTAACCAATTTTTAGGGTTTTGTGGGTGGTGGGTTGTTTTTGTTGGTGGTGGGTGGTTTTTCGGGGGTGGTGAGTGGGTTTCACAAGTGGTTGGTGGTTTTCATGGGTGGTGGGTGGTTTTCATGGGTGGTGGGTGGTTTTCATGGGTGGTGGATGGGTTTTCGACTTTTCATGGGTGGTGGATGGGTTTTCGGGGGTGATGAATGGATTTTCGTGGGTGGTGGTTAGGTTTTGGGGTTAGTGGTGGTTTTCGAGTGGTTGGTGGGCAATGGGGCAGCGTTGGTTGTTGGGAAGGTAGGGTCGGCAGTGTTGCGATGGTCAACGTGGTGGCCAATGATAGGCCAAAGTAATCTTGGAGTAGAGGAAAGAAAGGGTAAGTAAAACCTTGGGGGGAGTAGGGAATGGATATAGAGGACTTTGGGGGAAAGGAGGGCATAGAGGGAATGATAAATATGAGTAAACAAACATAAAAAAAGGGAATCAAGACTTTTCTTTCCCTCACCCTTTCTTGAAGCCCCCAAAACAAACGTCCCCTACTAGGTTACGATGATGCTACTTACATGCAGCACCAAAAGGAAATGAACTCTACAAATTCTAACACTTAAAAATTGAACTTGTGGCAGAGACAAATGTGTCAGGTATGCACTAAATTATGAAGTTGCAACAGGAGAACACAATCATCATTCCTAGAACAAGACTCAACAGGAATACAAAGAAAAGTCAAAAAATCGTTTTTGTGGTACAAGAAAATCCTTTTCCTTAAGATTTTTCCAAAATAACACAGCATGATATCACATACATAACTGGAAAGAAAAGGTAATGCGAAATTAAATACCTTCATCTTTTCCTGCAACTTCCTAGTATCCAACTCTTCTCCATCAGCAGAAAAATCCATTGAAACCATTGATGCCATGGCTGGCTGACCTATGTATTCTTCAAAGAGCTCACTTCCAAAAAGCATCGCAAAGATTGCTGCAGGGTCTATAATTCCTTCACTAGAATTGAGGACGTTTGTCATATCAGATACAGAGAGCTTTCATTTGTAAGACAAATTAAATTATACATCATTAATGAGCAAGTAGAAAAAGTTTGAGTTGTCAGTCATGTTTGATACATTGTTAAACAATACCACAGGGGTCAAGACAGAAAAACACTAATAAGAACCAAGGAAGAATATTCTATCGCAAACTCCCAATCAGAAGTCCTATATAAAGATCTTGTCATTCCTATCCAACCACAAACAGCAAAAAGTAGCTAAACGATCTTTAAAGAACGATAATTAGCTTCCCTTCTAAAAGTTTTCAGAGTTTTGGCAGCCTCGGGGCAGTCCCGAACAACTATTTCCCAGAGGAGCCCACAGCAAATGGTTGGATTACCATTGTACAGGTTAAAAGAGGTGCTAATCTCTGGGCACAAAAGTGTCACCGCAACAGCAGCATAATATTAATATTGGTGGTATTCCCAGCCTCATCTGGTTCCAGTTGAGGCACCAGGAAAATATATTTTAGTTTCTGTGATACTTTGAGCAGTGAGGCTGCTAGGGAGCTCAGAAGATCAATGGTGTTCTCAAAGGCTTGACAGGTATAGAATGTCCCGAGATATAAGAGAAGCTATTTCGGGAGAAGTTTACTCTGATCCGCTTCAGAAGTTCAGACATGCATCCAACAATAGAGATTCTAGAGATTTCATGAGGTGGGCCTTACAGAGGCAATCACAAAGTGGTTACCAATGAGGTGACCAATGAACTGGTAAGTAGAGTACCTATACTATGACTAATCATGAAAGCCATTTTCACTCACTTCGTCTACTCTTTAACCTTGTAACCAAAACGTGACTTACTCCAGTCTTTAAAAAAATTTGAAGGGCTTGAGATCGTTCATTGAGAGCTACCTTTTGACACCTTGAGTTAGTACAGATGACAATATTCTTGCTCCTCACAAGCAAACCAAAGATACATGTTTTATTCTCGAAGAAAGATAGGAAGCATTCTGCCACTGGGCGTGCTATCATTTACTCTGCCACTTCAGAGCCCTATTTGTGTTGAAGGCTTCAACTGTGAACAAGCTGAAGATATCAGCCCACAAAAAGTATTTTTAAATGACTATAGAAGGAGAACTCAAAAAAGGATTCCTTTTGGGTTCTGTATCAGATTGGTTTCTTCTGTAAAAAGATGGAGGTATCCATTGAAGATCGTGAGGCTCTATTGATGGCCTTCTTGGCATAATTAGGAACTAGTAGGAGGAAAGGAGTAGTCGATAGTAGGGGCAGCGAAACTATGGAGTGAATGGACATGTTGCAAATGACTAGTATGCATAACCTCGTGGAATGTGAGGGGATCCAGATCTCGATTGCCCAGACAAGAGAGTCAAGGCGAAATGAATTTTGAGAAAGTACTTAGGTGATATTGCAGTTCTTTAAGATTCTCAAATGGAAGTAATAAGAAGAGAGACATATAAAGCTCTTTTCAGTCCCTTTGGAATATCTCGTAGTGCTTGTGTTGTGATCTTAACATTATTAGAATCCTTTTCACAGAGGTCGCATGACACCTGTAACGTAAGATATATCTGTTGTTATTGACCATATCAATCTCAGCGACAACCCCTTGCAAGGTGATCATTTCACATGGTCGAGCCACGAAGAAATTTAGATGCTACCTCGTATTGACCACTTTCATTTCTCATCGAGTGAAAGACCACTTTCTTGGTGCCCAAGAGTCAAGTATTAGGTTATGAGTATCACATGACATCTTTTAATTTGTTGACAAATTAATTCATGATAACTCAAGGGCACAGACCTTTTTGTCCTTATCCCTTAGCTCTCCTTTCGTATATGGGTGACACCCCTTTGATACCTTTCTAATAGAAAAGAAACAGGGGTTAACTTTTCAATGACAAAGAACAACATCAATCTTTGACTTTCTATCAAAGAATCAGCCACTTAAAGAACAAAAGCAGCTTTCTACAATTTGAAGATGGATATATATCTTTGGAAAATTTATCAGAAACAACCTTTTAAATACAAATTTTTGCGAGAAACAACCTTTAAAAAAATCTGGCAAAAGACAAACTTGACCCATTTTTCGGCGTTGACACATTAAGCCCAAACAAGTGCAGAGCACATGACCAGCATCGCTTATGTTTCAACCCTATTTCCTTCCATTTTCCGGCATTGACCAAATATATCCGGCGTTGACTCCATCAGTATATGTTTGGATAATGGAGGGAAATAGGGTTAAAACATAAGAGATGTCAGTCACGTTCCCTACACATGTTTGGTTTTAATGAGTCAACATCGTAAAATACTTGGTCAATGCGTGATAATGGGTCAAGATTGTTCTTCGCAAAAAAACCATTTTTTAAGGTCTTCTTTTGCCAGATATTTTAAAAGGTCGTTTCTGACAAATTTTCCTATACCTTTTGGAGGCAAAGTGCAAAGCAATGTTGGGAAATGTAATTATAAGATTTAAAAAAAAATTGTATAGCAAATAAAAGAACTATGTGGTTAATGACATCCAAGTAGAAGAGATTCTTCTATTTTGAGGAACCATCAATGAGAGTAGCAATTGCAAATTCATGAGAAGCTTTATCCAAAAGGATGAACTCTCTTTTAACCTCATCTCTGTGAAGGACACGTCGGATTTTGAGAAACCTTTGTTTTAATTTCAAGTTCTTATGCTATTACAGCTATTCAATTCATATATTCTCAAAACTCAAATGCAAGAGTAGTAGTTTTGTACTTTTTTTACTCCCTTCGATCTCTAATTATTGTTCCAACTAAACTTTCACGTTGTCCAACACACAACTTTGACCATCAATATTTATACTTATCTATTAGTAAAAATGATAGAATGTAGGTGATATATATTGAGACAAACCGGAAATCATTTTGAATAACATTTATTTCGATATGTTAGTATAATCATATGGTCAAAGTGGGGTATTTTAGTAATGCAGAAGTGAAACCAGAAAACAATTAGCAAAATTAAAAACTGCAACTAATATCGGACAGAACCTTAAATTTTGGGTACTAACACTGCCTCCTTCCTAGCACCAACCCACTAATAATTCCTATACTAAGGTCAAATCTATGTGAAATTGTGGATGCTATTTAAATTAGTTAGCCTACTCAGATCTGAAACCCCACTTCACCATCATTGGAAAACACTAGTTTTCACACAACATATAAACTAATGTGAAGGCCATAAAATTCTTCTGTAAAATATAAGCTACTTCCAGAAATAACTCGACTTGGCCCCTGCATATCCTGGCCATTCACAGACGCCAGCATCACACCACCAACTAGAATTATTAAATTAGACAAAGCAGAGTTCAAGATCTCTAAAGCATACAGGAGGCTTCACCGCTTCAGCATACATTAGCTACAAAACCTTATGGGAATATCACCCTCTATGCTATCAAGATTGACAGACAATACAGATGGGTGGATCAGCCGATCAGCCCCCATGATTCAATCCAAAAGGTATCAAAATGAAATGCGTTCCACCCAACATAAGTCAAACACAACTAAATCATCCTTTCTTGAGGAAGGATCCCAAGTCCCAGTTCAATCACAATACCCCTAATCATGTGAGACAATATGCCTTTTCAAAACCTATATTATACATCAAAATATAGTATATGCAATAAAATGTCCCCCTTATTTGTTCCTTCTCCCTTGACACGTAGTATGAAATTGGAACGCATGATATTTCAAAACTTTCCATGTCTTTTATATTAAATCAGAAGATTATATAATTATGTAAGATATGCCACCAGTATTTAGCTGCCGCTATTATAAAATGTGTTGTATGAAATCCATCCAAGCAAACAGGATGCCTAAGCATAATGCAAATGGCTGTTGGAATGAAGAAAGAGTATAGAAAAGAGAAACTGACGTAGAAATTCCAGATTTTCCGTATGCATCATAAGCCTGACGTTGGGTTGGGTCACTCAATACCTGATAAGCCTCTCCCAGAACCTGAATAAACAAAAACATTCAAGCATAAGTCTACACAAAAAATAATTGAGCATTCTGTAAGGCACTAAGGCCTTGTTGGGACCCAGCATTGATTGAGATTCAGTCCCATTGAAAATGTAATTCAGGGTGTCAAAACCCTAAGCTTTTTCTGTCGGTGGATTGAGCTACTGCTTACTTACAGCACCTTATTTTTTAGTTCCTCATCTTCTATTAGATAGATTACTCTGTATGCGCTAAGATAAGGTTTATAGTTCTCTCCTTTTTTGGCTTGTGTTCTATTCTCAAGCCTAAAGCTGTATCTGTTCGCTTGTGTAACACACCCCTCTTTGTCATGTATCGCAACTCTCAGACCATGTAAAATGGTGGGAGAATAGCAACCTCACATGCGCTCCTCATCTATTAGTATGATGGATGATGGCACCACTACCATTGTAGGAAGTTAAAAGCGGAACAACTGTGAGGAAGTTGGGGTACTGTTGTCCCAACATTTGAGTTGGACCTATCTTACTCAGACTCAAGGAATTTCATATTAGTATCTAAATTAGCTATTTTTTAAAATATTTTCATGGTTTTGACCCAAAATAAAGTATCAAAGAGTTCATACACCATAGTACAACCCATTTTGGAGTTGGGGGTTGGGGTTACTGTTGTCCCAACATTGTAGTTGGAAACTTGGACCTATCTTAGTCAGACTCAAGGTACTCGTATCGGACTCGAATGTGTGTCCAAGTATCTGACTTGGCTATTATATGGTTTTGACCCAAAATGAAGTATCAAAGCGTTCATACACTATCGTACATACCCATTTCAAAGTATCAAGGATCCAACACGGGTAATTGGGATAAAATGAAAAGTACGAGTGATTGGACCAAGAGCCTCACCCAACGGTTGAGGGACATGTGGCCAGATATAGCTTTGTTTTCCACCAGCTACTAAAAATGCAAAAATGTGTCAATCTAAATATACTTTTTAAAAATTCTAAATATAATAATTCCTAAACAAAAACTCGGTACTTTTTTCGTCTATAAAATGAGTTTTTTCTTAACATATGTTTTCACACTTTCTCCACCTATTTTTCCTTCTTTCAGTATTGTATGATTCCAGATTTTTCAAATTTTCCTTTCACAAATTATTATTTTTCTCTCCCTACTATATTTTGCCATTTAGCTTATACTCCCTCCGTTTCATTTTAATTGTTACACTTTGACATTTTACACTATTCACAAGTTGCACTTTGACCCTCATTTGTGATTTATACATGAATAAAAACATAGTCATGTGGGATCTTGTTAGATTCGTCTTAGTATGTATTTTATTAATATGTACTTTTTATAATTTTTACAAATACAAAACTAGAGATATATATCCTCAAAGTTTTACATCGGCATGCGTGAAAAGTGTAAGTGTAACTATTAAAAAGAAACGGAGGGAGTATGTTTTATATGCCCAGATGAAAAATAATATGTTGGATAGTTAGATAAGTAGATATGAGAGATAATATGAGGTGGGGTATAGTAAAAAGTAGGGAGAGTACTAAGGTTATCTCACCACAGTGGAAGAAAAGTAATGGATGGGGCAAGTGAAGGAGTAAGGTTCTAGAAAGTGTAATGGATGGAGCGAAGGAGAGAAAAATTTAATCGGAAGTGACTCACCCTCACCAGTGTTGGTCCTGTCATAGCATACAACATCCATTGAACCTATATTCATTGCATGTGTAGAAGTCAGATTCAATCTGCTATCTGATTTGTCATGAACGGGACTATGTCGAAGATTTGGACATAGGTACTAGACTCTAGAACACAACATTTTAATAAATATACAACCTCCGTTTTTCTTTAATTGCTATAATTTGACTTTCACATTTGTCAACGCATAACTTTGACAAATAATATATGTAATAGTACATATGATAAAAAGTTTATATTATTAAAATCTACATTAAGACGAGTCCAACGTCTTACAGGCTAATTTTTGTTTTTACATATTAGTCTAAAATTACCGGTCACGGTAACACATGAATAGTGCAAAAGTCAGTGTTGAGATATAAGAAAAAGAATGGAATAGAATGGAATATGAAACGAAGGAAGTGTATAGAATAAAGTTCATGTGAGAACACTTCTTATATGAGAACGTAAGAACAATGAAATTGTAATCCATTTTAGTAAAAATGTAATCCTCTATTAAAGATATCACATGATAATCCTTTCTCCAGAAAAATGTAGTCTTTTGGAAGATTGGCCCTGTAAGGGAAAAATGGTTACAATTTAGCCAAAATGGATTACATGTTGGATAAAAAGGATTACTACTTAGTGGCTCAACTCTCACGTTCTCATATAAGATGTGTTACCACCAAAACCCATTAACACAACCTTGCAAATAGTTTTATGAAAGTGTACACATCTACAAAGCCCAAAATGACTGGTTTTAATTTTAATTAGTAAGAAAAAGAAATATATTAAAAACCAAGGGGTGTGACCCATTAACCGAAGGAGGACTAAGGACAGAACTCAACCCTTTAAGCTATCATAGAGCAATGTTATGTGCAAATGAAGAAACATCAACTATTGCCAAAAAGGTCAAAAGCTGATAAAGGAACTTGAAACCTGGAAAGATACACTCACAAAACCATAGCTTTCTTTCTTTCCAAGAGCAGCACCAAATTGCCAAGGGAACCCTCTTCAATACATCGACAAGCCAACCTTTCTATGCCTTTTTTTCCCAAGCTATAATAACATCTTTCACAAATAACGGTTTGATCCAACTTATCCCTAAGCAAGGCTAATGAGAAGTGCCACTATTAAAGAACCCAAGGAGAAAAGAGTGAAAGATAATTGAGACAGTCTCCTTACATCACAAATGGACAATGATATTAAAAAGCCTAAAATTACTTACTATCAAGAATGACAATATCAGCATATTTTGACCCACAATCTAAAAAACATATAATAGAAATGTATACCTATAGGAACTTCTTTAACTTTAACAACATTCTCCAATATCCTGCTTTTCTTACCACTTTTTTCCTCCCTTACTAACACCTCATTGCTCCTCTTTAATACCAAAAACTTTAGATAAAATTTTGCCATCTCCTCCTGAACACCAAACACCATCATGATCCCATTGTCTCCTTCTCATTAACATATAGATCTAATCACTTGAAGCAGTTATGAACCATTTATAGTCATCTTCCACTTTATAGCCAACTACCATCAGTGAAAATATTATTGCCTCCTCGTCATAACTGCACTGTTGAGGCATTAGCGTCTGATTAAACTTTCTCTACCATTATTACCATTGTCCTTGAAGTCTTAACGACCAATTCAGTCCCTTTGTGATCTTCTAATTATACGAGTAGCCATATTTTGGTGCAATGTAGAAAAATAGATATGAACATATACCAGAATCAGTGTTGTTTCATGCCAATATAGGTACGTGACAAAGGCAGCCATGACCGGGAAAAATAGCAATTACCTAGTCTAATTACAATGCTAACTTGCTGAGACTTCAGGGCTCAGCTCCTTATGGAGCTCCCAAGCTCCAACCTTTTCTGCAAGTGCTATATAGACTTCAACTTTAGATTTTTTAGTGTTACCTTGATTAATGGGATGGCTACCTTATCCTATAATCTCATCGCCAAATATTGTTACTTTTCCTCCCTTTGCATTCCCTCCATCCTATAAAATTGTCACAGTTTCCAGAACCACACAATAACTAGAGTCTATAAATTTCCATATGGCAAGTCAAAACCTCATAACTACGACAAGCTTAATGGGACAAAATCGTGATTCTAATCCATGCATTTCATCTCTTTTATGGGAAGAGTGCAACCTACTGTATTGGCATGCATTTTAAGGAGACCATGAGATGAGGACAGAGATAGAGTGAAATAGGATAAGGTATCAATGTGATGATTAGAGATAGAGAGAAACCCGTAACCAAAAAAATTTGTTGCATTTATTTCCAAACAAAACAAAATGAAAAGTGTTGCACTCTTTCAAGAACGAAGTAAGCATATCATTGAAATACAAAAATATCTCAGTGAGACATTCATAATTCAACAGGACCAAAAGCCATGAAACATATAATTTGATCATTTGATGTGAACAATCTTTATGAAGTATGCAATACCATAGACCCTGTTCTTTGACCAAGTCAATGCAAGGATGAACCAACTAGATAAAGTACAAGGGAATTCATGTGCTCATCTACAACAGTTATCAGAAGAGCAAAATATATTAGAAAGCAAACATCCAAAACAACGGTGATACATATAATAGTTCCATTAAGTACCTATAGTCAATTACAACTGTTAGCCATGGGGTACGTATCCACGCATCAAACTCCTCCTCTTCTAGAAAATTTGTTTGTTTTTGGTCCAATATGAAATATCAAGTGTACATATTCATGTCGAAAGGTCAAGTCGAAAGGTCAAGTGAAAAATAGGCAGATAAAATGATGCTAAAAAGACCAAGGGCACATATCACATCTTGCTTGAAAGATAACAGCTAAGACCCATCATAAGGCTGTATAAGGTAGACATGCTTACCTGGAACTTTTGAGCTGCAAGAGGATCATCTGGATTCTTATCAGGGTGGACTTGTCGTGCCTACATTTTCCCACATACACGGACACGCAAAATGTTAAATCACAAAACAAAAAAGAAAATAAAAGAATAAAAAGAAAGAGAGACATTGGAGTATGATAATTTTCTCATCGACGTTAAAACAATAATAATTTAGAAGTTAAGAGTATCATAAAGGATTTGGGCTCATCTTAACCTACTTATATTCAGATACAAAGACACGATGTTAAAGATGTAATGGCAACCCAATGAGGAGAATAAAGGATTAATGAATGGGTGAAACAAGGATGTAAACTCCTTAACAATTTGGTAGTGCACTTTGGATAAGATGGAAATTAAAGGACTGGTTGCTTAACATCGTGACTTCATGCTCTTAAGTTCTTCTTTAAGGATTTTAACTAGTCTAAAGCAAGCACTTCATTCTGAGCATCAATTTTCTAGTTTTCCAATCTAGATAGTATAGATTACGTCATAAGTTTGTGTCTCCAATGGTTAAAGTTTGTTGCTTATGTGATGGTCACCCTGCTTTATGAATCCTGTCAAATCATCCTCCCTCCCCTCTCTCCCGTGAATCATTAAGGTTGCATTAAAGAAAAGTAAAGATATATAAAGAACAAGGGATGGGAGGGAAGGGGAGAGAGAGTGGATAAGGGGAAAGAGAGAGAGGAACAATTATGCTTAAGATCTATATAGTTTGTCTATATCTCTCTCATAGGTATAGAAATGACAATCCAACAGTGTTCTATTAGCATAGTCTTTACGACTAGACTAGGACCTCACTGGTATCATCAAGGGCTTAAAGTAAATAATTATGTAAGCTTAAATATTGTTTAGTAATGCTCCTCACTTGAAACTTGCATGTCTCGGCTCCAAAAGTAACTTTGAATAATTACCTTTACCATGATAGCACTGTTGAATTTCTTGTTGTTATCATAGTTATTTTTTATGTTGAACCCTCAAGAGAGGGTAGATACAAAGGTTTTCCATAAAGGAAGGTAAAACATTGTATTCCTTTGTTATAAAAGAAACCAAGGCAAGTTCACTTCCTGATTTCCATGTTACAGAATAAGAAAGCTACGATATATTTGGGTTATTCCACAAAACATTGTCCAACGATTATTCCTATTTTGTTACATCCAGATAAGTCATTTTTCGATTTTATTGGCAATAATTTAAAAGATAATTAGCATTATGGCTTTAACTTTTAATCCATGATGACATGTCTAAGCAGCGGATGAAAAAACTATTATTGACCAAAACCATGACTATGAAAATCTAAGCATTTCTATGACTGCCTATGTTACTCGAACTCATCACCTCATCTTAAGTTTCCGAACCTTGACACTTGGACATGGGTTGGACACTTGGATATGGGTTGGGAATGTTTGTGTCGGACATGAGTACCCGAGTCCCAGAAACATAGATGGCTGCCGAAGGTCTCTATATTTGTGAATTGTGAGTATACCCTAGCTATTATTCTTATTAAGGAGTTACCACCATCTTTAAAGGACCCTAGGAACCAACTCATGCATAAGAAAAGGGGCTTAACCTTAGATGAACTTATAGGTCACTCAATTGAGTAAAAGAACCGCATTAAGGATAAAGGGCCTTTCAATTATTCTAGCACTTTTAAGGCTAAGCTACTCGAACCCATGATCTCTATATTTCTAAGAGGAACAGCAATAAGGGTTTAACCACAGGAATAAGGAGGAATTTAGAAATACAAATTCTCATGAATGTGGTAGGCCTCCCCCACAAAGCCAAAGATTGCAAAAACAAGAAGAAAGATGGACGGAATCAAGCCAATCTTTCTGAAGATGCTGAAAAAATCGCCATTATCGTGTCAAATGCAAATCTGGTTGGTAATGGTGCTTAGCAGATTGTGGTAGTGGAGCAACTACACTCATTTACACCAACTGTACAATGTTAACAAATTACGATGAGATAGATGACGAGAGTGTGTCTATGGGTATATTATGTTACTGTTCAAGAAAAAGGAAAGATAACTCTCAAACTTAATTGTGATAATTTCATACTCTTACGAATGTTTTCAGTGTTCTCGAAAATCGTAGAAACTTCATTTCGGCTAAATTTACTTATAAAAGTTGGACTGAAACTTGCTTTTGATTTTGGTGGACTTGTTATTACTCGTAATAGGGAATCTGAGGGGAAGGGCTTTGTAACAGGGGGCATCCTACTCTAGATGGTTATTGAGACTATGAATAAAACTGCTAACACTTCTTCTGCTTATGTTCCTGACTCTATTAATCAAACTTTCCTAAATGTGAGTACTTCCTCCATTCCATTACTATTGCAACATTACCCCTTGGTACATTTTTTAGGAAAGACATGTGAAGAGGAGAGTGATAAAGATAGATAAAAGTAGGACTCATAAGATAGGAAAGAGATAAAGAAAAGATAATACCAGATAAGGAAACATTGCAATTAATGTAAAGCTCCCAAATAAGGAAATACTACAATTCAAAAAGATTGGAGGAAGTATGTGTTGAGACAAGAATTGCAAAGAAGACATTTAAATCAATAGACACACAATCTAAGTTGTTGGCGTTTGTAGATAGTGACTTGGGAGACTTTAAAACACGAGAGTAATGATGGAAAGTTATTATACTACATTTGTTAATATATAGGAAGATACTTAGGAGTAATAGAGGTGGAAAATATGACCCGAACCCTCTTAAGGCCGTTAAGCGAACAGAATGGTATAGTTCATGGAGTGATCCCCTATACCAAAACAAAATGGGATTGCGGAAAGTAATAAAATAACCCTTAAAACTCAAACCCATTACTTGGAAAGAGGCTATTTATAATGAACTTAACTCTGTTTCTATACTTGGGAATCGACTGATTTGCCTAGAGGTTGTTATTCCATCACTTGTAAATGGATTTTTTTTTTAGAAAAAATAAAACCTAATTGATACATTAACGGATATATGGTTAGAATTGTTGTAGAAGTTTCACTCGAAAACAACACACACAGATATTTTGATATTTATTCCCTTGTTACTAAATTTACAACAACTTCATAGATAATCTTATTGTGCATCAAATGGATGTGAAAACTGCAATTTGAAATAGAGACCTAGAGAAGATATTTACATGGTCCAACATAGGTTTTTCATTCTTGGACAAGAAAAGAAAGTTCGTAAATAAGTGTGGTCACTGTATGGATTCAAGCAAACCTTGAAGCAATGGCATGGATAATTTAACAAAGTGCTTAGCAATGATTTAATGATATGAGGGCGACTCATATTCTAAGCATAACTCTAGTGGTTTTGTTATTGTTTGTCTTTACATGGATGACGTATTAATTTTCTGGGACTAATTTGGATCGCGTTAATGAGACTAACAATTTTCTAAACTTGAAATTCCAATGAAAGGACATAGGAGAGGCTAACATAATCATCGGATTAAAGACTAAAAAAAAACCCAAAATGGGATTTTCCTCAATCAGTCTCACTATGTAGAAAAACTTCTTGAAAAGATTTTGACTTTTTGGATGTTGATCAAGTTAGAACCTCTTATAACCCAAGTTTTCACTTAATGAAAACTAAGGGTGATCCGGATGTCAATCAGAGCATGCCAAAATCATTGGTAGTGAGACCAGAAAAAAAACTTATGGTTATAATTATGCTATGAGTCGATTAAGCAGGTATACCCATAATCCAAACGGAGATCACTGCAATGCATTAAGGCGATTGCTTAAGTACTTGAAGTGTACCATAAATAAAAAATTATATATTGTAACTCCCCAGTGGTTCTTCCCACCGCACGACAACGGAAACACTTACTTCATTACATCCAGATAAATCACTTTTCTGTTTCATTTGCAACATTTCCTTCCCATCTAAGTAAAAAACAAATCCTTCCGATGTTCGAAATGATTTGGAAGGAAAAACATCTTCCTCAAAAGTATAATAAACGAGTTGAGTTGATTGAGTAGTAGCAATAAATTGATCAAAAGTGAATTGAAGATTGAATCAAGAATCATAATAGAGGTGCAAAAATGAGTTGAGTTGAAACCTTGATGTAGTAGGCTTTTTTAATCTGATCTTCAGTAGCAGTTGGGCTGATACCAAGGACATCATAATATTCAGTCTCCTTCACCATTGAATCTTAGCAGGTAGAGATTGATGAGCTTTTTTTTATCAATAATTTCACTCTAACTAGCAAATCTAATCTTCCCTTTTTTGGTTCGTCTTTCTTTCCTCTCAACTCGACACAAAGATGTGATCTTTCAGTTGATACAAACGCTTTGTCCGAGTCTCTCCCCCCTTTGCTCTTTTTTTTTTTTTTTTTTTTTTTTTTTTGACAAGCCCTTTGCTCTCTTTTCAATAGTCTCTCATACGACATAGTACATACGCGGCTGTTATTTATTTTGACCCTTTTTTTTCTTTCCGAATTCTTTTTAGAAAAGAACTCACGCGAATAATCCCACCTTTTGTCGATTTTATAAAACTAAGTCTCACAATTTAAAGATTTGGGATTAATCCCACTTTGTTAAAGTATTAGTTTGGACTAGACCTAAGAGCAAGATCACCCCTACCTAAGTCTTAAGACTTAGTAAGACTTAAGCAAAATAAAGTGGTCCCCTCTTGTCTTCAGACAAGACTTTTATAATTTTTCGCATTGATGTTGCTTTGTCTTACCAAAGTCTTAAATGGAGTCTTGATTTTTCAAGACTCAACCTAAGGATGATTATTGGGAGTCTTAGAAGGGAGTCTTACACTTGGCTAGAGACTTGGTTCAGATTTTGAAAGTCTTATGCAATAATGTGCCGAAGACTTTACTTGAGTGTTGAGAAAAGTCTTAAAATCAAGAATATTTTTCATTCTTAAATGAGTCTTAGGATTGAAAAGATAAATTTAGTTGAATCTTAAGAATTCTTAACAAAATTGTTAATTATAAAAAAATATTTTATGGGCTTGAAATACAATTGATTATCATGAATAATCAATTGGGCTTTAAAATAAGATTTCAAAACACACTTTAAATTGATTTTGGGTTGGCTTTTCGGATTGCTCTTCCGTTGGGTTGCGCCAACTAATACCGCGGTATGTTTCATCATTGGACCCTTAAATGGGGAGACACGATTATGTGTCTACAGAAGCCCCCACTTTGATTGAGGTTTGCAAAATCGAAAGTCAAAGTATACGTGTCGGGACGGAAAATGATTCTGGATGCTTTACAATCCAAAATCACTCTTTTACGCCGGTACCTGCAAAACAAGCAAAAGTTTAAAGAACCGACATGTGTGAAACATATTTGAAAATAATTGTAAATTTGTAAAGATGGAAATGATATATTTGAAAAGGGTATCATGAGCTATTCTAGTCCGGCTCATGTCGGGGTAAAGCTGCGTCCCGCTCCAAGGCTGTGCTATAGGATTGAAGGCTAGCGCTGGACTTGACCGTTGTTGTTGTCTTTAAAAACAACCATACTAACACTGGATTTCCAGTTATCTCGATTCATAATGGTCCTGCAAAACAAGCAAAAGTTTGCAGAAACAAATATATATATGGAAAATATAATTTTGCAAGACAAACAAAAGCTTGCAAAATAAAAGTAACTGCAGAACAAGCAAAAGTTTGCAGAAACAGATATATATATTAAGAATATAATTTTGCAAGACAAGTAAAAGCTTGTAAAATAAAAGTACCTATAAAACAAGCAAAAGTTTGCAAAAAAATAAATATATATAATTTTGCAAGACAAGCAAAAGCTTGCAAAATAAAAGTACATGCAAAACGAGCAAAAGTTTGCAGAAACAAATATATATATGATTTTGCAAGACAAGCAAAAGCCTGCAAAATGAAAGTACCTGCAAAATAAGCAAAAGTTTGCAGAAACAAATATATATATGTGGAGCTAAATCTCGCTCCATGGGCATATTTAGCCGAAGACTAGCGCTGGATTTGACCCCTATTGTTATCTTTAGAAACACGAACCATATTAACGCTTGTTTCCCGTTGTCTCGGCTCGTAATGGTCCGCATACCTAACGATTGTCTGTCGCCTTTCTGATTGATGATGGTCCACAGACCCGACGATTGTCTATCGCCTTTCTAATTAATGATGATCCGTGGACTTAGCGCTGGATTTACCGCTGTTAATACTCCTGAGTACTTGTTGTCTCTTGAGAAATGTATGTTGAAAATTTGTATAAAGTATTATGTGTTGCAAGAATGGCAAAATCGAATTTTTTTTGCGAATTTTTGAAAGTTCGTTGGTTTGTCGCGCGCAAAGTTGAAGCGTAACGAACATTTGAAATCATTTAGATTCGAAGAAGTGGGCCCCAATTTGGCTATGAAGCCCCCATGCGCATTGTCAGGCTTGTGCGCAGGATGCAAAGGCCTGCGCTTTGTGCGGTTAGGGTGCGCTGGTCGCAGGATGTTGTGGGGACGCGGTTATGACGGTGCGCCTAATGTACGTTTAGCGCGCGTGGCCCAGGTCATTAAATGACCTACAAAACGCGGGTTTTTCCGGAAACCCTCATTTCATTTCTCTTCTCCTTCCTTGCGCCGTTTTCCCCATTTCTCTCTCTCTCTCTCACTTCAAACCTCCATTTTTGCACATTTTGAGCTTTGATTTTGGCTTAAAATTTGAAGACTCTTTCAGATTTAGGTTAGGGGAGTCTTTATTTACACTTGGTTGCAAGTTTTGTGTAGTTTTTGCACGTTTTTGAGTAGTTTTGAAAGGATTTGAAGGTTTGAAATTTTCGAACCATTTCTGGTCATTTTTCGGCGAGGCTTTTGTGAATCCGGTGGTTGGGTTTTTCCGGTGGTTTCAGGTACTTTCTTCCCCCTTCTTTTTTTGTTTTTCCCTTTTTTTCCATTTTTTTGTGATAATTTTTTTTTATTTTCTTTTCATTTTGTGCGATTTTTGAATGGACTGGATGCATGCGTTTGACCAAATTTTTCGGTGATTTTTCCCGTGACTTTTCCGGTGTCTTTTCCGGTGTTATTTCGGCGACTTTTCTTGCAGTTTACGGATTTTGTTCTTCACGAGTTTAAACTCGTTCCATGTGAGTTTGCATTGATTTTCGCACTTTGACAATTCTTAGATCATGAAAATTAGAATTAAGTTAGGATTAGCATAATTTCTAAGTTTGGAACCTAGAAATATGTTTAGGAAACTTTGGATGGTTTGATAATTTTTAGATCATGAATCTTAGAATTAATTTTCAGCACAATTTCTAAGTTTGGAACCTAGAAACATGTTTAGGGAACTTTGAATGTGTGGATTTGGTGTTAGTAGAACTCATGTATAGGTAACAGTGTGTAGTTCTCTGTTGTAACTTGCATGTCGTAGCTTCAATGCTTTTTATTTTGATTTTTTCAATGGATTCATGAGATCCTATTAGATGTGATGATCATGCCTCTTAAGGAGCTATTATGAGGTTACCTGATTCGTGAAATCTAGTAAGCTTGCTTGTTGGAGGTTGTTATAGTCCAGAACTCTTTGATGACAACTTATAGTCAAATTGTTTGAATCGGATTAGCATGTCGTCGGACGAGTCTGATAGAGGGGAGTTCGGCATGATGGCAACGCGTCATTGGCGAGTTTGGAAAGCCCGTGGGTGGATTCCTGATCAGTTGCACTGCTACGACGAGAACCATATCTCCCATCGACCGCTCATGGGTCGTGTGAGTATCCTCTATGCAATATTTTTATTCTTAGATTAGTACCTAGGCACCTTTGTTAATCATAATTGTATTTGCAGGATGACAGTATATGCCGTCATTTCGGTACTTTTGACTTTAGGCTTCTCAAGAAGGTTCACAAGAACCCTGAGCAGTCCGCTTTGCTTGACCAGAGTGGGTTGTCCCATTTTATCGACGTTTACAGGACCATGGGAGATGTTCCTTCCTCCTAGATTTTGTGTCGTAGCCTGTTGGAGTGGTGGTGGGATACCACCAACTCCTTGCATATGCCTTGGGGGGAGATGACCATTACCCCCTAGACTTTTCGTTGATATCTGGTTTGTCTTTTACTGGCACCCGAGTGCCATTAGTCGACAACCTGGTGTTCAACAGCCAGGAGGTCAAGGGATTGATTGGTCCTGTTGCTGATGCCCTCCCCCCAGCACTGTCATATGCCGTCGTAGTGACGTGGCTAGGGGCATCACCATGCCCGGGACGACCGAGGAGCAGAAGGTGCGCATCCTGTTGTGGCTGGTCATTTTTGGTATACTGCGCTCTGACAAGCGATTGCGGGTTTCGACGTGATACTTGGGAGCCTTAGCTGACTTGTCCCTAGTGCACACCTATGGCTGGGTCGAGTTTGGCTACTGCAGTCTCCTTTCCTGTCTGCGTGCTGCCTGCATGCAGGTGGATGATGACGTTAGGTCTCCTTTTCTGGTCCTTGGAGACTTCTTGAGGTACGGACATCTCTATCCCTGTGTTTTATGTTGTTATCGTGATTTAGGCTGATGTTATGTCGTCGCTGTAGTTCTGGTTTTATGAGTATTTTTCGGCCCTGTCTCCGGAAAGGATTTTGGATCGTGCCTTCCCTGCTACCATTTGTTGAGAGCAACACAGGGGTGGCGGATTCACCTTGGTGAAGAATGATCGGAAGGCTATCGGGCGAGCCAAGGTTGGCAAGGTAATGAAGGTGAACTGATGTTATTATTTTTTCTCAGATGCGACGAGGCGTTGACTTGTTATTTGTTCTGAAGATCTGTTTCCAACCTTTAGTTTTATACCTAGAGATGCCTGCTTGGTCTTAGAGGGCTCGTGATCTGACTAGAGAAAGGGTCATCTTTTACGGGGAGGATTGCCCCATATGGCATCTTGGCGAGCGTGTCGTGCGCTAGTTTGCCCCTGCGCCTTTACTTTTACTTCATGAACCCGCCTGTCGCCATGATGGACGCGGATGCCCTCGAGCGGGAGGTTGATGAGGAGGTGGTGCTTCGTGCGAGCTACCGAGATTTTGTCCATCATGGACGGGACCATGCTGCGGAGCTTGTGCCTAGATTGGCACCTCGGGTAAGTTTTGACAAGGTATGAGTCTTGAACACGTTTACTTGCGCTTAGTTTGACTTGATCAAAATATTAACGATTGATGTTTTCTTTTTTTTGTACAGGAGGCGTCCAAGGCTTGCGTTTCGTTCGTTCCGGATCTGAGAATCTGGTACGTTGGTGAAACCGGACCTGTCGAGCAGATTGTTGACGTTGCCCCGAAGGCGGAGCAGCATATTGTTTGGGCCATGCTGGACAGGTGGGATCGGTAAGTATTGAAAGTCAGGAACTTCCGTATACTTGCTTGAAATTGCCATGACTTATGTATTGTGTCTCTTTTTAGGTTCCTCGGGAGACTATTGATCAGATCCTCCGGGTGATCGATTCTCTGGAGCATGGGATGTCGAAACTCAAGAGGAGCCTGTCGTGCCGACGATCTGACGCATATACATAGGTAATTTATCATATTGCATATTGATTGTACTTCTGTTGCTGATTTATAATGCTTTGTGACATTTTATATTGTCTCGTCCCCATGAGGGTGGTCCTCATCCTGAGGCCAAAGTCTCGACCCAGTCTAGGCTTTCGACCCAGACTCCTCGAGATACGACTTATGAGAGACCTTGGATTGATCCTTTTGCTGGACGGTTTTACATGGGGAGTATGGGATTCATGGGGGACCCTAGGTCCAACCCTTACTCCTGCTCTAGTTCGATGTGGATGCAGCAGATGCAGCACATGCAGTAGATGTCGCAGATGCAGTAGATGCCGCCGATGTGGCCGATGCCGCTGATGTATTCCATGCCGCAGCCTGGGATAGGATTTGATTGGAGGGGCTCCCATAGGGGCGGGTCAAGTGGCATATGCATTGAGGAGCCGGATGATGATCCTTCCTCCTCGAGAGATCGGGACTCCTCTGCTTCTTAGATTTGTGCTTTACTCTTGTATATATGTGACCTGCATTTCTGTTATGACATGTGCATTTTGCGTATTGATATGTATTGCGCCTTTAATCATTGATGTTTTCATTATTGCTATTTGACGCTTTTGAATGACTCTTGTTATAAATGCAATTTTCGTGTGACTGAAATCCTATAATGCAATGCAACTTAAAAGATTGAATGCAACTTAACAATTAAAATGCAATGCAAACTGTTCAAAATATGCTCTTTTTGTTGTAAAAGTGTTGAATGGAGTGTAGTCGACCTTCTCCCAACAAAAAAAGAAAACAAGGAAAAAGAGAAAAAGGGATGGGAGGGCGAGTTTTAAAGAAAAAAAATAAAAAAGTTTTTATATTAGCAAATCAAAAGAGGTGAAAGTCCGCAATAGCATGTCATGCGAAGGGCACAAGAGTCCGGAACACGTGTGCAGAAAGAGGTAAGGTGCACACTGGCGCGTGTAGGTTGCGTGCGGCATGTTGAACCCTAGTTTTGATGATGGCAAAGGAACAAAGATGCAAACTAAGTAGTGGACTAACAAGTTGTTTAAGTGAATAAATTTCAAGGTATCAATAAAAGGAACAAAGAGAATACTAAGTCAAGGAAGAAATCAAGTTGGGATTTTGAAGACTAAGTAAAGATGTTTCAAGATTTGGTACTGGAGCAGCATTGGAGCTAGAAGACTAAAGCGAGGCTTTTTGTTTCTAGTTCCATTATAAAGGAACGTGTAAGAATGGTAAGGAACTATGGCAATTTAGAATGAGAATGAGCGTTTGTTCTTTTGTAAGGAACATACGTATTGACGCTTAACTAATAAGTTAAGGGAACTAACTATTAAAAGGAACTCGACCTAGGATGAAGCATTACAACGGTTCAATTACGTCTGTTGAGTAATTTATGCCTAGATTCTAGGTAACCGTTTTGATTAAGGAAACAAAATCTGATTTTAAGGAAAATCTTTTTGAGGAAAAGATTTTATTTTTATAAAGATAATAAATATCCTTTTCGGTTTTTATGGAAAATATTTTGAAGATAATATTTTTGGTAAAAGGATTTTATTTTGGTTTTAATAATTAAAATGCTTTTTAATTAAATCAGATTTTTGAATTAATGCTTTGAGTGGTTGCTAAAATTAAGGGAGCAGTAACACAATTATCTCCCACGTTTAATAGTGATCATGGAGATCATGGGTTGAATGAGGAACGTGTTCCTCCGGGTAAGGAACATCATGGGATAATGGTTTTACCACTAATACATATTTTAATCCCACGTTCTAAGTTATTACCACTATAAATACTAATGTCTAATTAAGTTCCAATTTGTGCCTAACTTTTAGTAGTCACACCAAGTGTGTCTGACCAAGTGAATTAGTGAGTTTAACTAAGTAAAGTGTCAGTGCCTTCATTCTCTCATAAAAGCCATTTGTTCTTTGTCTTCTTACTCTAATTCCACTAAGTTTATTTGATCTATTGTATTTTGGTTTTTATGGTAAGGGGACTTTGAGTGAAATTCTGTAAGAGAGAAGCTTTGAGTGAAGCGAGTTAAAGTGAGAAAACTTCAAGTAAAGTTGAGAGGAACAGTTGTTAAGGGAATAGTTGTTCAGGAACTTGAGTTAGGAACTCAAGGTGTGGCCCGTGAGTAGAATTAGGTTGTAACAAAGTTGTTTGGCCTAATTAGTAAAAAAGCTGAGTTTAAAATCCCTAGTGGTCGAGATTGTTTCTTCTTGTTGGGCCCAAGAAGTTTTTCCTCGTAAAAATCCCTTGTGTTCCTTTAGCTTGTTTCTTTGTCAAAGTTTAAAATTCCGCAAAAAAGTTACGTTTATTTCTACACATACAAATCACCCCCCTCTTGTATTGTTCCTAGTGAAATAACAATTGGTATCAGAGCTAGAGCTCACGAAAGATAGGAAACCCTATTAAGAAAAAGATCCAAGGAACAATGAATACCACCGAGAAACTTGAGGAAGGTTACTCTATGCAAAGGCCTCCTATGTTCAATGGGAAGTTCTATTCCTACTGGAAGAACAAAATGGAGATATTCATCAAGGACGAAAACTACCAGGTATGGAGAGTCATTGAAGTTGGTGATTTTGAGGTCACAACTACTAACGACAAAAATGAGGTAATTCCTAAACCCTTCTCTGAATATGACAAAGCTGATTTCGAAAAAATGGAAGTAAATGCAATGGTTGTTAAACTGTTGCATTGTGGACTTGGACCCCATGAACACAATAGGATCATGGGATGCAAATCCGCAAAGCAAATATGGGATTTATTAGAAGTAACCCATGAAGGAACTAATGAAGTCAAGAGATCTAAAATTGATTTACTAATGAATCAATATGAACTGTTCTCCATGATGACTAAGGAAAGCATACAAGAGATGTTTACTCGTTTTACTAACATTATTAATGAGTTAGCTTCTCTTGGTAAGTTTATTTCATTAGAGGAACGGGTTCGAAAAGTTCTTAGGAGTCTTCCTAAGGATAGATGGATGGCTAAGGTCACTGCTTTACAAGAAACAAAAGACTTCACTCAGTTCAACTTGGAACAACTTGCTGGATCACTTATGACTCATGAGCTCCACCTTGATACTGAGTATGGTGAAAGCTCTAAGTCAAAGTCCATTGCCCTCAAAGTAGATGATGAAGATGACTCTGACTCAGAAGAAGAGGAAGCAGCACTCGTGGTCCGAAAATTTCGAAAGATGTATATGAACATGAAGAATGAGAACTTCAAAGGTAAAACTAAAATTTTTTCTAACAAAGCTGCTTGTCATAAATGTGGTAGTACAAATCACTTCATCAAGGAATGTCCACTTTGAGAAAATGATAAGACCAAAGAAAGGAACAAGGAATGCTTCGCTGAAAGGAACAAGGAATCTAAAGCACCTTTCTCTAAAGCAAACGTTCAAAAGGCTATGATAGCAGCTTGGGGAGATTTAGAGACTGAAGAGGAAGAAGAACAACAAACTGAAGAAACTGCAAATATTTGCCTCATGGCAAACACTGACGAAAATGAAGATGAAGAAAATGTTTGAGGTTGGAGTGAGGGGGAACAACATTTGGTATCTTGATAGTGGTTGTTCTAAGCATATGACAGGAGACAAATCTAAGTTTCTCTTACTCTCAACCTATGAAGGTGGAGGTGTGACTTTTGGTGACAATAAGAAAGGTAACATAGTTGCCATGGGTAAGTGTTTCTGCTAAGAAATTGAGGGTTGTGATTGGTTGAGATACGTGATGTGGGCCCCAAGTTTGTTCGCCGGAGCTCCGATGTCTTTATGCCTGAATCCTGCAAAACATGGTTAAACTACCCCGGGGGTGTTTCCGGGATCGCCCCTCCGACGCTCAAGTCAGATGTGATTGAGATAGAGAGAGAAGTCAAGTCTAGAGAGAGAGGCTCTAGTTTGGTTAGGTGAGAATTCAATACCTGTTCATTGATGAGGCAGTTGGTTTTTATAGTGTTGGGGATTTCCCATACAGGAAACATTATTCAGATGGGCCTTTTTGGTAGCAATGGGCATGTTACCTTTTCAGGCAATGATTGCTTCACCTTTTGGAGGTTTCACAAATACTGGTGATTAGGTCAACTTTCAAGTGGGACCCACAGTTGCCACCTGTCCCATGCATAAGCGGGCCCGTGCTTCTTTATTGGGCTGCTGATTAAATGAGCCCAAACAGTAAGGTTGGTAAGTCACCATCACATTCCATTGATAATGTATTTTTAGTTGAAGGTTTAAAGCACAATCTTTTAAGTATTTCCCAATTACGTGACAAGGGAAATGTTGTTAAATTTAATAGTGAAAAATGCTAATCGTTAACATAAACTCTAAGAATGTCATCTTGGAAGGAACAAGGAAAGGGAACACATATATTGTGGATCTTGATCTTGTTCCTAAAAAAAATTTGACATGCCTTAGTGTTATTGAAGATGATCCACTCTTATGGCATAAGCGTCTAGGACATGCTAGCTTTTCATTCCTTGACAAACTTTGATCAAAAGATCTTGTTTTGGGATTACCATCTATAAAATTTCATATTGATCAAGTTTGTGATGCATGTGCCAAAGGAAAGCATATTAGATCCTCTTTTAAATCTAAAACTGTTGTGAGCACCACAAAACCTTTAGAATTAATTCATATGGATTTGTGTGGCCCTATGATAATTCAAAGTAGAAGTGAAAAGCGGTATGTGTTAGTTATTGCTGATGACTACTCTAGGTACACATGGGTTATTTTTCTCTCTAGTAAGGATGAGACTTATGATGAGCTCCTTGTCTTTGCTAAAAGAGTTCAAAATTTGAGTGGTCACAAATTGATGCATATTAGATCCGATCATGATAAAGAATTTGAAAATTATAAATTTGATGACTTAAGCAGAAACCATGGGCTAGAACATAATTTTTCTGCCCCTAGGACACCACAACAAAATGGGGTTGTAGAAAGGAAAAATAGAACTTTGGAAGAAATGGCTAGGACCATGCTAATTGCTAGTGAACTTCCAAGGAACTTTTGGGCTGAGGCTGTTAATACTGCTTGTCACATAATAAATTGTGCCATGATGAGACCTATCATTAACAAAACTCCTTATGAGCTTTATGTTGGAAAGAAACCCAATATTACTTATTTCAGAACATTTGGCTGCAAATGTTTTGTTCATAACAATGGGAAAGATAATCTTGGAAAATTTAATGCTAGGAGTGATGAAGCAATATTCTTAGGATATTCATCACATAGTAAGGCTTATAGAGTTTACAATAAAAGAACTATGTGTGTTGAAGAAAGTATCCACATAATCTTTGACGAATCTGACAATTTTAATCCAAGCAAACAGGTTGATGACTTTGAGATTGGCTTGGTACGACCAAATGAGAAAGATGCAGATTCAATTGAGGAAGAAGAAAAAAAAGATGAAAAGGAACAAAGTAGATGAAAACATTCATAACAATGATGTTCCTGTTCCTCAAGATGATGGAGTTGTTCCTGTTCCTACTAAGAACGAAAATGTTGAAGGAACTGATTCAACAATTGCTGAAAGAGGAACAAATGAACAAAGCTCCTCATCCTCTCATGAAACCCAAGAGGAACAACCTGTTCCTATAAGGGAGTTTCAACCAAAACCTTGGAGACATCAAAAATCACATCCAGTGGAACTCATAATAAGTGACATATCCAAAGGTATGCAAACTAGATCTCAGTTAAGGAATTTTTGTGCATTTCATGCGTTCTTATCAATGATAGAACCAAGAAATCATGAAGAAGCTTAACTGATTTTGATTGGATCACTGCTATGCAAGCTGAATTAAATGAGTTCGAAAGAAACAAGGTATGGCATCTAGTTCCCTCTTCTAAACATCAAAACGTGATTGGCTTAAAATGGGTGTTTAGAAATAAACTAGATGAGTATGGAACGATAGTAAGGAACAAAGCTAGACTTGTAGTAAAAGGTTATAATCAACAAGAAGGAATTGACTATGAAGAAACCTTTGCTCCTGTCGCTAGACTTGAAGCCATTAGAATACTAATTGCATTTGCTACTTATATGGGATTTAAACCGTATCAAATGGATGTCAAGTGTGCATTTCTAAATGGCTATCTAAATGAAGATGTATATGTTGAACAACCCCCTGGATTTGAAAGCAATTATCTCCTAAACCATGTCTACAAGCTTGACAAGGCTCTTTATGGGTTAAAGCAAGCGCCTAGGTCATGGTATGAGAGTTTATCTAAGTTCCTTTTAGAAAACAACTTTAAAAGAGGAAAGGTGGATAAAACTTTGTTTCTAAAATCGGAAGGAATTGACATACTACTTGTTCAAATATATGTTGATGACATTATTTTCGGAGCAACTAATGAATCATTATGCAAAGAATTCTCAAACCTTATGAGTAATGAATTTGAGATGAGTGTGATGAGTGAGTTAAATTTCTTTCTTGGGTTACAAATTAAGCAAACTGAAAAAGGAATAGTTATTCACCAACAAAAATACATAACAGAACTCTTAAAGAAATATGGCCTCGAAAATTCAAAGATAAATCACACTTCTATGGGAACTTCAACTAGATTAGATGAAGATTCCATAGGAACAAGTGTTGATCAAACAAAATATAGAGGCATGATTGGTTCATTTTTGTATCTAACTGCTAGTCGTCCAGACATAGCTTTTAGCGTTGGTTTGTGTGCTAGATTTCAAGCAAATCCCAAGGAGTCTCATCTAACTGTTGTGAAGAGAATTCTTAGATATCTTAAAGAAACAAATGATCTTGGACTTTTCTATCCAAGAAGTGATACATTTGAGTTAAGAGGATATGCTGATGCTGACGATGCTGGAGATCTTGTAGAAAGGAAAAGTACCTAAGGTATGGTTCAATTTCTTAGTCATAGTTTAGTTTCTTGGAGCACCAAGAAACAAAACACGGTTGCTTTATCCACTGCTGAAGCAGAATATGTAGTTGCTGCTGCATGTTGCTCTCAAATGCTTTGGATAAAACAACAACTTTGTGACTATGGATCCATCTTTAATTGTGTTCCTATTTATTGCCATTAGTATTTCAAAAGATACAGTGCATCATTCAAGAGTTAAGCATATACATATCAGACATCACTTTCTAAAAGAAAAAGTGGAAAAAGGTTTGATTAAACTTGAGTTTTGTCAAACTGAAAATCAGATTGCTGATATACTAACTAAGTCTCTACAAAGAGATAGATATGAAAATTTAAGGCTTGACTTAGGTTTAATAAAACTTAAGTAATTGTTCCTATTCCAATCCCCCATGTCTGAATTGATTTGTCTTACTCTATGTGATATTAAGTGACTGTGATTAATTGCCTAAGACCATTGCAAATTAAGATATTGAAAATATTTACATGGATTCAAAGGAATAAAGCTACTCACAAATGTCACATAATACTCCTCTTATTGTTCCTAAGTTAAAGAAACATGCATGATATAAAGAATGTTGACAGTTAGCATAAGTTGTTCCTATAGCACAAGTTCTGTAGAATTTATTTTCTTTCCATAAATTCAAAAGTCCATAAAAATCAAAAATCCGAAAATCCCAAAAATATAGGAATCAGATTTAATCAAAGTCATGATTTCCTTTTTATCTTTTATTTTTGTTTTTATCCTTTTAATTTTTACGCGTGTAACTCTTCATTTATTGTTACATGCATCTTCTTCCTTCTTCCATTCCAAATCCGTGTTCCTTAAACGCTTCAACTTCACCATTGTTCATCTCCTTCACACCTCTTCGCACGACATAAAACCACATTTTCTTTTCACCAAATGGCAAAAACCTCTCTCAATTCACCTTTTTCAAAAGTAAAAACTCCCAAAACCTCTCAAATAGAAAACTCCTCTTCTCCATCCAAAACCCTAGAAGCCGAAAATTCTCAAGAAACAACAATGGCGATAGAAGAGCAAAAATTGGAGTCACCTAGGAGAAGTGTGAGAAGAAGAAAATTGATTGGGGAAGATGATGAAGAAGAAGCCCCGGAACTAGTTGAGGGGGAAGAAGAAGCTACACCTGTTCCTTCCAAAGGAATTGCTGCTGCTTCCTTCAAGAAAAGAGTGGAGCGAAGTGATTCAAGGTATGTTTTAGGATTTTGTGTCGATTTGGAGTGGGCCAAGAAAATTAGATTCAATGAATTAACCGATATACTAAAGGAACAGGGTATGGAATACCTGTTTGAAACCGTATACAATAATGCCTTAGTTCCTTTAGCTATGGATGAATTTTATGCAAACTTCATCAACACTGATGGAGTATGTACTACAGAAGTTAGGGGGAAGAAAATTAAATTTTCTCAAGAAACTTTAGCAAAAATATGGGAAGTTCCTTGCAAAGGAACTGATCTATATTTTAAGAGGAAAGGAACTGTCGCCTTTCCTAATTTCTCCCAAGATGCAATTGTTGAATGCTTTGGGGGAACTGCTGGCCAAAATAAAATAAATCACAATCATCTCTCTCGTGTCCACAAAGTTATATTTAATCTTGTTTGGAGAGCACTCATTCCTCGAACTGAAAAGAGGAATGAGGTGGTTCTCTTGGATATGTGTTATATGTTTTGCCTTGACCACAAAACAATGTAATATTCTAAATGAAAAGAATTTGTATGGTTTGGACCTCTCTGTCCAAGATGGAGTGTTAACTCAAGGGAGGATTGCTACTAGTTCCTCTCACAAGAGAAAACTGCCTAAGGCAGTGGAAGAGAAACTAGTGGAAGTCATACTGGAGAAACAAGTTCCTGCCCCTACATAACCAAAGGAACAGAAACCCAAGAGGCGCAAAACTGTTGCCAAAAAGCCTTCCCCTCCTGTTCCTAAAAGAGTTAGACATAGCACTAGGTTGAAAACTGCTAAAATTGTCCCTGTTGCTTCAAATAAGGACTCTCCTTTAGTCCTATCTGATGCAGAGGAACAGGATCACAACTCACTTAAGGAACCAACTCTTCCATCTTCACCAAAAATACTAGTTACCCTCACTGAAATTCCTTTCATCTCTCCCTCATCCTTCTCTGTTCCTTCCAGTTTTGAACAGTTGAAGGTTGAGATGAAAGAACCAAACCCTTTCTCCTTTACATCCACTGACCTTCCACCACAACCACATCTTCTTCCTTCCATTTACACCACCACCTCACGTTCTGTTTCTCTCAAAGGAACAACAGGTCCATCACAAGAAAACACCCCAGTTCCTCCACCTAAACCATCCTCTGCCTCTGGTTCTAAGGGAAAGGAACAAGTTCCTTCGGATGAGTTTGGTTGGGTTAATGAAGTGTGTCTCCCTGCTCAACATATGATTAAGTTTTACAATCATCTTCACTGGACTTTAGATGCTAAAACTGATAAAATGATGGGTTTAATGAAAGTCCTTAGTGATACTGTGATTGAACAACAAAAGAACATGAAGATGATGGCCCAAACCATTAACAGTTTGCAGCAGCAACTTGATGGGCAACATGGAGAGGTGATGAAGAAGTTGGAAGAAGTGGTTGAGGAAGAAGTCGTCGAGGAACACCATACCCCTTCCCTTCCTAAGGTCTAGTTCTTGTTTCTCTTAAAGGAACAGGCACTCTTAGCTTTTCTTTTTTTTTCTTTCTCTTTTTTCTCTTTTTTACTTTTATGGAACAAGTGCTATAAATATAAATGACTTTTGCTATATTTGTCTTCGTTTGTGATTTGAGTGCATACTTTCTTACTTGGAATAGCTAGTATTATGTGATTGTTGTTTGAGCAAGTCTAACCTTTGAAATTCCTAACTTAACCATTTTTTTTGGTGCTTGTTAATGGTCTCAAGGTCTTGTAAATATCAGTCTTACCAAAATCACCAAGCGTTTGATCTTTTTGACGATGACAAAGGGGGAAAAGATACCAAACTAAAAGTTGAAAAAAATGAGAAAAGGAAAACCATAAAATTTTTTAAATCCTTAATTTGCCTTACTTAAATTATATAAATTATTATTTTTAATTCTCTTATGTTATTTGTTGTTTTCCTTAGTTTGTAGCTTTGTTGTCATCATCACCATTTGGTCACTCCTTTTCATAGGACACGTGGATGGTCCTGGTGGATCCAGGTGTCTCAAGGAGAGCAGTTGGATATTTTAGGCTACAACATTTGCCCCTAAAATGGGATTTTACCGTTTGCCTTAAGACGGTTAATACCCTTTTACTTGAGGAAGTTACTTCTTTTTCAAAAAGACAAAACCGCACCTTTTTCTTGTATTGCAGGTCATTTTTTACCGGTTCAGGAGGTTTTTCACCCCCCTATAAATATGATCGTTTGTCCTTACTTCAATCATTTCACACCTTGAGAAAATTTTTCTAGAGAGAGAGGCTCTGCATATTTTCTGGTTTTCTAGAGAGAGAGTGAGTTCGTCCAGCTTTCGTTTTCTTCTCCGAATCGTCCAAGCGCTTGTCAGGTATCCTTTCCTTCTTTTTTGTTCTCCTTTATTCTTTATATTTTCTTAAAAAATCAATTAAATAGATTCTTCTTCTTCGTCAAATAATCCCGGTCGTTCAAGAGTTTGCCTTGACACTTGTAGGCGTGTTTTGATTTCACCTACACGGTGTGAGCGCGTATTAGATTTGACTACCCCACTGTTAAGGTTTTTTAGAAAATTGTTTTGAAAGAAGTCGTCAACAATTCTTTTTAGGAAGAATCATAAACTTAATTGGATATAGGAAAATCATAGGGACAAATTATCCAATGTAGATTTCCCCGTCATGACTCCATATATGGTCAAAATGAACCAAAAATTGGGTGAGGGTACGAATATAGTCATAATGAACCACATTCGCCCAAAGTTGGCCTCGATTCATCGCAGAATATATGCCAAATAATAATCAAATAATGTTTTAAACACCCTAAAAATATTTAGTCTAAGTAGGTTCAGGAAACACATAAAAAGACTATTTTTTAGTGACAAGTTATTATGCAATCAATATTACAGGGAACCTAGCAAGTTGTCCAAATTAATCTGATTAATGTTAGAACAGTTATTTAGGTATTGATTAGCAAAAATAAAATGTGGGGTGATAAAAGCAATAAAGCAGGGACAATCATATAATATGCATATAACAATCAGGCACGCATATAATATACAAAGGCATGAATCATAATAATATGAAATATAAAATAAAGTATAGAAAAGAGGTTAGAATATACAGTAGAGCGATTTCACATTAAAGATCTACATCAGGAAAGAAAATCGTTAGTAACTTCAATATAAAAATAATTTATTTAAGGACCCTCATGATTATACTGTGGCTTGGGTCGGAGAGATTGACAACCTTTAGGACAAGCAATCGTGAAGCCTGAAAATCTGAATGTATGAAAGTATATGTAGATTGAATGTGTTTTGTGTTTGAAAGTATGAATTTTGTAGGGAGATTTTGTAGTTCGTCGAGAGGTTCGTAAAGCATTCGTCGAGTGTTATGTGAAAAATCTGTTCCTTTTATCTGTACGGAAATCAGGCCTATTTATAGGAAAAACGGCACTGCGCCTCACGCTGGCTGCGTCCGGCGCAGCTGACGTGGCAAGCGTATGACGCGGCATGACCAATAAAAAGTGTACACGTGGTACGCGCTTTTTAAAAATGATAAGAAAGAATATCCGCGTCTTAAGCAGAGAGCCGCGCTTGACGCAGGACTCTGAATAAGTCAGAAATCCACGTGTCAAGTGCAGACCGCTGCGCCTGACACACAGACGTGCGCCAGGCGCAAGGCCCTTCGCCAGGCTCATGATGATGCGCTAGGGGCACCAGCCTGACTCCTGCCATGCCTTTGCCAGCTTTATTTAAAACGCGTTTTAAAAGATTTCTTTTATCCTTTAACTACAGATATCTGATTTTACGAGATAAAATCTAATTTTGACTTAAAAAATATATCTTTTGAATAAAATAAATCAGTTAATTATTAATTAATTGGGCTTTTCAAAGAATTGGGCTAAAAAATAATTAATTATCATGAATAATTAATTGGGCTTCAAAATAGGACTTTAACACTTTTCGAAATGGTTTTGAATGGCTTATCAGACTGCTATGCCCTTGGATCGGACCAATTAAGACCACGGTATGTTTCATCATCGTATCCTTAAATGGGGAGACACGATTATGTGTCTACAGAAGCCCCCACTTTGACTGAGGTTCAGGAAATCGAAAGTCAAAGTATATGGTGTCGGCACGGAGAACGATTCAAAACGCTCTGCAGTTTAGAACTAATCTATATACGCCGGTCTCTGCAAAACAAAGTTAGTATGTAGGACAATAACTACAAGCAATCTGATTACCTGCAGGAGAAGATGTCAGCAGACAGGTGCAAACAACTTAGATAAAGCACATAATGATGTAATAATGCAAACTTAGACTCTCTAAGGATGCATGAGACGCTATGCAAGAATTAAGGTTATGCAAAGCTAAGGCATGACATGTCATGCAAGGTCAGGTTTATGCATGACTAGAATGTATGCAACGCAAGGTCAGGGTTATGCAAGGCTGCAATGCAAGGTCAGGATTTTGCAAGGCTAGAAGATGTATAGAATGATCATAATGATTAGAAATAGATAGAATGATTTTCGAAAATCGTTTTTAGTAAATGATTATGGTTCGTAAACGAGGTCTACATATTACAACTTCTCGGGAGTTTGATTGAATTGGAGGAACCACCACACGTAGGAAGCCCCCACTTTAGGTGAGCTTCCCTTGAATTAGGCATGAGCTTTAATCGAAATGTACTTGATCTGATATTGAAACATAGTTGCTATGTCTTGAACATTGAAAGTTTTCACTGGGGATTGTACCGGGGATTCTTCTTTGGGAAGTCGACATAGACAAAGTCAAGTATCGCCGGAAATCATGGAATTGTCGGAGAGTCCTTCAGGGACAAGGAGAGTTTGGATTGAAAAATAAAAAGGTTGAAATTTGTGACTTAAAAGAATGTAGGTGGGAAAAGGCTTTAACGAGGCTAGGTCCAGACTCGAGTCTATGTCGGGATCTAGAAAGAGTTGTGCTCCTAAATTCTAAAAAGTCAAAAATCATTAGACCATGACTAATTTTTATTTTATTGAAGCGGTCGAACCTCGAGATGAGGATTCCTACGTATCCTTGCGGAATCAGACCATACAGGCCCTAATCTCTATATTTTCTGTCTTGGTTCAAATATTAAGCAGGGAATGGAAGAATAAAAAAAAAAAATTCAACCCCAATGATAGTAAAATCATTTTTAAAAGGTCAAAATAAAGTCAAAAAATATAATAAAATATAAAAAAAGAAAAATTGCGAAGGTGGACCATTCTAGTCAAAATATGGCATAGTTGTTTTCAAAAATTTTCTTTACTCTGCAATACATTCTGCAATACGTAGCCTTCTTTTCTTTTCTTTTAATTCTTTTTCTCTACCTTTAGGTCCAAAAAGAAGAAATTTGTCCCTTCTCTAAGGATGACCAATTACCGTCAGAAAACGAACACCTCAGCCCTACCCACGAATGCGGTCAAAGAGCCGGTAGGGATTGCCATGCAACCTCTGTCCAAAGGATTTCAAATTATGATAAATATGGGTTATACTCAAGGAGTCGGATTAGGGCATGATGGTAGGGGAATGAAACAACCAATCCCCTTAGTAGACAAGCAGAACCGACATGGATTGGGATATGATCCAAGCAACACTTCTCAAAACACCAAAAAACCTTCTTTTACCCTTAATGGTCAGTTCATCTTGCAAGGAGATACTGAGCCATACCACGAATTTACAGAACCTTGGCTTAGTAGGAAAGAACAGAAGATTTTACCGGGATTGGAGATATTCTTCAATGAGGCTAGGAATTTGGACTTAATCAAAAGTTGGTTTGTCCAAAAACAAAACATGAAAAAAGAAAATGACTAGGTGGATAATCTGGAACATAGAGTCCTTAAGAAGCTTTTCGCTTTTGAGTCCTCTAGGGAAGGGGATTTTGACCAGTGTCTTTGATGATACCTTTTGGCGAAAGCATTGAACATAAATGGAGTGTTGAATGTCAGGCAAAAGACGGGCCTATAGAATTTAAAATGTTTTTAGGAAACCATCCTCCACATCCATCTCATGAAAATACCTTTTCACCTCCTTCAGATGGATATCATACTGATAGATCATCCTCCAGCCAATCTAGCTTACATACCCAGTCAGAAGACTCTGATAGTGAGGAAATTGAATGTGAACCTTTATCTAAATACATTTGCATGCAAGATGTTATATTTGACAGTGAATTTATTAATGATGAATCACTTGATACAACTGAAACTTACATAAAACCCATGGAAGAATCCATTGTGACTAATATTGGTACAAAAAATGCTGTAAAAGAAGTCAAAATAGGAACATCCCTCTCCCCAACTGAACAGTCTGTGTTTATTGCATTGTTAAAAGATTATGTAGATGTGTTCGCATGGTCTTATGTTGATATGCCTGGTGTCAATAGAGAGATTGCGGAACATCGCATTCCGTTACATCCTGAAAGTAAGACTAAGCAGCAAAAGCTCCGCCGAATGAAACCAGAGATTAGTCTGAAAGTGAAAGAAGAAATCCAGAAACAACTTGATGCCAAATTCATCCAAGTTGTAAAGCATCCAAGTTGGCTCGCCAATATAGTGGTTGTACCCAAAAAGGATGGGAGAGTTCGGGTATGCATTGATTTTCGAGATTTGAATGCTGCATCACCAAAAGATTGCTTTCCTCTACCCCATATCGATGTTCTTGTTGATAGTACGGCTGGTCATGCAATGTTTTCCTTCATGGATGGATTTTCTGGATATAATCAAATACTCATGGCTCAGGAAGACATGTCAAAGACATCTTTCATCACTCCATGGGGCACTTTTTGCTACCGAGTTATGCCTTTTGGTCTCAAAAATGCCGGAGCCACATATCAAAGGGCTGCAACCACTATCCTTCATGACCTCATCCACGACATTGTGGAGGTCTATGTAGATGACATGATTGTGAAAAGTGAAGATCGTGAGGGGCATATTCCTGCTTTAAGGTCCTTCTTTGAAAATATCAGGAAATACAATTTAAGGCTGAACCCTCAAAAATGTGTGTTTGGCGTTATTTCGGGGAAGTTGTTGGGATTCATTGTCATTCAAGACGGCATCAAAGTGGACTCTGAAAAGGTAAAAGCTATTCAAGGGCTACCTCCTCCAAAAATAGAGAAAGAAGTAAGAGGATTTCTCGGCATAATTCAATATATCAGCAGGTTCATCTCACAACTCACTATGAGATGTGAACCTATATTTAAGCTGCTCAGAAAAGGGGCATCCCATGAGTGGAATGAAGAATGTCAGGAAGCTTTTGATTCTATGAAAGAATACCTTTCAAATCCACCTATTCTAATGCCACCTAGACCAGGAGAACCTCTGATTTTGTACCTTACCATCACAGAAACGGCTATGGGAGCTCTCTTAGCCCAATATCAAGAGGGAACAAAGAAAGAGGTTGCCATGTACTATCTCAGCAAGAAATTTCTTAAGTATGAGATAAGATATACCCCACTGGAAAAAGCATGTATCTCCTTGGTCTATGCCACGAAGAAGTTCACCTTCAAGCTCATACTACCTATCTGATCTCAAGACTTGATCCAATCAAGTATTTGTTTGAAAAACCCATTCTTAGTGAAAGATTGGCAAGATGGCATGCTATGCTTTCTGAGTTTGATATTCAATGTGTCAGCCAGAAATCTGTTAAAGGACGAGCCATATCTGAAGCCCTAACAGAAGGACCAGTGTCAGGAGATGAGTATGATGATGCATTCCCTGATGAGTACTTATGCTTTATTGACAATCCACAATGGTGCGTGTACTTTGATGGAGCTTCTAATAGGAGAGGTAATGGAGTAGGTGTTGTGTTAGTAGATCCTGATGGAGTCCATATTCGATTTGTTGTCAAGCTGGATTTCCCAATAACAAACAATATAGCCGAGTATGAAGCCTGTATATATGGAGTAAAGGCCGCCTTTAAGACATCTCACTGTGTATGGAGATTCTAATCTCATCATATCTCAAACAATAGGAATTTGGAGGGTTAGAGATGAGAGACTTTAGCTTTACACTGAGTACCTTCAAGAGTTGATCCCTTATTTTGATGACATCAGTTTCAAACATCTTCCTCGAGAGCAAAATAGATTCACTGATGCTTTAGCCAATCTTGCTGTTAATTTAACATGGGAAAATGGTACAAAGATCCAGTCAGTTTTAATTGAAGAAAGGAAGGGACCAACAGTGACAGTAGCACAAATTGTCTCTGCGCTTGTTCAACAAGATGATGATGATGATGTCTGGTATAAGGACATCAAGAATTTTTTGAAAACCCTAATAATCGTTAATTAAGATGATTATTCTTCTCATTTTTAATCGCTAATTAGAGTGATTATTTCAAACCCTAATAATCGTTAATTAGGACGATTATTTTCCTCATTTAATCACTAATTAGGGTGATTATCTTAAAACTTAGTTAACCACCAATTAGGGTGATTAGCTTAACCTTTCATCATATTTAATCAATAATTAGAGTGATTATCTTCAACCTTAATAATCATCAATTAGGGTGATTATTGCCTAACCTTCATTGTTAATCACTAATCAAGGTGATTATCTTTTCATTTTAATCACTAATTAGGGTGATTACTTATTTACTTCCTTATTAGTCACTAATTAAGGTGGTTATCTTAATCCTTCATATTTAATCACTAATTAAAGTGATTATCATAACCCCATTTTAATCACTAATTGGAGTGATTACCTTATTTCAAATAGATTTGTTTAATTCTAAAAGTGAGTTATTCATAATCTATTCCCCTCTCTTCTTCCCCCAGTGGAATTGGCCATTTAGGATGAGACATATGCTCGAACTACGACGGTTTTGATCCATGAGTGGATTCCAATCCCGCAATGATTGGTACGTAATGCAACTTCAGTGCTCAAACCTACCATGTACAAATGATATATTGGTCCTACAAAAAAATGGTTAATGTGTATATGTGCAAATTATGCGATTTTCTTTCTTTTTAATAGCCATGATTACTTTAAAATGGAAAATAACGCATTTAGTAAGAGCCCGTTCTTTAAAACGGAAGAGGAGACGAGTTCCAGACGTTCGCACCTCTTAACCTAAACCCCGAACCCTATCTCATGGTATGAAATACCAATTTTCAAAAAGCTTTATCCATATGAAGTCATCATCGTTTTAAATGATTTTTCTTGAAATTGATTTTAAGACGATTTATTAAATAAATTTGTCTCTATTCAGATATTAATAGGGTGGCGACTTCCAAGTTTTCTAAAACTCAAAGTCCAATGAGACACTTTCGTGGGATTCAGACCGTTAATTAAGACAGTCAAAAATCGGATACCACAGATCGAACGCTTCATACCCCTGCTTAAAGAGGTGGCCACGTGTAAGACGCACTCCAATCTCAAGTTAGGAACAAGAGAACAATGACATGGTTGGGTAGGTTTGCTTATGACTAAGATCCAACACTATCGCTCAGAAAGCTTTTTGGAAGGACAAAGCGCAAACCCCCGGGGGGTGACCTCACACATAGAACATATGCTAATGAGGCAAGGTAGATTGTCCTTACGGTAGCTGAACAATAGCCACGCATATGCAAAACTGTATATTGGCATAAAAATAAGAACGAATCGTATTTTTCAAGTTTCACCCAGTCATTTTAAAAAACAATTAATTTTTTTTTAAATCCTCTCCAGTGGAGTCACCAAATTGTAGGCGTGTTTTTATTTCGCCTACGCGGTGTGAGCGCGTATTAGATTTGACTACCCCACTGTTAAGGTTTTACTGAAAATTGTTTTGAAAGAAATCGCCAACAATTCTTTTTAGGAAGAATCATAAACCTAATTGGATATAGGAAAATCATAGGGACAAATTATCCAATGTAGATTTCCCCGTCATGACTCCATATATGATCAAAATGGACCAAAGATTGAGTTCAGGGGTGAGGGTACGAATATAGTCATAATGAACCACATTCACCCAAAGTTGGCCTCTACTAAATATCGATTCATTGCAGAATTTATGCCAAATAATAATCAAATAATGTTTTAAACACCCTAAAAATATTTAGTCTAAGTAGGTTCAGGAAACACATAAAAAGACTATTTTTTAGTGACAAGTTATTATGCAATCAATATTACAGGGAACCTAGCAAGTTGTCCAAATTAATCTAATTAATGTTAGAACAGTTATTTAGGTCTTGATTAGAAAAAATAACATGTGGGGTGATAAAAGCAATAAAGCAGGGACAATCATATAATATGCATATAACAATCAGGCAGGCATATAATATACAAAGGCATGAATCATAATAATATGAAATATAAAATAAAGTATAGAAAAGAGGTTAGAATATACAATAGAGCGATTTTACATTAAAGATCTACATCAGGAAAGAAAACCGTTAGTAACTTCAATATAAAAATAATTTATTTAAGGACCCTCAGGATTATACCGTTGCTTGGGTCTGAGAGATCGACAACCTTTGGGACGAGCAATCGTGAAGCCTTAAAATCTGAATGTATGAAAGTATGTAGATTGAATGTGTTTTGTGTTTGAAAGTATGAATTTTGTAGGGAGATTTTGTAGTTCGTCGAGAGGTTCGTAAAGTATTCGTCGAGTGTTATGTGAAAAATCCATTTCTTTTATCTGTAAGGAAATCAAGCCTATTTATAGGAAAAACAGCACTGCGCCTCAAGCGCTGGCTGTGTCTGGCGCAGCTGACGTGGCAAGTGTGTGACGCGGCATGACCAATAAATGGTGTACACGTGGTACGCGCTTTTTAAAAAAGATGAGAAAAAAAATCCGCGTCTTAAGCAGAGAGCCGAGCTTGACGCAGGACTCTGAATGAGTCAAAAATCCACGTGTCAAGTGCATACTACTGCGCCTGACGCACAGACGTGCGCCAGGCGCAGGATGGTGTGCTAGGCGCACCAGCCCAGCTCCTGCCATGCCTTTGCCAGCTTTATTTAAAACGCGTTTTAAAAGATTTCTTTTATACTTTAACTACGGATATCTAATTTTACGGGATAAAATCTGATTTTGACTTAAAAAATATATCTTTTGAATAAAAGAAATCAATTAATTATCAATTAATTGGGCTTTTCAAAGAATTGGGGTCAAATACAATTAATTATCATGAATAATTATTTGGGCTTTAAAATAGGACTTTAGCACTTTTCGAAATGGTTTTGAATGGCTTTTCAGACTGCTCCGTCCTTGGATCGGACCAATTAAGACCACGATATGTTTCATCATCGGATCCTTAAATGGGGAGACACAATTATGTGTCTATAACACTAGAACCGATAGTATTTCTTCTTCGGCACATTCTACAGTTGGGCCTATTCAGGCCAATTGTTTATTATTTTTATGGTTTTGGCCGACAAAGCCAGACGACCCTGTCTATACCTGTGCAGAGTAATCTGGCGCGCGTCAAGCAAATGGACCGTCTAAGATGAAGAATAATTTTCCCTTCTTATAGCTCTGAAATGGAGGAATCTACTGGACGAGTTCCATAAGAGACGAGGGAAACCCAAAGTGCTCAGCCATTGGCCGGGCCAACTTCCCCTGGTCATAGTTGGGAAGAAAACCTTGAAGCAAGTCCCGAGCCAGTCCGTCTGGTAGGGAGATTGAAATGGAGGAAGCCGACGAAGGCTATAATGAGGGTGATTCCAACACTGCTGAAGAATCGGACGATCCCTCCACTACTTTGTTTGAAATTAGGAGCCGCTTAGGTCCCCTCTCTGACCCCGGTTTTATTTTAGCCAACCATAGGTGGTTAGAGAAAATTAGCCTTGATCCCAGCTTCTTATCTTTGGTCATGCCCATGCCAGGCTATTCTTTTGTTATTCCAATCCCGCAATGATTGGTACGTAGTGCAACTTCAGTGCTCAAACCTACCATGTACAAATGTTATATTGGTCCTAAAAAAAATGGTTAATGTGTATATGTGCAAATTATGTGATTTTCTTTCTCTTTAATAGCCATGATTATTTTAAAACGGAAAATAACGCATTTAGTAAGAGCCCGTTCTTTAGAACGAAAGAGGAGACGAGTTCCAGACGTTCACACCTCTTAACCTAAACCCCGAACCCTATCTCATGGTATGAAAGACCAATTTTGAAAAAGCTTTATCCATATGAAGTCATCATCGTCTTAAATGATTTTTCTTGAAATTGATTTTAAGACGATTTATTAAATAAATCTGTCCCTATTCAGATATTGATAGGGTGGCGAATTCCAAGTTTTCTAAACCTCAAAGTCCAATGAGACACTTTCGTGGGATGCAGACCGTTTATTAAGACAGTAAAAAATCGGATACCACAAATCCAACGCTTCGTATCCCTGCTTAAAGAGGTGGCCACGTGTAAGACGCACTCCAGTCTCAAGTCAGGAACAAGAGAAGAATGCCATGGTTGGGTAGATTTGCTTATGACTAAGATCCAACACTATCGCTCAGGAAGCTTTTTGGAAAGACAAATCGCAAACCCCGGGGGGGTAACCTCACACATAGAACATGTGCTAATGAGGTAAGGTAGATTGTCCTTACGGTGGCTGAACAGTAGCCATGCATATGCAAAACTATATATTATTCAAAGGCATAAAAATAAGAACGAATCGTATTTTTCAAGTTTCACCCACTAATTTTAAAAAAAAAATTAATTTTTTTAAAAATCCTCCCCAGTGGAGTCACCAAATTGTAGGCGTGTTTTTATTTCACCTACGCGGTGCGCATATTAGATTTGACTACCCTACTGTTAAGATTTTACTGAAAATTGTTTTGAAAGAAGTCGACAACAATTATTTTTAGGAAGAATCATAAACCTAATTGGATATAGGAAAATCATAGGGACAAAGTATCCAATGTAGATTTCCCCGTCATGACTCCATATATGGTCAAAATGGACCAAAGATTGAGTTCAGGGGTGAGGGTACGAATATAGTCATTATGAACCACATTCGCCCAAAGTTGGCCTCTACTAAATATCGATTCACTGCAGAATTTATGCCAAATAATAATCAAATAATGTTTTAAACGCCCTAAATATATTTAGTCTAAGTAGGTTCAGGAAACACGTAAAAAGACTATTTTATAGTGACAAGTTATTATGCAATCAATATTACGGGGAACCTAGCAAGTTGTCCAAATTAATATGATTAATGTTAGAACAGTTATTTAGGTCTTGATTAGCAAAAATAACATGTGGGGTGATAAAAGCAATAAAGCAGGGACAATCATATAATATGCATATAACAATCAGGCAGGCATATAATATACAAAGGCATGAATCATAATAATATGAAATTAAAATAAAGTATAGAAAAGAGGTTAGAATATACAATTCAGCGATTTTACATTAAAGATCTACATCAGGAAAGAAAACCGTTAGTAACTTCAATATAAAAATAATTTATTTAAGGACCCTCAGGATTATACCGTTGCTTGGGTCTGAGAGATTGACAACCTTTGGGACGAGCAATCGTGAAGCCTTAAAATCTGAATGTATGAAAGTATGTAGATTGAATGTGTTTTGTGTTTGAAAGTATGAATTTTGTAGGGAGATTTTATAGTTCGTCGAGTGTTATGTGAAAAATCCATTTCTTTTATCTATAAGGAAATCAAGCCTATTTATAGGAAAAACAGCACTGCGCCTCAAGCGCTGGCTGCGTCTGGCGCAGCTGACGTGGCAAGCGTGTGACGCGGCATGACCAATAAAAAGTGTACACGTGGTACGCGCTTTTTAAAAAAGATAAGAAAGAAAATCCGCGTCTCAAGCAGAGAGCCGAGCTTGACGCAGAACTCTAAATGAGTCAGAAATCCACGTGTCAAGTGCAGACTACTGCGCCTGATGCACAGACGTGCGCCAGGCGCAGGATGGTGCGCTAGGCGAACCAGCCCGGCTCCTACCATGTCTTTGCCAGCTTTATTTCAAACGCGTTTTAAAAGATTTATTTTACATTTTAACTACGGATATCTGATTTTACGAGATAAAATCTGATTTTGACTTAAAAAATATATCTTTTGAATAAAATAAATCAATTAATTTTCAATTAATTGGGCTTTTTAAAAAATTGGGCTCAAATACAATTAATTATCATGAATAATTAATTGGGCTTTAAAATAGGACTTTAACGCTTTTCGAAATGGTTTTGAATGGCTTTTCAGACTGCTATGTCCTTGGATCAAACCAATTAAGACCACGATATGTTTCATCATCGGATCCTTAAATGGGGAGACACGATTATGTGTCTACAACACTAGAACCGATAGTATTTCTTCTTCGGCACATTCTAGAGTTGGGCCTATTCTGGCCAATTGTATATATATTTATGGTTTTGCCCGACAAAGTCAGACGACCCTGTCTTTACCTGTGCAGAGTAATCTGGCGCGCGTTAAGCAAACGACCCGTCTAAGATGAAGAATAATTTTCCCTTCTTATGGCTCTGAAATGGAGGAATTTACTGGACGAGTTCCATAAGAGACGAGGGAAACCCAAAGTGCTCAACCATTGGCCGGACCAACTTCCCCTGGTCATAGTAGGGAAGAAAATCTTGAAGCAAGTCCCGAGCCCAGTCCGTCTGGTAGGGAGATTGAAATGGAGGAAGCCGACGAAGGCAATAATGAGTATGATTCCAACACTGCTGAAGAATCGGACGATCCCTCCACTACTTCGTCTGAAATTAGGAGCCGCTTAGGTCCCCTCTCTGACCCCGGTTTTATTTTAGCCAACCACAGGTGGTTAGAGAAAATTGGCCCTGATCCCAGCTTCTTATCTTCGGTCATGCCCATGTCGGGCTATTCTTTTGTTATTCCAATCCCGCAATGATTGGTACGTAGTGCAACTTCAGTGCTCAAACCTACCATGTACAAATGATATATTGGTCTTAAATAAAAATGGTTAATGTGTATATGTGCAAATTATGTGATTTTCTTTCTTTTTAATAGCCATGATTACTTTAAAATGGAAAATAACGCATTTAGTAAGAGCCCGTTCTTTAGAACGTAATAGGAGACGAGTTCCAGACGTTCGCACCTCTTAACCTAAACCCCGAACCCTATCTCATGGTATGAAAGACCAATTTTCAAAAAGTTTTATCCATATGAAGTCATCATCGTTGTAAATGATTTTTCTTGAAATTGATTTTACGACGATTTATTAAATAAATCGTCCCTATTCAGATATTAATAGGGTGGCGACTTCCATGTTTTCTAAAACTCAAAGTCCAATGAGACATTTTCGTGGGATTCAGACCGTTAATTAAGACAGTCAAAAATTGGATACCACAGATCCAACGCTTCGTATCCCTGCTTAAAAAGGTGGCCACGTGTAATACGCACTCCAGTCTCAAGTCAGGAACAAGAGAACAATGCCATGGTTGGGTAGGTTTTCTTATGACTAAGATCCAACAATATCGCTCAGGAAACTTTTTGGAAGGACAAAGCGCAAACCCCCGTAGGGTGACCTCACACATAGAACATGTGCTAATGAGGCAAGGTAGATTGTCCTTACGGTGGCTGAACAGTAGCCATGCATATGCAAAACTGTATATTATTCAAAGGCATAAAAAAATGAATGAATCGTATTTTACAAGTTTCACCCACTCATTTTTTAAAAATAATATATTTTTTTTAAATCCTCCCCAGTGGAGTTGCCAAATTCTAGACGTGTTTTTTATTTCGCATACGCGGTGTAAGCGCGTATTAGATTTGACTACCCCACTGTTAAGGTTTTATTGAAAATTGTTTTGAAAGAAGTCGCCAACAATTCTTTTTAGGAAGAATCATAAACCTAATTGGATGTAGGAAAATCATAGGGACAAATTATCCAATGTAGATTTTCCCGTCATGACTCCATATATGGTCAAAATGGACCAAAGATTGAGTTCAGGGGTGAGGGTACGAATATAGTCATAATGAACCACATTCGCCCAAAGTTGGCCTCTACTAAATATCGATTCATTTCAGAATTTATGCCAAATAATAATCAAATAATTTTTTGAACACCCTAAAAATATTTAGTCTAAGTAGGTTCAGGAAACACATAAAAAGACTATTTTTTAGTGACAAGTTATTATGCAATCAATATTACAGGGAACCTAGCAAGTTGTCCAAATTAATCTAATTAATGTTAAAACAATTATTTAGGTCTTGATTAGCAAAAATAACATGTGGGGTGATAAAAGCAATAAAGCAGGGACAATCATATAATATGCATATAACAATCAGGCAGGCATATAATGTACAAAGGCATGAATCATAATAATATGAAATATAAAATAAAGTATAGAAAAGAGGTTAGAATATACAGTAGAGCGATTTTACATTAAAGATCTACATCAGGAAAGAAATCGTTAGTAACTTCAATATAAAAATAATTTATTTAAGGACCCTCATGATTATACCGTGGCTTGGGTCTGAGTGATTGACAACCTTTTCGACGAGCAATCGTGAAGCCTTAAAATCTGAATGTATGAAAGTATGTAGATTGAATGTGTTTTGTGTTTGAAAGTATGAATTTTGTAGGGAGATTTTGTAGTTCATCGAGAGGTTCGTAAAGTATTCGTTGAGTGTCATGTGAAAAATCCATTTCTTTTATCTGTACGGAAATCAGGCCTATTTATAGGAAAAACAGCATTGCGCCTCAAGCGCTGGCTGCGTCTAGCGCAGCTGACGTGGCAAGCGAGTGATGCGGCATGACCAATAAAAAGTGTACACGTGGTACGCGCTTTTTGAAAAAGATAAGAAAGAAAATCCGAGTCTCAAGCAGAGAGCTGAGCTTGACGCAGGACTCTGAATGAGTCAGAAATCCACGTATCAAGTGCAGATTACTGCGCCTGACGCATAGACGTGCGCTAGGCGCACCAGCCCGGCTCCTGCCATGCCTTTGCCAGCTTTATTTATAACGCGTTTTAAAAGATTTCTTTTATCCTTTAACTACGGATATCTGATTTTACGGGATAAAATCTGATTTTGACTTAAAAAATATATCTTTTGAATAAAATAAATCAATTAATTTTCAATTAATTGGGCTTTTTAAAAAATTGGGCTCAAATACAATTAATTATCATGAATAATTAATTGGGCTTTAAAATAGGACTTTAACGCTTTTCGAAATGGTTTTGAATGGCTTTTCAGACTGCTATGTCCTTGGATCGGACCAATTAAGACCACGATACGTTTCATCATCGGATCCTTAAATGGGGAAACACGATTATGTGTCTAAACACTAGAACCGATAGTATATCTTTTTCGGCACATTCTAGAGTTGGGCCTATTCTGGCCAATTGTATATATTTTTATGGTTTTGGCCGACAAAGTCAGACGATCCTGTCTTTACCTGTGCAGAGTAATCTGGCGCGCGTCAAGCAAACGGCCCGTCTAAGATGAAGAATAAATTTCCCTTCTTATAGCTCTAAAATGGGGGAATCTACTAGACGAAGACACGAGGGAAACCCAAAGTGCTCAGCCATTGGCCGGGCCAACTTCCCCTGGTCATAGTAGGGAAGAAAACCTTGAAGCAAGTACCGAGCCCAGTCCTTCTGGTAGGGAGATTGAAATGGAGGAAGCCGACGAAGGCAATAATGAGGGTGATTCCAACACTGCTGAAGAATCGGACGATAGGAGCCGCTTAGGTCCCCTCTCTGACCCCGGTTTTATTTTAGGCAACCATTGGTGGTTAGAAAATTGGCCCTGATCCCAGCTTCTTATCTTCGGTCATGTCATGTCGGGCTATTCTTTTGTTATTCCAAATAAAGAGGCTACAATTTTGAGCGCTCCCAATTCGCCGTCTATAAGCTAGCCTTGGACGCGTGGTTGAGATTTCCCCTCCATGATTTCATTGAGCAAGTGCTAAGGCATTACAACATCGGCCATAACCAACTGGCGTCGAATGCCTGGCACAACATTCTTACATTCATAACCGTCCGCGAGCTGCGCGGCCTGGCCCTTTCTCTTCAGGCCTTAACTTAGATACACTATGTATCTAAGGTTCCGAAGACGGTGGACGGAGCTTGGTTCAGCTTCTGTAACCGTCCTTGTTTTCTTACGGCTTGGGACAAGCCTTCGAAGATGCATGAGTGGAAGGCGGATTTCATCTTCCTCCGAGCTGCCAACGATTACATTGCTGAGGGGTACCGCGTTCATCGTCGGGCTGCTATGAATACTGGACGGGGGCCGTCATTTTTGGAGTTAGAGGATAGTTTGACGAAGAGGTGGTGGAACACTTTAAAATAAAAGAATATTCCAGACCAAATCAATCATCCTTTAATGGGCCAACTAACTGGATTCCCTTCAAAGAAATGTTTTATAATGATAACTTCTTGGACACCGCTGGCTTGCGGTTGGCCGAGAACAGAGGTATATCTTCAAAACCCTAAGTAAACAGTGCCGTCTAGTGTATATGACATACTAACCCCTTTATTTCTTTTTTACAGAGTCAGCTAAAGCACTTCTTATAAAATCTTGGACGGGCGATATCAGCATGTCTAAGTTTACTAACAACCTTTGGAAAGAGTTTTCTAGGACGGGCGCCGAAAAAAGGGCTGAAACTTTGGTAAGAACATATTTTTATTCATTTATATATATATTTTTTTTTAACGTCCTGGTTGGGTCTTAAAACGTCTTCCTTGCCTTGGACGGAGGTCCTTCACAGAAGGAAGACGTTTGGCCCTTGATGTTAGTTAATCTTGTTGCTAGTCCTGGACAACATCACGTGCAAAAGGAGACCGGCCAGCTGTAGCCGTTTTCCTTCCAAGTTGATCTTCGACCAAGGCTTGATTCTAATTTCGGACGAAGTCCTTGCTGTTTCGTCTAAGGTCTAAGCATCTATTTTAGGATGAGGGTTCCTCGAGGAAGGAAGGCGTCCATGATTGGACGGTTTCCTTCATCGGTCCATCCTTGTCCAAAGTTTGTTGCTGGTCATTGTAGACACATAAACGTGTCTCCCCATTTAAGGACCCAATGATGAAACATAACGCGGTCTTAATTGGTCCGGCCCAAGGGCAGAGCAGTCCGAAAAGCCAACCCCTAAACTATTTCGAAAAGTGCTGAAGCCCTATTTTAAAGCCCACTTAATTATTCATGATAATTAATTGTGTTTTGAGCCCAATCCTTTGAAAAGCCCAATTAATTATCTTATTTAAATAGAATAAATATTTTCTAAGATATTTTTTAGAGTTAAAATCGGATTTTATCCCAAAAGATCAAATTTCCGGAGTTAAAAGATAAAAGAAAAAATTTAACCACTCATTTTTATCAAAAAAAAAAACTGTCAAAACGTGTCAAAAGTAAGGCGGTGCGCTGAACGCACCAACGTGTGTTGAGCGCACCACCCTACACTGGGCGCAGCGCCCTGCGCCGAGCGCATGTGGCCTGCCACGTAAGCGTGCGCCTAGCGCACAACAGTGTGCCGAGCGCACGTGTCATGCCACGTAGACTTATGTGTCAAATAGAGTCTTGCGCCAAGCGCACCTCTCTGTGTGAGACGCAACTTTTCTTTCTTATCTTTTTCAAAGCGTGTACCACGTGTACGCTTTCTACTGGGCATGACGCGTCATGCGCGTGACACGTCAGCCTGCGCCTAGCGCTGATTCGTTTTCCCTATAAATAGGCTTCATACTTCCGAATTAAAGACGGTTTTTTTCATACGGGATTTCACACACAACAACTCGACTTTCATATTAAGAATATCTTACGAACCTCTCTAAGAACTATGAAATCTCCATACAAAATTCATACTTTCAAACACAAAACACATTCAAATCTACATACTTTCATACATTCAGATTTTCAGGCTTCACGATTACTCTTCCCGAAGGTTGTCAATCTCGCAGAACCAAGCCACGGTATAATCCTGAGGGTCCTTAAATAAATTCTCTATTTTTATATTGAAGTTACTAATTGTTTCTTTCATGATGTAGATCTTTTATATAAATATCGTGTCGTTGTCCATTCTAATCCCTTTTCTATACTTTATTTGATATTCATATTATTATTATTCATATCTATGCATATTATATGATTCTCCTGATTTATTGCTTTTATCACCCACATGTTATTATGCGAATCAAGACCTAAAGAATTGTTCCAACTAATTCATATAATTTGGACAACCTGCTAAGAACCTTGTAATATTGATTGCATAATAATTTGTCACTAAAAATTAGTCTTTTATGTGTTTTCTGAACCAACCTAGACTAAATATTTTTAGGGTTTATAAAAATATTATTTGATTATTCTTTGGCATAAAATCTGTTGTGAATCGATATTTAGTAGAGGCCAGCAATGGACGAACTTGGTTCATTATGACCAGATTCATACCCTCACCCCCGAACTCAATCTTTGGTTCATTTTGACCATCTATGGAGTCTAGACGGGAAAATCTACATTTGATAATTTGTCCCTACGGTTTTCCCATATCCAATAAGGTTTATGAGTCTCCCTTTATAGACTTGTTTGCGACTTCTTTCAAAATAATTTTCAATTAAATCTTTTACAATGCGGTAGTCAAATTTAATACGCGATCACACCTCGTAGGCGAAATAAAAACACGCCTACAATTTGAAGCCCCCACTTTGATTGAGGTTCAGGAAACCAATAGTCAAAGTATACGGTGTCGGAACGGAGAACGATTCTAAACACTCTGCAGTTTATAACTGATCTATATACGTCGGTCTCTGCAAAACAAAGTTAGTACACAGGACAATAACTACAAGCAATTTCATTACCTGCAGAAGAGGATGTTAGCAGATAGGTGCAAACAACTCATATAAGCACATAATGATGCAAATGATGCAAACTTAGACTCTCTAAGGATGCATGAGATGTAATGCAAGGATTAGGGTTATGCAAAGCTAAGGGATGACACGTCATGCAAGATCAGGGTTATGCAAGACTATAATGTATGTAATGCAAAGCAAGGCCAGGGTTTTTGCAAGGCTAGGAGATCTAGATATGTAGAGAGATAGAATGATCAGAAATAGAATGATTTTCGAAAATCGTTTTTAGTAAATGATCAGGGTTCGTAAACGAGGCCTGCAGATTACAACTTTTCGGGAGTTTGATTTGGAGGAACCACTACATATAAGAAGCCCACACTTTGGGTGAAATTTTCTTGAATTTGGCATATACTTGATCTGATATTGTAATGTAGTTGATCTGTCTTGAACGTTGAAAGTTGTCACTAGGGATTCTTCTTTGGGAAGTTGATATAGGCAAAGTCAAATATCGCCAGAGACCATGGAATTGTCGGAGAGTCCTTCAGGGACAAGGAAAGTTTGGATTGAAAAATAAAAAGTTTAAATTTATGACTCATATAAATGTAGGTGGGAAAAACGAGGCTAGGTTCGGACTCGAGTCTATGTCGGGATCTAGAAAGAACATACTCCTGAACTCTAGAAAATCAAATCGTTAGACCTTCAATAATCTATTTTATTGAAGCGGTCTGACCTCGAGATGAGGATTCCTACATATCCTTGCGTAATCAGACCATTCGTAGTTCTGGATCTGATTTCTTTTTTTTATTTATCATTTTTTTTGCGCCCTAACTTTTGCCTAGGCCGCCCTTTCGAGTTTTCAACCTAGCAGGCTTGGACATGCCTTTAAAAAGGAGTTAGGGTTGAATATGAAAGGTTGAAAGGTTTAAGACTTGAAGGTTCAATTGGTGGGGCTAAGGTAAAGATCATGGATTTGGATTATATGGGTTAAGGTTTTTGATGGATTGAAGGATTTGAAACAAGGGGTAGAACTTGTGTGCAAGCCCCCAAGCTTGACTTTTCCTTTTGCCTTTGGCTTTTTCTTTTTTGTCATGTGCGTTTCTCTTGCTTTTGTTTTTTTTTTCGCACTTTGAATTTATTCACTTTTTTTATTTTGCTTGGCATTTATTATTTTTTATGTAGTGAGGCTTGCACACAAGTTCGGTTTAGGGTATTGGAAGGTTTGAAGGATATTTGTGGAGCTTTGGTTAATGGAGGGATTATTTGGCTAATAGAGATGATGGAGGGAAGAGAGGAATAACTCCTAATCCAAAGTATGTCCATTTTTTATTTTTATTTTTTTTCAGATCAATTTTTATTACTATTATTATTAGTCAAGTTCATTAGGTGATTTAAGTTTCATCATTGAACTTGAAACATAAATGATAATGAAAGGCCAATGAAAAACTAAAATGAACTGAAAGTCGAAAGGCTATAATAGATGAAGTCCTATAGTGACATAGAGTCGATGGGAAAGGACATAAATGGCTCAGGGTAAGGACTCTCTAACTCATCCTAGAAAACCATAAATAAAAGACTACGCTCTTTTGAATTGTCGATGCACTGCGCAAAAGGGTTACTGGTGATGCTGATTTTCGTTGTAGTAAGCATTAGAAGTCTTTTGTTATCGACCATGTTTTACAGTGCATTTGTAGGATCCAACACTAGATGTCATATGTTCATTGTTCTATTGGAATTCGCAATAAAAATATAGGTTGCACCTTTTGAATTTTCTTTTAGGTGCAGAGTTTAGAGTAGACTCTATGGAAGTGATCGCGCCTCTATTGTGAAGGCGGTAGACCCTATGGAAGTGATTGCGCCTCAACTGTGAAGGCGGTTAAAAGTAATATTAATGACTTTAGATGAAGTCGGGGTGGTGATAGTGCGATTGATGAGCTTTAGAGTTGGCTCACATTTTGTTCCTCCTTTAGGCATTCCTAAGTTATAATCTCTCGACCGGTCATGAACAGAATCGAGTGGACCTCGCTTGTAAGTTTTACGAAATGATTTTTGAAATAAGAACTGGAAATGAGAAATGGGAATGGGAAATGAAGGAATGGAGAAGGAATTAGGAAATGAAAATGGAGATGATTAGAAATGGGTATGATTTTGGACTAGTATGGGCTTGACCATGATGGAGACATGTGCCTAACTAAATGCAAATGCAGACATGGACAGGACTGGACTGGACTAAGCAAGCAGATTGAATGATTGGACTTTGTTGAGTACTAGACTTTGCACTTACAATAAGCAGACTAGACTCAAAGCAGGGTAGACAAATAAAGGTGTGTTTAGACTTAGGGCATGAACTTTTATAGTCCGTAGACTGAACTTTTATAGTCCGGAGACTAACTAGGGTTTACATATATAGGGAAGCTTTATAGACCTAAGGCTGAACTTTTATAGTCCGAAGACTGACTAGGATTTACATACAATGCAAACTAGACCTAGGGAAATTTTATATTCCTAAGACTGAACTTTTATAATCCGAAGACTGACTAGGGTTTACATATAATGCAAACTAGACCTAGGGAAATTTTATAGTCCTAAGACTGATTTTTATAGTCTGAAGACTGACTAGGGTTTATATATAATGCAAACTAGACCTAGGGAAATTTTTATAGTCCTAATACTGACTTTTATAGTCCGAAGACTGACTAGGGTTTACATATAATGCAAACTAGACCTAGGGAAATTTTAATAGTCCTAAGACTGACTTTTATAGTCCGAAACTGACTAGGGTTTACATATAATGCAAACTAGACCTAGGGAAATTTTGTAGTCCTAAGACTAACTTTTATAGTCCAAAGACTGACTAGGGTTTACATATAATGCAAACTAGCCCTAGGGAAATTTTATAGTTCTAAGACTGACTTTTATAGTCCGAAGACTGACTAGGGTTTACATATAATGCAAGCTAGACCTAGGGAAATTTTATAGTCCTAAGAGTGACTTTTATTGTCCGAAGACTGATTAGGGTTTACATATTATGCAGACTAGACCTAGGGAAATTTTTATAGTCCTAAGACTGACTTTTATAGTTCGAAGACTGACTAGGGTTTATATATAATGCAAACTAGACCTAGGGAAATTTTTATAATTCTCAGACTGACTTTTATAGTCCGAAGACTGACTAGGGTTTACATATAATGCAAACTAGACCTAAGGAAATGAAATGGGCCTAAATGGACCTAAGATTTGGATTGAAATGGATTAGGAATAGACTTGGACTATACTTCACATAAAGATGCAAATCAGCTTAGATTTTGAAATGAACTAGACTTATATGGGCCTAAGATCGACTCTAATGCTAGTGAACGTATGGACTCTAATTAGACGGGCCTAGGATGAATGCGAAGTGGACTTTAATGCATATGGGTCTAGAAATGAATGCAAATGAATTAGGTTTGGGATTGGATGTATGAAGGTGTTTTGGACTGGGCTTAGAGTTTTCGAAATTCATTTTTGAAAAGAACCCCTTGTTTTTATCTTTTGTTAGGAAAAGACGATGGATTAATTTTGGAAAGTATTTTTTTTAAATGTCGTGTATGATGATGTTTAGTAAATGCTTTTGAAAAAGAGTAGAATAGAAGAGGGTGTAGGATTGATTTTGAAAAAAATGTAAGTTTTTGAAATAGTTGAATTTATGGTAGGGTAAGATCGACATGGAAGATTAGTTGAACAGCAGGGAGAAAAAGGGAAGAGGTAGACATGCATGACAACTCTAACTCTACAATGACCACTTTAGATGCACTTTTTAGGACAGACTAGACCTTGCATGAAAAAACTGATTTTTTTTTTGAATTAGATGAGACCTTTGATTAGACCATGTACTACGCGAATACAGACAGACAAACATAAGACTGAACATAGGATCGACCATTACAACGACTAAATTGACGAAAAGCGTGCGATGCACAGACTGTGTGCTGCACAGCATTGCTGCACGCGGCGCACAGCCGTGCTTCTGGCGCGGGAGTGGTGCGCCAGGCGCAACTTAATGCGCTTGGCGCACTACTCCCCGACACATTTTTCGGGGATTTAGGCGACCTATTGATCGATTGAAGAATTTTTTATGGTTTATTAGACGCGATCTTAGGAACGACGAATAATAATGACAATTTGACAATATAATAACAGGCAGAAATTGTAATCACGGGCAAATGTCATATAACATGGATGCAAAAGTTCCAACCTAAAGTCAGTTCTATGTTCGAATCTATGGTAAGGATTAGGTTAAGGTTGAAGAGGGTCCACGACTAAGAGATTGATCCCACGCTTCGTACCTTTGCTTTAAAAGGTGGCCACGTGTAAGACGCACTCCAGTTCTCAAGTCAGGAACAAGAGAACAATGCCATGGTTGGGTAGGTTTGCTTATGACTAAGATCCAACACTATCTCTCAGGAAGCTTTTTGGAAGGACAAAGCGCAAACCCGCCAGGGATGACCTCACACATAGAACATGTGCTAATGAGGCAAGGTAGATTGTCCTTATGGTGGCTGAACAATAGTCATGCATATGCAAGAAAATATATTATTCTAAGGCATAAAAAGAGAATGAATCGTATTTTTCAAGTTTCACCCACTCATTTAAAAAAATTAATTTTTTAAAATCCTCCCCAGTGGAGTCGCCAAATTGTAGGCGTGTTTTTATTTCGCCTACGCGTTGTGAGCGCATATTAGATTTGACTACCCCATTGTAAAAGGTTTTATGGAAAATTATTTTGAAAGAAGTCGCCAACAAGTATTTAAAGGGAGACTCATAAACCTAATTGGATATGGGAAAACTATAGGGACAAATTATCCAATGTAGATTTCCCCGTCTAGACTCCATAGATGGTCAAAATGAACCAAAGATTGAGTTCGAGGGTGAGGGTACGAATATGGTCATAATGAACCAAGTTCATCCATTGCTGGCCTCTACTAAATATCGATTCACAACGGATTTTATGCCAAAGAATAATCAAATAATATTTTTATACACCCTAAAAATATTTAGTCTAGGTTGGTTCAGAAAACACATAAAAAGACTAATTTTTAGTGACAAGTTATTATGCAATCAATATTACAAGGTTCCTAGCAGGTTGTCCAAATTATCTGAATTAGTTGGAACAATTCTTTAGGTCTTGATTAGCATAATAACATGTGGGTGATAAAAGCAATAAATCAAGTCAATCATATAATATGCATAGATATGAATAATAATAATATGAATATAAAATAAAGTATGGAAAAGGGATTAGAATGTACAAAGGCACAATTTTTATATTAAAGATCTACATCATGAAAGAAACAGTAAGTAACTTCAATATAAAAATAGAGAATTTATTTAAGGACCCTCAGGATTATACCGTGGCTTGGGTCTGCGAGATTGACAACCTTTGGGACGAGCAATCGTGAAGCCTGAAAATCTACATGTCTGAATGTATGTAGATTTGAATGTGTTTTGCGTTTGAAAGTATGAATTTTGTAGGGAGATTTCGTAGTTCTTAGAGAGGTTCGTAAGATATTCGTAATATAAAAGTCGATTGTTGTGTCTGAAATCCCGTATGAAAAAAACTGTCTTTAATTCGGAAAATCGAAGCCTATTTATATGGAAAACAAATCAGCGCTTCACGCGCCAGGCGCAGGCTGACGTGTCACGCGCATGACGCGACATGCCCAGTACAAATCGTATACGTGGTACGCGATTTGAAAAAGATAAGTTGTGTTTCACACAGAGAGGTGCGCTTAGCGCAGGACTCTATTTGACACATAAGTCTACGTGGCATGACACGTGTGCTCGACACACTGTTATGCGCTAGGCGCTTACGTGGCAGGCCACCTGCGCTGGCGTAGGGCGCTGTGCTCAGCGCAGGGTGGTGCGCTCAGCGCACCGCCTTGCTTTTGACACGTTTTGACAGTTTTTTGATAAAAACGCGTTTTAAATATTTTATTTTATCTTTTAACTCCGAAAATCTGATTTTAAAGGGATAAAATCTAATTTTAACTCTAAAAAATATCTTTGAAAATATTTATTTTATTTAAATAAAACAATTAATTGGCCTTTTCAAAGGATTGGGCACAAAATACAATTAATTATCATGAATAATTAAGTGGGCTTTAAAATAGGACTTCAACACTTTTCGAAATAGTTTTGGGTTGGCTTTTCGGACTGCTCTGCCCTTGGGTCGGACCAATTAAGACCTCGGTATGTTTCATCATTGTGTCCTTAAATGGGGAGACACGTTTATGTGTCTATAGTCATGGACGAAGATCTTGATGATCCGTCAAGGGTTTATCACCATTTTCTAGACGAGGGTTTTTTCAAAAAAGGAAGGCGGCCATGATTGGACGGCTTCCTTCGTCGGTCAATCCTAGTCCAGAGTTTGTTGCTCATTTGGACGGCTTCCTTTAGCAATCAAGGTGCGTTTAAAACACATAATATTAGCTTCGCCTTTTTTGGACGGCTTCCTTAGCAATCAAGGTGCCTTTTTTGTGCAGTAGAATACCCCGACCAACAAGACACCGGTGGGGAAATCTTCTTCGTCTAAGAAGAGGCCTACTATTGTAGGGGATTAGCCCCCGGCCAAGAAGTCCAAGGGCTTTGTGGCCAAAAAGAAAATGAACGGTCATCCATTCTCAAAGCCACCCCGGTCAGCCAACGTACCAGGGACAAGCCTGCCCCTCTTCAAGCAGGTAAATCTTTGAACGTGGACGATTCATCCACCGATGCTCCTGCCTTGGAGGAGAGAAGACCTCTCTCCCCCATTTCTGCTTCCGATCAATTGGACGCAGCTGATCAATTGAGGCCCATCCGGATACGTCTATTGTACTGGTGGATTAGCCGGACGTGGCTGCTAAAGACGGATCGACCTTCAGCAGGGCGGTCGCTCAGCTGGTGGCTCAAATGCCATTATCTATTAGATCCGCGTCTTTATCTTCGGGTGAGTCATACTACCCCAACATAGTTAGGACGCTGCAGATTGGTGGACGTTCAATGAGTTCGTCCAACAGATAACCAGTAGTCTTCCCCATCAAGAGAACTGACTCACCCCCCCCTCCCCTTTTCAAATGAAAACAAAGGATCCGCCTCAGCTTCTGCTACTCTGCCAGTGGACTCAGATGATGAGTCTTCTGCTGCCTTTGCAAAAATGTCAAAAGGCTGAACGAGAGAGGCTCAAGCAGGAGTTGTTCAAATGCTACCTTGAGTCCTACATAAAGGGCTTGAGGGGAGCATCGTCAGGACATGTGGTACATTTTGTTGTCGTCTTTATTTTGGTACTTGTAAGTTTTTATTTTGTAATTCGCCTAATTACTTGTTTGATCTTCGTTATTTCAGCTTCTTGCTCGCACCATTGTAACTGAAGACTGGAGAGAAAGCTTAGGAAGGAGAATAAGCACCTCATCCATCAAGCTACAACGGCAGGGGACAAGGCCATGTATGATTGTCAGCTGCTGGAGACTAAGCATCGTCAATCCCGGGAAGCCTGGGAGAAACGGTCGGCCGAACAGGAATCCAACATCAAGAATTACCTCATCAAGATCAGCGATCTTTATGAGGAGAAGAAGCAATGGCAACTGGCCATGGATACTGTCTCAGCCGAGCTGAAGGAGGAGAGGAATACTGCTCTGGTGGCCGCCGCTCAGCTTAGAAGGGATAACCTCCTTCTAAGTGCCTAGAACGCTCAACTGAAAGAGGAGGCGGTCCAGGCCTTCAAGCACGCCAAGGAGGCCCTTAATGAGGTCATTGAGACGTCCAAGGGCTGGGCCCTCAAGGCCTTTGAGATGCTGGTTGTGCCCGAGGAAGTTCCTCGCTTTGAGCACCGCCTGAATTTTTAGGAGAGCCTCCACAGGGCAATGATGACTGCTGAGGAGCCTCCTACTGTAGGCGTGGATTTTTCATTCCTTTAAAGCCTAGACGCGGTGTGAGCACGTTTATTTGACTACCCCATTGTTAAGGTTTTTATTAAAAATATGTTTTGAAGTCGCCAACAATCCTTTAGAGGACGAATCATAAACCTAATTGGATATTGAAACGGAAGGGACATCTTAGGAATTTATGCAATATAGATTTCCCCATCATGACTCCATAGATGGTCAGGAACCAACAATTGAGTTCGGGGGTGAGGATACTATATAGTCAGGAACTATATTGCCCATTGCTGGCCTCTACTAAATAACGATTCATTACAGATTTTATGCAAAAGAATAATCAAATAACGTTTTAAGCACTCTAAAAATAATTAATCTAGGTTGGTTCAGGAAACACACAAAAAGTTTAATTATTTTAGTGGCAAGTTATTAAGCAAACATATTACAAGGTTCCTAACAGGTTGTCCAAATTATCTGAATTAATTAGAACAGTTCCTTAGGTCTTGTTTAGCAATAATAACATTAGGGTGATAAAAACATGCAGGACAATCATAATAACATGAATATTATATACATAAATAAATAAAAAAGATGTTAGAATTTACAAAGAGACACGATTATCAATTAAAAATCTACATCATGACAAGAAAATGTTAGTAACTTCAATATAATAAAATATAATTATTCAAGGATCCTCAGGATTATACCTACCGGTTTAGATCGAAGAGCGTAACGACCTTCAGGCGAAGCAATCACGGAACCAGGAATATAATATGATCAGGAATAGAAATTGATTCGTAAGATTGACAGTGTTTGAGTGTTTGAGTATTTGGAGAGTCGAAGTGTGTTTCGGAAATATTCGTAAGTTTTTTGTGTGTTAAAATAATAATTCGAAGCCGTATATGATTCGGGAAATCAACCCGTATTTATAGGCAAAAAAATGTGCGCTCCACGCAAGCCCGGCGCCAGGCGCAGGCCTATGTGGCAGACGCAAGGACACGCGTCAGGCACAGATTGGGGCGCCTGACGTGGTCCGTCCAGTTAAAAACCTACACGTGGAAACGCGTTTTCGAAAAGATAAAAAAAAGTATCTTGCGTCTCACACAGGACTTGCGCCAGGCGCAGGACTCTGTGTGAGTCACAAGTACACGTGTCAGGCGCTCATTGGCGCACCTGACGCAATATGGCCAATGCGCTGGATGCACGTGGCACGCTGAGCGCAGCCGCTGCGTCCGGGGCATATTCCAGAATATTTGTTTTTTATTCAACGCGTGATTTTAAGATGCTATTTTTATCCCTAAAAATCCGGAGATCGAATTTTACGGATTGAAAATCTGAATTATGCTCTAAAGATGATCACAAAAGCTTTTATGAAAATATTTATTAAAACAATGAATATTCAATTGGGCTTTTAAAATGGACTTAAAACATTATACAGGTTTAACTTGCAATTAATCATCATGGATAACTAATTGGGCTTTTATTATACTATTTCAAAACACATATGGCCTGGTTGTTCGGACTGCTCTTCCATTAGGTCGTGCCAACTAATACCGCGGTATATTTCATCATTGGACCCCTAAATGGGGAGACACGGTTATGTGTCTACACCTACCTTCCTTGATTCCTCAGACGAAGAGGTGGAGGATGATGAGGAGTCTCCCAGGAACAGCCAAGATACTCCTCCTGCTGAATAGAGTGCCTAACTTTAGGCTTATTTTTCTATGTATCTTGGCTTGTTCGTCGTTGTAACTTAGTCTTCTCTCTTTTCCATAGACTAGTTTGTAACCCTTTTTGACGAGTGTTTAATGAAATGATTTTTATCAATGTTTATCTTTGGTCCAATCATGAAAATACTTGCTGAAGTTTGCTAAGTTAAAGTAGCTCGTCTTCAGATTGTCGTATTAATAAACTTGCCTTACAACTTGGATGACTTTTGAACTTTACTAAAATTAGCATCAAGTATAAAAGAGGCTCGTCCTAAAATCTAGACGACCTTCAAACTTAAATAAGCACAAGTACGAATGGGACTTGTCCTAAACTATTGGACGATCTTCGAACTTCACTCAAATATGTATCAAGTATGAATGAGGCTCAACCTAGGCACTGGACGACCTTGGAACTTTAAATAAGAGCAAGTACGAATGACACTCCTCCTAGACTATTGGACGATCTTTAAACTTCCCTCAAATAATCATTGAGTATAATTGAGGCTCCTCCTATTTCTGGACGACCTTCGAACTTCAATAAGCAAATGATGAGACTCGTCCTAGACTATGGACGATCTTCAATCTTCACTTAAATAAGCATTAAGTATAATTGAGGCTCGTCCTGTTTTATGGACGACCTTCGAACTTAAATAAGCAAAGGATGAGAATCTTCCTAAACTATGGCCGATCTTCAATCCTCACTCAAATAAGCATTAAGTATAATTGAGGCTCGTCCTATTTTCTGGACGACCTTCGAACTTAAATAAGCAAAGGATGAGACTCGTCCTAGACTATGGACGATGTTCAAACTTAAATAAACATCAAACTAGACTCGTCCTAGAAGTTCTAGGGCCTAGTTATTCCCCCTCTTCTTGGGCTTAGTTCATCCTGGCATTTCGGACGAGCTTTGTACCAAGAAGGAGAACGACCATCGTAGGCCGAGCCGCCGTAGAACTTCGCATTTAGGACGAGCTTGGATACGTACGCAGTCTTTGAATTTTGTTGTTTATGGGCTTACCATGTTCTGGTCGGCTTCCTTGAGGAAGCAACGCTCGTCTTGCAGTAGTGATCCCTTACTAGAACATTTACTACTTAGTTGACCTTGCATTTAAAAGTAAGATACCTTTACTAAGGCATACTTATTTCTGGTCGACTTCTTTTTAGGAGACCCTGATGTTTCTCTTACTAGAGATTATCACAATTTGCCGAACCAGATATGTATTCTACCTTTCTTTGGGTTTATTACATTTTGGTCGGTCTCCTTGAGGAAGCAATGTGCTTCAGAAGAATGTTTATCCCTTGTTGTGTTGATTCATTCTTTTAGTTTGTTCTTAGACGCTGTTGTTTTCTTCAATTTTATCTAAGTTAATGTCACTTTTAGGCCACTAGTGGTAAAAATGCCCCAAAGTGAACGACTTTAGTAAAAATAAAGAAACAAAACGGATCTAGGGAGAAAGTAGAAATTGTATTATATGAATTTTGCTTGGCTGAGTACCAAGGTACATGTATACATTTCTAATTCTCTTTTTTGTGTCGTGGCACTTGTTAGGATTACAAACTACTTAGTATTGTTGGCGATTATCTGAATCAGACGTGATACTTCTTCAACGTGTTTGAGTTCCAAGTGCGTTGTATTGGACGTCCATCCATATCTTGGAGACGAAAAATTTCGCTCAGCACTTCCTGGACAATCAGATTAGGCCCTTCCCAATTTGGTGTCAGCTTACCCAACTCCTTAGCTTGTCCAACAACCTCCATCTTCCTCAGAACCAAGTCCCCTACTTTGAGTGGTCGTCTAGCGACTCTCTTGTTAAAGTCCCGAGCCATTCGCAGCTTGTACAATTGCATTCTCAATAGTTCATTGCCCCTGACCTCTGGTACTTGGTCCAAGGCAGTGCGCAAGGCGGCCCAATTGGCTTCTTCTGTGTACAACATGACTCTTAGGGTGGGTTCTTCAATCTCAATGGGCAAGATGGCTTCAATACCATAGACCAACATGAAAGGTGTCTCACCTGTAGAGTTCTTGGCTGTGGTTCTAACGGACCATAACACCAGTTGTAGTTCTTCAACCCATAATCCCTTGGCATTGTCCAACTTCCTTTTGATGCCGTTTGATAGGATCTTGTTGAATGACTCTACTTGCCCATTGGCTTGTGGGTGGGTGACTGCAGCAAAGTGACCCTTGATTTCTCTTTCTACCAACCAATCTTTCAATTTTGGTGTTTCAAACTGTGGACCATTGTCAAAAACGATGGACTGCGGCATGCCGAACCGGGTTATGAGATTCTTCCAAAAGCCCTTGACGTCATTCGTCGTTATACCCTTCATTGCTTTAGCTTCTACCCATTAAGTGAATTAGTCCACAGCCACAATTACAAACTTCTTCTTCCCCGCGGCCATAGGGAAGGGTCCCAGAATGTCCATGCCCCATTTGGCAAAGGGAAGTGGGAACAAGATGGGAGTTAGGTAATTGGACGGCTTCTGATGAAAGTTTTCATGTTTCTGACAACTGTCACACTTTTTGCATAAGCAAGAGCATCTTCTTTTAATGTAGGCCAATAACACCCAATTCTTAAGGCATTTTCTCCCAAGGCTCTTTCCCCTATGTGAGATGCACAAGCTCCTTCATGGAGTTCCTTCAGTACTTCCAGTCCATCTTCCCTGGTAATACACTTCAGAAGAGGACGATTGAATGATTTCTTGTACAGCGTTTCATCCCACATCTCGAACCACTTGTCTATGGCCTTTACGTACTTAGCCTCTATAGGATCTGGAGGTAGTCGGCCTATTTTCTTGAATTCTATAATCGGCTCCATCCAAGCTGCCCCTCGGCTAAGAAACAGGACCTACTCTTGATTAATACTCTTTTTTAACTTCCTAAAATACTGTTCTAGGTGCATCACAGTCAGCTGAGCTGACCAATTTTGAGATAGCATCAGCTTAGTGATTTTCTAACCTTGGTACTTAGTTGAGAACAAATCGCTTAAAGGGCTTAATCTCATCCTTGATCAGACGCTTATATTTGCTCATTGATGCTTCTTTGCATTCAAAATCTTCGTTGACTTGACTGACGACTAAGAGAGAGTCCGATTTGGCCTCAATCTCTAAAGCCCCAGCCGCCTTACACATCTTGATCCAAGCCAGAAGTGCTTCATACTCAGCTTCATTGTTGGATGCCTGGAACTGGAACCTTAGTGCATATTCAAATTTATCTCCTTCTGGAGATTGACAAATGATTCCTGCCCCACATCCATTGGTAGTGGACGATCAATCTACCATGAGTGTCCAATGCTTCCTTCCTTCGGCCGGATCAGATATAGGTTCCACAGTAGGCTGAGTAAGCTCAACTATAAAATCCGCCAGAGCTTACCCCTTGATAGCTTTCCTTGGCTCAAAGGTTATGTCAAACATGTTCTGTTCAACGGCCCACTTCAGCATCCGTCCAGCAGCTTCCATTTTCTATAAAACTTGCTTCAGAGGTTAGTCAGTGTACACTAGTATACTGTGAGCCAAGAAATGAGGTCTCGACTTCCTGCTGGCCATGACCAGTGCCAACCCAAACTTCTCGACCGGGGTGTATCTACACTCCGCGTCCTTGAGTACATGACTTACAAAGTATATAGGGATTTGCACTGACTCCCTTTCAGCCAGTAGAACAGCACTTACGACCTCAGGAGACACAGCCAAGTATACAAACAAATTTTCCCCCTCGGCTGGACTGACCAACCGAGGTAACTAACGAAGATGGTCCTTGACTTGCTGAAGTGCTTGCTCAGCTTCTGCTGTCCATTCAAACTTAGCTTTCTTCTTGATAGTAGTGAAAAAATTATGGCACTTGTCACCTGACTTGGATAAGAATCGTCCAAGAGCTGCCAAGCAGCCCGTCAGACGTTGTACCTCTTTGATCTTGGACGGCGGCTTCATGTCTAGAATGGCTTGGATCTTTTCGGGATTTACTTATATTCCCCCTCTGATCCACTACGAATCCCAAGAACTTCCTAGCCAAGACACCAAAACACATTTTTAGGGATTCAACTTCAACTTGTACTTTTTGAGAGTTTCAAAAGTTTCTCTTAAATCACCAACATGGCCTTCTTCTTGCTGACTCTTTACTATCATGTCATCAATGTATGCTTCTATGTTCCTTCCCAATTGTGGCTGAAAAACCGTGTGATCGGGGGAGGAATACCGTGTTGATCGGTCTTTGGAAGGTGGCTGGGCCATTTGGAGGACAATAGGAAGTCGCATCCTACGCACCAACCCCTACAACCCTTTCTCTGTAATAAAGGATATCTTGTCCTGGTCCTCCGGCCACATGGGGATTTGATGAAATCCTGAATTCGGGTCCATGAAGCTTAACAGGGCATGGCCGGTCGTAGAATCCACCAGACGATCCAAACTAGGCAAAGGATTATGCATTGTAAAGAGAGCTAAACCGTCACCTCGTAGGGACATGATCCTGATGCCAAAGCAGAGGCCCGCGTGGTAAAAAGGGTATGTTTTTTTTTTTTTTTTTTAATTAAAGAATAAAAAGAGGGAGTTAAGGGGGGGGGGGTTTAGAAATAAAAAAAAAAAAAGAGATGTTTTGTTTTAAGTTTTTTTTTGGGGGGTCTGCGTTGTTCTCTTCCTGTGTTGGCGTTTGTCTTGCGTTCCCTGCTGGGCCTCGGTTCCACTCCGCTAAATGGTCTTGGAGTCTTGATCGTTACTGCACTATTCTCCCCTTGATTGCCCGCTTGTCTGCCTTTTTCCCTTTTTTCCCTGGCCCTTCTTTAAACCGACCTGGGGTACACACTTATCGAAAACTCACTTGTGGGTGTTTTGTTGAACCTTAATTACGACAATCTCATGTGCCAGACATTAAGGCTTTGGTACCATAACCACATTGGCTATCCAGTCTGGATAATAAGTCTCTGTGATGAACAGAGATTCCAACAACTTCTGAACTTCTTGGTCAACCGCCTGATTTCTGGCCGGCCCTAAATGCCTCTTCTTGTGAAGAACAAGTTTTAAACTTAGATCAACATTCAGCCAGTGGACGACTATGTCTGGATCAATTCTAGGCATCTCTTCAACACTATAGGCAAACACATCCTGAAACTCCTTGAGCAAATTTATCAAAATGCCCCTTAACTCAGGGTTAAGAGAAGATCCAATCTTCAAAGTCCTTTTTGGACAAGCATCATCCAAACAAATGTCTTCTAAAACCTCTACAAGCTCTGGACGTTCAAGTGCCACGCCCATGATGGCCATTTCTTCTCCAGACGAGGGTGGTTCTTCTTTAATGAGCACATACTTTCATTTCTTGCTGGGAAGGTTTTTAGACATTTTCCTTGAGGGAGCAACCTGCATCTGGGGACTTCCAATCGTCATTCTCAGAGAGGCCACTTGGTCTTTTACAATCTCGGTCGTTTTCCCTTCGCCAGCGACCTTCGTCTGGTCTTGCTTTTCTGCTTTTCAAGATGATGGTTTCAAAGTGGTTAGGTAACATTCTTAAGCCGCCTGCTGGTCTCCATACAATGAGCCAATTTGACTACCATCACATTCAAACTTCATAAGCATCAAGTGAGTAACTATCACTGCCTTAACATGATTCAGAGTTGGTCTTCCAAGAATGACATTATAAGCCGTCAAGTCTCGGACGACCAAGAACTTGATGAACAAAGTTCGGGAGGCATCCTTCTCTCCAATTCGGACGGGCAAAGTAACTATCCCCATAGGGTGAATAATTTCTCCCGCAAATTAAATGATTGGATGGTGGACAGGAACTAAGTTCTACTCATCAAACTTCAATCTAGACAAGCAATTTGCACTAATGATGTCTATTGAGCTTCCGGTGTCAATCAATATTCTTCTTACTCTCAAGTTTGCTATCTTCATCTCCACAACCAAGGGGCCATCATGAGGGATTTTCAGCTTCCCCCGATCTTGTACACTGACTACTACTTTTGGAAAGGGCTCGACCTTTGTCTGATCAGTTAACAAAATTTGGCCGAGCTCCCTGAGATAGTTTTTGTGCCCCCTATTGGTTGGTCCTCGAGCGGCAAATCCTCATGAGATAACAAGAACAACATCCTCGTCAGTGCTCTCACTTTCCTTCTTCATGCTCTGACGATCATCCTTCCTCTGAAACTTCCTTCTTCCTTGGGATAATTATGAGTTCATCTTTCCTTTTCGGGCTAGATCCTCCAATGCCCTCTTAAGGTGTTTACATTTATTAGTCTCATGACCATACTTTTTATGGAAATGACAATAGTTGTTCTTGTCCCTGTTCCTGTAAGGGGTCTTCATTTCAGCTGGAGCCTTTAACTCATATTGATCCTTTATCTCCATAAGAATGGAGTATTGGTCTTTGCTAAATTATATGGGATCAGCTGAAAATTCAGATTCTTTCCTTTTTCCTCGCCTGGACATAGTGGTTGTGGAGGTTATAGCCCAAGTCTCAGCCTTTTTAGGATTGCTCTTTTTAGCCTGAGCTACCTCTTCGGCATCTTGGACTCAGGATGCTTGGCCTCAGCACAAACTTCCGTGGCATGTATGAATGCATCAGCTTCCTTCAATGCTTCTGCAAGAGTGGTGATTTTCTTCTTAACAAGATCAAACTTAAAACTCCCTGGTCTCAACCCCCTGATGAAGGCGTCGAAGGCCACACCAGCATTGAGATCTTATATCTGCAAGGGTTCTAGATTGAATCTCTTAACAAAAACTTCTAAGGGCCTCTTTTGGTCCTTGGACGACCTTGCCCAAGTGCATGCTTGTCTTCTGTTCTTGCCGATTGGCTACAAAGTCACTAGTGAATAGATAACTGAGTTTAGTGAAATTATTGACTGAATTAGGGGGGAGATTGTTATACCACTTATGAGCTACTCCCTTCAGAGTAGCCCGAAAGTTCTTACACCAAGTAGCATCATCTATAGCTTGGACGTACATCTGATGCTTATAAGCGGAGAGATGATCATCTGGATCAGTTGTTTCATCAAACGACTCTATGGTAGAGAGTTTAACCTTTGGGAAGGGGGGGCGCCTCCATGATCGTGGCCAAGAAAGGGGTTGGCCAGTTGATTCGGAGGGCTCCCAGTTGTCCCTCAATGGGTATGAACTCCTTACGATACTCCTTCAACACGGGATTAGATGAAGTGTTTGCAGGGGCTGGACGCCGATAAACCATTGGTTGCACCACCGTTTTCTCTTGCCTTCAGTTCTGGATGGTAACCTCAAAGGGGGATCTCTCAAATATGGTGTAGACCCTATGGCCGACAGTTGTAATGCAGCAACTTTCTTTGCTTCCAAGTATTCCCTGTCATCTGTTTCCATCCTACGTCCATTTGAATGAACATGATCCTAGGTCCTGACCACTAGGTTCCAGTCCATCTTCCTTCGCTGCTCACTACCTTCTGGTTGTTTTTCTCTGGCTGTTCTCCTAGAGGGTTCCTGAAGAACAAGTCGAGTTGGACCTGGACGATTCTCCTGGGAACGCCCCCTAAGAGGAACTGGATTGTTAGCCGCTGTATCTGGATTAACTTGGAAAAATAACATATTGCTCTTGATCTATTCCTGGACGACTGCTGTTATCTTAATCTGAAAGTCATTCAGGACGTTCTCCAAGTGAGCAGTAGTCACTGAACGTTCAAGATTTTCCTGAATAACAGGTTCACGGCTCTGACCAAGGACATTAATGATGGACGGAGGTCTATCCCTCCCTCGAGGTGGTCTCTCATCATCTACGGTATCTTCTACTCGAATATGAAAACTTTGATTTCTTGCCACATTGGACGAGTGACAATCAGTCATCGTTGCGTCTCCCCACAGACGGCGCCAAATGTTTAGTCTCCTTGGCTGCCAAGTAAACTATTATCCCTCAAGATGTTCTTCTTTAGAGACTTGTGCAACGATGTCCAAATCTGGTATTCCGAACCTGAGCTTCGTTCTAAACCTGCAGAAAAAGGGACCCACCTTGGAGGTTTGGGTGGTGGTTCCCCCTCCGAAACTTAAGTCAAGTATTAGGAGTAAAAAGGTAAAAGTAGAGATAGAGAGAGAATTTGAGAGAGAATATGGACAAAATAAGGGCACACTGTTCAAAAAGTTACCTTTCTCCTGATTTCAAGGGGAGTATTTATAGTGTTTGGGATCTGATTGTTGCCTTTTAAGGGTACCCTAAATTAAGGGCACCTGATTGGCTAAGCAATCAGAACGTGACACGTGGCATGCTATGATTGGGAGTTGATTATCAACCAATCACATGCAGCCTTTTCTTTGGATTTAGGCCCTGGATATTATTCAGGCCATAAAGTGGGCTTTGATTCCTTTTTAGTAGAAAACCTAAGGTTTTTATCATTTGGTCACTCCTTTTCATAGGACACGTGGATGGTCCTGATGGATCCAGATGTCTCAAGGAGAACCGTTGGATATTTTAGGCTACAACACCTACGGTTTCCCAATATTCAATTAGGTTTATGAGTCTTCATTTAAAGACTTATTGGGTTACTTCAAAACGTTTTCAATAAAACCTTTACAATGAGATAGTCAAATACGTACTTACACCGCGTAGGCGAGTGAAAGCACGCCTACGAGTAGTATATGATAACTTTAAGCTTTACTTATTTAACTCTCTTTAAAAAAAAAATTGTAAAAAAGAAATATTTTTTTTAAACAGGCTGGGCGGGTCGGGCTTGACCCTCCCATCAAATAATATACTAGTAGTATATATTAAAAGAACGTTGTCTAAACCCGCTTTATTAACGGGCCGAGCAGGCTGGGCCTAGTGGATTTTCCCGTCCATGATGAGCTCTACAGAATACGCAAATTTGAATGGTAGCTGACTCGCTGTTCTAGACAATGCATTTCAAAAAAAAAAAAAAACTACTAAGCCTTAGCTAGGAGTGCTCACTGAGTAAAGTCAAAAGAAGGTTTCTAACGTTCAAATTCAAAATTTAAATATAATTTGCTAATCCACCGGAGCTGTGACCTTGCATCAAGACGTTATTGTCCTAATGTTTTAAAAAACACAACTTTTCATTGGATTGTGACATGCATTAGATGACCCACAGTCCCACACACTTCACAGCATTTAACATTTGAATAGAGAGAGAGACGGACAGACGGTGTGTCATGCATAGAAGGAAGGTACACGCTCCATTTAATGACCAAAATCCAAACAAAGCCTTAGCCTTATATTTTTTTCCTCCTCTTTTTCCTCTCTTCTCGTGAAAAGCAGACAAACCAAACAAACCCTTTCAAAACCAATTTCACCGCTTAAATTCAAAACCCAAAACCCCTCATTCTTTCATTTATATTCCCCTTCAATTCTTCTCTTCTGACTTAACAAAAAAAATACCCCAAAGGGAAGACAGAAATCCCTAATTTCGGAAATGGCGACGCAAAGAAGTAATCGGAGATGTCTGGCTTCGTTGGTTCCAAGTTCAACCGTGGGTAATTCTTCTTCAAAGCGTCATCCGGCGTCGGAAAACGGATACGCAAATGTCATTTCGATTCCCAACAACAGGAAACGACCTCCTCTTTCTAACTTGACCAATCAGAGCCGTTCCTCTGTTTCTCTTCCCACTCTCGTATGCCTTCTTTCTTTTTCCTTTAAAAATTAAAATCTTGCATGATCACTCTTTCTTTATTTTTCCACCAACATTGTAATTTAGATACATGAATTATATTGTTCATATATTCACGATTTTCATAAGTGTTTTTTTCCCCTTAATTTTGGTTCGCTTAGGGTTTATTGTGAGTCCCACTTAAATAACAGTAAATGAAGATATAATTTTCAGTTTTTCTTGTTAAATCTGTGTAAGAATACAAAAATTAAGTAATTTAAGAATAAAATGTTACATTAATCCTGAACAAAGCCTCAAGAGCAATACAATGTAGGATACTACATTCCGTTCTTTATTAATCGTGACCTTTCCCATTTATGAAAGTTACTATTTATCACACACACACACACACACACACACACACACATATACACACACACACACATATATATATATATATATATATATATATATATATATATATATATATATATTACATACGATTAGTAAAGAACGGCGAATATATATGTATCTAGTAATACGATATCTGAAAAACAATCAAGAGTAGGGACTCTAATTGTGGATTTTTTGAATCTTGTTTAATGCCAATGTTGTGAATGTATGGTTTTGTAAGGAAAAATAAGTGTTACACATTATTTCAAAAGTATAATTTTGTTGATTAAAGCCTTAACTTATGTTAAGATGCAACCATGATTTATTTTCTGATGTGAAAATATGTATATATGCATTTTTTGTTACTAAGGTTGCACATGAATGCATTGATCAGAATAAGGAAGCCTATCTAACAAATATCAGGCAAAAGTATAACAGTCTTGTGCCAGTTTGTTCCAATTGTCGAAAACTAGATATGTATGATAGGACCGTTTTATAACCACCAATTCGATTCAATAATTATTGCTGGTTAAGGTGCTCTGTCCTTTTTTTTTCCCCAATCTGACAAGTGATAAAGAAGTTAGGATATGTGTTGGTGATAAATTGATAAGTGATGTAATTTCATATGTGAAGGTACCATGTGTTACTACTAAAAACATAAAGGCTAAGAAGGGATGTGAGACCCGTTTCAACACTGCTAAAATTCCGGGGAATAATCAGCCGCCCTTGCTGATAAAAAAACCCAATGATGTGGCTCCATCAAAGATATCTTTGCCCAGAAGTGATGCTGTGGCAGTCTATAGGGCTACTTCGTCGAAAGTCGCTACTGCCAGTGTTCCTAGAGCTCCTACTAGGATGGATGTTTCTCCAAGTCCATCAGATGCAGATTCTATGTCTATGGAAGACTCAATATCAACATGTGATTCATTGAAGAGTCCAGAAATTGAATACTTGGATGAGAGCGAAATCACAACACTTAGTTCCATCCAAAGAAAAACATCCCAAAACCTTAACATTGATGAACAAGTGGAAATTGCAGGTTAATCATATAACATTCAGTTGCTATTTCTTGCTATAACCACTTATAATTGCTATGCAGAGTTTTGGTGACTATGTTATCTTTCACAGTTAATAAATAAATAAAAAGATAGTACTTAGACGCGCATAAGGGTTCTGTATAGTTGGTACGTTGATTGTGATAACTTTGTCCAACTGTCTTGGATTCCAATGTTCAATGTTCTCTTGGCAGGGAATTACTGCAAGAGAGAAGTACTTTCAGAAATGGAAGTTGACGAAGTTGTTGATGTTGATGACAAGTACATGGATCCCCAGTTTTGTTCAACAATAGCCTGTGATATCTACAAGCATTTGCGTGAATCCGAGGTTTGACATTTCTCGATCTTATGTTAGCCTATGCCTTGCAGATCTTAGTCTTTTCTCTGCTCCTTTTCCTGTTGACCACTCCAGCTCCATGTTTCTTTTTCTGCTATTGTATGAGCTCATCTCTTTTCCTTGTAATCTCACTTTCCATGTTCCTGTGATTTTTTTTTTCAGACATTAAAAAGACCTTCAACAGACTTCCTAGACAAGATTCAGAAAGATATAAATGCCAGCATGCGTTCCATACTTGTTGACTGGCTTGTAGAGGTAGCTTGTAGTAAACTTACCTGAAATTTCGAACTTTGTGAATTTTTTTGGCTCAAACTATTGTCTATTTTCTCAATGAAATTCAATTTAGATGTCAGAGTTACGTTTGACAGTTCAAGTACATCTTAGAGTAAGCCAGTTCGAGTTCTCAGTTCTCTGAAGCTAGTCTTCTTGTAATTATTATTGAAGGTTGCTGAAGAATACAGGCTAGTTCCGGACACACTCTATATGACAGTCAACTACATCGACAGATATCTTTCTGGCAATGCTATAAATCGGCAACGTTTGCAGCTGCTAGGTGTGGCATGCATGATGATTGCAGCGTAAGTTACTGTATTTTCGGCTATGCCCTTCACCTTCTGTTTGCATCTCCAAGATAATCTCGAATAAAATTGCTTAAGAAAATTATTGGATGGCTTTCTGCAGAAAATATGAAGAGATATGCGCACCTCAGGTTGAGGAGTTCTGTTACATTACTGACAACACATACTTAAAGGAGGAGGTTTGGGATCAGACATAATGTTTTCCACTTGTTTCAACAAATTATGAGGAATACCTTAAATTGCATGACTAAAAAGTGCACTTGTCTTTGTAAAGGTTTTGGAAATGGAGGCTGCGGTGCTGAGCTTATTGAAGTTCGAAATGACTGCCCCAACTACAAAATGTTTCTTAAGGTAAACAAGGATATCACTTGATGGACTGTATGAGTTTCTGTTTTTTTCGTCGTCGCTAATGTGTTATTTCATTTACTTTACTGTACATCAGGCGATTTATCCGTGCTGCTCAAGTGATGAGCGAGGTATGTGTTGTATTAGTCGTTTCACTTATTTGGTTGTACCCAAAATATAAAATAACTTGGCATACTATTTTTCAAACTTCTCTACAAGTATTTCATAAGTAGCTTACGTGCTTCCTTTTCTCACTTTTGATTGCTGTTTTCCCTGTATAGGTTCCATCAATGCAGTTAGAGTGCTTGTCAAACTATGTAGCTGAATTATCTCTTTTGGATTACAGCATGCTTCAGTATGCCCCATCCCTGACTGCCGCTTCAGCAGTTTTTTTGGCCAAGTTCATACTTAGCCCGTCTCAAAAACCTTGGGTATGTGGTCATAGGATCATGATTGGCAGTTAATTCCCGTCGAGAATCCTAGGCTAATATTATGAGTTTCTTGATTGAATAATTACAGAACTCTACTCTGCTACATTACACGCTGTATGAGCCTTGTGATTTACATGACTGCGTGAAAGCTCTTCATCAGCTTTGCTTGAGTAGCCACAGCTCTAGTTTGCCAGCAATCAGAGAGAAGTACAGTCAGCATAAGGTAAAAACCTCTCCATCTCTAACTTATATTCATTTTCATTTTGAGGATCTAATTCCTACCTAATGGTTTGGCTATAGCCACAGAATTCGACCCTAATCACAATGCATATTAGCTTAAACTGCACCAAAGTTTGCAGTCAGGATATGTCTACTTAGATGTGCTGTCTATTCTGGAAGATGAATGTGTCACTCCATAAAACGCTTAATGGTTTTCCTGAATTTTTCAGTAGTATTATAACATGGTAGATGGTAAAGAATAGTTTGTACATTTGCGTATTACTTTGTTGTCCTGGATAGTAAAAACTGATGTTCCTTTGTTTTATCAGTACAAATTTGTGGCGAAGAAGTGCTGCCCTCCTACAATACCCTCAGAGTACTTCCACAGTACCAGCAGTTGAAGAAGAATTGATTCCACAGCTCCTGGGAACATGATTCTTTCATTTCTCGAAATCCGCACTTGGTAGGCTGTCGTCTTGCCGTCCCATGTCATCTTATTTCATCCTTGCAATCAATAGAGAAGTTGTATAAAATCCTTTTTCAGCAACTCTCTTTCCCTTCCCACTGATTCTCCTCTCTCTATCTGAGCATGCTTGTATATCTGTATGGAGTTGGAAGGCAAAAAATCAATTTAGTCGTCAAACCTTATTCTCTAAAAAGAATCTTAAAGGTGGAGAATAAGATACCAATCGACCATATCTAAAATACCTAATGTCTAGTTACCAAAGTACGGGTCACAACAACTGGTCCTTAGTAGCAGTCACCAAAATGCTTATTTGCATTATCAAAGAATACTTTGACCTATAATACATAAGGTTGTTTGGTGTATTGCTTCTCCCATTATTTGCTGGGTGAAAAAGTGGATCTGATAATTAAGAATCTGTTCCCATTCAGTAAGGATGGATGATCTGAAATTGTTACGTGTTGCTTTAAAGAGATAAAATATTCTAGCATCTCCAATTTTATAAAAGCCGGATCAGAACACTTCTTTTTGTTTTATATAACTACATATCTTTGGTTAGACCTCTCTCACAAATTTGGAAAGTAGGAGAATATATAAAATAATTCCTTCATTCTAAAATGAGTTCAAGATGGAGGCACAACAACTAAATAGAAAAAATATATCAAAAGAGATAACGAGGGGCACGTGTGACGAAGAGAGAAATAAAAAAAAAGGGAACCTACGTGATAAATAAAATGATAAGTGTAACAAAGGAAGTAAAAAAAAACTCTAATATCTAGCATCATCTGAAATATAGTTTGACAATTATGTCCCTGCCCTTCTCAAATGTTACATATTTTTAAACTATCGACTCCTGAATTTGCATGTCATCATTCGATTACGAGGTTACACATTCTAATTGTGATTGAATGTCAACTTATCACATTATCAAATGACTCCAGATTTGACCCGTGTCCAACAGCTAGTTGCATATCACCTGTCTCAAACGCTTTTATCTGCTACTTTATTGGTGAAGTGACATTTCTCTAAAAATAATACTACATTTTAGTAAGCTAAACTCTTGACTATTTACTTCATTGTCATAATCTTACCACCATGTTTGTAACAAATTTCCAATGCCAACTACTAAATCCTTCCCACCATGTGACTAGGGACATTATATACTAGTCGTATATGCACGTGATGCGTGCGTCATCAACCATATGTACGAATGCACATATATTTTTTTTTATCTAAAATTGTTTTGGTAGAGATGTAAATTATTGAGGTTATCTTGTAGATGTTATTATCTTTTTAAATTGAAGGTGACCGATTTTTAACTGAACCGTCACTGAAAAATTTGGTCGATGATTTAATAATTCATTGTCAGCAGCTTTAGGCCCTGTTTGGCAAAACTAGCGGTTCCAGTAGCTGTAGCGGTTGAGGGTAGCTGTTAGCGATTAGTGTTTAAAGTAGTTGTTTAATTAGAAGTGTTTGGCAAAAATTAGCTGTTGAAATTGTAAAAGATAATAAATGACATTTATTCAAATATGAAATGAACTACAACAATTTCATTAGTTAGTTCAATAGTTAAATTCAATATTTATTTTTCAAACATCTTATAGAGATAAGGAGTATACCACTTTTTAACTACTCAAAGAAACGTATAAATTTAAGATAATATTCAACTCTCAAAAAATTAATATATTACCTATTTCAACTGAAATGCTTGTGGACTTTGGAGTATAAAATATTGTGAAATATTAGTTATATCTTCTCTTTAAAATAAATATTTAAATCATATCTCTACTATTGTAAAGGAAAAATAATGGATTGCCATAAAAAAGAAATTTATAAACAGAAAAAGAAAAAATAAACTAAAAATATTGGCTAACAATTCTATCTTATACTATTATATATTTATTCGCTAGACCGCTACCTATAAATCTCAAACGTTACTTGTATTTATGTTCTATAAAAGCTACCCATAATCTACTCTAACCGCTACCCGCTACTACAACCACTACCTTACCAAACACTCATATAATTATTGTAAGTAGCGTTTTGATCTTGTCCAACCGCTACCCGCTACCTAAAACGCTAGTGCCAAACAGAGCCTTAGTATAGTTCTTTAACGATTGTAAATGTTAATAAACCATATTGTTTGAACTTTGTAAATGCGAAGTATTATGTTGTTAGGATATATCGCTAACTTTTTTTTGATTGAAGATTCTAATTAATTTTGTGAATTGATTGTGTCAATTTATTTTGTCAAGTTATTAATGGTGATTGCATATTCCATTTTTGACTTATTCCATATGGCAAGTTTCATTGATTCTCATTTTTTATTTTTTTATAAAAAGAAAACGTTGTTTTAATTTATTAGAGGTTATTCTAGTCATTTCAAAGAAGGACACCACACCTCCTCCCTTAGCTTATATAATAGAGATAGAAAATACGAATTTCTCACCAAATGCCCCTAGTTCTTAGGAAATTCACCGCATACCCCAAGTTTTAGTGTAATTCATCATATACCCTCTATGCTTCTAAAAATACCATATACTCCTGAATTTTCACAAATTGCTACTCATAATTGTCTTTCACGGGTTTAATGTGCTTTTGTAACCAATACAACGGGTACAAATTAAGTGCCACGAAAGAGCAAATTATGTTGTAGACTCTTGATTGCAAATTTTCTCCTACATCTCCAAAATCTATTTGCGGCTCTTATGTATAACAGATGATAGAGTGAAGATATTGTTTTGAGTTTGAATTCATGAGCAAAGCAAAATATAATCACAAAAGAGGGCTAAGAAGTTGTAATTGTATTTAAGTATAAAAATCCAACAAAGAGGCAACGACTTATTTTCAAATTGAAAAACTAGCCAGGATAATGATGTATAATTAATAAAGACAAGGGTATATTGTATATTAACTTAATATAGGGGTATATGATGGATACATGTGTACATTTTGCACTAACAGATAACACTAACGTTAAGTTGACGATAAGAACAATTAGATGTATTTGTGAAAATCTTAAAGGTATATGGTATATATGGTGGATTTTCTAAATAAAAGTAGCAGATATTTGGTGAAAATTCCATAGAAATAAATATTACAATTAATACTCCCTCAATGGAAAGACAAGCCATAAACAAGTTCGAAACAAATGTGGTATAGAAACATATGAGATATGACATTAATTGTTCTGAAGTAGTGAAATGCAACACACAAACATTCTAGTAAGCCGTTTAGGAGAGTTTTGGGCCTATACAAAATGAATTTTATTGAATTCTCATCACTAGATTTATTAGACAAAGTTATATAGTTAACTATATTTCAACCACACATGATATATATAAATACAAAAAAGCATACTTACTAGATTTGCATAAGAACACTGGAGAAACATGATGGTACATGGGTAATAACCTTTTACTTTGGTATCAATGTGAAAAGCATGAATTCATTTTAAATGATAAAGACTAACTCTATATATATTACTTTATTTAGATACCAAATAGATATATTGTTTTATAAGGTGATAAAGCACAAAGTTTAAATTTTTTTTATAAAGTTCACCATTTCATGAAGAAAATCTTATTTACTATTTTAAAATACCATATATGTAGCATTTTAAGCTCTATGAATGTAGTTTCATACAATGTTGCTTGTCGTCCCACAAAAAAGTAGGTTATCTTACGCCTTGTTCTTTGGAGCTTTAATTCAGGACATTTTAATATTTCAATAAAAATAATTTCAGTTCAGCAAATTCAATTTCAGTTTAGCAACGTCGGCATCTGTTCAGATTAGTTTAGCAAAATTAATTTCACTTCAACAAATTTAATTTGAGCACATCAAATATTAGAATCTCATTATAATTAATATTATTAGTATTAGTTTTATTATAATAATTATTAATATTAAGTAATACTTCCTTTGTTTCTTTTTACTTGCAACCGTTAGACTTTCACGCTTGCCAATGCATAACTTCAACTATTAATGTTTTAAATTACTGATAAGTAAAAATTAGGAAAAGTAGATATTCGGTAAATATACATTGAGACGAATATAACCAGATCCCACATGAAAATGTTTTTCCTTAACTACAAATCAGCCTAGATACACTAAGTAGAGTTGGTGAATAATGTAAAGTCAAACCATTGCAAGTAAAAAGAAACAAAGGAAGTAATATTATTATTATTATTATTATTATTGTTGTTGTTGTTGTTGTTGTTGTTGTTGTTGTTGTTGTTGTTGTTGGGAAGTAATATTATTATTGTTGTTGTTTGGGCAGGCGGTTTAGTCGTATGCACCTATCTAAAAATAAATTTCTCCTACTCTCTTTTACAATTAAATGTAGAAGGGAAGTAAGGTTCGTATCCACAGGGAAATAGGGACAAGTTAAATATTTAGCGTGAATCAGTACCTAGATTAAGCTAAGGGTCGAGTAACCAATTCAGGGGGGTTTTTAAATGAGTTATGAATAAACTAAAATTAACTAGCAAATAAATAAAATGAGAAATCAATAATGGAAAGATCTTGAATCCGATTAACATCCACTTCAATTTAATTATCGATCATTGAACCTCAACTCTAAATATTTCCATAATTATCTATTGTTGAGAATTAATCTCGTATTCTTAGTTGAATAGCACGATCAACGTGACTATAAAACCCTAACTAAATGATAACCTAGTCCGATCAATGTCTAAGTTCAATCTAATAGCAGCAATAAACACAAAGAACCAATAGACCTGCTAATGTCATACACGCAATAAACATTCAACAGTTGATTAAATTTCCCCAAGAAATAACCAAGATGATCTGCATCTAAGTTACTCCTTAGTTTGCTACAAATAGATAAAAGAATAAAACAATCCGATTCTATCCTTAAATCTAGCATTAGATTAATTACACAATCAAACTAGTAATGTTCCTAGCATAATTATGCAAAAATCATAAAGTATAATCATATAAATTAAACCATAATCAAAGAAAATAGATAGAGAGAAAAGATCTCACAATAATGGTTGAAGCTTCATGTTAATCTTCTTCAAGAACAATTCAAGCTACAATCCGATAGCATAAACCAAATCCAACATTGAAATCTCTAACAAAACTAAGAAAACTAAGAAAAATAACAAGAGTGAGGAAGGAGAATTAAGAGAGGAGTTTTTTTTCTCTCTCCTCCATTTCGGCTCTGCTCCTCCCTGCCCCAAAATATTAGGTTTAGGAAGCTTTTAAACCACGCACAAAATGTCGGCCACGAACCGACTCAACAGTCGTGAGGTGTGAGACTGGTCGCTGATGATTGGTTTATATGCTTGATTTATGCTTGGTTTTTAATAGTTTTTGTGATAGTTTTTAGGCTAATTTAGGCTAAGTTTATTCCTTTTCTTTCTTTTTGTGCATTTTCCCTCCTATGCGCTCTTTCTTTGGGTGTTTGTTTTTATCTCAGGATTGGGAGCAAGCTTGGACGATCTATGCACAAGCCCGAGGACTAAGCACCGAAGAAATGGAGCACCAAAGGGCTCGAAAGAGGAGAAGAAGGATAGGAAGGCGCTGACCCGAAGGCCCGGGTCAGCCCAGGCAGCATTCACAGCTCTCCCCTACCAGTGGACCCGCCCGGGTCTATTAACCCGAGGACCCGGTCTATTAACCCGAGGACCCGGGTCTGCTGACCCGAGGGCTCGGGTTCACAGACCCGCCCGGGTCGCTTGTTTTGAGGAACCTCCATGATTCCTGATCAGTTGACCCGCCCGGGTCTGGTGACCCGAGGGCTCGGTTCAGGCCACCCGAGTGCTCGGGTCATGTCACATGCCCGAGTCGGGTCATTTTTCAGGAAACGGTTTTGCGACTTCTTTTTTAATGCGGGGGCTGTTTTGTAATTTTCTATTTATTTCTTATGACTATATAAGAGGGACTCCTCTTATTTAACTTAGGTACTTTTTAATTAGAGATTAGAGAGAGATTAGATCTTGTTTTAGCATTCAAGTTTAGAACAAAACCCTAGGATAGAGAAAAGTGGAAGTTTGAAGCTTTTGGATCTTTATTCTTCATTTATGAAAGCTTAAAGTTGGTAATCTTTGTTTAGTTTCTTCTTTTCTTCCATTATTCTTGCTTATTTCAAGATTCGTTTGTTTAGATCTTGCTTTGTTAGTTGATTATTTGCATTTTTCTCTTTTTCCTCCATGGTTATGGTGATGAAGTTATTTCAAGCTTTGTTTTGTTTTATTTCCATAATGTATGAGTAGTTTCTTACTAGGGGAATGGATGATGTAACCTTCATTTATTCTTTGAATCTTATATCTAAGTTAGGGGGTTAACTTTTGGGGTTGAACTTGTTGATCAAACTTGTTTTACTTGGTTTGTTGGGTGTTTGATCACCACTTAATTTGCATATTTGAAATTCCTAGTGAAGGATTGAGAGATGAAGCTAGGAATAAACTAAGTTTGGTTGCTAGACTAGGATCTCCATGAAATTAGGCATTTTCTAGTTTAGGGAGGCTTTATTAATCATGTTGTGCTTGATTTGGCTAGATTGGTTGCTCATGCCATGAGAATAGGTCATGAGTGACTAATCAAGCTCCTCTAATTAGCTCGAGAGATTAATTAGAGTTCATATGTGCGTGATTTTCCCCTTGTGATCCCCCATATGTTTTCCCCTTGGTTTTGATTGTTGGATTCTTGGATTGAATGTTGGTGAATTCCCTAATCCCCTAATTCTTTTACCCTTATTTTATCTCCTTTACTTGCTTGTTTATTTACTTTGCAAATTTCCTAGTTTATTTAGATTTTAGAATCATTGTTGAACTTTCAAAACCCCAAAATTTGATTTAGCTCATTGTAGTTAGCTAATTAACTCTTGATTTAACCCTACTTGTGGATTCGACCCTATACTTCTCCTATATTGGGTAAATTAGGTTATTTGGCGAGTATACAATGACCGGTCAAATTTTGGGGCCATTGCCGGGGAAGTAGCGGTTAACATTTAGCTAATTGGTTAATTTTGAGATTAAATTGTCTTTTTCTTTATTTTGGTGTGTTTACCTCTTGGTTGTTTTTACTAATATTCTCCTTAGCTTTGCTGGTTGCATGTCACGGAGATTGAGGGGCGATCCAACCATCCCCATCGATCATAACCTTGAAAATACATTGAGGCAATTAAGGAGAATCTTTAGGGAATCTACGGTCCAATCATCGATCGTCGAACAATCGGGTTTTGAACAAGAGTCGTCTATCTCCACTACTTCTAGCACTATGGGGGATGATGCTCCTAGAGCATTACGGGATTTTGGGCATCCTAAGGCATTTGGACTCAAAAGTAGTATTCGCCGCCCAACTACTACCGCCAACTTCGAATTTTCTCCGCATTTGATTCGCATGATCAAACAAAAGCCCTATGGGGGTATGACTCATGAGTGTCCTCTTGAGCATTTGGTTAATTTCTTGGAGCTATGTGCCATGGTGAAGCAAAACAATGTGAGTCAAGAATTTGTGAGGCTCAACCTATTTTACTTCTCTCTTGTGGGCAAGGCTAAGAAATGGTTGCAATCCGTTCAGGAAGACTCTTTGAAAACTTGGGCACAGGTTACCACGGCTTTTGTGAACGAATTCTATTTTCAAGAGAAGACCTCCGAAGCTAGGAGGAATATAGCTAATTTTTCTCAAGAGGAGGATGAGACATTATATGGAGCTTGGGATAGGTTTAAGGACCTTCGAAGATCTTGTCCTCACCATAGGTATAGTCAATGGATGATTATGCGAAGCTTTTATGATGGTCTTCTTCCTATGACCCGTGTAAGCCTTGATTCGGGTGCAGGAGGTCAACTAACAAAGCTTCTGGCTGACAATATTGTGCCTACAATCGAAGAGGTAGTACGACACTACTATTGGGGGAATACTACTAGAACCGCAAGCAAGAAGAGTGTAAGCAAAGGCAAGTATGATCTTGATGCCATTGACCACATCAATGCAAAACTTGACACCCTTGCAAAGAAATTGGAAAAGGTAAGCTTGTCATCTCCTAGCCAAGGCACTTCCTAAGACATACACACTTCCCTTCAACAAATGAATGCCATAATAAGATCATTAAAACCCAACTTGCCCAAGTCGCTCAACAAGTGAGCAACAACTCTTCAAACTCTTCCACCCAACTTCCTAGCCAACCCTTATCCGAGAGCAAGCTCAAGCCATCACTTTAAGATTCGAGGCTCACTATGAGGGTCCTAAGATGCCCACACTTGATGATGCTAACCCCTCCAATGAGAGTGAGAATATGGATAGTGAAGTTGATAAAAAGGTTGAAAATGTCGTTGTGGAAGACATTCATGAGGATGGCACTCCTATAGTTGTTGAACTCGAAAAGTCAAGTAAAGAGCATCCTCCGATGAAGAGCTACACCCCTCCGGTTCCATATCCTCAAAGGTTAGCAAAGAAGCACTTCAATGACAAATTTGTCAAGTTTCTTGAGGTAATGAAAGGTTTACAAGTTCATATTCCAGTTCTCCAAGTTATGGCTCAAATTCCCACTTATGCCAAATTTCTAAAGGAACTTCTTTCCAATAAGTCCAAACTTGAAAAAAGTTCCACCATTGCTCTCACCACCGAAGTTGGTGCGGTCCTCCAAAACAAGCTCCCCAAAAAGCTTGAAGATCCGGGGTCCTTCTCCATAACCTTGAGAATTGGAGATTTGGAGCCAAAGAGAGCATTGGTCGATCTTGAGGATAGTGTATGCCTAATGCCACTCTTCATTGCAAAGAAGCTCAACTTTGAGCTTAAGCCAACAAGAAGGGTGATACAACTAGCGGATCGCTCGATTAAGGTGCCTGTTGGAGAATTGGAGGATGTTCCTGTGCTAGTTGGGAGAGTCTTCATTCCTTATGACTTTGTAGTAATGGAGATGGAAGAAGACTCCCAAGTACCTCTTATTTTGGGAAGGCCTTTCTTGAAAACGGCTGGAGTGCTAGTTGACATGAAGAGAGATGTAATGACATTGAGAGTTGGTGATGAGAAGATGGAATTCGCTTTCAACAAGAGCATGAAAGCTCCTATTATGGAAGAAGTGCATCGGATCGATACTCTTGAGCAATAAGTGCTAAGCCTAAGGCCTTTGGTTGAAGCAAGGGATCCTCTTGAAGATGTTCTCCTAGGGAAAGAACAAGAAAAGGAGGGTGAAGCTTGGCACCTCAAGCAAGCCATGGACAAGGCACCAATCTACCAACCTACTCATGCAAGCTTCGAGGTTTTGGAGGCTTCATTAGAAAAAGAGGAGAGGACTACGCCTCCTCCTACATGTGAGTTAACGCCCCTCCCCCCTTCTTTGAAGTATGCTTTTCTTGGAGATAACGAGACTCACCCCGTCATTGTCAATTCTACACTCAATGATCCTTCTCTTAACAAACTTCTTTCTGTTCTAAAACAACATTGAAGTGTCATTGGGTATACAATACATGATCTCAAGGGTCTAAGTCCCACCTTATGTATGCATCGAATTCATTTGGATGATGGTCAAGCCTCCTCAATCGAGCCTCAAAGGAGGCTAAATCCTAACATGAAGGAAGTAGTAGAAAAGGAAGTTTTGAAACTCGTTGAGCGGGGATATTCTACCCTATCTCGGATAGTAGGTGGGTTAGCCCTGTCCAAGTTGTCCCAAAAAAAGGAGGAATGACCGCCATTAAAAATGACAAAGGTGAGCTTATCTCCACAAGATTGGTCACCGGGTGGCGCATGTGCATTGATTACCGTAAGTTGAATAAGGCCACCCGGAAAGATCATTTTCCCCTCCCTTTTATTGACCAAATGCTTGAAGGATTGGCGGGTCATACCCATTTTTGCTTTTTGGATGGTTGTTCGGGGTTTTTTCAACTCCTCATTCACCCCGATGACTAAGAGAAGACAACATTCACATATCCATTTGGCACCTTCGCTTATCGAAGGATGCCATTTGGATTGTGCAATGTGCCTTCCACCTTCCAAATGTGTATGACCGCCATTTTTTCGGACATGCTTGAATCAACCATAGAAGTTTTCATGGATGACTTCTCCGTGGTAGGTTCATCTTTTGACATTTGTCTCTCCAACCTTCAAAAGGTTTTGGAGAGATGTCAAAAGATGAATCTTGTTCTTAATTGGGAAAAATGTCATTTTATGGTTGAAGATAGTATAGTCCTTGGTCATAAAATATCTCAAAAAGGGATTGAGATGGAGAGGGCTAAAATTGAGGTTATTGAGAAATTGCCTCCCCCAACTTCGGTGAAGGGAGTGAGATCTTTTCTTGGTCATGCGGGTTTTTATCGCCGTTTTATTAAAGATTTCTGAAAAATCTCAAAGCCCCTATCCAATCTGCTTCAAAAAGACATCGAATTCAAATTTGAATAAAGATTGCATGCTTTATTCCGCTCAAAGGAACTATGCCACTACGGAGAAGGAACTCCTAGCAATCGTGTTTGCTTTTGACGAGTTCCGGTCATATCTTGTGTGCTCCAAGGTGGTGGTATACACGGATCATGCGGCTATCAAGTACCTCATGACCAAGAAGGATGCCAAGCCTCGTTTGATTAAGTGGATCCTTCTCCTACAAGAGTTTGATATTGAGATCAAAGACAAGAAGGGCACCGAAAACTCAGTTGCCGACCACCTTTCTCGCCTTCCTATGGATGATACACATGGTTTGGACCCTCCCATCAATGATTCTCTCCAAGATTATTTTCTATATGCGGTGAAGGCTATGTATGCTCCTTGGTTCGCGGATTTTGCTAATTTTCTTGCTATGGGAGTCATACCAGATGATCTTAACTATCATCAAAAGCGGAGGTTCATGCATGGGCCAAGCACTATGTATGGGAGGACACATACTTGTTCAAGAGGGGGGGTGGATGGTATTTACCGGAGGTGTCTCCTGGATGATGAAATTGAGGATGTAATAGGGATGTGTCATTCATCCCCATGTGGTGGTCATATGGGAGCCGACAAGACCGTGGCAAAGATTTTGCAATGTGGATTATTTTGGCCAACCATGTTCAAGGATGTTTGGGGCTTTGTCAAGGCTTGTGATCGGTGCCAAAGAGTTGGCAATATCTCAAAGAGGCATGAATTACCCCTTACAAGCATCTTGGAGTTGGAATTTTTTGGATGTTTGGGGGATTGATTTCATGGGTCCCTTTCCCTCCTCCCTTGGTAACCGCTACATCTTAGTGGCGGTTGATTATGTTTCTTTAAAGGGTTGAAGCAATCGCCTCCCCTACAAATGATGCCAAGGTAGTGGTCAAGCTATTTAAGAAGGTGATTTTACCCCGTTTCGGAGTTCCAAGAGCCATCATTAGTGATAGGGGATCACACTTCGCAAATAAATCATTCAAAGCCCTTCTTGCTAAATATGGGGTGCATCACAAAATGGATCTCTCTTACCACCCTCAATCTAGTGCTCAAGCGGAGATAACTAATAGAGAGGTCAAGCTCATTTTGGAAAAGACGGTAAATCGATCTCGAAAGGATTGGTCTTCCAAGTTGGACGATGCATTGTGGGCCTACCGCACGGCCTACAAAACCCCTATTGTCATGACACCTTATAAGCTTGTTTATGAAAAATCGTGTCATTTGCCCGTGGAATTGGAGCACAAGGCTTATTGGGCCATCAAGGCTTTGAATTTTGACCTTCAAGCTTCGGATGAAAGAAGGATGCTTGATATCCATGAGCTTGAGGAGCTTAGGAGGGATGCCTATGAGAGCTCCTGGGTCTACAAAGAGAGAACAAAGGCTTGGCATGATCAACGAATCATGAAAAGGGAATTCAAAGTTGGTGACAAAGTCCTTTTGTTCAATTTGAGGTTGATGTTATCTCTGGGTAAGCTCAAATCAAGATGGAGTGGTCCATTCACCGTGCATCAAGTATTCCCACATGGTGCGGTTGAGATTTGCAATGATGCAAAAGGGTGTTTCAAGGTGAACGGGAAAAGATTCAAGCTATATTATGATGGTGCGCCTATTCAAGAGGCGTACTCTATTGCACTTGAGGACTAATCCCTTCCCAATGATTGAAGATTTATGGTAGTCAAGCTAATTACTTAAAACAAGCGCTTAGTGGGAGGCAACCCGTTTTTCTCACTTACTTCTGTTTCTTTCTTTTCTTTTTAGCTTTGATTTACTTGGAATGATGGCTTTGCACATATTATTATGATTTTTGAAATGCTTGTTGTGGTGATTTTGTGATTTGGGTATGTTTAGGATTGATTTGGAGAACGTTGGAGCAAAGAGAGAAGAAAAAGAAAGAAAAAAAAGAGTCAAACAAGGTGACCCGAGGGCCCGAATCCATGCACCCGCCCGGGTCGTTGGTGGCTAGGCGAAAAAAAGCCTCCTGACAGCGTGACCTGCCCGGGTCAGCTCGACCCGAGGGCTTGGGTGTACTAACCCGCCCGGGTCGGGTGAATTATGGAGAAGCAGCTGCCATGATCTAACCCGCCCGGGTCTGAGAAATCCGCCCCGGTCGCTCGATTCGAGGGCTCAGGTGAGGCGACCTGCCCGGGTCGGGTGATCAGTTGGCAAACTAAAGGGTCGAAATTTTTTATTTCCAACTCTTACTCATTTCCTCTTCATCTTCAACCTCTCAACTCTCTCTAACCCCCTTCAAACTCCAAACCCTAACCTCTTAAATCTCACACAAATCACTCATATCACCACTCAAAAACTTAAAATCCCTCACAAATCTTCATCATCATCAAATTTCCTCCACAAATTTCAACTTTTTCTCCTTCAAAAACCCCATCTCCACCATTTTTCACAATTTTCTCTCTCCTCAAAAATTTTACCACAACTCTCAAATTCATCATTTTTCACTCAAATCTCTTCACAAATTCTTCCCAAAACATCATTTCCCTTCCATTTCTCTCATAAAAAACTCAAAAACAAACAAAAATATATTTTACTTTTTTCCACCCTCACTACTTAGTTACGGGATTTTTCATTTTTGAGCAACAAGCAATTCAAGGCATGGAGAGGAGGCAATTAAAACGGAGTAGGCAAGCGAGGCAAGCTAGCTCAAGCCAACAATCACAAGGGGAAAACGTCTCGGGGCTTAATGCCCCTAGTGAGTTTCATGATCCCGAATCCCCTTTCATTGTTTTTGATGGTTTAGAGCATTTTAATAGATTTCAAGCCCTTAAAGCTAAGGAATTCGGCCCTACCCGTATTGTTGATGAGACCTTGTTGTCATTATGGGGGATTCGGGGGATGTTAATAATATAGCTGACGGTTTGAATTTGAAAAAAAGTGTTTATGATGAGAAAGAAGACTTATAAGTGCATAACACTTGAATTCTTAAGCTCCTTGGAAGTAACAGGAGAGCAACGGCTTGCGTGCTCAACTGGAGCCGAAGCCGTTCTCAATTTTAGGTTGGGGAATGTTGCTCGTTCTATGCCTATTGGCGATTATGCTTAAATTTTGAATTGAAAATTGAATCGAGCACCACTCTCTCACCTTGTTTCAACCTTTATGATTGTTGGAGTAAGTTGAGTGACGAAAGAGTTATGAAGCAAAAAATGCAAATGACTCACTCATACACCAACCGGCTATCCGGTACTTCCGTAAGTTTTTGGGGAACACTATCTTTGGGAGAAAGGATAACTCAAAGGTAAGTCAGTCGGAACTTATAATCATAGGTTCTTACCTATAGGATAAGAAGAAGCTGAACATACCTTTGATGTTCGCCCGCCATCTCCAAAGGGTAGGCACCCCAAAGACTCTCGGACGTGAGTCGATTGTTGAAGGCGGTTTGATTACCGCCATTGCTGAGCACTTTAGGGTTCGCCCTAGGACCCCCGATGTAACACCCCGTATTTTTATACCTGTTTAGTAATTATTTATATTATTATAGTTTAAAAAAAAAAAAAACTAAAATATTCTTTTATTAAATATAATTTATTTTCCACTTATTAACCTTATCTTAGAAAAGTCAAAAAACTAATCTCTAAATTTCTTAGGTTACGTTAGAACCCAAAACCTATCATATTAGTGTTATAGGAAGAAATAAATTGGAAATAGAAAAGAAAGAAAGCAAAAGAAAACAAAAGAAGGAAAACGAAAAAAAGAAAAGAAGAGAAAGGAAAGTAAAGGAATAGGAGGAGTGTTACTGCTTCCTAGTTTTAGTTTTCAAAACACCAAAACCGACTTCACTAGACCTCATCTCATCATTTTCTTCCTTTCTCTCTACTTCTTGCTTCAACCAAGGAAATCATTTATACTACAAAGTTGCCATCAATCATCATCTCCATCTTCATCTTTAGTTCGTTAGTTTTGAAGAGGGGAATTGGTTTTTCCGGGCTTGCGGTTTTCGGGTCATAAATCGGATCGAAGTGGAGATTTTCGGGTTCTCTTATAGTGTAATTTTGCTCTCATTACTTCCCTTTAATCAAGTAAGATTCTTTATCACGTTTTAATTTCAGTTTTAGTTTAATTTCGAATTGGGGTTTTGTTAGTTTAGGGTTCTTGAGATAAATTAAATTGGGGGTTTTGATTTTAATTGTTTGGGTGTGTAATTGAATGAATAGGATGTTTATTTAGGTGTTTAGTAATTAGTTGAGATTAATGGAATGTTAAGTGTTTAAAGTAATTTATAGTGTATCTCGTATGAATTACCCGTCAGTTCGAAAAAGCAGTTTTAAGCAGTTTCTGGGAATTTTTAGCAAAAATACTATTTCACAAAAGTTGTTCGTATCGAAATGTTACTCAAGATAGGCTCAAGAAACGCTTGATTTGGAGTTCGAATGAGGAAGTTATTCCCATTTTAAGTTTCTGCTGAAATTGATAAAAAGTATAGTTAGTTTCGAATGTTTTAAGTTTCAATGTTTTCTTATGAATGATTAATTAATGGACTTTGAGTGTCTAAAGTATAATAGGAATATTAATGTTGATTTAGTATAAACAAAGAGAGATTTTTAGTATTGTTAGTATTAGTTAGTTATGTCATTTGAAGTAAGAGGCTCATATTTTATAAAACTAGAGTTAGTTAAAGCTCATTACTAGTTAGCCAAGTCTATTATTATTTATTGAATACATATATGTTATTATGTAGCTTTTCAGTTCACTAAAGAGTCGTTTTGGAGATGGTTGTTTTGATGTGATTCGTAAGAGGTAAGATTCTTTACTCAAATCTTTAATAGTTATGAGAAAAGTCTACAAAAGATAACTTTCATTGTTACGAGAAAAGATTATAAAGGTATGTTTCTCTCCTGAGTTGAGATTGGTTTGAATAGGAGGATGTTCCTCCTAATACAGATAGTTGGTTTTGAATAGGAGGATGTTCCTCCTAATACAAACAGTTTGTTTTCAAACCTTGAATTATAGAATAGTTACAGAAAGAGATTTATGGATAGTTTTATGTTTTTGAAACGGTTGGGATTGCCTTTGGGGCGTCTCAAGGAATTGGAACCTTGTCGAGATGTTCTCGACATTTCAGAATAGTTGGGGGGTACGTTGATAAGTACCTCGGACTCAGATCTTCTGCTACGGATTGGCCGTATGTAGGGTGTGCACACTAGGAGTCTTTGTCTAATAGTTATCCGGAGGGCCTAACTAGCCCAAAGGCAAGGAAAGTTTGTTCCATTCCATAGATTTATAACTCCCTCTTTGTAAGGGTAAAAGAAAGAAATGATTTGTTTTAAGGAAAATAAAGAAAGGATTTGATTTAAAAAGGAATACAAGAAAAGGTTTGGAAAGAAAGGATTTGTTTTAAGAAAAATAAAGAATGAATTTGATTTAGAAAGGAATACAAGAAAAAGGTTTTATAAAGCTTGCTACTTATTATTTTGATTCAAAAGAAAATGATTTGTAGGATATATTATTATCCTACCTGCATATATGTTTGGCTTTATTGTATGAATCTTGCTCAGCCAGTTTGGCTGATACTACATGCCCGATATGTGCAGGTACATGAAGATCTTACATGTTGGGTGTGGGGTGTGGGCTGAGAGCAACGTTTCACCAACTGTTACTAGTTAAAGTTATAGTATTCTTTATCCGCTGCACTATTTATGTATACATATTATCATTTTGGGATTTAAGGTTGTAAATATTAATTCACCTAGTTCTTTACGTGACTGGACTGTAATAGTTTAGTTAAGATTTGCTTTGACTTAGATTCAGTCTACGTAGCTTATCCTTAACGGTTATTCTCGCAATAACTGTGGAATAACACTTCTGGAATTTCGAGAATCTTGCTTGGATGTAGATCCTTTTGAGTTGGATAAGGATTATTGAGAATTTGGAGTGTTGGTTTTATTGAAGGAGGTTTATAATTGGACGCGAGTCCTAAATTAAATTTTAGGCAGTCCATATTTCAAACGAAACTCTGCCGGTTTTTCTGTAGAAATTTAATACCATTTAACTAGATAGTAACTCGAAATTCAGGGGTGTTATAGTTGGTATCAGAGCCAAAGGTTCGAGTTTATGGCTAGAGCCTAGAGTTGAGCTTAGAGTGGTCTAGAGGATGAGCCACCAGTTTAGAGCCCAAGGTGTGGGTCCTTAGGTTGGCCCTAGATGTTATTCTTGAGTTGTGGCCTAGGATCGAGACCTAGAGTTGTGACCATCGGTTTAGAACCTGTCGGGATCTCCAAATTTCCTTGTTATTTTCAAAATATGTTTTTAGGAGAAAGTACTTCTCCCTACATGGATTGTTCATCACCATTAAGACCACCAGCGGCCGGGGTGCGTATTAATGATGAAGAATATTGTTCGAAAGTTTTAATCATTGTTTTGATTGGAAGTTGGATCCATCCCTACCTTGAGGTAGATTTTTGTGACTTAGTAAGGTGTGCCTAGAGTTGTAACCTTGAGGTTGTAACCTTAAGCAAGACTAAATAAATGAGGTATTAAAATTTGAAAAGCCGAGGTAAGATTGAGATATGGGAAGTAAGGGATTATATGTGGTTGTTGTATATGGTAGTTGTTGTAGTAAGATTGAGATATGGGAAGTAAGGGATTACATGTGGCTGTTGTGTAGGGCAGTTGTTGTAGATCCCTCTTATGTGGATGTTTGACTTGATAACGTCAATGAGTTTGGTAAGTATTGAACTAGTTGAGTTCAATGTTTGATTCAAGTTAAGTTGTGCTTGCTTTCATATTTGGAATGATTGACTAGTAAAGATAAGTCATTTCAAGTATATATTTGTTTGGTTGTGATTTTAAGTTGGTGTATAGCCGAGAGTGTGCTATAAGTTCAAGTTTGAGTCGCATAATGCGAAATTTAGTTCCATTTATTTACAGGAACTCTGGGGTGACATTCCATCTTGATGTTAATTTTATCGTCACCTATTTCATTTAAGTATCTAGCTTCTTGGTTTTTATGTTTGCATTAGGACGAACTATTATTGTGGATAAGAGTGAGCCTTATTCCATTCAAAGTGGCACTTCCTTTTATTTTTTGTCTTTGTGTGTGTTGTGGTATTAGACCCACCCACCTCCCATACTTTGTCCATCTTTTGGCCTTGAGAATGTTTAGTGATTAACTACTTGATTCTTGAATTGCAAACTGATTGAGTTGCGTGATGGCATTTACGAATTGTAGTTGGTGTGAATTGTTAATTGAAAGCCTTACAGGGAATGGTTTGGTTATGTCTTGGATATGCTAGTCTTGTTGATTAAGTGCTATGAATTGACCTGTTAGTGTATGATTGTGTGTTGAGGCTATAACAAGAGTTGAAACTCAAGTTATTAGTTCTCTTGGTCATGCCTGTAGACCTTGTTACGTGAGGTTAAAGTAGTTTAGCGAGTCATGAGATGACTATCTACTGTAAGTTGACGTGTTCTATTGACTTTCATGGAGTATTCATAGTGTATAGCTAAAGGAAAAAGGAATTAGTCCAAGTGGGTTGGTTTCTCGTAGCAAACCTGTGTCTAGTCAAAGTCAGCTCATAACGTGTTAAGGGTCAACCGTTTGACCCTGTTAAAGTATTACTGTTTATTTTCTATGTCAAGGAATCGGTGAGACCTTTATGGAACAACTAGCAACTGCCATGTATCTAGTAAGGCTATGGAGTGGTGGCATATGCAAGGCATAATGTCAAATCGAGTCATGTCGATGGTGGGATGCGTAGGTCCCCGTTGTGTGATTTGTTTAGTGGTGATGAAAGTCTAATAACACTAAAATGGTTAGCGAGTCTAATATAGATTGGTTTAATGAAGAGAGTCTCTTCTCATTGAGTTTAGTGTTAGGAATACAAGTTGAAGTAATCTAACTTTTTTGATTGCTAGTCACTAATCTTAAATGACAAGCTACAAGCCCCACAGTTTCTTGCACTTGTCTAATGAAATGACTGTAGTTGGGGAGTTATAGTTGTACCATGTGAATTAGTTGAGAACCCCGAGATAACTTGGTTATAACTTACAGCAAGCTCTTCTTTGTGTCGTCCTGGAGCGTTAGACGCCCACTTAAAGTTAAACAAATCGTCGTTAATGACCTAGATGCTATTAGGAATGGTTAAATGTGCTCAAATTCAATTTACTTAAGTCCTTGTCCGAAGAATGATACTAAGTTATTATAGTGGTCCAAGTGTGTAATTGATTAACTTGATTAAGTTTTAAGTGAGTAAGGGTTAAGGTTATTATGTTGCAAGTCTATGACTAGTTGTTTGAGTTGAAACTAATGAATTTAATAGAAACTAAGGAAGTATACTAGACCATATCTATTTCATGAACCTTGAGAAGTGACTTTAAGTTAACTCTTGATTGCTATGCTTGGAATGTTGAGTATCGGTATGCAAGGGTAATACCACTATTATTGTTGATGGAGTCGTTAGTTTATGTGATTCATGTATCTGTACTTGACTTGAGCTTTTATTTCGTGAAACTATAGTGTGTGAACGGATTATGGTGTGTTATGAATGTGTGTTAATTTTGAGTCATGGTTCTAAAAAAAGGGTTTTGTATAAAGTACGCTTTAGTTTCGTGTAAATACAGCATATCATTTTCTGTAGTACCTTAGTAGCTCGATTTGGCCCTGTTTGGTCAACGAGTAAGTTACCCTACCAAAGACTATGTGAGATTATTCAATTTGTTTGTGTAGCATGTGAAAGTGATTTAGAAACGTTTCAATTAAGGTTGTGGATTCATTCTCGAATAGATCTAGATATGGTTTTCTACAACGATTTGAGTGAATTTTGAAAAAATTAAGAACACGTTTTTGAAAAGTTTTGAAAGGGGGCAAATCTTTCACGGATTGTGAGCCTTGAAGGTCTCTAAATGGAGCTTTTCTACCGTTCTATGATGTATTTTGAGTGTTACCAAGTAATAGGAGATTTGGTGTATAGTAAGGACTATTTGAAATCGTGATATGTGCTTTAAACTTGTCTGGATTTCGATCCAAGTAAAGGGAATAGTTGGATGGCCAGCCCCATCGTGGAGGTTTCAAGTCCCCATGCCTCCCACTGTCAGGACTATAAGTCAAACCAATGCCGGAGTTTTTAAACTTTAGGGTTATGTTCGATCCCATTGTCAGAGGTTTTAAGCCTCATCACCCTAGTAGCGAAAATATATGCTTTATTATTTGGATTTATTGGATTTCGTCAAGAAATTGTTTCAGAGCGATAAAGTTTAGCATGTTGTTACATCGTGTCTAAAAGACTGTTGTGACAGTAAGAAGGATTGAGCAAAGTTTTGCAAAACAAGAGTTCTATAAAAGAGTCATTTATTATTGGATTTTCAATAAAGAATCGTTTTAGAAAGCAAGAAAATTGGTTGTGTCCATATTCAAGCGTAAGTTTACTTAAGTACTCTTTGGATGAAAGTGCTTAGTGTGCTTTGATGTGATTGTCGTGGTGTCATTGATTACATGAGAGTCATAAACTCCAAAAATACGTGCTATGAATGTTTATGGGTTAGGACTCAGCCCAATGTTGATGCGACCGTTACAGTATTTTGTTTTGCCATTTATGGTAGGCACTGCTGGTTGTGAGTGTTATAATAACTTGAAGTTGAAGTTTTAGACGTCAAGTTGTGAATTGTTTTACGTTTTTAGGAGAGTACGCCCAACCATGTAATGGGGAGTTCATATGGTATGAGTCTTTACTTCTATTTTTGGAAGAGTGATAGTACTCTTGGTTCGGGTTAGTTGTTGCTCCGCGAAAGCGTCGAGTACTGGATTTGGAAATGCTTGTATGTAATGTGATTATAACAGGTTTAGAACACATTTTCTCATCTCGAGTTGTCCATTTTACAACGGAAACTCTGCCGGATTTTCGAGAAAGTCCTATGTTATTATTTAAAGCGCTTGTGCACCATAGTGTCGTTATAAATTGAATTTCACACTCTACGACATAGTCCAACGAGTGTGATGGTGGTGGTTCGGTTTAGCTTGACTGAGACTATTTTTCGTCGTGTCTAAGCCCTGGTAAGGGAGTTGATTCCCAAGTTTATCGGTCCATATGTGATCCTTGAAAGGATAGTTGATTGTGTACGTAATGTATTTCATGTTTCTTAGTTACGACATCGTATTAGTAACTTTTCACATAGTGATAGTTGGAGTTCTAGTTGAGACTCTAAACCAATGGATATGTAAGACCCGTAGGTTGAGAAGTGGATAGTAAAGGTTTTGTGGTCAAACCACAACACTGAGGAACTACTTGTAAGACCGAGGATGTCATGTGTTTTATGTGTCCCCATCTCTTGTTCGTGTTATTGTTAGTTACGAGGGCGTAACTTCCTTTCTAGGGGGGTAGATTTCGTGCCAATTGGGTGTTTGGTGCTAAAAGTTGTTATGATTTCATATGTGATGTATACCTTAATGTCTAAATTAAAGTATACATAATTCGTGTATGAAGAAGTTTTATGGTAAAGTTTTATGGTAAACCTTGTAATATGTTGCATGTTTTACTTCTTATAGTGTGAACATTTTTAGTTGAAATGGTTGTATGTCTACAAGGGTGATCAAATGAATTGATCCATGAGGTGTTGGTTCTCATTATTATGATATGAATATATTAGTTGGAGTGATTGTTTGATTATAAAGGTGATTAATTGACTTGATTTATGAGAAAGTGAATTAGTTGTCCGAGATGTTCTCCGAAATGATTTGGTTGTTGGAGATTTTATCCAGAGTGATAGTAGTTGGCTAACTTATAGAGCTAATGAGCTGTTTTCAGAGACAAGAGTATAAGTTTGATCATTTGAATAATACTTTAAGTTTCGGGACAAAACTTATTTTAAGGGGGGCAGATTGTAACACCCTGTATTTTTATACCTGTTTAGTAAATATTTATATTATTTTAGTTTCAAAAAAAAAAACTAAAATATTCTTTTATTAAATATAATTTATTTTCCACTTATTAACCTTATCTTAGAAGAGTCAAAAAAACTAATCTCTAAATTTCTTAGGTTAAGTTAGAACCCAAAACCTATCATATTAGTGTTATAGGAAGAAATAAATTGGAAATAGAAAAGAAAGAAAGCAAAAGAAAACAAAAGAAGGAAAACGAAAAAAAGAAAAGAAGAGAAAGGAAAGTAAAGGAAAAGGAGGAGTGTTACTGCTTCCTAGTTTTAGTTTTCAAAACACCAAAACCGACTTCACTAGACCTCATCTCATCATTTTCTTCCTTTCTCTCTACTTCTTGCTTCAACCAAGGAAATCATTTATACTACAAAGTTGCCATCAATCATCATCTCCATCTTCATCTTTGGTTCGTTAGTTTTGAAGAGGGGAATTGGTTTTTCCGGGCTTGCGGTTTTCGGGTCATAAATCGGATCGAAGTGGAGATTTTCGGGTTCTCTTATAGTGTAATTTTGCTCTCATTACTTCCCTTTAATCAAGTAAGATTCTTTATCATGTTTTAATTTCAGTTTTAGTTTAATTTCGAATTATGGTTTTGTTAGTTTAGGGTTCTTGAGATAAATTAAATTGGGGGTTTTGATTTTAATTGTTTGGGTGTGTAATTGAATGAATAGGATGTTTATTTAGGTGTTTAGTAATTAGTTGAGATTAATGGAATGTTAAGTGTTCAAAGTACTTTATAGTGTATCTCGTATGAATTACCCGTCAGTTCGAAAAAGGCAGTTTTAAGCAGTTTCTGGGCATTTTTAGCAAAAATACTATTTCACAAAAGTTGTTCGTATCGAAATTTTACTCAAGATAGGCTCAAGAAACGCTTGATTCGGAGTTCGAATTAGGAAGTTATTCCCATTTTAAGTTTCTGCTGAAATTGATAAAAAGTATAGTTAGTTTCGAATGTTTTAAGTTTCAATGTTTTCTTATGAATGATTAATTAATGGACTTTGAGTGTCTAAAGTATAATAGGAATATTAATTTTGATTTAGTATAAACAAAGAGAGATTTTTAGTATTGTTAGTATTAGTTAGTTATGTCATTTGAAGTAAGAGGCTCATATTTTATAAAACTAGAGTTAGTTAAAGCTCATTACTAGTTAGGCAAGTCTATTATTATTTATTGAATACATATATGTTATTATGTAGCTTTTCAGTTCACTAAAGAGTCGTTTTGGAGATGGTTGTTTTGATGTGATTCGTAAGAGGTAAGATTCTTTACTCAAATCTTTAATAGTTATGAGAAAAGTCTACAAAAGATAACTTTCATTGTTACGAGAAAAGATTATAAAGGTATGTATCTCTCCTGAGTTGAGATTGGTTTGAATAGGAGGATGTTCCTCCTAATACAGATAGTTGGTTTTGAATAGGAGGTTGTTCCTCCTAATACAAATAGTTGGTTTTGAATAGGAGGATGTTCCTCCTAATACAAACAGTTTGTTTTCAAACCTTGAATTATAGAATAGTTACAGAAAGAGATTTATGGATAGTTTTATGTTTTTGAAACGGTTGGGATTGCCTTTGGGGCGTCTCAAGGAATTGGAACCTTGTCGAGATGTTCTCGACATTTCAGAATAGTTGGGGGGTACGTTGATCAGTACCTCGGACTTAGATCTTCTGCTACGGTTTGGCCGTATGTAGGGTGTGCACACTAGGAGTATTTGTCTAATAGTTATCCGGAGGGCCTGGCTAGCCCAAAGGCAAGGAAAGTTTGTTCCATTCCATAGATTTATAACTCCCTCTTTGTGAGGGTAAAAGAAAGAAATGATTTGTTTTAAGGAAAATAAAGAAAGGATTTGATTTAAAAAGGAATACAAGAAAAGGTTTGGAAAGAAAGGATTTGTTTTAAGAAAAATAAAGAATGAATTTGATTTAGAAAGGAATACAAGAAAAAGTTTTTATAAAGCTTGCTACTTATTATTTTGATTCAAAAGAAAATGATTTGTAGGATATATTATTATCCTACCTGCATATATGTTTGGCTTTATTGTATGAATCTTGCTCAGCCAGTTTGGCTGATACTACATGCCCGATATGTGCAGGTACATGAAGATCTTACATGTTGGGTGTGGGGTGTGGGCTGAGAGCAACGTTTCACCAACTGTTACTAGTTAAAGTTATAGTATTCTTTATCCGCTGCACTATTTATGTATACATATTATCATTTTGGGATTTAAGGTTGTAAATATTTATTCACCTAGTTCTTTACGTGACTGGACTGTAATAGTTTAGTTAAGATTTGCTTTGACTTAGATTCAGTCTACGTAGCTTATCCTTAACGGTTATTCTCGCAATAACTGTGAAATAACACTTCTGGAATTTCGGGAATCTTGCTTGGATGTATATCCTTTTGAGTTGGATAAGGATTATTGAGAATTTGGAGTGTTGGTTTTATTGAAGGAGGTTTATAATTGGACGCGAGTCCTAAATTAAATTTTAGGCAGTCCATATTTCAAACGAAACTCTGCCGATTTTTCTGTAGAAATTTAATACCATTTAACTAGATAGTAACTCGAAATTCAGGGGTGTTATACCCGAGGTCCCAAGACCGATCCTCATAAACCAACAACACCTACAAGATGCGCGTTGGTTTACTGTGACTGGAATCCATTTTACATGGAGATTGGTAAAATGTCTTCAATTCAACTTCCAAACCGCCGCATCACCGAGATTAAAATGGGGCAAGTCAACTATCTCATCCTGGAAGCCGCGGAGCAAGGCACGGAGATCCGAACCTACCATAGGCGGGATTCCCATGAGTTTGCCTCCTCCTCTTCCGCCCCTCCTCCTCTCCAACCCCATCCCACCTATGTTCCCGACTATGCCCCTATTTATGCCCATATAGATAGGCGGTTTGATAGTTTCGAACAAAAGCTAAGCTCCTTCCAACAAGAGATGCGAGAGAGTCTTACCCCCATCTTGCAATTCTTTCATGATAACAACATGGTCCCTCTCGGCACCCCCTACCCTTCCTATATGCAACCCCCTCCTCTCCCCGAGGGGGAAGAGGACCTAGACCCTTGAGTTGGTCTCTCCCCACCCCCCTCCCCGCTTGTTCTTCCTTTCACATTGAGGACGGTGTTTGGTTTGGCTTGTTTGGGTAGTTTTTACTTTACGGGGTAGGCGTTAGGAGATCCTTGTTGCTATTTTGATCGAATTGTTGTTTGTGATTGTGGTTAAGCTTGGTGAATGGGCCAATGCTTGTTAATATGTGGTGTGCCATGATTCCATTTTTCTTATTTGTTTATTTTCTTTGTTTTTAAGAAAAAAAAAAACATATATTTTTATAAAAACCCAAAAACAATTTTCTTTCCTTTTTCTTTCTTCTTCTTTCCTTGTTTTAGCTTTATTTCTTTTCCTTCCCTTCTTTTTCAATCTTTATTTTTAGTTCAAAAAAATGAAAAAGAAAAAAAAAATTGAAAAAAAAGAAAAATGGCAAAAAAAAATCTGAAAAAAAAAGAAAAACAAAAACAAGTTTTAGCTTTGAATAAAGTTTTGATTTCCTTGCCCAAGGAAGATGCTAGTTGATGATATATGTGGATTCCTTGCTTGGATTTTGAGTAGGGGTGTTCATTTCGGATATCCGATCCGATCCGAAATTTCGGATATCCGAAAATTTTGGATCGGGAAAAGTGCGATCCGAATCCGATCCGGAAAATTTCGGATCGGATCGGATCGGAAATCCGAAATTTCGGATCGGATCATCGGATATCCGAAAACTAAAAAAATTGAAATTTTCAAAGGAAAAGTTCTTAAAATATGTTTCGGATCGGATCGGATCATCGGATATTACGGATATCCGGTCTTGAAAACGGATATTTCGGATCGGATATCCGAAAAAATCCGAAAAAATCCGAAAAATTCCCATATTTCGGATATTTTCGGATATCCGAAACTTTAAAAATCCGATCCGTATCCGATCCGAAAATTTTCGGATATCCGATCCGAAATATCCGAAAACTAAAAAAACGGATCGGATATCCGAAAAATCGGATCTGATCGATCGGATCACGGGTCGGATCGCCCGGATCGGATATTTTGAACACCCCTAATTTTGAGTATATGTTTAGAGGCTCCTTTTGGAAGAGTGTGAGCTTGGGTTGTGGTGCTTTAGCAGGTAATTAATCTTGATTGCATTAGAATCAACCAAAATGAAACCAATGAATGCTGAATTGGATGTCTAGTCTTCAATCTTGACTATGTTGCCCATGCTTGAATAAATTTAGCTTCAAATTTGCAGTCCCTAATGTCCCTAGATATGCTCATCATGTCCCCAAACAAAACTCTACAAAAAGCTTAGTTTTTACTTCTTTTCGTTTGTAATAAGTGGTACAAAAAGCCATAAGTTCTCATGTTTCTCTTTAGTGAGTAGTTACTTCTCTTTTGATCTAGGGGTTTAAAGAGTTTGTTGCATGTGCTAAATTCGATCGTGATTCCTACGAAAATGAGTTAGTGTAAATTCTTTATCCTTCCTTCCTTTTTCATTTTTCTTCCCTCTTTCTTCTTCATTTTGTTTTCAAATAAGTTTTCATTCTCCTACTTGTGTTTTAATCTATTTTGCTTGAGAACAAGCAACGATCTAGCTTGGGGGAGTTTGATGATTGGTTTATATGCTTGATTTATGCATAGTTTTTAATAGTTTTTGTGATAGTTTTTAGGCTAATTTAGGCTAAGTTTATTCCTTTTCTTTCTTTTTGTGCATTCTCCCTCCTTTGCGCTCTTTCTTTGGGTGTTTGTTTTTATTTCAGGATTGGGAGCACGCTTGGAGGATCTATGCACAAGCCCAAGGACTAAGCACCAAAGAAATGGAGCACCAAAGGGCTCGAAAGAGGAGAAGAAGGAGAGGAAGGCGCTGACTCGAGGGCCCGGGTCAGCCCTGGCAGTATTCGTAGCTCTCCCTTACCAGTGGACCTGTCCGGGTCTGTTAAACCCGAGGGCCCGGGTTCACAGGCCCGCCCGGGTCGCTTGTTTTGAGGAACCTCCAGGATTCCTGATCAGTTGACCCACCCGGGTCTGGTGACCAGAGGGCTCGGGTCAGGCCACCCCGAGTGCTCGGGTCATGTTACCCGCCCGGGTCGGGTCATTTTTCAGGACACGGTTTTGTGACTTTGTTTGTTTTAATTGGGGGTTATTTTGTAATTTTCTATTTACTTCTTATGACTATATAAGAGGGACTCCTCTTATTTTAACTTAGGCAATTTTTTAATTAGAGATTAGAGAGAGATTAGATCTTGTTTTAGTATTCAAGTTTAGAAAAAAAACCCTAGAAGAGAGAAAAGTAGAAGTTTGAAGCTTTTGGATCTCCATTCTTCATTTATGAATGCTTAAAGTTGGTAATCTTTGTTTAGTTTCCTCTTTTCTTCCATTATTCTTGCTTATTTCATGCTTCGTTTGTTTAGATCTTGCTTTGTTAGTTGATTATTTGCATTTTTCTCTTTTTCCTCCATGGTTATGGTGATGAAGTTATTTCAAGCTTTATTTTGTTTTATTTCCATCGTGTGTGAGTAGTTTCTTACTAGGGGAAGGGATGTAACCTTCATTTATTCTTTGAATCTTAGATCTAAGTTGGGGGTTGACTTTTGGGGTTGAACTTGTTGATCAAACTTGTTTTACTTGGTTTGTTGGGGGTTTGATCACCACTTAACTTGCATATTTGGAATTCCTAGTGAAGGATTGAGAGATGAAGCTAGGAATAAACTAAGTTTGGTTGCTAGACTAGGACCTCCATGAAAATAGGCATTTTCTAGTTTAGGGGAGCTTGATTAATCATGTTGTGCTTGATTTGGCTAGATTGGTTGCTCATGCCATGAGAATAGGTCATGAGTGACTAATCAAGCTCCTCTAATTAGCTCGAGAGAGTAATTAGAGTTCATATGTGCGTGGTTTTCCCCTTGTGACCCCCCATCTGTTTTCCCCTTGGTTTTAATTGTTGGATTCTTAGATTGAATGTTGGTGAATCCCCTAATCCCCTAGTTCTTTTACCCTTATTTTATCTCCTTTACATGCTTGGTTATTTACTTTGCAAATTTCCTAGTTTATTTAGATTTTAGAATCATTGTTGAACTTTCAAAAACCCAGAAATTGATTTAGCTCATTGTAGTTAGCTAATTAACTCTTGATTTAACCCTATTTCCTTGTGGATTCGACCCTTTACTTATCCTATATTGGGTAAATTAGGTTATATTTGGCGATTAAACAACGACCTGTCAGTTGCAAGGTGCGACGAGCGACTAATGCAACATAAACTGGCGCAAACCTGGGCTGGACAAATGGTCGCAACCCGTGAAGCTGCTCGCGAGGTGCGAGCTACAGGTAGCAGACCATCGCGAGGTGCGACCTTGGTCTGCTACGCTGCTGTTTCGAGCTTGCTGCACTGTTGGCGGATGCGTTAGGTGACTGTGCTGCTGGCCTGAACATGCGGCACTGCTGGGTTGGCTTGCTTTGCTGGCTGCTGGTTTGTGTTTGCTTGGTGCTCTCCTTGGCTTGACTTGCGGCAATGCTTGGCTCATGCTTCTGATGATTACCCATTATGCTACGATGCTACACTTTCCGAGCACTCCCAATAAATATCCATTTCACCTTAAAAGTTCGAAACTTAGAACATTATCATTAATTAACTCACAAAACTCCGAACTTCCGCTAAGGATGATTTATATGCAAACATCAACAATTACGATCGAACTCCATAGCAAAGAGCACCCAAAATATCATAAAAATATCGTATAACTTGAGTGTATCATTGTTGTTGTTGTTGTTGTTGTTGTTGGGAAGTAATATTATTATTGTTGTTGTTGTTGTTGTTGTTATTGTTGTTGTTGGGAAGTAATATTATTATTGTTTTTGTTGTTGTTATTGTTGTTGTTGTTGTTGTTGTTGTTGTTGTTGTTGTTGTGGGAAGTAATATTGTTGTTGTTGTTGTTGTTGTTGTTGTTGGGAAGTAATATTGTTGTTGTTGTTGGGAAGTAACGTGGACTTATTTTGAAAAAAAAAAAAAAAAGATATGAGGATATTTTAATAATACTACATGATACACCTAGGGGAAATTATGTAATAAATTCTCCAATAATGCAAAATTTTACTCATTTCTAATCACTTATTTTTTCGCTCTTCTTTCCTCCTCTTCTTTATTCCTCTTCTTCTTCGTGGTTTCTCTTACCACCAAATTTCTCTCGTCTCAATTGTTTCCCTTATCTCCAAAAATCTCTCTCTTCCATTATTTCTCACCTCCAAATTCTCTTTTCTTAATTGTTTCTCACCTCCAAATTCTTCTCCTACATTGTTTGTCTCTCTTCCCCAAATTTGCAACCTTCATTGAAATTAATGGATGACAAAAACAAATATTGTAGCTCTGATTTTTCATCAATGGTGGAATTAATTTAAGGTTTGAGAATCATCATTGGAGTTTTCAAAATTCTTCAAGGGAGGAATTAATGATTGATGATGCAAAAGATGATTTACGAATCAACACTTATTTTAGATTTTTTTTTAATAATTACACTCGTTTTAGATTTCTCTTACCTTCATTGTTTCACTCACCTAAATTTTTTCTCTCCTTTATTATTTCTCACATCCAAATTTCTCTCTCATTATGGACAATCAAATTGATGAAATGTAAAACATGATTTGAGAAAGTTGGGATTCATTAATGGCAGAAACAAATATTGAAGTTTCGGAGTATATCACTGGTGAACTTAGTTTTACAATTCAAATCAATATTGCAATTTCAAAACGACCAAACCTTAGAGCAACCCCAGGAGTTGCCCTTCTAGTGGGTTATGAGGAAAGAGAGTATAAAAGTAATATTAGTTTATTAGGAGAGAGAAAATTTATGGCCAAAAAATTGATACCCAGCTTTTCATGATGGACCAAGAGAAAAGAGGAGCAAATAAGGAATTGGAGGAGAGAGAAAATATGATGGGGTCTGTTAAATGCAGAAGAGAGAAATGTGATGACCACAAATTGGAGGGCAACCATTAGAAGTAAGAAATATATGGGATTGAAATGAGTAGGGTATGAATAAGGTGGAAGAGTGAGGAAGTAATAAAATAATTCATGACCACAAACAATAGGGCAACCATTGGGTAGGCTCATGTTAGAAAATGAGGGAAAGAGTTTGCTCATTTGGGCAAAAGTGTTTGCCTATTTAAGAAAGTTTGCTCATTTAGGTGAATGAGCAGAAGTGATTTCTATTATGGGAGTCAAACTTTATAATCTTTGACCAAATATTCTCATTAATGTATACAAAAAAAACATACTCATGTGGGGTATTGTAAGATTCATCTCAATGTGTACATTCCTAATATCAACTTTTTATATTTTTTACTAATACGAATAGAATATATCATATGTCAAAGGTACGTCTTGGAGACTGTGCAAAAAGAAACAGGAACTATAATTTGGGACGGAGGAAGTAGAAAATCTATAATAAATATGGGTATACCATGCTACCCAAGACACTTTTTTGCTCATTACATTCATTTAAATTCCCCAAATGAACAAATTTTTTTGTTCTTAATTATTTATTATTATGGGGATGGGAGAGTATTTGTTTCTTTTTTAAGGAAAAGGGAGTAATTGTTAATCGGCCTACAAGTCTACTGTTAACTTTATGTTTGTTCTTTAGAGAGCCATTTATTTCTCTATGCCATTGAGCAAGGGTAGTTATTATACTAGTGGCCTAGTGGGTACTCAATGACTGATAAGAGATAACGGTAGTAGTCCAGAGGCGGAAGTCAAGAGAAGAAAACAAGCCAAAATATGTGGGTTATATTGTATTACTTCTTTTTATTTTATTGTTTACATTTTAGAATATTTTGGTTTTTTTATAAGGAAAGAAAAAACTAGGGTAAATCCCAAGATTTGCGGATGATTACAGCAAAAGGAAAATCAGGAACATCAAACCAATAAATAAGATTAGTGGTCATATGACCTCGACGAGCCATCCACTTCGCAGCAGCATTAACCTCCCGAAAAACATGACGAATTTGGACATCCTCAAACTTCTTCAGATCTTCACCTGCATCTAAAATAAGAGTGTTAATAGTCCAAGGAATCTTCCAAATATTTTTAATAGATTGGATAACAGCCAAATTGTCACCCTCAACAATAAGTTTTCTAATGCCCAAACAAATAGCCCCCCTAATACCTTCTCTTAGACCCCTAGCTTTAGCAACAAGAATAGAAGCTGACGAATCTAAAGTACCAGCACCACGTAATAGCAAAAATCTCTATTTGAGAACTCGAGAAGCAAGATTTCAACTTTAACAAATGATCTACAAAGGATGAGTCATTCATAATAATGGGAGGGGCAATCCAAATCATATGATGATTGAGATCTTCAAACTCATCTATAACAAACGGACAATTAGAAAAAAGATGAGAGGAATCCTCATAGTGATAATTACAAAAAACACACTCCATAAAGAGAAAAAACGACTTAATTCCAACAATTTCTTTGTAGGAAGACCATTTAGGCAAATATTCCAAATAAAGAATTTAATTTTTGGGAGAACTTTCAACTTCCAAATCCAACGAAATACCGTAGGCTTAGACGACTGTGACTTTTGAATAAAATCAACAGCTAACTTAACTGAATAATTTCCATCAGGGGAGAGACCCCAAAAAAGTTTGTCAGAAAGATGACTACTAGGAATAAATAAGTTAGCCACTGAGTTAAAAATAGCTAGCGGGATAAACTGCGAAAGAAGAGATTCATCCCATTGACGATACTGATTAATAAAATAACTAACTTTAATTGTTTTAGTCCCACTAACTATAGGGCAAACATCCGCAATGGGATGGTTAAAAACCCAATTATCATACAAAAAAAAATGTTCTCACCGTTCCCCACATCATCTAAGCCCCTTTTAAAAGAGCTTCTTAACCCCATAAGTTTTCTCCATTGCCAAGAAACATAGTTTTGACTGTATAAGAAAACAAATCATCTGTCTTTAAATACTTTTACTTAACTAGATTTACCCATAAATTTTCAGGAGAATCTATAATCTTCCAAAGAACCTTGAACTGGAGGGCAACATTATTAGCCTTAGCTTTCCTAAGCCCCAAACCTCCAAACTTCTTAATTAGGTCTACAAATATTTTTCCACCCTATCAAGTTTGGAGACTTAGCATATGAGGCTTTATTCCATAAAAAGTTCCTATAACATTTGTCTAGGGAAGAAAGAACTGTAGGGGCAAAGTAAAACTTTTCATTTGATAATTGGCTTTCTTACTAGATTAGATTGGATAAGAATGATCCTACCCGCCTGAGATAAAGAGTTAGCTTTCCATTAGGTCAATTGAGAAGACATTTTTTCTTGAAGATCAGCAAATGTAGCATTTGTTACTTTGGTACTAATAATTGGACATCCAAAATATTTGCCTAAAGAGAATGATTCCTCCATTTGTAGAATATTACCGAAATTAGCAGAAACTATTTCTGAAATATTTTGCGTATATTGGAATGCAGACTTGTGAAAATTAACAAGTTGACCTGACATAGAACATTACTTATCTAAAATATTTTTGATAATATGACAACTATCCTCAGTAGCTCTAGCAAACACCATAATGTCATTTGCAAAAGTTAAAAAAAAAAAAAGAATTTTAACGCTTGAATGTCCTAATTTAACACCTATAGATTTAGCTCCAACAGAACTAGCTTGATGTAATTGACGAGCGAAAATTTATGCGCATAAAATAAAGATATAAGGAGATAAAGGGTCTCCTTGACGAATTCCTCTTGACGGGAGAAAAGTTTCACCAGGAATACCATTAACTAAAATTGAAAAAGAAACAGTAGTAACACATTGTCGTAGCCATTCTATCCAACGAGAGCAGAATCCCAATTTCTCAAAAGTAATAAAGATGAAATCCCACTCTAAACGATCATACGCTTTTTCCCTATCTAATTTCAAAGCTATTCATCCTCCCTGCTCGTTTTTATTTCTAAAAGAATGAAAAACTTAATGTGCTAGGAGCACATTATCTTGAATTAATCTTTCAGGAACAACATATCCCTGCAAAGGTTGAATAATCTTACCTATAACAGCTTTTAACCTACTGGCCATGATTTTAGAATTAATCTTATAAATTGTAGAACAAAGACTAATAGTTAGGATTAGAAGGATTGACTATTTTTTGAATCAAGGTAATAAAAGGTATGATTAATGTCCTTCAAAATCTTACCTGAATAGAAAAAAGTTTTAACGACTCTGAAAATAGATCTACCAACTAAAGGCCAATATTTTTGAAAAAAGAAAGAAGGATATCCATCTGGCCCAGGTGCTTTATCAAGCGCCAAATCAAAAGTTGCAATTTTTACTTCATCAAAGGTGACATCCATACGTAGATATAAATTATCTTCATCCGAAATAATTTAATCTAGTAAGTCAAAATCATTGTTGACATCAAATGAGCAAGAAGGATTAGCTAGAAAACGTTGTTTAAATGCACTAGTAATACATTCTTCAATACGATTAGGGTGAGTAATTGAATTATTATGAGGATCTTGAATAGCATTTATTAAATTACGATGACTTTTCAATGCAAATCTTGAAAATGAAGAAGTTTAGTTTGCTTTGCCAATAACTTATCTTGAGATGCTATTAGAGAAGGACAATTCTCATTATCTACTAAAGCACCACTAGTGGAAAAAACGTTATGTGTCACAAAACAATAGATCCGGTTTTGTTAAAACCGGATCCGTAAATCGTCCAATTTTTGGGAGGCAAAACGCGGGAAATTTACTGATATGGTTCTTAAATGAACCGGATCAGTTAATAGAAAACTAATCCGGTTTTTTGTTAACTGACCCGGTTCACTAAACCGGATCCGTTATTTGATGCCTAAACCCCGCGTGTTGAAGCCCAATGCACTACACGCCTCGCGTGTAATCCCCTTATATCTCCCATTTTCACTCCTCCCTCTTAGAAACCCTAAACCTAACTCCTCTCTCACCACTCTGTCCACCCTACTCCCTCTTCGCAGTTCCCTAATTCCCTCCATCTTTTCCTCTCATCATCATACCATCCACTCCTCTATCACCACTCTGTCCACCCTACTCCGTTTCTCGTCGCAACGACGAAATGTCTCTCCTCTTGTCGAAGATTCCGTCGCAACGACGAATCGTTTCTCCTTTCGTCGAAGATTTCGTCGCAACGACGAAGCGTCTCTCCTCTCTCAACGACGAATCGCTTGCATTGGATGAAGATTTCAGCCTTTATCTCTTTATCTCACGACCACGTGGCGGGCCGCGCTTGTCGTTGTGAACGCCGCCCGGCCAAAGATAAAATTTCTCCTACTCTCTTTTACACTAAACTAGTATAAGGGAAGTAAGGTTCGTATCCACAGGGAAACGGGGACGAGTTCTATACTTAGCGTGCGTTAGTACCTAGAAGACTCTTAACGGTCGATAAACCTAATAATAATATCAAAGGGGGGGTTTCGAGTAGATTATAACTAAACTACAACTAACTAGCATATAAACAAGATGAGAAATCAATATAGGAAGATCTTGAACCCGATTAACATGCACTTCAATTCATTATCGATCATTGAACCTCGATTCTATTCATTTCCATAATTATCTATTGTTGAGAATTAATCTCGCATTCTCCTTATTCTTAGTTGAATAGCACGATCGGCGTGACTATAAAACCCTAACTAAAGGATAACCTAGTCCGATAGCGTCTAAGTTCAATCCGATAGCAGCAATAAACACGAGAGAACCAACGGACACGCTAATGTCATACAAGCGATAAACATTCAACGGTTGATACAATTTCTCCAAGAAATAACCAAGACGATCGCATCTAAGTTACTCCATAGTTTGCTACTAATTGATAAAAGAATAAAACAATCCGATTCTATTCTTAAATCTAGCATTAGATTAATTACACAATCAAACTAGTAATATTCCTAGCATAATCATGCAAAAACCATTGAAAGCAAGCATAGAAATTAAACCATAATCAAAGGAAATAAATAGAGAAGAAAGATCTCACAATAATGCTTGAAGCTCCATATTAATCTCGTTCAAGAACGGTTCAAGCTACAATCGGCATAGCAATAGCCAATCCCATAATTGAAATCTACGAAAACTAAACTCGAAAACAAAAACTAAAAAAGAGAAGAGAAGAAGAGAAGAATGGAGTGTTGGATATTCTCTCTCCTCAAATGTGTGTCTTTTTAGGTCAAAAACTAAGTTTAGTATTTATACTAAGGCTCAAAAGTCACCGTCATTTAGACCGCCATAGGGGTCGCGAGGTGCGGTACAGTCGCACCGTGCGATGAGCTACCGCCTTCGCAACGAGCTGAAGACTTGGGCCCAAACCACGCAGGTCGCACCGTGCGAGAATCCTCGCGAGGTGCGAGATACAGGTCGCGAGGTGCGACCTATCTCGCGTGGTGCGAGCCGGGCTCTTGGGCGCCGGGCTTGCGCGATGGCGGGCATGCGATGGGCGTGCGATGGGCGATGCTGGGCGTGCGATGGGCGTTGGCGTGCGATGGGCAAGCGGGTGGGCGGCTTGATGGCTCGACGATCTTCTTGGATGGCTCGACGATGCTTTGGCGGCGAGGCTTCTGAGCTCTACTTGGTTGGTGATGACGAGCTTGCGGTGATGCGATGCTTAGGCACACGGTGGAGTTCCAAGAGCTCGGAACTTTACAACTTTAACAACAATTAACATACAAAATTCGAACTTCCGCTAAGGATGATTTATATGCAAACCTTAACAATTACGAACAAATCCCTTAGCAATGTGCACCTAAAATACCACAAAAACATCGTATAACTTGAGCGCATCAAATACCCCCACACTTGAACTTTACTCGACCTCGAGTAAACTCAAAATGAGGATCACCAAATAAATCATCACCCACACTAACGACACCAACCTACACTCCCTATCAACTACATCATCATCATCACATCTTAACAACATCCGCTCAAAAACCTAAACGTAAGGGGACGATGATTCCCCGCACTTAGATTCGAGCTCACCTGAAAAATAAAAAGACGCGACAACAATAATCACCAAACGACAACCAAAATGTGAGCTCAAATCCTGAAGGATCTCAAAGGAATTGAACTCACTCCAACGCCACAATCAAAATGACAGCTCGCCTAAAACCTCAAAAGATAAACTACTACTAGAACAACTAACTTAAAATAGCAAGCCATGGAACAAAGACAAAAAAGGGATAAATTCCATGCTTACTCCCAAAAACAAACAATTAACCAAAAGAATGTGAGAGCCAAAATAAATCTTCACAAAATCAAGGATGAAATAACCAAACCAACCCAAAACGCTTTCCATCTTATGACACCATCTCCGGCAAATGAGTTTTCCAAATACATAATTCTCTCTTAATCTCTCATTTTGCCTAGGAGCCCTTTCGGTTTTCATCCTAGCTTCTCACATTTTTTTTTTATCTCACCATCTTACCCGCTCAATATAAGCCACTTTTTTGCATAAGTTGCCCTTTCGGGTTTTCAACCTATCCGGGCCCCCATTTTTGCCTGAGTCGCCCACCCTTATGGGTTTTCAACTCAGCGGGTTTCATTTCATCACTTTTTTTTTTTTTTTTCATTTTCATTTTTTCAAATTGAAAGTAATATATACAACATAGATACACGAGAATGAGAATACCCTCCCCCTACTTAAACTACACATTGTCCTCAATGTGTCGACAATTAGAAGAAAAGTAAGCTGAAAATGGGGGAGAAAATCGAAAATCGGGTAAATCGAAGATAGAATGCTCAAAACTCATGACCAAACAATCCGTCAAACTCAAATTTCTTAACAACACCAACTCAAATCTCATAAATCAACTCACAACCCTCTCCCTCGAATCACTCAAACAAATGACAAGCTCAAAAGTTTTGAATTTGTGAGATTTGCACCTAGCTTAAGAGATCGAAAAGATACATTAACAATCTCAATCCTCTAGTGTACCAACTCCTAGCTATTGAAGTCCTCCCAACGGATTTTCTTTTGTGGATTTTGGTTACAAGTGAATTAAGATTGGTTGTGGATCTTTTTAGTGGGTGGAAGAAAATTTGTTGTGGTGGTGGAAATTTGATGAAAAATAAAGGAAAAGAAAGAAAATAAAGGGGTCTCGGGTTGCCTCCCGAGAAGCGCGTTGTTTAAAGTCGTGAGCTCGACTTAATACCTTAAGCTCAAAAATTGGGCTTGTGCTCCATATGTGACAATGGAGGCTCCATGTCAACCTCCATCCGAGTACCCGCAAAACAGGACGGAGAAGAACTCTTGCAATGCATCGTCGGTGGTACGTTTCAAAACAAGGTGGTAAATCGGGAGGCTTTTTCCGCTTTTTCCCTCCGGCCCCATAACCTGCATGTTAGTAGGAGAGGCACAATCCTCAACCAAGGCATCATCAACATTTATCGACTCATCAACATGCTCAATATCAAGAACATCATGCAAAACAGAGTCAACAATGTTAATAGAGTAAAGAGGGTTATCATCCTTAATCAAAGGCTTAGAATCATCGATTTTAAACGCCTCTACCTTTCCCTCGAATTCCATGGTCAAAGAACCAGCGCAAACATCAATTTTAGTGCAAGATGTTTTCAAGAAAGGTCGCCCCAAAAGGATGGGGGCGGCATGCTTATCGGGTTCCATCTCCAAAACATAAAAATCGGCAGGAAATTTCAATTTCCCAACCGTAACTAACACATCCTCTAATTTACCCCTAGGATAAACATTGGATCTATCGGCTAATTGAATCACCACACCGGTTTCATGCAAATTGCCAAGTTTCAAAGACTTATATAATGAATATGGAATCACATTAATTGACGCACCTAAGTCTAACATGGCTTTAGGAAACATGGTGTCACCTATAGTACGGGGGATGGTAAACATGCCGGGTCCTTGCACTTTTGAGGTAATTTCTTTTGAAAGATAGCAGAGACATGCTCGCTAGCCTTCACTTTTTGCACTCCCTTTTGTTTTTGCTTTCTTTTCGAAGTACACAATTCCTTAAGGAACTTAGCAAACCTAGGTACTTGATTTAAAGCATCAAAAAGGGGAATGTTTACCTCACATTTACGAAAGATTTCGTAGATGTCATTGGTGCGCTCTGTTTTGCGGGTTTCTCTTAATGCCTCGGGAAATGGTGGCTCTGGTTCATATGGTGGAGGAGGTGATTTTTGGACTTTCGCCTCTTGTTGAGGTGGCAATGATGTACAATCTGCTGTCGGTTCATGCTCGATCACCTCTTCCACTATCTCTTTGTCTCGAACCACCAACCTCTCTTTGCTTGCAATTTCCGCTCCACTTCTCAATGTGATAGCACTCACGTTCATCTTTGGGTTGAGTTCTATTTGGGATGGAAACCGCACTGAATCCCTAGCCTCTAACTTGGTTACAGCTCCCGCAATTTGGCTTACTTGGCTCTCCAAGTTCTTGATGCTCGAACGGGTCTCCTCCTGAAACTGAACCATATTTCCCTGCATGTTAGTGACATTTTTAGTTAAAGCATTAATCATATCCTCTGTCGACATGCCGGTACTCGGTCCTTGTGGTTGGCCTTGCGGCCGAAAATATGGAGCTCCTTGCTCCGGTGCTCTCGAATAAGGAGGTGGTAAGCGGTTATACTGTTGTGGCGGCTGCTGGTTCCCTGATGAGTTCCCGTACCTCAAATTAGGATGATCTCGCCATCCCGAATTGTAGGTACCAGAATATGGATCATATCTTTTCTGGAACCCTTGGCCCTGAAAATCGGCCGCCTTAACCTCTTCACTCGGTTCTTGTAGATGAGGGCAAAAATCAGTTGGATGATGTGAAGAGCAAATGCCACAAGCCTTCACTTGGTGAGTCTTCTCTTTCACTATGAAGTCTCGCATCACAGATGTGAGAGCTTGCACCTGATCTTCCAACTTAGAAGAACTAGAACCCTCGGAGACCACGCGTCGAGTTCCGGACCTTCTACTAAAGCGCCTCGAACTTTCAGAAGCTCATTTAACGGTTCCTTAGCGGCGAGTGCGTTTTATTCACAATGGATCCACCACTTGCTGCATTAACCATCCTAGCATCCTCATCACATAAGCCATTATAGAAGTATAGCACCAAATCTTCCTCTGAATAACCGTGGTATGGACAGCTAGCACATAATTTCTTAAACCTCTCCCAATACTCATAAAAAGACTCATCACCTCGTTGCTCAATGTTACTTATCTCCTTCTTCAATGTAGATGATTTAGAAGTGGGAAAGTATTTCTCGAGAAAGCTCTTTTTCAATTGAGCCCAAGTGGTGATCTTTGTCGGACGGAAGGTAGTACATCCAGTCCTTTCTTGCGTCTTTTAGCGAAAAGGGGAAAGCTTTAAGCTTGATTCTATCTTCTGAAACTCCACTTGGTTTCATCTTTCTGCATACCACATGAAACTCGACAAATGTTTATTTGGATCTTCACCATTTAGCCCATGGAATGAGGGAAGCAAATGTATCAACCCCGACTTTAGCTCAAATGTGTCCCCCACTTCCGGTTCCGAAATGTGATACACAAAGGTTGTTGGTCAAGGTTAGGAGCAGTGAGCTCCTTTAAAGTGCGGTGCTCAACTCTAGGAGGCATCTCTTCTTCAAATTCAAGCGAAAAAGGGAGCTCTCTAAAGTCTTCACGCAATTCTCTTCTCAACCTGAAAAGGGTTAGTTCTAGATCTCGATCGTACTGCAAAGGTTCTTGGTTAGTAGCACGAGTATTAACCATAAACAAAAACCATTAGCAATACAACCCAAAAGCATACACTAAATATAAACAAGTAACACCGTGTCCCCGGCAACGGCGCCAAAATTTGGCGGGCCGCGCTTGTCGTTGTGAACGCCGCCCGGCCAAAGATAAAATTTCTCCTACTCTCTTTTACACTAAACTAGTATAAGGGAAGTAAGGTTCGTATCCACAGGGAATCGGGGACGAGTTCTATACTTAGCGTGCGTTAGTACCTAGAAGACTCTTAACGGTCGATAAACCTAATAATAATATCAAAGGGGGGGTTTCGAGTAGATTATAACTAAACTACAACTAACTAGCATATAAACAAGATGAGAAATCAATATAGGAAGATCTTGAACCCGATTAACATGCACTTCAATTCATTATCGATCATTGAACCTCGATTCTATTCATTTCCATAATTATCTATTGTTGAGAATTAATCTCGCATTCTCCTTATTCTTAGTTGAATAGCACGATCAGCGTGACTATAAAACCCTAACTAAAGGATAACCTAGTCCGATAGCGTCTAAGTTCAATCCGATAGCAGCAATAAACACGAGAGAACCAACGGACACGCTAATGTCATACAAGCGATAAACATTCAACGGTTGATACAATTTCTCCAAGAAATAACCAAGGCGATCGCATCTAAGTTACTCCATAGTTTGCTACTAATTGATAAAAGAATAAAACAATCCGATTCTATTCTTAAATCTAGCATTAGATTAATTACACAATCAAACTAGTAATATTCCTAGCATAATCATGCAAAAACCATTGAAAGCAAGCATAGAAATTAAACCATAATCAAAGGAAATAAATAGAGAAGAAAGATCTCACAATAATGCTTGAAGCTCCATATTAATCTCGTTCAAGAACGGTTCAAGCTACAATCGGCATAGCAATAGCCAATCCCATAATTGAAATCTACGAAAACTAAACTCGAAAACAAAAACTAAAAAGAGAAGAGAAGAAGAGAAGAATGGAGTGTTGGATATTCTCTCTCCTCAAATGTGTGTCTTTTTAGGTCAAAAAACTAAGTTTAGTATTTATACTAAGGCTCAAAAGTCGGCCGTCATTTAGACCGCCATAGGGGTCGCGAGGTGCGGTACGGTCGCACCGTGCGATGAGCTACGCCTTCGCAACGAGTGAAGACTTGGGCCAAACCACGCAGTCGCACCGTGCGAGAATCCTCGCGAGGTGCGAGATACGGTCGCGAGGTGCGACCTATCTCGCGTGGTGCGAGCTGGGGCTGCTGGGCGCCGGGCTTGCGCGATGGTGGGCATGCGATGGGCGTCTTGGGCGTGCGATGGGCGATCTGGGCGTGCGATGGGCAAGCGGGCTGGGCGGCTTGATGGCTCGGCGATCTCTTGGATGGCTCGGCGATCTTGCGGCGGCGAGGCTTCTTGAGCTCTACTTGGTTGGTGATGACGAGCTTGCGGTGATGCGATGCTTAGGCACACGGTGGAGTTCCAAGAGCTCGGAACTTTACAACTTTAACAACAATTAACATACAAAATTCCGAACTTCCGCTAAGGATGATTTATATGCAAACCTTAACAATTACGAACAAATCCCTTAGCAATGTGCACCTAAAATACCACAAAAACATCGTATAACTTGAGCGCATCACCACGCTACCACCAAGTCTCCTCTCTCCGCCGTCGTGTTCAATTCTTTGCTTGCCGCCGCCTTCCCCTTCGTCTTAGGGTTAGGGTTTTTATGTTTTTTTTTTTAAAATTTATTTGCAATTCATTTTTACTTATGTTCTGATTTTAGGGTTTTTTTTACTTAGATCTGATTTTTCATTTTAATGTTTGGAATAAATTCAATATTAGGGTTTTGTTTTTTTAGTTTAGTTTTTGTAATTAGGCTTTTTCGTTTTTTCGAATATTGTAAGAAGTTTGTTTTAATTTCATTTTTGTATCTAGTTTGTCTTAATTTCGTATCTCTTATATTTAGTTTGTTTTAATTTCTTCTTTTGTAATTAATTTCGTTTTCTATTTCTTCTGTTGCTTGGCTGGGATTGTTCAGATTTGACGTTTTATACGTGATTTTGCTGGGATGAGTTGAGTGTTGGCTTGGATTGTTAAGTTTTAAGTTTATGTAGATCCAGTTTTTTTTTGAATTTGTTATGAGGCAAAACTGATCCGGTTCTCTGTGAAAACCGGATGAGTTTCACAACTAACTGATCCGTTTGTTTTTCAAAAAAACCGAATCAGTAAGGTTTCAACTGATCCGGTTTTCAATCGAATCAATTTTTGTTTGCCAGCCGCTGCGGGCCCACCCGATTCGGACCAAAACCAGATCTGTAAGCCCGGTTTTGACCGGATCGGATGGGCTTTTTTCCACTAGTGCACTTTGGATAGACTTTAATTTTTCTTCTACAATTCTAAGTTGCCTAAAAATGTTCCCAAAGCGAGTTGTTGACCATATTTTGGCTTTTTTTCTTGAGAAGTTTACATTTTCTAGTAAAACAATACATATGAGATACTTGAAATTGAGTACACCATTTTTTATTATTAAACATAGGGCTGACAATGGGTCGGGTTGGGTCAAGATCAGGTTGGGTTGGCGGGTTAACGGGTTGAGAACCCCTTGACCCAACCCGACTTGTTAACTTAAACGGGTTGGGAATTACAACCCAACCCAACCTTATGATAAACAGGTCAACCTTCAGGTCGACCCATTTAATTTTTTTTCGTGTTTTTTTGAAAAAAAAAAATATAACAAGAAAGAGTATGTTACAAAGCAATAGTAGGCAACAACATAACCATATGCTAGATATTGTTCAAAATCAACCCAACTGTTGTTCAAAATCAACCCCATTACAACTCCATAATCAATTGTTCAACATTAATTCTAATGAGTTAGAATTTTTACTTTTTTACTTTCTATATGGGCTAGCCCAATTTTTTTTAGCTGTGAAATTAGTTAGAGTTTTTAGGTTGTTTCTATAGATGGGTTAATTTAAACAATCAAAATCTTTTCGGGAAGTCCACAACTTGTTAAAACGAAAGGGGGGGGAGCTTTCCTACATTTACTAACATTTAGAGAAATAGAAACTTGACAGTGATATGTAGAAGTAAAGTTATGATGCAGAACCTTAGAGTTAGGAAATAGATTTAACCAATCTGTACTAACAACACCTTTATCCAGCGGTTCTAAAATGTTGTTAGGGCCATGGGATTTTTTCCGCCAAGTATAAGCATTACCTTCAAAAGGTAATTCTATACATTCTACTGAATCAAATAACATCTTCATGTAAGAGAGCCTAGAAAAACAAAATTCAGAACCACCTAATTTATCATATCTAGAACTAAGCTCATTAAAATCACCTAATAGGCTAATATAACAAATGGGCTATTTAAAGAGCAAAGATAAGTAATCAATTCTTCTCAAAAATTTTGTTTCAAAGCATGGCTTGGAGGAGGATAAAGAAAGATAGCAACAAAATAACAATTCATAGATAAAGTACTTATATTACTAGCCATAAATCTGGCATTGTCCTTCCACATCAACCAAATCGCCCAGCCATACCAAAAGTTGGGAGGAAGTCAAAATGTTGAAACCCACATTGCCTAATACTTCCCTCAAGGGAGGGGATTGCACTTTAGTTTCACATAACATCATTATATGAACATTATTATGGTTACAAAAATCTTTTACCTCCTCCATAGCAAGATGTCTTCTACATCCTCTTATGTTCCAAAAGTTGATATTCATAATACAAAGACAGATGGAAGGCAAGACTTAGCTAAGTCCTGCACCTCTTCAGACCCGAACTTGAATGTTGAGAATCCCTCCATCTTTTGAATTGTTCTTCCTTAAAAGGAAGCGGATGAAATAATAGCATGATGATCGATAAGTTCATAATATTTTGGTATAAAAAGCAAAATTTTGATGATACCTAAGAAGTCGTATAAGAGAATAAAATTAAATCACGTTTCGCCAGATTTATATCAATATATATCTTTAAGATATTTAAGCTCTCGAACAAATATTAATAGTTAAATGAGTACTAAAAATATAAAGAACAAAAATACCGAGGAAGGAATATTTACTTTCCATATTCTAAAAAATGTCTTCTCCTACATTACAAACTTACAATACATTTCAAAAATAAAAAAACTTACAATAACACATATCAATATTAAGTTTTAGATATCAATCAATAATCTAGTATACTTAGATATGTACACCTCTGTTTTTTGTTATCTTTCTCACTTGGAATCTAGACACTATTCATACTTAGAGAGACTCTTCTCAACTTTTTCAAATTATAAGAAATAATATAGTCATGTGGGGTCTTGTTTGATTCGTTTCAATTAGGATTTTATTAATATTCAATCGTTTTAATTTTTACTAACATATAATGAAAAACATTTAAGTTCAAAGATGTGCATTGGGAGACACGTACAGGAAAGTGAGAAGGATACAAGAAAACATAAAGAGTATCAACTATTTTTCTTATCAACTATAGTAAGCTGAAACGATATATTAAATTGAAAACCTGTATGAGTTATTGTGGCCCAGTCATTGGAATTAAAACTCTCTCGTTCCGTTACAGAATGACCGTTCTGTAACGGATTTTGGATTTGTCGTTCCGCGAAATCCCTTTACGGAACGCCTTAATAAAAATCACATACTTCTCGCCACGTTGTCCGTGCCGTAACGCGAACTCGCTGTGTTAGAACGCTTTTATCCCGTTACATCCGTTCTTTTCAAACATTGGCCAAAAATATTTTACGATTTATTTATATAGCTGATGAAACAAGATATTCTGATAGATTTGCTTATATTATGTTGTAATAATGCTTCATAAACTAAAACAATGCAAATAAGGTTAGAACAAATTAATGTGAATTTTTTTTTAAACGCGTCGGCCGCAAAACGTTCTATTTCCCCGTTACAAGTCGTTCCCGCGACAACACGACCGCGATCGTGTTTTTTTCCCCTGGGCCCAGCTATACAAGTAGGGGTGTGCAAAGGGTAGGGTCGGACCGGAACGGACCGGATCGAGGATTCCGGTCCAATCCCCGGTCCGTGGAAATCACGATCCTGGGTTTTCGGTCCGATCCAGACTGGAATTTCTGTTGTTTTAGTAAAAAAGAAGTTTAAAGGTTAAAAAAATTAAAAGTTATAATGTTGGAAAGTTAAAAACCTACTCATATTACCATTAAGATTATTATTGTTAGAATTATTAAATTTTTATGTATCTAATTTATAAATATGTATAAATCTAAATAAGAAAGAATTTTTTAAAGAAAATACAGATTCCGGTCCAACAGGTCCAAAACCGGAACGGAACGGAAAAATTCCGGTTCCGTTCCAAAAAAAATTCAGATTCCGGTCCACCAATCCAACCTGTTCAGGTCTGGTTCAATTCTGGATCGGTGCACACCCCTAAATGCAAGGGTCTTGACTCTTGAGAGTATGAGCAAAGGGTAGGAGAATCTAATCCATACCTAATCCCTCAAGTACCTCTAGTTAGTGGTGTCAGAAACAGATATGACCGCTGGGTCAACCTGATATCGACCTGACTTGAACCTGGTTTGACCTGTGAGGGTTAGTCTCCAGACCTAACCGAATCCTGACCAGGGATTAGCCCGACCTGACCGGCACTCGCCAAGATTATATTCTGACCTAACCACACAGACCTACATTCAATCCCGAACCTGACAGTAACCTGATTGTAACCTAACTAGATATTAACCCAAAACTCGGCTAGACCCAGTAAATACCCAATTTGTTTATAATCAACCCGAATTCAACTATAATTCATGTTAACCAGCGAAAAAATCAACAATTAAAGTTGGTGATCTCATTTCATTAGATATTAAGAGAAATATGGAATAACATTAAGTCACGGAATTTTTTTTTATTATGAGACTAGAATCACAAGACAATACTAACAAGTAACAACAAATTAAACAAAAATATGCAAATACAATAAAAACCCTAATTGAACCGGCTACAAAAATAGACAGACTAATTCCACATTAAAGCATATACATACTGAAGTAAAAGTTAGGATTTTTTTGCCAAATGCAGCCCTTTAAAGTGGTGACTTTGTTAATTGCAGCCCTTTCATTTCAATCTCTTCAATTGTAGCCACAAATAAACGAAACTCTTTTAAGTTGCAGCCCAAATCCGACCTATCTTCACGCCTTTTGGGCTGCAACTTAAAAACATTTGGTTTATTTAAGGTTGCAGTTGAAGAGATTGAAATGAAAGGCTTCAATTAACAAAGTGGCCACTTTAAAGGGCTGCAATTGGCAAAAAAATCCTAAAAGTTACAGCAAATTCGAATTTATTGTTTAACTTTACATCCAGAAAATTAAAGAAATGAATCTACAATTAAGTAATTTACAGAAATTTTGGCCAAAAAAAAAAAAAACAAATCAGTGCTTGAAACGAGTTGCGCCTTCATTCTTCACTTAAAAATTTGCAAGGAAGATGTTTCTTCAACTTCTAGCTCAAACCTTCCACATAACTCTTTAGATCTGGAAAATTAGAAAAAATAAAGAAAATCAAAATTCTCAAAACCAAAGAAAATACTCGATAATTAACGAGAGCTAAAGAGATTAGCTCACCTCAAGAAAAATGGAGAGATTGATGAATGACGACAATAACGAAGATTCAAAAGTGCAAGTAAATTTTTTCTCCAACCCCGTATTTCTCTATTCCCTGTTCTTGTTCGTTGTTGCTGCTTTGCCGTTGCTGCCGCTAGACGTCGGTGCTTCTGCCTTCGTCGGTGATGTGCCATCTTGAACTCGGTCGCTACCCTTGCTTTGGCGTCTTTGCTCCGATCTTGTGTTGTGGTGCATTGAGAGAAGTAGAAACTAGGAAGGGAGGCTGGGCGGGACATATGTGTTTGGAGGAGAGAGATGAGGGTGAAGGTGATAGGTTAGGAGACGATCTAACGGTTCAGCTTCTTTTATGGTTTGTATCCAACGGTTAATATTTATGATCCGTGTGCTTTGTGTTGTTTTCTTGTGTGCCCTTGATTATGATCATCTAACGGTTTTTGTCCATTAGATGGTTTTGGATTTTGCCTTAATTAAGAAAACCAATAATCCTGCCAAATTATTATTCAAAACAACTACACCCCAAATCTCATACTCTATAACCCCATTTTCAAATAATAATCATAATTATCTAAAGTAATAATTAAAATTTTCATAATTTATATTATTTGTTTAACCGAAATTTGCTCGTGTTAATTATCTCATTATCTCATTTGTCGGTGAAGTGATTAGGGAATAACAAAGAGCATAAACACTAGTCGGTTATAGACTTATACTTATACTAGTTATATTGCTCTAAGGTCATTACGTATGAAACTAAACTTCTTGGAAAATTACTTATACAATTGTTACTTGCTCAATTAATGTTTTGATTATCGTCATTTACGTGAACTATAGTATAGCAATATGCTTCATATCAAGATCTTGTGAACAAGCAATAAGATTTAATCAATTAAGATCTTGTTAAAATGCAAAAAGATATAGTAATTTAACAAACCTCCCTATATGTTATAATAAACTATGTTACTGAAATAATTAGATTCAATGTCTCCTATTAAGTTAAGCTCTACAGCTCTATGGTGATTTACTTCTTAAGCTAGTATTCTTATAGTGTTACGTATGCAAATATCACTCAATTATTTAATTGTTTGATTATAATATCTATTTAGTGAACTTATAGTGTAACGATATAACTTATATATATAAACTTCATTGAGTTGATAGTGATTGTTTGTTATATTATCATCATAAAGATGATGAACTTAAATGGAGTATTGTTATCTTGAACTATCGACTTACATTCATACATTCATTATATTGATCTTATCTAATAATAACAACTTGTTTTAATTCAATTAGATGTTTTTGGTTTAGAAAATATCGTTGGTAATTAAGATTTAGAATACTATTGTCGTTGGTTATAATGTTAGAACATATCTAAATTGTCATTCGTTATAGTATTACTAAAACGTATCAAGAGTCGTTCTACTCATTTATATATTAGAGTGGTTTTACGCAGTTAACTAAGAGAATACACTATACGTTACGCAGTTGACTAGTCCAAACATGTACGCATTTGACTAAGATAATACACTAGCTAGATATAAATCCAGTAATTGATCGAATATTCGTAGTTAATATATAATACTCATTGTTATTATAGTTAGTTATACTATTAGAGCATATTAAGAGTCGATACATACTCATTAATGATCAATCGTATATTAGCTAGAATGGTTCCAATATTATTATATCGTACTAAAATATTTAAGCCTACTGATAAAATAGTTTGTTGATAGTCACATATATATACAAAGTAAAGAGAAGACCATAAACACTATACTAGTATTAAACTATAGTATAACATAAAGACAATTAACTTAAATAATCTTATAACTTATAAAGACAAGGGAGTAACCAAGTAACTGACTAAGTGTTAAGTTACTATATGGTTGTTAACAAGTTACTATATAGTAACTAGCAAGTATTTGTTAACTAATTTACTTATGGTTGTTACTTGTTAACAGTTAACTTGTTGATTTTACTTTTTAATACTACCTCCGTTTCTATTTAATAGTTGCACTTTCCTTTTTAGACCGTTCCTTTTTAATGGTTACACTCTTGCTTTTTCTATATAAGGTAAATATCAATAACATAATACATATATACCACGTTATGTTTGTTATTGTTATTATTAGCATTGTTGCTACTATTACTATTAGTATTTATATTGTTATTGTTATTGTTAATATTCCTGTTCTTGTTTGTATTACTATTGCTATTGTTAGCATTGTTAGCATTGTTACTATTATTATTATTATTATTATTATTATTATTATTATTATTATTATTATTATTATTATTATTATTATTATTATTATCATTATCATCATCATCACTTTATGTTTATTATTATTATTATTATTATTATTATTATTATTATTATTATTATTATTATCATTATCATCATAGCTATTTACAAACTTATATATCAATCATAATACTTATAATAATAAATTATTTATATAAAGCTTGGAATTTATTGTCTACTCGTTATTATTGTCGTTGGTTACAATATATAATATTAGAACATATGAAGAGTCGTTCTACTCTTTTATTCATTAGAGTGGTTTTAAGCAATTGATTAGTCGAAATAAGAGTTGACTAAGAGAATACACTAAACATCACGGTAAGCAATATAATGTTTTAATGAGTTTTTCGTGATCATCCATATATATAACGCACACACACATATGTATATATATGTCGATCTTAATACTTTTAATAATATGATTCATTTACAAAATCCTTAACAAAATCAAAATGGCCCGACCAGGAGTTATCCGAAGTTGAATTGACGTTCAATAGCGAATGGACCCAATGCTTCACAATGATCGAACTACGGTCATTAGTGATTCAACCCGAGTACACTTGACTCTACCCAAGTGTACATGAAACCCAAATACGACTTGTGCAAACCCGATTAAAAAAGTGTTCACGGGCGATCATACCCGGGAATGAATCGACATGTAAATGTAGGAATTTAGATGCTTAATGCGGAAAACGAGTATCACATACTCAAACATCTAACACCAAGATCTTTGCATAAACTAACATGAATCTATAAAGAGTGTAGAATATACCTCTTGATGCGTGAATTCCACTTTCACCTCTAGCCTTCTAGTAGAGATCCTTAGAACGTCAATCGCCGTTCCTCTAGTGTTGGTCCACGAACAACCCTTAGATCACCACGTATGCTAGTACGGAAGAGAGAATAAATCTCTTGCTTTTGAGGTGTGATGGCCGAAAATGAGGAGAGGAAGAGGAGCAAAAGAAAATCAGATTTTCTCTACCAAGAATAATGTAATCAAAATCTCCTTTGTAACCCCCATATCATTATATAAGGTGGTTACAAAAGAGGTGATTCATGAGGCTTTATTTTGCCTCATAATGTCATACATTATGAGCCTAATAACCTCATGAGTTACAACTCTTCCATCCATCTTTAAAACCGCCCAACCCATTTCATAAATGGATTTGGGTAATATCCAAGGGTTGTCACATTGTGTGACCTCATAGGACCCAATACATATTAGTAGTTGGCCTAAATATACTAGCCCAACCAACCGCAATTAGCTTCTAGCAAAACGTTGCGGTCACCTAATATTATTGAATATATTATCTTTATAATTCGTCCATATATATTTAGTTTATTACACTTGATCGAGGACAAAATCCTTCAATCTCCCACTTGTCTAAGAACAAGTGTGTAACCTTCAAATTCCTTAAGTCGCTTAATGTCTAACTTGATGACATGGTAACATCGTATGTAAACCATACCAATATTCAAGTTGTTTCTTGAAATCCGAGTTCGAACTGTCGAAACAAATGATTAACTCCTTAATCCATTTGAGCACGGCCATGCATTTTCAGTTCTCGCTCTTCAAGAGGCCAAGACACCAATCCTAACTCTTAGGAGGACTTTATCCAGTCTTGTATAACCAAAACTCCCACTCAATTCGTAGCAGTTCCGATCACTGCTTTTATAGCCTCCTTTTACGGCACGACGTTTTGCAGTGTCAAAAACATACTAATCCTTAAGTAAGAATAGTGTCATACTCATGTCTAAGGAATCCACTAAATATATTAATGAGATTCTCATAAACCTTTTAGAGAATTCCCACTAGGTCTGCCCAACGTGTATCAACTATACACGCCTATGCAAATGACTAGACATCTCGATGTCCCCATAGCCCATGAAACTGCGCTATCAATCAACTTGCAATCTAGTTCATCAAACGAGAATCATTTACGTTCAATTTTAATGATTCGAACTAGGGACAAAAATAAATTATAACTCCTGTTCCTTTGGATAGGGTTTCATTCGTCAAATCACATATTTGACAATCCTATCAAACGTTATAAAATACTTTGAACGTTTTATTTAATACTAAACCAAGATTAAATAAGAACATAACCTTTTATTGATAAACATAACCAAACATATCACAAGAGTAACTATAATCGTGAACTAATTAAAAGGAAATAGTACACAATCAAAGCCACTCTCCTACATGCTTAAGTCCTATAGCCCTAGTATGACTCTCATGCTTAGGCCGAGGCAATGGTTTAGTCAAAGGATCAGCGACATTGCTATCCGTATGAACTTTGCTAACTATTACATCTTTTCTCTCAACGATTTCTCGAATGAGATGAAACTTCCTAAGTACATGTTTACACCTTTGATGTGATCTTGGTTCCTTAGATCGAGCTATGGCACCATTGTTATCACAATGTAAAACAATACCATCTCTAACACTAGGCACTACTCCTAGCTCCGGAATGAACTTCTTCATCCAAACGGCTTCCTTTCTTTGCATCTGCCGCAAAGCAATGTACTCGCCTTCGTTGTAGAATCGGCGACAGTACTTTGCTTTGAACTTTTCCGACTCACTTGCCCCTCCATTTAGACAAAAGATGAAACCAGATTGGGATCGAAAATCATCTTTGTCGGTTTGGAAGCTCGCATCCGTGTAACCCTCAACAATTAATTCACTTTCACCTCCATACACTAAGAAATTATCCTTAGTCCTTCGTAAGTACTTTAGGATATTCTTAGGCTGCACTCCAGTGTGCGTCACCTGGATTTGATTGGAATCTGCTACACATGCTCAAGGCATATGAAACATGCGGGCGAGTACAAATCATGGAGTACATAATGGACCCTATAGGCGACGCATAAGGAACATTACTCATTCGCTTAATCTCATCGGGTCCGGGAAGGACACCGAGTCTTGCTAAGCGAAACACCATGTTGCATAGGTAGAAAACCTCTTTTAGAGTTTTCCATATTGAACTTAGTAACGATCTTATCTATATAAGTTCTTTGGCTAAGTCCAATCATCCTCTTAGACCTATCCCTATAGATCTTGATCCCCAAAATGTACTCGGCATTTCCAAGGTCTTTCATAGAAAAACAACTCTTCAACCATTCCTTGATCGACTCAAGCATGGGAATGTCGTTTCCTATGAGAATTATGTCATCTACATATAAGACCAAGAAAACTATGTTACTCCCACTTTCCTTCTTGTAAACACAAGACTCTTCTCCGTTTTTGAGAAAACCAAACAGTTTGATTGCCTCATCAAAACGAAGATTCCAACTCGGGATGCTTGCTTCAATCCATAAATGGACTTTTGAAGCTTACATACCCTCCTAGGATATTCTGGATCCATAAAACCTTCCGGCTGTGTCATATACACATCCTCTTTCAAGAACCCATTCAAGAAAGCGGTTTTGACATCCATCTGCCAAATCTCATAATCATAGAAGGCAGCAATCGCTAGGAGTATCCGAATGGATTTAAGCATTGCTCTTGGTGAAAAGGTTTCGTCATAGTCTATACCATGAACTTGCTTGAACCCTTTTGCAACCAATCTTGCTTTGTAAACCCGAACGTTACCATCCTTGTCTGTTTTCACTTTGAAAACCCATTTGCAACCAATAGGTGTAACCCCATCGGGCAAATCCATCAAGTCCCATACTTGATTTTTCGGACATAGATGCCATTTCGGACCTCATGGCTTCAAGCCATTTTTCGGAGTCTTCACTCATCAAAGCTTGCTTGTAGGTAGTAGGTTCTTCAAATTCTAAGATCATTATCTCAGAACTTTCAGTTAACAAGAAATCAACAAACCTTTTGTTTGGTATTCTTGGTCTACTAGTCCTACGGGGGCCGCAACGAGAGAAATTTTCTTCTCAACAATTTGAGAATTTTCGCACGAATTAGATTCGAGTGGGACAGTAGGAGGTTCGTGTACAGGATGCACATCCTCCAACACTTGGTCAGTTATGGGAGAAGATTCCTCTAAAGGAGGAATTACTTCAAGCTCCACACAGTGGCACTTGTGCTTCGACTCTAACATAGGTTGAACTATGTCCATTTGTTGCTTTTCTCGAACCTCTTCGAGAAATATATTACTCCCACTTCCCTTTTTGGAAATAAAATCCTTTTCCAAAAAGACACCACGACGAGCAACAAACACTTTGCCCTCAGTCCGATGGTAGAAGTAATAGCCCTTGGTCTCTTTGGGATAACCCACAAAGAAACACTTATCTGATTTAGGGGCGAGTTTATCTGAAAGTAAACGTTTTACATAAACCTCACAACCCCAAATCCGTAGAAAAGACAAACTTGGAGTTTTTCCACTCCACATCTCATATGGTGTTTTTTCTACTGCCTTTGATGGAGTTCTATTAAGTGTGAAAGTAGCAGTTTCGAGAGCATATCCCCAAAAAGAGATGGGAAGATCAGCAAAACTCATCATAGACCGAACCATATCAAGTAGAGTTCGGTTCCTCCTTTCGGATACACCATTCAACTGAGGTGTTCCAGGTGGAGTGAGTTGGGAAAGAATTCCACAACTCTTCAAGTGATCACTAAACTCTTGGCTCAAATACTCACCACCACGATCGGATCGTAGTGCTTTAATTGTTTTGCCAAGCTGGTTTTGGACTTCATTCTGGAATTCTTTGAATTTTTCAAACGATTCCGACTTATGCTTCATTAAATAGACATATCCATATCTACTTAAATCATCAGTAAAAGTAATGAAGTATCCAAACCCTCCCCTAGCTTTTGTGCTCATTGGTCCACACACATCACTATGTATTAGACCCAATAGATCACTGGCCCTTTCACCCTTTCCAGTAAAAGGTGACTTTGTCATTTTACCCATTAAACATGATTCACATACATCAAATGGCTCAAAGTCAAAAGATGTTAGAAGTCCATCTTTATGTAACTTCTGAATGCGTTTCGCGTTTATATGTCCTAAACGACAATGCCATAAGTAAGTAGGATTAGTATCGCTTGATCTATGTTTTTTGCTGTCTATGTTAAGGACATCTTTGTCTAAGTCTAGGAAATATAGACCATTAGACCTTTTAGCAATGGCATAAAACATTGAATTCAAATAAACGGAGAAACAACCTTTCTCAATTGTAAATGAAAACCCTTCATTATCCAAAACTGGAATAGAAATAATGTTTTTGGTAATAGCTGGAACATAATAACAGTTATTAAGCTCTAATATTAAACCAGAAGGCAAAGGTAGACAATAAGTCCCAACTGCAACGGCCGCAACCCTTGCACCATTTCCAACGCGCAGTTCTACCTCCCCTTTAGCCAAGGTTCTACTCCTTCTTAGTCCCTGCACATTCGAAGTAATGTGAGAAACACAACCGGTATCAAATACCCAAGAAGTAGATGTTGCTAAATTAATGTCAATGACATAGATACCTGAAGAAGAAGCCCCAGACTTCTTATCATTCAGATACTTCGGGCAGTTACGCCTCCAATGGCCAATTTGACCACAATGGAAGCACTTGGCATTTGCGGCCACCTTTGGCTTTGCCTTTGCACGTGGCTTATCAGCGATCTTAGCGGCAACTTGCTTGCCCTTGTCTTGCTTTTTCTTGCCAGCCCATTCTTTCTTAAAACCTTTTCCCTTTTGAACCATAAGAACTTCCTTCTTAGGTGCAACAGAGATGTTTTGCTCGGCAGTCATGAGCATCCCATGTAACTCAGCAAGGGTTTTCGACACCCCATTCATATTGAAGTTCAACCTAAAGTGGTTGAAGCCTTCATGAAGTGAGTGTAGTATGATGTCAGTAGCCAACTCTTGGCTATAAGGAAAGCCCAACCTCTCCATTGTCTCGAAATAACCAATCTTTTCAAAGACATGAGTGGCGGCGGCTTGCCTTCGACTAACGCACACTCAAGAATAGCCTTGTGAGTTTCATACCTCTCTATCCGAGCTTGCTGCTGAAACATGGTTTTCGGCTGTCGGATAATACTTGCGAGCATCCAAGCTTGCAAACCTCTTTTGCGAGGCTTGGTTCCATAGCCGCGAGCATAAGGCAAGTAACAATTACCGACCTTTTCGCAATGGCCTTATGGGCCGCCTTTTCGGCTTCAGTAGAGGTGGTCGTTAAAACCGGGATCGGGGTTTCAAGAACATCCTCTCGACCTTCGGATCTAAGAACAATTCTCAGATTCCTTTCCCAATCAAGGAAGTTATTCCCGTTCAACTTATCCTTTTCAAGGATTGAACGTAAGTTAAAAGGTGAATTATTGTTGTTACCAGACATGATATCTACATAGAAGATGCAAAAGTAATGAGTATGTTTATCATAATAGCTTTTAACAAATTTTAAACACTTTAAAATAAAAGCTATGCACTTGACCAATTTTAAATGTGTCCCTTTTGAATCAAGTGATTCTAAGATCCTATCAAACATGATTTATAAGTGGACTTTGGCCTCAACTTAAAACCAAATTTAAAAGGTAAGTAAACTCTTTTACTAATTACAACAATTGTAATTCTTAGTTGATGGGTGATTGCTAAGGTGATGAAAGTTCCCGGGTAAGGAAGTTACCCACAACGTTGGGGAAAGCCTTCCTAATCCTAGACGAGAACTTGTCACCCAAACACAAAAACCCAACCCTTTGCTTCAAAATCCAAAACCGTTTTGATGATTTTGTTGGGCCAAACCAAACTAAACATGCAAATTTCGGAAATTTACTCTACTTAGCCCAAGATTGGAAGTAACACTCTGCTTTAGGCAGAACCTATTACTAACGATCAAGATTTTAGTAGATGTTTATTTGGAAAAGCAATTACCCAATATTAGCTTTAGGGACCTAAGTAAATTATTATGTGATTTAATTACTAGTGAACTCATTGCAAAAATAAATCACATGCATAATAAAACTTAGAAAGCATTCAAAAGCAATATTTAAATGCATAAAATTAAATGTGATCCTAGTATGGCCCCTAACTCTAAAGACTACTCTTTAAGGTCTCCATTCTTGAATCACCTTGGATCTCCATCCTAGTGCTTCATGGAATAAGATTGAATCACCATTCTTCTTATGACAACTTGAATAATCATTTTTGGAATTTTAAACTAAAATTACAAAAATACCAACGATACACAGATCGTATTTAGATTACAAAAATACATTAACGATACGCAGATCGTAATTTCTATCCAAGTTTGGGCCATACTAGTCACCGCATGCAATCATAATATCATATATATAAAACATGCATTTTAATCAACTATTAAAATAAATTATTATGCTTCAACAACTTTAAAACATAATAACATCAACCAAATTTAATCTCATATTAAATTAAATGGTTAGTACCTCTAGACAAATTCAATCATATTAGAATTTATTTCTCAAGGGCATTAAAATATTAATCTAACAAATTTAATCAACTATTAAATTTAAAGGAAACATACATAAGCACTTTAAGGTACCACATATATTTTAATCATATTAAAACATAAAAGCATTGCATGACATTTAATCACAAACACTAGCATGTAAGAATTAATCAACTTATTAAAACTAACATCCTAACATAAAATTAAATGTCACAAAATGAAACTCCCATCATAATTTTAATTCATTTAAGTATTAACATAGGATACCATGCATAATAACTCATTAATATGCATTAAGGGATAAACGGATCTTAAAGTTTTTATCCGTTGAAGGAGAGATAAGCCGAAGAGGCAGACCACCTCTCGCGACTCGCGAGCTTGGTCGCGACTCGCGACTATGGTCGCGACCCGCGATGTGAGTCGCGACTCGCGAGAAGCTCACTGCTTCCACTTTTTCGATTTCAATTCAAGCAATTTTAATCAAAATACGTATGATTTTCTTTATACACTAAAACACTTTTATGCATAACTAAATCATACTTGGCCTCATATTCAAGAATTCATGCCATGAAATTATACATAATCAAATTAAGCATAAAAAAAACTTCAAAGCATGCAAATCATGAATCATACATATATATATACATCATATTCTAATTAACAACTTAACTAAAACATGAAATAATATAACAATTATATATGTATATATATATGTATCAAAAAATGTATAAACAACTTTTATACTCCCACTAGATTAAAATCCAATTTTAATCATGCAAACAATATCCTCATGCTAATACCCTCCCCTAAATGAATTAAAATAAAGGAAAACATGCATCAACATGATCACATTAATCTATGCAATAGGCTAACTGATACCACTGTAGGAATTTAGATGCTTAATGCGGAAAACGAGTATCACATACTCAAACATCTAACACCAAGATCTTTGCATAAACTAACATGAATCTATAAAAAGTGTAGAATATACCTCTTGATGCGTGAATTCCACTTTCACCTCTAGCCTTCTAGTAGAGATCCTTAGAACGTCAATCGCCGTTCCTCTAGTGTTGGTCCACGAACAACCCTTAGATCACCACGTATGCTAGTACGGAAGAGAGAATAAATCTCTTGCTTTTGAGGTGTGATGGCCGAAAATGAGGAGAGGAAGAGGAGCAAAAGAAAATCAGATTTTCTCTACCAAGAATAATGTAATCAAAATCTCCTTTGTAACCCCCATATCATTATATAAGGTGGTTACAAAAGAGGTGATTCATGAGGCTTTATTTTGCCTCATAATGTCATACATTATGAGCCTAATAACCTCATGAGTTACAACTCTTCCATCCATCTTTAAAACCGCCCAACCCATTTCATAAATGGATTTGGGTAATATCCAAGGGTTGTCACTTGTCACATTGTGTGACCTCATAGGACCCAATACATATTAGTAGTTGGCCTAAATATACTAGCCCAACCAACCGCAATTAGCTTCTAGCAAAACGTTGCGGTCACCTAATATTATTGAATATATTATCTTTATAATTCGTCCATATATATTTAGTTTATTACACTTGATCGAGGACAAAATCCTTCAGTAAATACAAAGCTCAGACCTGTCCGGCATCTGACAATCCTATGATTCAAATGTGATCGACCCAGTTGAACAAAACCTGATCAATCACGAACTGGGGCACTGACTGTCAGAATCCTGACTTATCCGGGTCTAACTTGGTTAGCCGTGGGTATACCTAGAACCTGTTTGAGAACCTGTTTTGACACCACTACCTCTAGTAAGGTCTAATAGTATTTTATTATAAGAGAGATAAAACCTGGTATTTTGACCAAAAGTTGCTTCTATAATAAAGTCGAAATAGAAGTTTCTGAATTTCAATTAATAAATATATATATTTATATACACACACTAGTATAAATGTATAAAGATAGTTTCACATGGTGTGGAAGAGCCGAATAAGGCCAATAGTTAAGCGATTCTTTAATAAGTGGCAGTTGGTCGAAATAATTTAGTCAAAGAAACGCGGCTCTTTTCCCCACTTGGGACTTTTGAGAAAGAAGCATAGCGAGCTAGTTAATGTTTATAAATTGACGCTATTTATTATTTATCAAATATCAAACCAAAACTACTCCTGCTGTGGGCTGTGGGCTGTGGGCTGTGGGCTGTGGCTACTTCCCTTAGTAGAGGCTAGACTACATACACATTACACAGTAGGGGAGTTGATTATAATCTTCCATTTTTTTGTTTGTTTTTGTTTTGCGTAGGAGTTCAGAGGAGTACTAATCATATAAGTTGGGTTAAATTAGTTGACAACAGAATAGTAGGAGGATCTAATTAGGCGGTGAAGTGAAGAAGATGGAATTAGGAAGCAAGCAGCTAAAGAATCACATTAACCAATCCTTCCATTTGGCGACGTTTGATGTCGACTCCGGTACCGGCTCCGGCTCCAAATTATTTGACGATGATGGCCGTCTCAAGAGAAGAGGTATTTTTTATTTCTCCACTCTTTTATTTTATTTTTATTTTTAAGGTATTAGTATTTGCTAGTTTGCTACTATACTTCCTCATGGTCATGGTGTTCATCAATGGTGACGAGCCCAGGATTTTAATTTTGGAGAGTCAGTTATAAGTTTTTGAAATGTAATTTGGGTTGTGATACTTGTATCAATAATTAAAATTTTTTTTACTTTTTATAATGGCTCAATGGCAAATAGATAAAAAAAAATAAATTATTTAAGAGTTGGGACGTTAAAATGTTAAATGCCACCCTTTGGCTCAATAATATTAATCTTATATGCACGCAATGGGTAATGGAGTACTTTTTGTGTTTTTAATGTTTTTTCCAACTTTTTTCTATTAAATGAAGCAGTTAGTTAATTCTTTTCTAATTTTTTTTGTGTCGTCCATATGTTGCCATATGAAGTATGATAGAGATAGACTGATAGATCTTCCGCGGTTGATGTTTTTTTGGTTTGATTTTGGCAGGGACTATGTGGACAGCAAGTGCACACATAATAACAGCAGTAATTGGGTCAGGGGTGTTGTCCCTTGCTTGGGCTACGGCCCAACTTGGATGGGTCGCTGGCCCAATTGTAATGTTGCTATTCTCCATTGTAACTTATTACACTTCTGTACTCCTTGCTGACTGTTACCGCTCCGGGGACCCTGTCTCTGGCAAGAGGAATTACACCTACATGGACGCTGTTCAAGCTAATCTTGGTACTTTTGTTATTTGTTGGACCACCAAAATATAAAAAAATAAAATTATGTCTGGAATTCAACTTAACTAATCTGCTTTTTTGTTAAAAACTTTAGGTGGGCTTCAAGTGAAAATATGTGGATTAATTCAGTACCTTAACCTCTTTGGAGTTGCAATCGGTTATACCATAGCAGCGTCTATAAGCATGACGTAAGTTCGAATGTGCATCTCATTTAGCTTATCTTAAATTCTTAATACGTACTTTCGAGCAAGTATAAGAAAGTTGGTGCTTATATGGTTATCAGTTATCACGAAGAGATATGGAATAATGGAAAGTAGAAGTTCCTAGGAAGTGGAAAAGATTCTTAGGATGTCTATTTCCTACGAAATGCAGAAATTTATGATCAATTAAACAGAATTTTGCAGTTCTTCTTGGAACATCTGACTTTTTTGTGTTCAACTAAATGAGCACCAAGATTTTGCATTGAGAGAAGAGAGACAATTTAATGGTGTTTGTTGTTTTTTGACGTTGCAACTTTGATACATACAGGGCTATAAAGAGGTCGAATTGTTTCCATGAGCAAGGAGAGAAAAGCAAATGCGACATATCAACAAATCCTTACATGATTATCTTTGGTGTTGCTGAGATAATCTTCTCTCAAATCCCAGATTTTGATCAAATCTGGTGGCTATCAATTGTTGCGGCGGTCATGTCTTTCACCTATTCCACCATTGGTCTTGGCCTGGGTATAGCAAAAGTTGCTGGTAATCAATCACTTTATTAGTCAACTAACTTTTTAACTGCTAGTATTACTTCCCCCTTTCTAATAGAATTGTTTATAGAAGTAGCCACTCATTCTTGACTCCCCTTTATGCTTTTTATTATGCCTATTCCCATTCGCATTCTTATTTGTGTTGGTGTGTGAACATAACAGTGAACGGACAAGTCAAGGGCAGTCTGACTGGTATTAGCATTGGCGTGGTGACACAAACCGATAAGATATGGAGGAGCTTCCAAGCACTTGGTGATATTGCATTTGCATATTCTTACTCTATGATCCTCATTGAGATTCAAGACACTGTAAGATCCCCCCCATCCGAAGCAAAGACAATGAGGAAGGCTACACTTATAAGCGTAGTAGTAACAACTGTATTTTACATGTTATGTGGGTGCTTTGGTTATGCAGCCTTTGGGGACTTGTCACCCGGGAATCTTCTAACCGGGTTTGGGTTCTACAACCCATTTTGGCTGGTTGACATAGCCAACGCTGCCATCGTCATTCACCTGATTGGTGCCTACCAAGTTTACTGCCAACCTCTCTATGCTTTCATTGAGAATGTAGCCGGGGCAAACTTCCCTAACAGTGACTTCATCACCAAAGAAATCTTGATCCCACTTCCAGGTGGTTACAAACCTTACAGACTTAATATGTTCAGGCTAGTTTGGAGGACTATCTTTGTGATAGTTACCACCGTAATCTCAATGCTCTTACCTTTCTTCAACGACGTTGTTGGATTGCTTGGAGCACTCGGATTTTGGCCATTGACTGTATATTTCCCAGTAGAGATGTATATCTCCCAGAAGAAGATTCCCAAATGGAGTACTAAATGGATTTGCCTTCAGATGCTTAGCGTTGCTTGCCTCATTATCACCATTGCCGCTGCTGCTGGATCAGTCGCTGGGGTGATTCTTGATCTTAAGTCTTATAAACCTTTCAAGACCACTTATTGATTCGTATTCTTTGCCTATATTACAATTTACATGGCTGGCTATTAGCTAACACAATCATTGGTTAGAACAAGTTAATTTTTCTTTTTGTGGAGAGAGAGGCACCAGTGCCCACAAGGCCACAACAGGTGGGCCGAGCCAGGGTATATATGATATAATGCTCAATGTAGTTGTTTCCCCTTCGGTTAATCATTTGTATGTACCTCTATGTTACAGCTCAATGGACATTGTATTACCTTTTTAATTTACAGGTCTCATCACATTTTACTAACGCACCTTTGTTATAGAATCCCATCCCTGGCGTTAAGCCCCTAATTAACAACCATATTTTGGTAAGGGAATGGAATCAGGGTATATATGATATAATGCTCAATGTAGTTGTTGCCCCTTCGGTTAATCATTTGTATGTACCTCTATGTTACAGCTCCATGGACATTGTATTACCTTTTTAATTTACAGGTTTCATCACATTTTACTAATGCACCTTTGTTATAGAATCCCATCCCTGGCGTTAAGCCCCTAATTAACAACCATATTTTGGTAAGAGAATGGAATCAGCTGAATTATTAGCTTTTTTCTACCAGATTGGCATGTAATATAGCTCCGGCCACATCAAGTGTATAATTTCTCCAAGTACCAACATAGTACTTTCTTTTTTTGCACTTTCCTATTTTTCTGACACTAATTTGGTAATGTAGCCTCAAATGGTGGTTAGTTACTAATGACATATGAAGATCATTGTGCTAATAGACGAGCACAACATTTATCAACTCGTTAGAGTATGATACTGGCTGCGTTTCTGCGATAAATAAACCATTGATGTTTATACGAAGACTTACTTCACATTTGGAATTGCACAAAAAGACTATTCATCTCAGAGAGGACTACGAAAAATTCTGGGAAAACGCCAACGACTACTGGCTTATTTGTCAAAGAAAAATGTAGTATGTTATAAAGAATTAATAAGTCAATTGAACATTCGAGAACTAAAAACACGCTAATTTGAAGAGTCGCTAATTCAACGGCAGGCCGAACATTTTCCCACATTATCGCTAATAATGAAAATGAATCAATGCACTAGAGCTGGGGAATCTGGTCGTGATTTTCCATCTGATATGGCCAGTGGCCTTACTATGTTGTGTGAAGATATTACGCAGCTTGACATCCATCAGCATGGACACTGTTTCTAAGGCTGGGAGATCACATACTATGGATCAGTATGGTGTAGCTATATCTTATTTATGCCATGATATATACCACAACGATTCCATCGACCATCACCCGACATGCTAGACCACCCCTACTCGTGGATCACATGCTCATGCTTCGTATGGATTCTGACAAGGGTAGAAATATAGGTGTCAAAAACTGGGCCGACCCACGGGTGAACTCGCATCCGACCCAGACCCAACCTGTTCCGAGCCGAGAGTGGAAGGTTGAAAAGCTGACCCATTCCGACCCAGGTCTACCCGTGGAATTGGAAACCCAAACCGAAGTGGGCCGACCCAGGTTGGACCCGTTCCCAGTTGGACCCGTGAAGAATGACCCAGACCCAACCTGTTTTCGACCCAAAACTAACCCGCACCCAACTTCACCCTCCAATGACCCAGTTAAACCCACCCAGTTACCACCCGACCCAATTCCTACCCGACACAATACAACCTAGCCAAAACCATTCCGACCCAATACAACCCAACCCAAAACCATTCCTACCCAACCTTATCCAAACCAACCATAACATGTTATATTTTTATTTTGTAATAATACTATAGTTACACTTTTTTCACCAAAAATTAGATCTCACTCCTCAATATCCCAACTAGTCTTCCGACTCCGTAACTTAATATATATGAAAACGCCAAAACGACAATTGTAAAAATTAGACTCTCCAAGAGTCCAAGTCAACCCGAAAGACGGCCCGAGCTAAACATACTCCACATGATGCCAATTTGTTCCGACCCAAGTTATTCCGAAAGCTAGCTTAAGCCGACCCAATCGCACCCGATGTCGCCTTGTTCCGAGAGCCGATTTGTTCCGACCCAATACATTTCGAGAGCCGATTTGTTCCGACCCAAGTCAATTCGGCGCCGGCTTGAGCCGACCCACGTCCTTCCGAGAGCCGATTTATTCCGACCCAAGTCCTTCCGAGATCCGAGTTGTTCCGACCCAAGTCATTCCGAGAGCCGATTTGTTCAGACCCAAGTCATTCCGAGAGCTGATTTATTCCGATCCAAGTCCAGCCGATAGCTGAGTTGGGCCGACTTCACCCTATTCCATTCTGACACAAATTCACGCAACCCAACCACCAGCCGACCCAGTTTTGAGAGCTCCCTCACCCAGTTAGACCCGACCCAGTTTTGAGAGCTCCCTCACCCAGTTGTACCCGACCCAAGTCAACCCCGACCCACACAGTTCCGACCAATGGCACACTCTCACCCAGATTATTCCGACCCAAATCACTTCTACCCAGGTTGGGTCAAGCCAAATCCACCCAGTGGCCAAGTTTGACACCACTAGGTAGAAATAAGTAGAAATAATGTTAAACAGACTTGGCGCCAAAATTCTGTTAATAACAGAATAACAAAATTTTGTTATTCTGATTCAACTATTCAGTTGTTGGTTGATGTATAAATACTTGTAATATCTTGTAAGAGAATTCATTTATGAACACAAACATAATCTCCTATTCTTCTATCAAATCTCTCTGAATTATCTCTTTCTTTATCTCTTTCTTTATCTCTCTAAACTTCTATTCTCTCTCTCTTCTTTTCTAAGAATTCTATTCCATCTCTTTCCATTTCTATTCCATAATAGCAGGTAACACTGTCCTGCATCATTGGTATTAGAGCCAAGTTCTCGTTATTGTGATTCAACATTGTTATTCTAAGAATTCAACATCGTAATAGTGACTGGGATTATTCATAATTGATTTGTCTACTAGATTTAAAGACACTAGGAGTATGAATGTTGTTGAGCAGTTTAATAAATTGCAAAAGTTGGATGATTTGGAAACTTATCTTGATGATTTTGAAAGTCTAACATCCATAATGATACAAAGTAGCCATGTTTTACCTTAATCATAAAGTATATCTTATATAGATAGAAGGTCGGAGGTCTAAAATCATCAATTAAACCCTTTGTGAGAGCTTTTAGACCAGATACTATTGCCAAGGTTGTAGAGTATGCCAGATTAGCTGAAGAGCAATCACTCTCTCACAACTCTCACACTTTATTTGGTATTTTTTTAGTAAAGGAAGGGAAAAGAAAGGAAGAGAAAGGAAAAGAAGGAAAAGAAGAGAAAAGAAGGTAGTTGTAGTTTCCAATGTTTGGCATAATTGGTGGATTTGAGATGAATCACATGTTTGGTTGTCATTAGTAAAGGAAAGGAAAGGAAGGAAATAAAGAAAACATAGGTAAAAGCTTGTTAGCTTTCTTTCCTGTCAAATTCCTCCGATTTTGGGAGGAAAGGAAAGCAAAAATTTAAGAGTATTTTTTTCCTTCCACTTCCTCTCCTTTCCAATCAAACCCCTCTTATTTTCTTTTACCAAACATGAGAAAGTTTGTTTTTACCTTTCATTTCCTTTCTTTTCCATCCAAATCCTTCCTACCAAACAAAGCCTCAAAGAACCTCTAAAAATGCAAACCCGCAATCCACTTATAATCCCAAACCTTTACAAGCCCTTCCTTGCAATCCTAATGCCAATAAACCTCCGTTACTTGCCACTCCTCAACCTAAAACCTCTCAAACACTAACCAGAACTTGTGTGCCTCATGATGTTAGAGCTGAGAAAATAGCCAAAGGGTTATGTTTTTACTGTGATAAAAAATTTGTGAGGGGCCATAAGTGTCAATTTAAAGAGCGACAATTCTTCACAATTGAATTTTTGGGTGAATCTAAGCCAGAGGATATGGATGATGAGGAGGATAATAATGGAGAAATGCACTTACCAGGACCTGTGATTTCTTGATGAATGAGCTTTTGTGCTCATTCAAGGTCGTGTTTTAGGCATAGTTTAAGCCTTGGTCGAGTCATTTTAGTTAGTTTTTAGCTTATTTTCCGTAGTTTTGTATCTTTGAGTCTTTTTAGTGTCCTAGGGTAGTTTGTCGTTGCGTTTTGGTGTTGTTTGTGTTGCTTCGCAGGTTCCCTGTAATCCCCCGTAAATTTAATGGATTTTATAAATATATTTTACTGTATAGCTATTTATATTTAAATATATATATGTATTTTAACAATTTTTTATTCAAAGCTTAACTATTTGAAAGTCAAATGATTTATTTTAATGATTTATACAAGTCAAATATTTTATTAAAGTCATGCTTTGAAAGTATTTAAAATATTTGAAACACTTATTGGATTTAGAAAAGGGTTTGTAAATGGGTGTGAGGAGCCCAAAGGCTTAACCTATGCTCATTCCCATTTAATTAACCCATCAAAGTCCAACTCTTTATTGGACCCCTAATGGGGGAAACTATATATATCCTCATTTACACAAATCCCCACACATTAAACACATTTATTTTCTCTCTCTTCCTCCCCCAATTTTCGGGTCTCTCTCTCTCCTCTTTTTCTTCTCTTTCTTTCTCTCGGTTCCTCCCTCCTCCTTCGGTTTCGGCCAGTCGCGGCAGCAGCCACCGGCGCCACCACCAATCGGCAGCAGCAACCGGCGCACCGCCGCCCTCCTCCCTCCTTGCTGCCGACTTTCTTCCCTCCTCTTTGCTTGGTTGTTATTTCTTCCTCCTCAAGTTTTATTTTAATGCAAAGTTCATATTTTTAGGGTTTGTTTTAATAAGTTTATATGTAAAAGTTGTGATTTGATGATTTGATTATGAATCTAAGATTATATAAATTATGTATTGAAGAAATAAAATTTCAGATTTACTTGTTATGTTAAGATAGGGTTTAAAAATATTAAAGCATGGATTTTTAGGGTTTTACATGTTGGAAAATCATAGTATCGTATTATTGTTTATGGTTTTGGGTTTTGGGTTTTCTTATGATTATAAGCGTGTTTAAATATGTTTAAAAAGAGTTTTAGTGTATATTATGTTGCTGGAAATTTGGAAAGAATAGTGTTTATGTAGTTCTTTTGATTTAAACATGAGTTTTAAGGGATTTTAATCATCTAGTATAGTAGTACTATACTAGGAGGTTGTACTAAGTAAGTTTTAATGTTGGGAGAAGTTTTTAAACACTTTTAAGAAGGGTTTAAAGTATTTTATTATTGTTGTAAATTCATGGTGTATTGATTATGAATTTATGTTGGTTATTTTAGGCGGAGAATTCTCTCTAGGCGATTTTTAAGTCTGTTATAGTGGCATCTCAGTTTGTCTACACAAGGTATGTACATACCTATGTGTTGATTGATGTAGTATTATGATTTTAAGAAGGAAAGTTATGTAGTATCATGTATAGGACTATGTTGAGTTCATATATGATTTCTATTATGTTGGTTTATGCATGTTTTATGCTGTGGTGTGAACATGTTGAGTATGAGATTTATGTTATGAGATTTATATCATGTTTGTATGGAAGATTGATGCAAGCATGTTGGTTGGGAACTTTATTTTTATTTTTTTACATGGGGGAATTAGTATATTAATTAGTATTGGATCATGGTTGATCATTGTTCCCTTTTGAGTATTTCACTGCTTTATATGGACCGAGGGCCTTATTTGGTATGTTGATATTTTATACCTATGAAAGGTAAGTTGGTTGTTGGCTAGGTTCAACAAATTAAAAAGATTGGATTAAAGTTGATAAAAAAGCTTTAGACTGGTGCACGTCTGAAGTTTTGGACAATTAGGAGTTGGGGTACATGGTGAGCGTGCCATGGCTTTTTCTGGGGCCGGATTGATCACCGTGTCCTATTTTTCAGTTAGAAAGGTTCATCGATATCGTAGATCATGGGAATACGGAGTCGAGCCCGTATTTCGTCTTCCAAAGGGAAGACTGGTTTTAGATGAGACAACTCGGTCCATTGACTATTACATTTAAAGTAATAAGAATGTTGTTTAAGTTTAGTTCAGTAAAAGTTATCTGCAAGTTATTATGTTATTATTTATTCTTGCCTATTATTTATTAGTATCATGTTAGGTTTATTTACTTATTTAGTATGTAGTACTCAGCTTTGCAGATTACGTGCTTTTGTTGTGTATGTTGATCATGGCTTTGCCTTATCAATCTTGTGATGACCCATTTTGGTGAGCAGTCTCTAGGGATCAATAGTGCATAGTCCATCTAACAGGTTCGAAGATGATGCATCATTGGGATCGAGATTTTGGAGAGCTTGTGTAGTTTATTTACAATACTTTTGAGTTATAATTTTATAGTTGGTTTAATTTGGTTTTAAGGTTGACTTTATGGTTGACTAAGTTTATTTATAAAGTTTATTAGTATTGTTTTCCGCTGCAAAATTCTGAATAAGCCGATACGTTTTCACACGGGCGATAATATTTTGATAATTCTCTATGTTCTATATTAAAAAGGTATTTTAGAAAAGAGAGAATTGTCGAGGTGTTACAAAGTGGTCTTGGAGCTTTAGTTTTTTATTGGCCTTTCGTGCCAACTTTAAGTTTTTAGGCGCCTAACTAGCTAGTTACTTAAAATGAATTTCTTAGAATTGAGCTTCTACTTATTATTCATGGTATTTAAATTACCTTCGAAAAGTCTTTTTCAAGAATCTAATATTGTTTTCGATTCGACATTATTTTTATTATATTGTCCGATTTTTTTTTTCTAATTTTCATTATTATGTTCAAATTTTCGAACCGTGTAATATTTTTTTTATGTTATTCGTTTTTTTTTCAGTTCCTTCCAAATTCGAAAAAAAATTTAGTTATTTAAATTATTTTCAATACTCTGGTATATTTTATTATTTTATGAGAGACGGGTAGTGTAAGAAGGGCATATAGGATAGAAATATTATATGTCTGCATTAAATAGTTAGTTCAGCATGATTATATTTTTCTTCCCTGCTAACTGTTTATGTTATTTATATCCTTTATGTTGTGGGTTATTCTTGTTTGTTGTTGATTGTTGGGATTACACGTTAAGTGAGAGTACCTATTTCTTATAGAAGTTAAATTATTGTCATAGATTCCTAGCCATGTCTGAAATAGAAGATACTAGAGTAGGGAGCTTTTACAACCCTATCATACTGAGTGATGATGAGAGCGATGAAGGATATGAGTCTGATGATGATAGCTATACCGAACTAGAGTTCAAAATGCGTAATGTATTAAGAGCAGGCGTGCCTGATAGTGATGATGAGATCCTTCATGAGATTGACCATGCTAGAGGACGAACCAAGAGCGATAACTACTATGCTTCCTTCAGATATGAGACTGATTCCGAGTCAGAGGAGGACGAGCCTAAACCAAAAAGGAGATCTACGAGATTTATAAGATATATTTACTATAATACTGAGGACATTGATGATTTTGTATATGAACTTTTCACTCCTGAAAACTACAGGGAATATGAGGATAAGACTGATGATGTTTCACCTTAGTTTATTTATTTAGTCATTTTATGCTTTAAAGAATAATGTTGGATAATTCGTCCAACAGTGATTTAAATTTATAGTACCTTCATTTTATTTTTTGGAAAAGTACAACGTTACGGATTAGAGAAATTGTTATTAACATCTTTGGGAAATAAAAGTTAAATATTTAGTTATCCAAGTGAGCAAGAATTTATTTTGGGCACGCGAATGGGAATATTTTTTATTTATTTGTTATGATTGAATTTTTATTCATGATTCCTAAACTGTGTGTTCTTGATGTGAATATTCTTCATGGATGATTGATGATGATTATTCTGTAATATTGTTGTAACTTCATGAGAAATTGTTTGTTGATGCGATCTTCATGGTCAAATTAGAGGTTGACTTCGTAGAGAATGACATGTAATTATGTATCGAACCTAAAGTAGAGTACATTAATTTCAGGTCGCGCTCTAGTATGGCTAACAACAATAACGATTTAGCTGCTGCTATTCGCATTTTGGCGGAAAAATTGATTCAAGATAGAGCTGAGCGTCCCGATTCTGCTGGGAACATGTTAGAGAGGTTAGCCAAAGTTAAACCACCATATTTTAAGGGGCAAGCTGATCCTACCTTTTTGGATAATTGGGTTAGGGAGTTTGAGAAAATCTTTTGGGCGGTAAACTATCCTGAGAATATGAGAGTAGGTCAGGCTGTGCTGTACCTAAAGGATGAGGCTGATTTGTGGTGTAGAGAAAATGGGGTTAGACTGAGTGCTGTTGAAGTTTTTAATTGGAATTCTTTTGTTACTGCCTTGAGAGGGAAGCTTTACATTGTCTTTATGAGGAAACAGAAACCCCAAGTGTTTATCAACCTTAGGATGGGGAGCATAACCATCTCTGAATACTTTAGCAAATTCATAGCACTATCACGGTTTGCACCTGAAGTAGTAGCCACTAAGGAATTAAAGGCTCAAAGGTTTGAGCAAGGTTTAACTGAGGAAATCCAACTGGGGTTAGGTGGTGAAACTTTTTCATCCCTAGATATTTTTGTATGGGAGAGCCGCCCACATTTATGGTCTTCAGTCGAGGCGTGACAAGAAGAGTGATGTACTGGGTGAGAAAAGAAAGGATTTCAATGCTGGGGGAAATCAAGGGAATTTCAAGAAGAGCAGGAACGGGAATGGAAATTTCCAAGGGAGGAATAATCAGGGCTACAATAATAACGGTCAATCTGAGATAGTACCACTGTAAGAAGTGCAGTAACAACCATCCTGGTAGAGATTGTAAGGGAGAACCAGTGACCTGTAACTACTGTCAGAAGAAGGGCTATAGGGAGTATGAGTGCTTTGCTAAGCAAAAAAAGGAGCAAAATGGCAATGGGGGTAGTAACCAAGTGATGTATGGATTTAACCAGTTGAGAAATCAAGGTTCGAAGCCTGTAGGGGCCCAAAACAACCAGGGGAGCTACAATAAGCCTGCTATTAAGAGCAACAACCAGAACAAGGCTCCGGGTAAACTGTTCGTGATGAGTCACAATGAAGCTGAACGATCTGCAGACGAAGTATCTGGTACTTTTTCTATTAACTCCGTGCTAGTTAAAGCATTATTTGATTCGGGAGCGACTTATTCTTTTGTTTTGTCGTCTGTTATTAAAAGTTTGGGGTTAGTAGATTATGAGGTGATTGATTTGCCTATTAGTATACCTACTGGTGAGACCATAAGCTGTACCAAGTTGTTTAGAAGTTTGCCTTTAAAGATAGGAGACTGTGTTTTTCCTTCTGCTTTGATAAGGTTTAATCTGGGAGACTTAGATGTAATTCTGGGGATGGATTGGCTAAGTTTATACAAGGCCAAGATAAACGGTGAAGTTCAGAAAGTAGTTTTAAGAAACCCTTTGAGGAGATTGACCTCGTATAGACGTTTTGGGGTTATTTCTGCAATGCAAGTCAAGAAGTTGATGAAAAAGGGGTGTGAGTTATTTTTCTGTAGTGTGCAAGATGTGAGTAAATAAGCTGGGGTAAATATTGAGGATGTTCCAATTGTGAATGAGTTTATGGATGTGTTTCCAAGTGAGATTTCGGGTATGCCACCTGCTAGAGCGGTTGAGTTCACCATAGACTTAGTTCCTGGAACTGCACCTATATCTAAAGCACCCTATAGAATGGCACCTCTGGAGATGAATGAATTGAAGACGCAGTTGCAAGAGCTGTTCGATAAAGGTTATATTAGGCCTAGTGCATCACCTTGGGGAGCTCCTGTATTGTTTGTTAAGAAGAAAGATGGGAGTATGAGGTTGTGTATCGATTATAAGGAATTGAATAATGTAACCATCAAGAACAAATATCCTTTGCCTAGGATAGATGACCTATTCGATCAATTAAATGGAGCGAGCGTGTTCTTGAATGATTGATTTGCGTTCAGGGTATCACCAGTTGAGGGTAGCTGATAAGGATATACCTAAGACTGCAATTAGGACTCGTTATGGTAACTATGAGTTCACTATAATGCCTTTTGGGTTAACCAATGCACCTGCCATATTTATGGACTTGATGAATAGGATTTTCCATGAGTTCTTAGATAAATTCGTGGTTGTATTTATTGATGATATTATGATTTATTCGAATAATGAAAAAGAGCATGATGAACACTTGAGGATTGTATTGGAGACACTTAGGAAAAATCAATTATATGCCAAGTTCTCTAAGTGTGAGTTTCATTTGGAGAAAGTAGCATTTTTGGGTCACTATGTGCCTAAAGAAGGAGTCTTTGTAGACCCTGCTAAGATTCAAGCTATGAGTGAGTAGCCAACTCTGAAGAATGTGTCTGATATTCGAAGTTTCCTAGGTCTAGCTGGCTATTATAGAAGATTTGTGAGAGATTTCTCGAAGATAACGAGGCCAAATAATACAACCCTCAATCCTAGTTGTAACCAAGTCTCATCCTCCAATAGTCCAAAATTTGTGTTCAATACCGGTCCTCCCTTGGGTTCGACCCCTTGCTTGCCCTTACTACTTGTTAATGGGTTGTGTCGAGGTGTTTTATAAATTGTATTTGGAGGGGATCCTTAGGGCCTTAACGACACCCTGAGTGCCGACTCCCCCATAAAATTTTGGCGCCGTTGCCAGGGATGCAACGAAGGTGAACTTTGGATAATTTATTTTATGAGTTACGGTTGTCTATTATTTCCATATTCTTAATTCATTGCTTGGGTCGTTAAGTCCGTCCTTGTTATTACTAACCCTCTACTTAGCTTTGGTGTTGTACATGAGCACAAACCCCGTAGGTGATATTCCATCTCCAAAGAGGGAAAGGGGTAAATCTCTGAAAAGGTAAAGGGGTAGACCTCGAGTTATTTCACCATCTCCACGAGTAAGAGTTAGTGATACACCGGGCTCAATTTCTCAAGGCACTCCTATAATTTCTATTTCTCCTCCTAGAATGGCCGAAAATCAACAAAGAAATTTTGAGGACTATGGGGTTCTAATGGCATTCGAGGAGAGAAGTGGTATTAACCGTCGGCCTCTTCCGGATGGTAATTACGAATTTCCAAGCCAATTGATAAGAATGATCAAGGAAAGGCAATTTGAGGGGAGAGGTAGTGAATGCCCTTACAAGCATCTTGCTCACTTTGTAAATTTGTGCAACATTGTTATTGAGCATAATGCTACTCAAGAGCAAACTCGACTTCATCTCATTCACTTTTCACTCGATGGTAGAGCTTTGGCATGGCTTGAATCACTTCCCACTAATTCTCTAACAACATGGGCCGAGGTGACTAAGGACTTTTTGAGGAGATTTGTTTCGGAAGAGAAGACGACGGAGCTAAAACGTCAAATAGCTACATTCTCTCAACTAGATGGTGATTTATTGAGTGAAGCATGGGAAGGGTTCAAGGACTTGAAACGAACTTGTCCTCATCATGGTTTTGCCTTGGCTACACTTTGGAGATCTTTTTATGATGGCGTAAATCCCATAACTCGTGCCAATCTTGATGCGGGTGCGGGAGGGCGGCTTTTGAAAATCAACTTGAATGATGTGGAAGCTATTATTGAAGAGGTAGCAAGGCATAGTGGTTGGGGTAATTTCGGTCGGAAACAAACTACAAGGAGCGCCGGTAAGTTTGATGTCAACAATTATGAAGCTTTGGCATCCAAGATGGAAGTTGTGATCAAAAAGCTTGACAAACTCAACTTGGCATCGTCTTCATCATCAAGCCCGGTAAATGTCGTACAACCTTGTGAAACATGTGGAGGTTGTGATCATGTGGCGGCTCAATGCATAGCCACATTGGAGCAAGTAGCCGTGGTAAGGGCCCGAAATGACCCTTATGCACCTACTTTTGATCCCGGTTGGAGAAATCAACCAAATTTTGGGTGGAAACAAGGAAACCAACAATCTCACCAACCACAAACCTACTACCAAACACAACAAGCACCCTTTCAAAACCAAAACCAATTCACTCAACCACCAAACAACCAATTTCAAGCCAGTTCGAGACCACATCCCGGTTTCCAAGCACAAAGGCCCCCATATAACCCTCCTCCATCACAAAAGACTTCACTTGAGGCCGCACTTGAAGCCTTCATGACCCAACAAACTGAATCCAATGCGGAAGTGTCCTCCACCATCCAACAAATGCAAGCTCATAATAAGATGATGGAGACACAACTTGCCCAATTAGCCCAACAAATTAGCCAACAACAATCTCAACAATCACTTTCTAGCCAACCAAGTAGCAATCCCGCTAATCATGATAAAGTGAATGTCGTTACCTTGAGATCGGGTAAGAGCTATGAGGGCCCGATTACAAAAGAAGTTGAGGTTCAGAAGGGAAAAAGTGAAGTAGTTGTGGAGAAAATGGGTGAAAAAGAGAAAAAGAAAGAAGGAGAGAAAGAAAAGGAAGAGAGTTAAAAAAATAATGAGGAAGAAGAAAAAGAAAATGGGAAAGGAGCACCAACTCGGCAATATCTCACGCCGATTCCTTTTCCACAAAAAATTGCGGCGAAAAAGTTGAATGACAAGCTTGCTCAATTTCTTGAACTCATGAAGGGCATCCAAATCAACATTCCATTCTTGCAAGCTACAAAGGAGATGCCGACCTATGCAAAGTTTCTAAAAGATCTCTTGACTCATAGAGATAAACTTGAAGATGCAACGATTTCTCACCTTCCGCACAATGTTAGTGCAATCATTCAAGGAATTATGCCAGGAAAGAAGTTCGATCCGGGTGCTTTTCTAATTCCGATTAATATGGAAGGTGTTGAACAAAAGAGTGCTTTGGCCTATCTTGGAGCTGGAGTGAGTTTAATGCCCTTAGCGATAGCTATCAAGCTTAATCATGCTTTGGAGTAATCAATGATAACTATTCAATTGGCCGACTGCACCATTAGAAGACCCGTTGGAGAATTGATAGATGTGCCGGTTCAAGTTGGTAAGTTCATCGTTCCTTGTGACTTTGTGGTGATGGACATGGATGAGAATCCTTGCATACCTTTGATACTAGGGAGGTCGTTCTTAGAGACGGCTAGAATGCTCTTTGATTATGATAACAATACTCTCAGCTTGAGAATCGGAGATGAGAAAATGGTGTTCGGGCTCCCAAGGTCCATGAAAAAGCCACTCATGGAAGAAGTTATGAGAGTTGATGTGCTAGATGAAAAGATTAGGAAGATGGAGAGAGCCATGGAGCTTTAGGACCCTTTCCAAACGACTTTGTGGGCTGAGATACACTAGAAGAAGAGGAGTATGAGAAGCTCCTAGATGAGTCTATCACTCACCCAATGGAAGGTTTGAAGTACTTAATGTTGATTTGGGGGAGATTTCTACGCCTCCTCCTAAGGTAGAGTTAAAACCCCTCCCCGTCTCATTGAAATATGAATTTCTTGATAATGACAAAGCTTTTCCCGTTATTGTTAAAGCGAAGCTAGAGGGCACCTAATTGAAAATTTTGATACATGTTTTGAAAGAAAATAGAAGTGCCTTCGGCTATTCGCTTAATGACCTTAAGGGGATAAGCCCATCGCTTTGCATGCACCATATCTATCTTGAAGATGATCAAGCTTCCTCCATTGAACCTCAAAGGAGATTAAATCCAAACATGAAAGAAGTTGTGAAAAATGAGGTTTTGAAACTACTCAAGGCCGTGATAATCTATCCTATTTCGGATAGTAAATGGGTAAGTCCGGTCCAAGGAGTTCCAAAGAAGAGAGGCTTGACCATCGTTGAGAATGAGCACGGTGCAGTTGTGTCCACAAGGTCGGTTACGGGTTAGAGGATGTGTATAGATTATAGAAAGTTGAACAAGTCAACCCGTAAAGACCATTTCCCCATCCCTTTCATATTATCTCAGATAACCCTGACTTATAGGCCTTTTTCCAATATAACCCTGACTTATAGGCCTTTTTCCAATATAACCCTGACTTATAGGCCTTTTTCCAATATAACCCTGACTTTGGCAAGCCTGTCTCCGATAACCCTAAACTTGATTTTTGTCATTAAACTGGACGGAATTAGTCACGGCGTTAACTAGACCATAACTTAGTTTGACTTTTGTTAAATTCATCTCTTTCTCTCTCTTGTTCTTCATCACTTCTCAAGCCATATTGTTCATTAAATTTAATCGGTCATTCTCTGAATTCTACAGCGTTGTCCTTTTTAGATCAGCCTTGTGAATTTCAATTTATTTTCACAAAGCTAGTGGAACTTATAGAACCCAATCTATTTTTCAAAAAAAATTGACAAGATGAATACTGTTGGTTATGGAACTGTAGTTTACAGCCAGCCAAGTTTGACAGTCTTTCTTGAGAAATTTGTCTAGCTGTCTTTTGCTTTGACTACATTTGTGAAACTTCTTCTCTTCTTGCAGATCCGGCTCTACTAATGGTGCCACGAGCAGCAACAAAGTGGAGGCAGGTCCATCACCCCCAAACTTGAGTGCTCGTATGATACCTAAGAATGAATTAGACAAGACTTATGTCTCTAGGGAACTTACTGGAATGAATAAGGAAAGATCACTACAGAAAGGAAATTCTAAGTATGTATTAGCTCCAATAGTTCAGATGCAAATTTCCCTCAATTGGCGATCCTAAATTCCTAATTCTTCTTGTGCTGATCTATATGTTCTTGTTTACCTCTGAACTTCATAATTGTAGGTTAAATATGAGTGAAGATCCTCATGTCTTCAGCCCTAGTTCCATTACAAAGGGCAAGTCGTCAAGGACTCACATAACGGGCCCTGCGTCTATAGGAAATTCATCTCCTAGCTTCTCACGAATATCTGGAACAGTAGAAGATTGGGAGCAACCCCTAAATGTGAACAAACTTCATTCGTTGATTTCGTCATTTCGTGCCTAATTAAGTGATATCTTGAATTTGATTTTGTGGCTTTTTGTTTTGTTTTGGATTAAAGTTTTAATCTGGAGAGTTGCTTGAGAAAAAAAAAAAAGAGAATGATGGGCTTGAGAAGAATTGAAGAACAAGAGAGAGAAATAGATGAATTTAGCAAAAGTCAAATCAAGTTAGGGTCTAGTTAACACCGTGACTAATTCCGTCCAGTTTAATGACAAAAATCAAGTTTAGGGTTATCGGAGACTGGCCTGCCAAAGTGAGGGTTATATTGGAAAAAGGCCTATAAGTCAGGGTTATCTGAGATAATATCCCTTGATCAAATGTTAGAGAGGTTGGCTAGTCATACACACTTTTGTTTTCTTGATGGGTACTCCGGATTTTTATAAATCCCGATTCACCCACAAGATCAAGAGAAAACCACTTTTACATGTCCCTATGGCACCTTTGCTTATCGAAGGATGCCGTTCGGATTCTGTAATGCTCCTTCAACTTTCCAAAGCCTTTGACTCAACTTTTAGCGAAGGATGCCCCTTTGTGTTTACTAATGATTGTCTACAAGCTTTTGATAGGTTGAAAGATGCACTTGTTTCGGCTCCAATAATGCAACCACCTAATTGGGAGATCCCTTTGAGCTCATGTGTGATGCTTCGGATGTTGTGGTGGGGGTCGTTCTAGGCCAAAGGAAGGAGAACAAGCTTCATGCAATCTACTATGTAAGTAAGACATTAGATGATGCACAAAAGAACTACTCCACAACCGAGAAAGAGCTATTGGCGGTGGTCTATGCAATTGAAAAGTTTCGTCCTTACTTGTTGGGGTCGAAAATCACTATATTCACCGACTACTCGGCATTGAAGTATTTAATGTCAAAGAAAGAAGCTAAGCCAAGGCTCATCCAATGGATCCTATTGTTGCAAGAGTTGGACATTAAACTCAAGGATAAAAAGGGTGCGGAGAACTTGTTGGCCGATCACTTGTCTAGGCTTCCGTTAGAATGCATGGAAGGAGTTGAGCCAAAGATAGATGACTCATTTCCGGATGAAAAGCTAGTTGCAATGGTGAAAGTTTCAATTCCTTGGTTTGCCGACTATGCTAACTACTTTGCTTGAAACTTGATGCCTCCGACCTTGGATTCCCAACAAAGGCGAAGGTTTTTGAGAGATGTTCAAAACTATGTATAGGAGGACCCTTTGCTCTTCAAAAGAGGCCCGGATAGTATTTACCGTAGATGCATTCCGGAAGATGAGGTTGAAAATGTGATTAACATGTGCCATTTATCCCCTTGTGGTGGGCATATGGGTGTCGCCAAAACAGCGGCAAAGATCTTAGAAAGTGGTTTATGGGTGTTTAGAGATGTGTGGATAATTGTCAAAAGATGTGATGCTTGTCAAAGATCGGGTAACATTGGAAGGCGGAATGAGATGCCTATGAACACAATTCTTGAGTTGGAAGTATTTGACGTTTGGGGAATAGACTTCATTGGACCCTTCCCTAGTTCATTTGGAAATAGATATATCCTAGTGGCATGCGACTATGTTTCGAAATGGGTGTAAGCTTTGGCATCCCCCACCAACGATGCCAAGGTTGCAATTAAAATGTTAAAGGAAGTGATATTTCCAAGGTTCGGGGTCCTAAGAGCAATCCTTAGTGATGGAGGATCATATTTCGCAAAGAAGTCCTTCAAGGCATTTCTAGAGAAGTACGGGGTCCGACATAAAGTTGCTCTTGCCTATCACCCGCAAACGAGTTGTAATAGCCCTAATTTTAAGCAGGTTATATAAAACCCTAATTTATAATCATTTTCTTAAGACAAGTTTATATTAAAATTTGTAATTTTGGTTTACAAGAGTTTTAAACAAAATCTAATTTTCAGGTGTGAAGAGTAATTACAGTATTGCCTTGAGTTATAAATAGTACAAAAAGAAAACTAAAACCCCATTTAGTTCTCTCATTTCTCAAATTTCTTTCATACTCCTCTTGATTTGTGTAATGCAAATATTAGGCCAAATCACCATTGAGTTGTCAAAAGCTAAAGTTTATTCTTAGCCAAGTGTGATGATATTCGAGCCTATAAATTCTGATTCATGCAATCAAAATAATAGATCAAGTTGTTGGGTTTTGAGAACCCCAAATCTTTTGCTCGCCTCTTCTTCTATGCTCTCGCCTAAGTTGAGTTGTCGTGCCCAGTACTCTGACCGCACTCTTTCTTCGCCGGCGATATGTGACCACCAGCGTAGCTGGTGGTGTTGTCGTTGCCACTCTGTTCTTCTCTCTCTTGCTGCGCGTATTGCGTGGGTTTGCTGCCCCATTTCCTCTCTCCTCTGTTTTGTGGATGTTGCTGCCACGAGCTTTTGTTGCTGTCGCAGCTTCGGCAAGCTGCTGTTGTTGTTGTGCGGTGGTGTTGTGTTGTTGTTGTTGAGCTTTGCTGAGTTCAAGGTATAAAATTTGGGTTTTAGTTCTTACCGTGATTTCATCAATCAGGAAGTTTGGTTTATATGGTTTTAATTATCTAGTGACTTCCACCAAAAGTTTATTATTAAATCTTGTTGTTGACTTGCAAAATCAATTATGGTAAAAGTTATCAACTTAAAGATTGAATTTTTATCTTTACTTCATCGATTCAAGCTTATAATATATAATGGTCCTCCTTAAGCAAGCTTATAAGATCTGATATTTATAAATTATGTTTTTTTGATTATATTCTCTATAGATTAGAATGGGGAATTATAGTTATTATATGAGATAGAAAATGTGAATTGATTAGTGAAATAGTTTGCATATGAGAGTTTGTGGTTAGCCATGGAAGAGCTTATAGAATATGAGCAAGTCAATTGTTTATCTGAATTGTTGTACAAATGGATATTAATTGTTGTTATTGTTGGTGGTGATTCTTGAAAAATGGTTATGAAGGCAATTATGGAGTTCAAGCTAGAGATTGGTATTGCACATGGTTTTGCGAATCGCATGAATTACGAACAAAAGTGTGATTGTCATTGACTTATCATGTTACTATTGCTGAAAGTATTTTCTGATTATTCAAAACTTATATATAAGATACAAAATTGTGATATGATATTTGTATTTCCCTTTCTTAATATAACGTATGTTCATGGTTGTGAAAAGAGTTGAGTGAATATGATTATACTCTGAAGCACTATTCGTAAATAAATATTACAAGCAAATTATGGTTACTTAAGGATGTCGATCCATTACGTACTAAGTCCATTTTGCCTCTGGAAGCCGATAGTATAAAGTATTTATGGACACATGTTCTGATATATGGAAGTGTTATAGCCATTCAATAAAAAATATTGAAATAAGCGTTCATGATATATTTATTAGTATAATTCTGAGTATGATATTCTGAATGAGTGATTTGGTATATGTTTTGCAAGAAGTGAAGAGCTCTAGTTCAAAGGAATTGATAAGCGTATAGAAACTTATTATGTTTCCGTTGAAATTCGTCTGTATATAGTTCCAAGATGTATAAATGTATCAAAAGCTTCAGTTATGGAATGGTATTGAGAATCCAAGTGTATTGAAATGGTCAAGTGTTTCGAGATTCAAGTTATATAAGTTCTGAAATATGTACATGATACAAAGATTTTAAATATATTGGTCATCAACTTTGAGGAATATGGACTTGACTTTTTGAAGATAAGAGTTAAAGATCTGACTATAATACAAGATTTCCGAGACATATCTTATTATGAATTTGGCGAACTTGGATTACTTGGGTAATGAAAAGTTCAAGGTTAGAGATTTCAAAAGTGATATGTTGTTTGGAGATGTTATATATATAATACAACTTATGACTTGTGGAAGATTTAGCTATATGATGAATTTATGATAATTACTGGAGTTGACCGTAAATTCTTTGGGATATTAGATGGAGTGTAAGTTGATAAGTTATAGAGTAAGCTCTCTGGTTCTATTTATGTGAAAAAGAGAATTTTGGTAACGAATATGTAAAGTTATGTAAGATTAAATTCTGTTTTGACTTTCTGATTGGTAAGCTACGTTTTGAGCTTCAATTATGATAAGCTTGGATTATATTTCCTTTAAAAGTCCATATTTGAATGGTTTTAGCAAATGAATTTATGTAAAGGATTGAATTGTACCCAAATGCGATTATGCATTCTGTTTGAATGATATATCCGACTCGAGAATTATGAATTTGAGTTTCAGAAAAAATATTGAGTTGTGAATTATATATTTTGATTCCGTTTTTGTAAGGGGGAAGAAGCTGCTAGAGCAGTGATGAACATCATTCTGAATTCTGGGGACATGTCTTGAAAAGTCTTGCAAGCAGTACATAATGGAAGAGGGAGACGTCCCTTGTAAAAGTGTAGAGAATTCTCCTGGAAGGCAACTCTATTGAATTCGTGTTCTCTTCCTCGGTATAGTATGATTTCTGAAAGAAAGTAGAATATGTATTTGAATATGCAAAAGGTTCGTGAAAAGTTATTTCGAACTCTATTTCCGAGGTAATGTTTTGCTCTCCCAAGTCTATAGAAATCATGTGCCGAATATGGGAATTATTTATGAAGAAACTCGTGAGGAATTTGTGAAAGGATTTAGATATGTTGCACATATTTGGATTAGAGGTTATTCTTTTTAAAACACAGAAGTGAGAAACATTGTTATGTCATAGAGTATGTCAGATAGGATGGATTTTGGAATATCGTATTAGATCATATGGAATCCTTATGTGGTCTCTCTAAGAGTAAGTGTATATTATTCATTTTGTGAGACACTCTTATTACTATTTAAAACGAGTGACATTAAAAATTGTCTATAAGTGTTTGTTGTATAATTATTTCATTATGAGTATTCTGCATCTTGATTTCTTGATTTTAAACGTATGATGAACTTAAATCTGTAAATATGTTTTAAGCCACCAAAAAGATTTTCTGGTTCGACAGTGTGTACTCAGTTTATCTGATTTTGTTCTTGGAACTTGTCCTGGTGGGGGCAGAGTTCATTGTTAGAAATTGTGCAGGCAAGCACGCTCCAGAATGGATTGATGATCGTTAGTTATGATATGAGAGGTGTCCAGTTCAACCCGAGATGGAGATTATACATTTTTTAAAAATATTCTTATAATGTATGATTGTATCTATTTGGAGATTTTATTGGTTTAGTTTTTGAAGTTGTATATACTATTGTAAGTTGATGTATTGTGGACAATAAAAGAACTGGAAGCGTATTTTGAATTATGTTCCGCTGCAGGTGATTGTGTAATCAAGGTTAATGAATAATAATTGAGGTTTATGATTGTTAAGTGTGATTATCTAGCAGCTCGAAAGTGCGGGTTGTTACACGAGTGGTCAAGCGGAAGTCTCAAACTGGGAGATAAAGATGATTCTTGAGAAAACTGTTGATCGAGCTAGAAAGGATTGGTCTAGTAAGCTTGATGATGCTTTATGGGCCTATAGAACGGCCTACAAGACTCCTATCTGCACTACACCTTATAAGCTTGTCTATGGCAAGTCATGTTATTTGCCGGTTGAGCTTGAGCATAGAGCACATTGGGCTATCAAGGCTTTGAATTTCGACCTCAATTCGGCCGGTGAAAAATGGATGCTTGACCTACATGCATTTATGAGAGTTCTCGCATTTACAAGGAAAGAACAAATGCATGGCATGATAAACATATTTTGAGAAGAGACTTCAATGTGGTTGACCGTGTTCTTTTGTTCAATTCAAGACTTAAACTCATTCCGAGCAAACTCAAGTCAAGGTGGAGTGGTCCGTTCGAAGTCAAACAAGTGTATCCTTATGGAGCGGTGCTTATATGGAGTGAAAGAACGGGGGCATTCAAGGTCAACGGTCAAAGGCTTAAGCTTTACTTTGGTGAGCCCATTCCAAAACATGATAGCATTGATCTCAAGGAGTACGACTACTCCTCCTTCTCTCATCATTGAAGATTTTAAAGACCGTCAAGCTAAAGACGTAAAATAAGCGCTTCTTGGAAGGCAACCCAAGTGTTTGTTTGTTTTAACTTCGTAATTTTGTGCTAGTTTTTAGAACAATTGGGGTTTCGTTGTGGATAGTTTGTATTATATAATGTTGTGTTTGTGATATCTTGTAGGTTTGTGAGGCAAAACGAGCTGAGCTTGGGGGAATCTGAGCTCAAAGTATGATTGACTCGAGTTCGGAGGTTTAGAGAAGAAGAAAGAGAGAAATAAGAAAAAAAGGGGCACATATCCTGAAGTTCAAGGGCTTGGAGCAACCCAATCTGAGCGAGCGCTCCTTAGCAGCTCTCTGAATAAAAAAATTCACCCTGCCAGATCCGAGCGAGCGCTCCCTAGAACCTGCTCAAAAAAACTGAAGTCCTGCCCAATCCGAGCCGACACTCGAACAGGAGAGATTGCTCCTCCAAGATCAGAGCGAGCGCTCCCAACAGCGCTGACGACTTTCAGCTCTAATAAAACACGGTAAAACCCCTTAACTCCCCTCATTTCTTTCGAACCCTTCTCTTGCACTCCTCACTCCCTCTCTCTCTAACCCTCCCTAAAACACTTAAGAACTCCATCACCCTCACTCAAATCTCTCACTCTTTCCCTCTCACAACCACAATCTCCATCCTCAACCTCCAACCACCATTGGAGACCTTCACTCTTTCTCTTCAAGCTTCATTCAACCACTCAATCAAGGTTAGGGCAACAATTTTCAGAGCAAAAAGGACCAAATTCAAGCAAGCAAAGTGTTCAAAAACGAAAGGAAGGCTCCATTCTAGCTTTAAAAAGGAATTCACGCATCAAGGGTGACGATTTCTTCGAAACCCCCTATTTTGTTCAAACCCTAGGTTGAGACTTGTGCTTTTTCAATCTTTCATTGGTTGTTTTTGCTGCTCATTGGGTGATTTTGTGGTAAACTACATTCCTACTGTGATTTGTTGGTTGTTGGTTAAGTAGGGGAAGTCGTTTTAGTTGAGTAGTTGTGGGCTCTTGTCTTTGTTTGCTTGATTGTTTGCGCTTGCCTTTGTCCACATTGTCATGGCTGGAAATAAGAGAGCCCAAATCAGTAGTAGGCCCCTATTTTCCGCCCAACACCCAATACGGGTATGATTAGCAAGTTCCGGGGCGGCTGAACCCTATGGGTGACCCGCTTATCTTTACACCCCCGACCCAAATGCACGGGGGTATAACCCGGACACGCCCGACTTTCCAATAGGTTTTACCGGCGGATGGGAGCCGCATGGTCCACCGGAGTTCGGGGACTATTAGCTTACAAGATACGCCGAGGACGGCGCTCACCTTAAGCTTGTGGGGGTAGATGAGGTTGAAGTGCTTTATTTGTGTTCAGTTTTTTTTTTCTTGGGTAGTCATTTTCTGAGATCTCCATAGAGGGTGAATGCATGAGGTGGTGGTTGGTTTTGATTGTGTGTTCTTTTTCATGTTTGCTCCCATTTGAAAATCCAAATCACCTTAAAATCCAATTCCCGCTAATCCAATTTGACTTTGGTAGTTAGTTGTTTTTCTTTTGAATGTACTAACCTACTAATGTTTGTTCATATGTTTTTCTTTGTTTTCTTTTTATTTTATTTTATTTCCTTTATTTTTCTTACTTTCTTTCTATTTCTGCACTTTGAGTCATTTTTTTTGTTTTGTGTTTTTCTTTTTCACTAGTATTTGATGTATTTGTGTCGTTAGTGCTAGTTGTAGTGTTTTACGTCCTCTTAGATCGAGTCTAGGTCCTTTAGTCGAGTCTTGTGCATGGTTAACATCCTAATTAGCTCATGTCTTGTTCCCGATTCCCATTCCCCGCTTTGATGCGTGATGGTTCTTGGTGTAATGAGGTAAGCTTGGAGGAGGGGTTGGCAAGGTGTAATTCATAGTTGTGATGCGTGAAAAACTTGCTAGAACCCCGTAAGCCTCGTATGAGGACCTCTCGATAGTTTGGACGTGTTACGGTCTTCTTATTCACATTCGTATCCCGCACCATGAATCACTAGGAAGAAGGATAGTGGGAGTTCATTTAGAATTTAGGATTAACTACATAGCCAAAAAGCCTACCTATGCATCAAATTTTTCCGACTTTTGGCCCCTCTTAGGTTGTTCTCCTTTCTTTTTGAAACCTATATCTCTAGTCACTTGCCAAATAATTCCCGCTAGTGGAGTTCATCTTTGAGAGATTAGGAGGACATTCGATATTAGCTCATTGTGGATTGATGATTCGGTTTGCTTGATGGCGTTTTTCATAGTCTTGTGTCAGTTTTTTTGCTTTTCAAATTCTATCTATCTATTACCTCCAACCTAGGGGTAATTAAAAAATATCATATGAAAAATTCAAAAATCCAAAAAAATAAAAAAAAAAGAGAAGAAAAAAAGACAAAAAAAAGAGAAAAACTAAAAAAAGAGAAGAGAAAATAGGAAACATCTTCAACTCTTATACTTATGTTCGTTTCCTAATTTTGAGTAGTTGTTTGTATAAAGGAAATCTTATTGTAAATAGAATAATCTAGCTAGTTTGTTGGTGTTTGGCTCCCGCCCCGTGGTTTTTGAGTTGTGGTTTTATCTTAAGTAGTGGATTGGTGTCTCGGTTCTCTTGACTTTCCTTATCTTTCCAACTCCACTTGGACCTTTGTAGCACCATGTTCCCAAAATTTTCCTGCACCCCTAACCTAGCGAACATTACAAGCCATTAGAAGACCCCTTGACTTTCTAATTGCATTCATGGTCCCTCAAGACGGTTATGTTGTGAGCATGTGTTTAGACCTTAATAGTTGTGGTCAACCTTACTTGAGGGTCAAGCAATTGGTGAGCGGTTTGAATGGTCCCGACTTAGTTTCCGCGCTCCTTTCTCCCCCATTTATTACACCATTACCCCACTTTTTCAATGGCGAGTGTTCTTGCGTTCAGTGGGGCTTAGGATTGAGCTATGAGCTAGATTGAGAATGTTTCTCATGCACATTTTTTCAGTTTTGTGTCCTCTTTCCACATGTTCGCTTGAGGGCAAGCAAACCTCAAGCTTGGGGGAGTTGATGAATGAGCTTTTGTGCTCATTCAAGGTCGTCTTTTAGGCATAGTTTAAGCTTTGGTCGAGTCATTTTCGTTAGTTTGTAGCCTTTTTTTCCGTAGTTTTGTATCTTTGAGTCTTTTTAGTGTCCTAGGGTAGTTTGTCATTGCGTTTTGGTGTTGTTTGTGTTGCTTTGTAGGTTCTCGAAGTGGCTCATGGCATTGGTTGGCGTGCTCTCCACCTGTGGAAGCTTATAGGACGCTGATCTTGTCGCTTCAAGCTAGGAGCTACCGCTCTTCATTGGAGCTCCAGCTCAACTTAGGCATAATTCGAAGATAAGCTGCAGGCCATCAGGAGCGAGCGCTCCCTCAAGACCTCAGAGCGAACGCTCTGAGGAGGAGCGGGCGCTCCCCTTGTGATTTCGCCAAACTTCGTTTTCTCCGTCGCGATTTCATGTTTTATTTCTAGTGCCGTATAAAAGCAAAAAGGCGGAGAATGCAAAGGGGGGCTGATTCTACTTGATTAGTTTAGTTTAGTTTTAAAGCTTTCAAGCACTTAGTTAGTGAGAGAAACTAGAGAGAGAAGGAGTGACAACTTCAAACTCTTGTGGATCTCAACCAATTTATGCACTCTTATTGGATTCTAAGGTTTAATCTCGACAGTTATTCCTTGTAGTCAGTAAGCTTGTACTCTTTACACTTGATTTCAATCTAAGTAGTTGCATGTTTTGAGTTTCTTTAGTTTAATCAATTTCTCTACTTGATTTCTAGTTGCATGTTGGTAATTTGTGTTTCTGTGTATGCTATGTTGTTTATCATGAGTAGTGAGTAGTCCCATTTTAGGGCTTAGGGGTGAAAACCTCTCTTTGTGACTATGAATAGTTGATTGGAGCATGTTAATAGGATTGTGAATGTGAAAATTGAGTTTTAGTGTGGGGTCTCTTTGCTTGATTACCATTGAAACTCTTCTAAGCTCTCCTAATAGTAATCGAGAGGTGAATTTAGGATGTGTAGCTCACTAGACTCGCTTGTCTTGAATTCACTAAGAGATTAGGTCCTTGAGACAAGATTTTGTGATTGATGTACTTATGCATGTTAAATTGAGTAATTACCACGAGAGTAGGGGTTGCTTAGTCTAACATAGTACTAATTTGCTTGAGAAGGTGGATAGTTACTGCATATAGTTCACTTTCATCACATTCATACCTCCATTAACTAATTCCCCATTGACTATCTCATATGAACTTAGATTGGAGCCTCATCCCCAAGACCTATTTTCATCATATTGTATTCTCATTGTAACTTAATTGCGTGTCCTAGTATAATACAACCCTCAATCCTAGTTGTAACCAAGACTCATCCTCCAATAATCCAAAATTTGTGTTCACTACCGGTCCTCCCTTGTGTTCGACCCCTTGCTTGCCCTTACTACTTGTTAGTGGGTTGTGTCGAGGTGTTTTATAAATTGTATTTGGAGGGGATCCTTAGGGCCTTAACGACACCCTGAGTGCCGACTCCCCCACCATTTCTCTGAGTGCTTTAGCTGGCAATCTGAATTTTCATACTATGAGAGTTGTAGGGGTAGTGAACAACAAACCTTTACATTACCTGATTGACTCAGGAAGTACACATTTCTTTTTGGACTTATCTTTAGCTTAAAAGAGAGGTTGTACATTGGAGATAATAACTACTCAAGCTATTACAGTAGCTGATGGGAATTAAATTGTGTATAACTATATATGTGCTGAGTTTGCTTGGACAATGAATAAAAAGTCATTTGTGACAGAGGTGATGTTTATACCTTTATGAAGGTGTGATATGGTGTTAGGTGTGCAATGGTTGAGCACTTTAGGGAAAATTAGTTGGGATATTCAACAATTGGTGATGAGTTTTGATTTACATGGAATCTTTTGTGTTAAAAGGTACACCACCAAGTAGCGTGAAGATCTTGGAGGGAAGGTCATATAGCAAAATCGTTGACACAACTGCTCAGCTTTGTTTTCTTCAATTGGTGGACTGTTCTGCTCAGTCTTCTTGTGTGCACAATCAAGTGCAGTGTGAAGATGCTGAACTAGAAAAACTCAAACATAACTTTAGCAAGGTGTTTGAGGACCCTACTAATTAGTATAACCTCCCACGTCATAGAGGGGTGTTTGAACATAAATTCCCTTACTTCCTAATGTGTCTCCTATTAATATAAGATTGTATAGATATTCCTTAAAACATATGGATGTGATTAAGCTGTTAGTGCAAGAAATGTATGACAGAGGTATTATCCAAACCAACAATAGTCCATTTGCTTCTCCTGCTATTCTTGTGGGCAAAGAAAGATGGTACGTGGAGGCATTGTGTGGATTACAGGTGGAGGAGCTCATAGATGAATTGGTAGGGGCTACTGTGTTTAGTAAGCTTGACTTGAGGGTAGACTTCTAATGACCTTAGAATTCTAGATTTGAAAGGATGCTAGACTCCTAATATTCATGAGATTCTAGTGGACCTAGACTTCTAAAATGAATGGAATTCAAATGGTTTTAGACTCCTAATATAGGCGGAACTCTAAAGGACTCGAAACTCCTAAGATGAACGGAATTCTAATGGATTTAGACTCCTATTATGCGCGGAATTTTATGGATTCTAGACTCCTAAGAAGGACGGAACTCTAAAGAATTTGGACTCCTAAGATGGATGAAACTCAAGCGAATTAGGACTCCTATTATCCATGGAATTCTATGAATTATAGACTTCTAAGATGGCAAAAATTCTAACGACCCTAGACTTCTTAGATGGGTGAACCTGGACATGGTTAAGACTCCCGACATGGATAGAGTTAGATGAAGTGAATACTCTAAATGGAGTGAAACTGGATGAATCTAGACATTTGGGTCAGACGAACTTCTAGTGTAGTTAGAATTCCTAAGCGGGTGAGACTTTTACAACAAGATGGACACTAAGAAGAATTCGAAATGATGTGCACATGAAAATATGGATAATATACATGAAAGGATAAATTTTTGAAAAAGATATGGGATAAGAGATGATATGAAATTCGGAAAAAGATAGGAGAATAATTTTCTTAAAAAAAGATAAACGATAGAGTTTGAAAAAGATATGAGATTAAGTTTTCGAAATAGATATGAGATGATAGAAAATATATCCGGATAAGTTTTGAAAATAAGAAGAAGATTTTGTTTTAAAAAGATGGATTTTTTTTTTAGAAAAAAAAATGCAGATGAAAAAGGATTAGGAAAAAAAAAAATCTAATAATTATCCTATATTTTGGTGGGAAAAGGGGAAAAAGTGTGTTAGGCTAAGCAAGACAATGGCGCGCCGCGCATAAGGAAAACACGACCATCATAAGTCAGTCGTAGCATGCAAGCAAGGAAAAACAACGTTAAACGGAATACATTGCACTGAACGCACAATATGGGAAGCGAGGAATGCAAATAACTGCGTGGAACGCAAGATGATGTGCGTGACGCAGAAGACGCTTCGCGTGGATCGAAGGCAACAGCGTGGAACGCAAGCCTGGCGTGCGGTGCGCAGACGCAGAGTACCTCCCTTTTTCATTTTTTTGATCGCGTAATTTCGTTTGAAAATATTCTACTCGAAACATTGATAATACGAAACAATTAAAGCCACGCACACACAAATATGCACAAGTAGAATAATAGTATGCAAGTTCTCAACCTAAAGTTCAATTCTATGTTTGAGTACTATGGTAAGATTTAGGTTAAGGCTGAAAAGGGTCTATGAATAAGAGATTGATCCCACGTTTCGTATTCCTACTTAAAGAGGTGGCCACGTGTAAGAGCACTCCAGTCTCAAGTCAGGAACAAGAGAACAATGCCATGGTAAGGTAGGTTTGCTTATGACTAAGATCCAACACTATCGCTCAGGAAGCTTTTTGGAAGGACAAAGCGCAAACCCCCCAGGGTGACGTCACACATAGAACATGTGCTGGCAAGATAGATTGTCCTTATGGTGGCTGAACAATAGCCATATATATTCAAAACAATATGTTAATCAAGAGCATAAAAAGAGAATTAATCGTATTTTTCAAGTTTCACCCACTAATTTAGAAAAATAATTTTTTAAAAATCCTCTCCAGTGAAGTCGCCAAATTGTAGGCGTAATTTTATTTTCACCTACTACGGTGTGAGCGCGTATTTGACTACCCCATTGTTAAGGTTTTATTGAAATTCGTTTTGAAGTCGCCAACAAGTCTTTAAAGGACCTAATTGGATATTGAAAATTGTAGGGACATCTTAAGGACTTATCCAATGTAGATTTCCCCGTCCTGACTCCATAGATGGTCATTGAACCAAAAATTGAGTTCGGGAGTGAGGGTATGAATATGGTCATAATAAACCATGTTCGCCCATTGATGGTCTTTACTAAATATCGATTCATATCATAGTTTTATACAAAAGAATGACCATATAACGTTTTTATAAACCCTAAAAATATTAGTCTAAAATTGTTCAGGAAACACATAAAAGACTATTTTTTTTAGTGACAAGTTATTAGACATTCAATATTATTGGGTTCCTAGCATGTTGTCCATGTTATCTGATTTAGGGAACATTATTTAGGTCTTGATTAACAATAATATACAAGGTGATAAATATTGCAATCAGGCATAAAAAATAATATGTTCATGAATAATAAAGAAAAATAAGAAAAGAAAATATTGTAGGGAGTTAGTATAATATACAAAACTTACAGTCGCGGGAATGCGTTAACAATCTACATCATGAATAAAATGTTAGTAAATTCAAGAAAATAATAAAAATAAATAAAGAAAATAAAGTTTGTTAGTTTAGTTGACCCTCAAAAATTATACCACCATTCGGCACCGTTGATTTGTATGGATCTTGGAAAATTGAATTGTTGTACGAGTCTCCAAAAGATATGGGTTTGCGTCGAACAAAAAAATTATATCTTACGGTCAAATACTAGCGCAGATGTTGTATATTTTTATTTTGTTTCATGGACTAGCATGTTGTGGTTTTTTTGTAGAAAGAATAGGAATAGGATGATGGTGTATTGGTGTTAGGCGGTGGGAATTTTGTAAGGTAACGATGGGTTAGTTGTGAGGGATGAGTGAGGTCGATAAATTGTGGTGCCGTGAGATTTATGTGAGTTGGCCGAGTGTTTAGAGAGGAGGGAGTATATATATGTCTAGTTAGTTGGTTTGTAATAGGTTTTTGAAAGATAGTAAGGTCTCTAACAGATTTTTATTAAAAAAGATTTTAGAAAATAGTTAGATAAAAATATTTAAAAACATTTTGAAGAAAGATTATTTGTTATAAAAGATATTTTTATTAATAAAACTAATCAATATTAATTAATTAATTCTATTAATTAAATTGGGCTAGAAAAAGGGGTTTTAAAAATTGGGCTTTCATAAAAACTACTTGTAAAAGATTTTCGAAGATGGGCTTTTAAAAAATTATTTTAAAACGTTTTAGGAACTGGGCTTAGTAAAACTATTTATAAAAAATTGGAGAAAGATTATTTTTTTATAAAAGATATTTTTATTAATAAAACTAATCAATATTAATTAATTAATTGTATTAATTAAATTGGGCTAGAAAAGGAGTTTTAAAAATTGGGCTTTCATAAAAACTATTTTTAAAAGGTTTTTGAAGATGGGCTTTTAAAAAGTTATTTTAAAACGTTTTAGGAACTGGGCTTAGTAAAACTATTTATAAAAAAGGGTTTCGGAAATGGGTTAATAAAAAGAGTTAGAAAATGGTTTGGACTTGAAACATTTTATTTTAGACTTGTTCTTTATTCTTTCCTCGTTCCGGACCAATTAGAACGGGGTATTAGTCATCATAGGGTACTAAATGGGGAGACTTGTTTATGTGTCCACAGGAATTTTCTTGGATTGATAGGCTATTATAGGAAATTTGTCAAGAATTATGCTTCTATATGTAAACCTCTTCATGGATTATTGAAGAAAGGTAGTTTTTGTTGGGGTACAAAAGCACAAACAATCTTTGAAGTTTTGAAAGAAGCTTTAGTATCTGCTCCAGTTCTTGCTGTGCCTAATTTTCTCTATTGTTTCCATAGTAGCAACACATGATTCCAATATTGGGATTGGTGCTGTGTTGATGCAATCATGGCATCCTCTTGCTTTTATTAGTAGATTACTTGGTCTAAGATGGCATAAACTTTCAATGTATGAGAAGGAGCTTTTGGCTATAGTATTGGTTGTTTACAAGTGCGAGCAATACCTTATTTTATTGGCATTTATTGGCTATAGTATAAAATGGCTTTTACAACCGAAAATTTCAACACCCTTTCAGTAGTTTTCGCTTTCAAAACTCGTGGGTTTTGATAATGAGATTTAATATAGAAGTGGGCAAGAGAATGTTGTAGCAGCTGCACTTTCAAGGGTGCAAGGTTATGAGGTTTTGTGTATGGTCGTTTCACACTTTCACTTGTTTCGTTTGATTTAGAAGAACAATCAAACTCAGTTATCAAGGAGATGGGGCTTTACAACCTATAATACAGCAGCTGCAGGCATGCAACATCATATTACTCATACTTCTTTTTTTTTCAAAGATGGTTTGTTAAGGAAAAATGGCAAGACTATTGTGGGTCATGATACTAATTTGAGGGTCCATTTAGTTCAATGGCATCACTCTTCACCCGAGAGAGGGCATGCTGGGAGAGATTTAACCATCAAAAGACTCGAGAGTGCATTTTATTAGAGGGGTATGACCAAGACTGTTAGGCAATTTGTCAAAAATTGTGTTACTTGCCAAGCCTCTAAGTATGATTCTTCTGCTTATCTTAGCTTGGTACAACCTCTTCTAGTGCCAGAGGAAGTATGGATGGACATTTCTATGGATTTCATCACAAGCCTATCCAAGTCTATGTGATATGAAGTCATTATTGTAGTTGTGGACAGATTGAGCAAATATGCTCATTTTGTTTGTTTGGCTCACCCTTTCACATCACTCCAAGTTGCTCGTACTTAGATAATATTTTCAAGCTTCATGAGTGGCCAAGAAGCATCGTGAGTGATAGGAATGCTATTTTCCTCAACAATTTTGGGAAAGGACTATTTTCTTTATACGAGACAGAGTTCCTGTTGTCTTCTTCTTCTTATCATCCTGAAACGGATGGACAAACAGAAGTGGCGAAGAGGTGTTTGGAGTGTTACTTAAGATACATGTGTGAAATCAGCCTAAGGATTGGTGTTTATGGCTTCCTTTATCTAAATGATGGTACACACTCACTTTCAGTCCTCAATTCAGCTCACACCTTATGAAGTAGTATATAATCAACCACCTCCCTTACATAGACCTTACACAGCTTGAGAATCTTCAGTTGCTGCGCTGGATAGAAGTTTGCAGAGAAGAGAAGCTATGATCAAGGAGCTTAAGGTTCAACTGCTCAAGGCTCATAACAGACTGAAAACACAAGCTGACCAACATAGATAAAAAAGATCATTTCTTGATGGTGATTGGGTGTGGTTAAAATTGCAATCCTATAGACAGACTTCAGTGCAAACGCACAACAATAATAAGCTATCACAGAAGTACTATGGTCCCTTCCAAGTCTTAGCCATAATTGACAAGGTAGCTTACAAACTCAAGCTCCCTAGTGCTGCTCAAATAAATGATGTATTTCATGTATCTCAACTCAAGAAGTTTCATGGGATTCTTCTAGTTGCTGCACACATACCTGATTGGTTTCAAGGTCAACATGACACTATTGTTCTATAGCCAACAACTATTTTGGATAGAAAAGTTGTGAAATTCCAGAATAAACCTCAATTACAATACTTGGTGAGATGATAATGGTACATAGACAGTGAAGCCACTTGGAAAATTGCTAAGACCTTTGAGCCATCCTACCCTTCATTTGACATTACTTAGACTTGGGACAAGTCTTTGAAGGGGGAAAGTATGATAAGGGTATAAATAATGTAAAACGGACTTTTCGTGCCAAAAGTCTGTTAGTAACAGAATAACATTATGTTATTCGATTCAACTCTCTCTTGTAAGACAATTCATTCATGAATACAAACACAATCTCCTATTCTTCTATCAATTCCCTCTGAATTTTCTCTTTCTTTATCTCTCTAAACTTCTATTCTATCTCTCTTCTAAGGATTCTATTCTATCTCTATCTATTTCTGTTATGTAATAATAGGTACCACTGTCCTACATCAAACTCTCCTCTCCTGGTTCTACACCCCGCTCCATGACTTTCTCTCACTCGTCCTTCTCACCTATCTTTTTGATAATTTTGAATTTTTGAAGATTTATCTATTTATTTGGGGTCGTCTTTTCTCCTTGTTTGGAACTTGCAAATGTTTTTTTTGTTTTGTTTTGTGACGGTGTTGGTAAGATTCATGGATTTAAAATGACTTGTCGGATGATTGATTTTTTGGGTGTTGTACGTATATAGGCAGTGTTTGGCATAATGGTAATTTTTGTCCTGCAAGTAGTCGCTAACTCAGGACTTGTTTCATGTCATTATCAATTTTTAGTTTTTTGTTTTAAGATCTTAAAAGTTATATAATATAGGTCGTAAAGCGAACTTAAAAGTTACCATACTTATACTAATCATGTTAAATTTGAAAACAAAAACTGATAACTACTTTTTGTGGTTTCCATATTCGTGTTTTAATAATTGAATAATAGACCAAAACGGTAGCAAACATGCCTCAATAAGAAGGTTTTTGATAACAAATAGCTAATTGAGTTGGAGATTTATCTAATTATATTGCTAATTTAAGTAAGTGGATGTGATAGAATACATAACATCATAGGCCTTAAATTCGATATATCTGATGCGTAAATCATTAAAAACTTCAAGCTGAGTTGTATAGGTAATTGAGTTGGAGATTTATCTAATTATATTGCTAATTTAAGTAAGTGGATGTGATAGAATACATAACATCATAGGCCTTAAATTCGATATATCTGATGCGTAAATCATTAAAAACTTCAAGCTGAGTTGTATAGACTAATTAAATAGCAAAACCTTTAGAGACAGCAAAGTATTATTCAAAATTATGCACAAAAAAGAATCCCTTAAAATTATAAGTTTCGTGCCAAGTGAAAGGATAGCTGAGCTTGCTCATTCTTCCCATTTTACGCACCAAGAAGGCGTTTTTCTTATCTTCCAACTGTTCTTTTATGTTTATGATGATTTGTAATTCCTGAATTGAAATATGAGTGAATAAAGTGAAATCAAACTTTAATTTAAATGCATTGATTTTTACCCCAATTATGAGATGATTGGATTACTAGGGTTCTTATTCCTTTGCAATGCTAGAATAGAAATGATTGGTGTTAATTATAATGCTAATAACTTGATTTTAGTGAGAAAGTTCCATGAAAGTATATAGATATAGGATGTTAAAGATGCTATAATAAAATATTGTAAGATTTAACGGGAGTATTTAATTCATAGGAGTTTATTGGTAATTCAAGGGCTTATATTTCCTATTTAGCATTATAATATGATAATTAGAATACAGAGTCAAAATTGAGTCTAAATCTTTTGTATGTACCACCATTTTTTATTGGCCCACATCTCCGTCCAAATTTCTTCATTTCAAACAAGAAATAAAACAATGTACAATAGACAACAGACCAATAAAAGTGAATAAAAGGGACGAATTTTTTTTTTTGCGTTAAAGATATGCAATAGATCGTACTAGACGGGGTACCTAATTGTTTCTTCCTTTCTTCCATCTATCCTAGTTATACGCATAGTTTACCAGTATTGACTTTCTGTTCAATCAAAATTGAGGATCAATAAAAAAATGGCGTTATCATGTCTTCTGCATTCGATCCATTCTTGCCAGTATCTATCACATAAAAGAGGGAAATAAATGAAATACTAAATATGTTGCTTTAAGAGGAGTAATTAATTTTCTAATTTGTAAAGAAAAATATGGACATGTGAGAAATTTTTTGTTGTTAATACCTGTAGAGAGTATGAAGAACTAGTAACTACATAACTATACATATGGTTCAATTCTAAAGCTGTGGCCTTTGGCCATAATTCTTCATGAATCAGGCAAACTATAAAAGCACAATCCACTTCCCAAGATTAGTCATGCGCTTCAACTCACTGCTTCTGCTCGAAGAATCACCATAATTCGCGGTCTAGGATGGCACTCCTTCAAGTTAGTGGCCATTGGCAGCCATTTCTGCACGACCTGCTTCTCCTTGCTGATGTGTTCTCTGATGTGCGAGCTCTTCTCTGCAAGTGATGATAGAAGTTCACGGTGATGCGAAGAACAATAAGAACAATCAGAAGATGAGAGAAAAAAATAAATCAACATGCCACCCAAGAGTGTATACAAGCGATAGTCATATTATTATAGTTTATAGGAGGCACAACTGCGCGTTCCAAAAAACACAACCATCAATAAATTGACGACTCTCTCTCTAAACTTCTCTCTAAACAAACAACCCTCCCCCAAACAAACCCTAGGAACTCGCCGGAGTTCCTGCGCCGCTTAGGTTTCCGGCGGGTTCTCTAGCGAGTCTCCCCTGTTCTTTTAATCGCCTTTTCATTTCTCTTCTCGGTTTTTTTTTTTTCCTTAGCTTTTGCGTTCTTTCTTCGCCGAGAGTAGCGACAACTTCCGGCGGCCTTCAGTTCGTCAGTTCCCATCCCCGTCGCGTCGGTCAGGTTTCCTTCCCCCTCCACTGTCTTTCGTTTGTTGGGCTTCCCCCTCCACCTCCCTTGTTTTCGCGTGTCTATTTGGCCTCCCTTCCACCTTCCCCTGTTAGGTGTTAGTTGCGGTAGGGTTAGTGTTAGTTTCTGTTTGGCCACCCATCCCCCCTCCCCCTTTGGTGTTAGTTGTGATAGTATTAGTGTAAGTGTCGGTTTGGCCTCCCCTCCCCCTAATTTATTGTTAGTTTCGGTTTGGCTTCCCTTCCCCCTCCCTCTGTTTAGTGTTAGTTGCGGTAGTTGTGGGCCTCCCATTCCCCCTCCCCTGTTTTGTGTTATGGTAGTTGTGGGCCTCCCCTTCCCCCTCCCCAATTTAGTGTTAGTTGTGGTTGGTCCGGCTTCCCCTCCCCGGCTTCCCCTCCCCCCCCGGCTTCCCTCCCCTCCCCTGGTTAGTGTTGCGGTAGTCGTCGGCTTCCCTTTCCCTGTCCCCTCTTCGAGTTGTTATTGTTATCGCTGCCGAGTGTCGGCCCTAGTTGGTTTTTTCCGCGTTGTTTAGTTCTTGGTAGTGTTAGTATGAGTGTGTGTTTTGTTTTCTCAATCTGCTTGGTACTTCTGTTTCTTGCTATAGTCCTTGTCTTCAAGATGTCGGGTCTAGTTTGTGCGATTGGTTCGGGTTTGCGTGGCAAGAGGTTTCATGGCAGGGGTTTGTTCTCTCCGATTTTGCAAATCGGATGTTTGTTCGAGATCTAACAATGGTTAGATCTCCGCCTCGCTTGGTAATGATCTTATCCATCATTGCCATGACAAAACAATATCTGAAGGTGGCTCCCCAATTTGTTAATTGGATTTATAACACGTCAACTCAACCTGAAATACCCATTCTACAGGGCATTAAGTCACAAAGGACTGTGACTTGGTCATGTTGCGAGTTCTTCAACTCGCTGTTTCTTTGTAGCCCCGATTGTGAAGCCGATCCACTCCTCCCACTCCTTTCTTCAGGTCTCTAGCGCTCGTCATCCATCAGCAGCAAAGCTATACAGTTATCCAACCTCAGAGACCTCCAAATCAAGCAGATTTCTCCCAATTTCGGTTATTTACGTTGTTGTACTTGTTGTATAAGAGCACATAATGCTCAGTTTAGTTTCTTGTTTTTAGAATGGATGTACTTCCTTAGGATGTAATCCTTTTTTTAATTAATGTAAATTTTCTCGTTGTAAAAAAAAAAAAAAAAAAAAAAAAAAAAAAAAAAGAACAACCACAAAAAGGCACTTCAGATAAATGAGGGTTTCTTGAGAGAAGGATCGAGGGAGCACTTTCTTGGAATTAAATTTTTAGCCATTGAAGGAGATAAGCTTACTGTTATTAAATTTATAAACGATTCGAGGAAAATTCCATGGGAGATAAACTCTTTTATTGGTGATGCAGATGTGGACCTATAGCTTTTCGCGCAGGTTTCCATCTACAAGTGTTTCTGACAGGTGAACCAGGCAGCAGATCAGATGGCTCATAGAGGACATGCACAAAGGACATTCTTGTCCTATCTTTCCTACTGGTTTTCTTCTATTGATGCAAATCTCTCCCTTATGATACTTTAGGTTGGCCTACCATTATGGTTTAACCAATATTTTCTGCACTAAAGGAAACATGATTAAGGTTTCAATGGATTGTCCTGATTAACCGAAAATAGATTATCGAGCTGCATCTGTGAAAGCAAAAGTTCATCTGTGTAAGCAAAAGTTCAGAAACCCCAACTGCATTAGCCCATAAAGAAGTGAAGGAAAGGAAACTGCTTGTTCTCTATTTTTTAACCATTGAATCCAGGAATTCTGGCAAAACATCAACAGCACACTGTTGAAGAAAAATCCATTCCACCATATTCCATTACGTAGCTTTGAGGACAAATCCAATACATATCCTATTACCGTTGAAAATTATGTGAGTTGTGTGGCTGCCTTATAATGCACATCACACATCAAAGTCGAAGGTTCTCGTAGCCTTCAATATTTACTCCCAGTCTAGTTTTGAACATGATAGGGGTAAAGTAAACTAATTATAATTTAGGAAAACTTGTCAGATATAAACTTTTAAATATATGTTTTTGTAAGAAATAATCTTTTAAAAAAATCTGCCAATAGAAGACCTTTAATTTTTTTTTTTTTTTTTTTTTTTTTGGTTTATTTTTGTAAGAAACAACCTTGATCCATTTACCGGCATTAACCAAGTATTTTCCGGCATTGACCCATTAAAACCAAACAACCTTGACCATGGAATTAAAACTCTCCCGTTCCGTTATAGAACGGCCGTTCTGTAGCGGATTTTAGATTTGTCGTTCCGCAAAATCCCGTTACGGAACGCTATAATAAAAATCACATACTTCTCGCCGCGTTGTGCATTCTGTAACGCGAACTCGCTGCGTTAGAATGCTCTTATCCCCGTTACATCCGTTCTTTTTAAACATTAGCCAAATATATTTTACAATTTAATTATATAGCTGATGAAACATGATATTCTGATAAATTTGATTATATTATGTTGTAATAATGCTTCATAAACTAAAACAATGCAAATAAGGTTAGAATTTATTAATGTGATTTTTAAAAAAAATTCAGTCCGCGTCGACCGCAAAATGTTCTATTTCCCCGTTACAAGCCGTTCCCGCGACAATGCGACCGTTCCCGCGAACGCGATAGCATTTTTTTTCCCTAACCTTGACCTGCAACTCTTATGTTTCAGCCTGATTTTTCTTTAATATCCCAACATATACGGATGGAGTCAACTTTGGAAACTACTTGGTCACTGTCAAAAAATGGGGTTGAAACATAAGAGAAGTAGATCATGTGCTTTGCACATGTTTGGTTTAATGAGTTAACGTCGGAAAATGGGTCAAAGATGTTCCTCACAAAAAATCCTTTTTTAAGGTCTTGGTTTACCAAATTTTTTTAGAAAGGTTGTTTCTCAGAAAATGTATTTAAGAGGTTAATTTTCCTATAATTTAAGACCTATCAGATAACTTTAGGAAGACGGCCTTATTCCAGCTCTTTTTAAAACTGATTGAAACAGATCCATATATCCCTTACATAGTTACATTGACAGGTTCTTGGTTCAAATTTTATTCCTTTTTCTTTTTCACTACCCTCAATAAGGTGTTTGAAACTCCCTCCAAACGAGCTCCTTCCCACCCAATATCTATATTACAAGGAGACTGAAAGTTCACATATATAAAAAAACGTAACGGTTACTCCACACCTAGTGAAATGCACCTCTATTAAGTCACCAAACACTACCATTTCCATCCACTTCCACAAGTAACAACAGCTGCAGCGAAAATATTTTAACTGGTAACAGCAAGGTCCAAACTGAAAACCGAGTTGCCAGCATATATCAGCACTCTTTTGGACATCTGCTCAGGCAGATGTAAAAAAGGATTCAGAAACTAGAACCCATGGTTCAATTGCTAAAGACCAAATGACCTCGCAAGTGAGACACTGGATGAATATATAATTCAATAATGATGGTACCACCTAATTTTGGTTGGACAAGCGACAAGTATGCAACAACACCCATGCAAAAAACGATGAACAAGTGTTGCCACAGGCTAAGTTTGGATGGAAGGCGGTAACCCTATAGTAACACCAATACCATAATCCCGCCTTACTAGAGACCGCAATTTACCGCTATTCTTTCTGTTGAAAGGCCGATAAAAAGAAAAAACCGACTTCAGGAAAGAATGTAGCTTTTCCAGGCTTTCACCTAGGCATGATGGTGTCCCTGATTGAAAGCATTGGGAGAAAAAGATGGATAGAATGCGGGTGGTTTGATCTATCTAACAATCAAGCGCTGACCTTCCTGCTCGATTTCTTGACCCAATCTCACATTTGGTCTAATCACATCGTAGATCAAGTTGTAACTGTGACCGACAGCCATTAGTTGTTGGCTTGTTGGTATTGCAGGGGAATCAAGTCCGATTTCAGGCTGAAGTTCAAAGCGGAGCTTTTAGGTTGTTAAGTTGTAGTAGTAGTGAGCAATATGCAAGAACTCCAGTACTTCTCGTTTGCCTTAAGGTTTCTTAGATAGCCTTCGAGGAATATTCTAAACTATGCATATCCGCAAGCGATAATCGGAACTACTTTTGGGAAAAAGACTCTCCAAGCTGGATTAGCAAAGGCCTTGTCAAGGTGTTTGATGAACCTCTCGAGATATTTCCTTTTGATTGATTTCGAAAACAACAAATAAAATTCAGTTGATCTTACTAGTGACTAAAACCATTTATGACTAAGTCTAAGACTCCTTAAACGCAGTCACCTGATGTGGCTCTGCTCTTTTTTTTTCAGCACAAAAGTGCTTTTCGACTGTTAGTAAGAAGGGAGCCTACATACTTAAAAAGAACAAAGAAGTTTGGATCCTACACTGAGCACAACAGTTAGAAGAGGAATTTGATCACGGAATCGACACCATTGATTGTGCTATAAACTCAGGTATTCTAAGCAAATTATATCAACAAGCAATTAATAGACCAAATGGAAAAGTTGTATGGTAGAAAATCGATTACAAGATTTACAATCTACAATTCATTTTAGAAGATTGTAGTGCTCCCATTGTGTTTACTCTCCTCAATTATCTGAATACCCGTCTCATACTACGCTTCCCTCTATTTATAGCTACCATCATCATTCCATACAGCAAAAGAGCTAACTCTGACACTTCTCAATTCCCAGATAACCGAAATTAATCCCTGTCCCATTACATAAAAATAATTACTAATTGCAATTAGTTCTCAATATTCTTCTTGGCTATCGTCACACAAGTAAAAATGAATAGGAGGTCTTATCCGTGGGTCTATCCAGATTGATGATGAGCAATGGGCAAATCAGGCTCTTAATCAAAATATCAAATACTTCCTCTGATTTCTTTTAGTTGTACGGTTGTACCCAAAGCTTTGGTACGTTTGGCAATGCACAATTTGAAATATAATATCATCAATTATGTTTAAGTAAAAATTATAAAAAAGTTGATATTATGAAAGTATATGACAAAGTGAATCTAACAAGAAAAGGAATAGTGTCAAAAGTCAATATGGTACAACTAAAAGAAAAGGAAGAAGTAGATGTCCCGTTAGTGAAGTCACTCTTAAAGTTGAAAACTAATAAACATATTACCCAAACAGCTCCATGCATTCGTGGCATCTTCGCTCTAGGCGAATCAAGATGTATCTCCACGAAAGCATCTAAACTTCCAAGGATTGGAAGATGCTGTGTCCTTATTCTTTCTTTTTGAATCTATTGCAAAGGTCGAGCTCCAACAATTAAAATCAATACCATTTCTCAAAGGTCGGATTGGAAAATGGGTTTTTGACTTGTTTTTTACATTCAATTATTATCAGTGGTCAGGTTAAACAAAGATGGATTTGTGAATGAGAAACACGAGTTTCCTAAATTCATAGGAACCAATGGGAGAGTGTTTCGGGATTTCTCATTTTTTTAAGAAAAAGAATGATCAATATTCGTGTCTCTTTATTGGACCAAATTAAGCACACACCTCAAGCAGCTCAATATGGGGAGACTAGGAGCTTCAAGTTGCTTGTTAATCACGATTCACGTGCATAACCTTCCTCTTTAAGCCATCCAAAACCGACAGTCCAAAACTGTTCTTCTAGAATTTTAGCTAAGTGTATTTAGAGATAAACATGTTTATGGATACTAAACCATGTTTACAACTAACTAAACACCTAATAATGATTAAATAACACTTAAGAAAAATTAGTGTTCACTAATCATAATTATTTCACCTAATAATGGCAAAGCAAAATATGTGCCTTGGTTAACTAAAACCGTGAAACTTTCCTTGATCCAAGGGCCAAGTAATTCTCCAAAGTAAATACTTAGATTAGTACTTACTACTTAGCAATAATTCTTGATTCTTCCCTTGATCAGAATCAGTGATGCATTGATGTTCCAATGGGAAAAGCTAAAGACAAAGGCGCACATACCCCCTCCGTTTCTTTTTAACTAGCAATTTATGCACGCGATGCGTGCTTTAATTATTTTCTTTGTTGGTTATTCTTTCGCAGTAAACTCATTGAATTTTTTCTTTTCAAATCAATTTTCTACGACATTTATATAACTTCAGTTCTTCTTGATTGTGCTATTTTATGAGTAAATAATTTGAAATCAGTGAAGCACGTATAATGCATAAAGTAATTAGAAATTATATGTTGTTTGTTTTAACATAAAGTTGGAGTTGAAACTATGTGATGGTTCGATAATGTTACTTTAAATAAAGAGCCTTATTTTATTGATAAAAAAATATAAGTTTTTAAATACATTATAAATCATCATCAAGTTTTTACATACTACATTATTGTCGATAAAGTATTTCAATAACACACTTCTAATTTTTTGTTTATGGACTTTTCTAATCAATATATAATCATATGTATGTGTCATTTTAAATTTATGGTAAATTTCCTTATGTAAAATTATTTTGTCAATTTTATGTTGATTGTGATGACTTTGAATTGTTTGAGAATTTCCTTTTATAAAACAATTTTGTCAATTTTTTGTTGATATGCATTGATTGTGCTGACTTTGAATTGTTTAGGAGTGTTGTTTAAAGTTTTTTTTCTTAAAATATAATTTATTTAACAGGGGTAAAAATGTGATTTCAGATGGGGACACCGTTGCTCCCCTCTTCCCTTATAGTATAGAGATTTACTCATTTCCTTTTCGGAGGGAACTAAGGAGGAAATCCAAAAGTGAGAGAAAATGAAAAGCGAAACCGAGAAACTAAAAAGGTGGGGAGAGAAAATATAAAGTGGGTTATTATATTAAAAAGTGGACTACGTGGGTGGAAAAAGAGGAGAAAATAGATGGGAATGCTACCAAAATTAGAAAAAGCAATAGTGTGTATATTAAAACAAAAATGGATCAAAAAGGAAAGTGCACAGATTAAAAAAAATGGAGGGAGTAATGTCTAGGAATTAATAGTAAGAAAGAAAAAAATATATTGATCAATGACTAAGTGGCAACTATTTACTAAGAAGGAAAGGTCAATATCAAAATTGCAGGTAATTAATTTTAAAACGGCACAAGTAACAATAGAAGGAAGAAATATATTAATCAATTATTGAAAGGAAACTTATCGAGAATGAATGGGCGAAGATAGAGAACAAACTTATTGAAGAAGGTACCATACAACATTTTTCGAAGATATTACAAAGTATGAGTGAATATGTTATTTGGTTTAGTTTTTTAAGGAGTAAGACCCGCTAGACTAAATTTGGGTGAATGGCTGATGAACTAAACTCAATTAAAAAAATAAGTCCAAAAGAACAAGGCCTAATTAAAAAACAAAAAATAGGTACAAGGAGACATGAATATTTTGAAAAAAAAAAAAAAACGTTTTTATTGGTTACATTGTCTCCGTTTTCCATTTATTGAAATAAATATGAAAGAGCTCTTATGACATTCCATCTTCTCTTATTGGCAAATTATTGGCCAAGAGCCCAAGACACTAGTACCCACCTTTTTCTTGGGTTTAAGTGGAAAGGTAATGCTTGATACTGAAAAGGGATTTTAAAAGTATATGTTCTATTTTATCAAAGGGATTTTAAGAAGTTGTTGGGGATACTTTTGACCAAGTGAAATTTTTAGGCCAAAATTAAGTTCATGGCTTTAAATGAAACATAGATTTTGATCCTTTTCTTCGCTTTCTTTATCCCCTAATAATTAGAAAAGAAAATTAGTCAAATGATAATGAAGATTGGGACACGCCATCAAGCAATAAAGTTCACCCATAAACAAACAGATTAAGGCGAGCTAGAGACAAAGACAATCATGCTTATTGAACGGTGAATAATTCATGATAAAAAAAAATGAATAAGGGAAAAAACATTCTCCTAAACAAGCCCTAAGCTCCGCTGCTCCATGCATGCAACACCCTAAAATGTTGAGAATAAAATGCCAAAACTTAAAGATCATTTGCCCTAAAAAATATGCGGATTTCTTTTCTTCTGCATGCAACATGCAAATTTTGAATAGTTACAGCTCTATAGTTAGTCATCAATACCTTTATTTTTATTTTTTTGCAAGTCATCAATACCTTTATTGGTTAATAGGCAATAAGTTTCTAATCATTATTATCAACCACTCCATCCAGAATTATCTCCATACACCCCTTAATAAACAAGTAGAGCTTTGGCACAAATTAAATATTTATAACCAAGGAAAAAAATAGCAGACGCGATCGCGGTAACGTTTGCGTTGTCGCGGAAGCGGCTTGTAATGAATGAATGAAACGGATCGCGGTCGAGGGAGAGGATATTGTGTTAGGTGCTGCATATGTTAAAAGATAGTGCAGGTTTCTCAAGATAAGCTCAACGACAATAGGTCTCTCACATGTAACATATAGGTAAGAGCTCATTTGTTTCTTATTTTCTATGCGTATATGAACAATGGAAACATGGCCTAAGGATCCTTCAAACTTTTGGTATTTGAAGCTAGAGGTGTAGCCTATAGCAGCAAAATGTTTATAGCGGTATTTCTATTTGATTCTTTGATGTTGGCCCTAGTTATTATTGTGAAGGAGAATTCACCAAGTGTTTCAATTGTTCGCCGCCAAGAAGGTTAAGTTTTACCCTACTATTGTTAGTTTCACGATGGTACTCAAGCTTAGCACGAGATCATTGATTACATCATTGGTCATCATGCTTGGTTTAAAAATTAATGCAGCAAAACTATAATGTGTTGGATTATGACTAAACGACCCAGTCAGAATCTAGGGCCGAAAAAACATATGCTACCGTTACCCCTAGTAGGGATTGTGGCCTTCAAGGGCACGTGTTGTAGGCCAAGGTAATGCGATGGATACGCCAAAAGGAATAGCCTTGAAAATTGAAATACTAATCCTATGTGCTACACCCAAAGCATCCCCCCACCATTAGAATCACATGTTGCGCAAAACAACAGGTAGGGCAAAAATTTGCAAGCATAATCCAATTATGTTGGAGGAATCAAAGCGACATGGAGTACTCAGTTATGAGAAGGGAAGGGGAATCTTGGTGTAATGAATAGAAAGGTAGTAAGAGAGACTGAGAAAGAGGGCATTAGGAAGTTGTGATTATTCCTTTTGTCATGGAAGTTATTAAGCAATTTCCTGATACCAATACAAAGGCCTAAACAAATTACTAATATAACTTTCCAATTAAGATAAATCTTTAATCAATAAATGAAAACCTTCATGTTTGTTTTTGGTTTCTAGTTTAATGTCAAGCTAGAAAGCATTGGTTTGGATAACAAAACACAAGAAGATCTTGATACTAGTTGAAAGATCAAGATAAAGGAAGCTGGGTGGCAACCTATCGTATCAAAAGGATCTTCTTTGGTTTAGCATTGAATTTCAATGGCAATAAAACTTCTTAACTGTATGCAGAATCCTAATTGTAAAATCCAACATTGCAGCAATAATGAAGTATAATAATAAAAAGCCATATTGAGATGATGGATGAGGCTGAATTAATGAAACATATAGAACTGGCTAACCTGAGATAGTTTGATATAGAATCATAGTGAAGGACAGCTACTACTCTTCGCCTTCTTTCTTCCCGTGAGTCTCCACCTCGCATTACAACAGGTAACTGCTGAATATCCTTAGCCTCCATTAGATCCTTGGCCGTCACTAAGTCAGTGTCTGGATAACAAGTCAAAACACCACGTTCTAGGCCTCGGTAGCTCATCCCGCGAGTACAGACAGAAAAAACTGGACATGCATACACCTGTTAATGTTTCAAAAAAAAGTTGAAACATAATTCCTTTTTATAAAAAAAAAAAACAAGAAAATAAGTGGCAAATCTGCCAAAACCCCTACTATGTAACATGTAAGGAACAGAGTAGGCAGAAATACCATTTTCAACAAGAAGAAAAATGGGCAATAAGTTTTGAAGAATAGATGACCTAATAAACGTTTTGTCTAAAACTAACAGGAGTTGTCGAAATTCATCAGATTTGTCTAAAATTTGAAGAATAGATAAATAAATGATTCAAAAAATAAGTATTAAAGAAACCAAATCCGTCTAAATTCACCGGTTAACGAACCAGCCTTATCGTGAAATATAAACAGTACCCCAGATTTTTAAGCAAATTTTGACTGGTTTCATAGGCTTTTTTTGTAGTAGAGAAGGGTGTACCTTAAGGGGGAATTCTCAAACATTGTTCATAGACGATTTGGCTATGTACTTCCTCCATTCTATTATTATTGCAACATCAGCCTTTGGCAGAATTTTTAAGAAAGCTATGTGGAGAGGAGAGAGATAAAGATAGAAAAAAAGTGGGGCCCATGTGATAGGAGAGAGATACAGATAAGATATTACCAAATAAGGAACGGTGCAATTAATGTGCATCTTCCAAATAAGGGAAACGTGGTAATTAAAAAAGAGAGCAAATAATAATTATTATGCTATACCAATTCAATTATAAATATCTCAGTTCTTTTGACTAGAAGGATGAGAAGAAATAAAATAAAGGTGAAACAATAACATCAATAACAACAATGTGAGAGCCTTAATCCCAGTAGAATGGGTCCAGATGCATGAATTAAGTTTTATTCCCGATTGTTCTCCACAAAGATCTTCGCCCGCCATTCTCTTCTATCAAGCCCTATATGCTTCCGAAAACTAATTTCTTCATATTATTTCTAATGCAATGTAATCAAGTTCTCTCTAGCTTTACCCCAATTCTTCTATATCTAATGTCCCAACTTTCCACTATCCAAACCAGTGCGTCATCTTGTCAACGTCTTACATGCCTAAACAGCCGTAACCATTACTCTCATATCTTATCCTCGATATCTCCCATTTCAACCCTCTTTCGAATTTCTTCTTTCCAAATTCTATATCTAAACGTGTTTCCACACATCCCTCTCAATATGTGCATCTCTGCTTCCCTCATCTTCCTAGTATGATCCTTCATAAATGCCTAGCACTCGCATCCATATGATAACGTTGGTCTAATAGTTGTCCTATAAAATTTTCCTTTTGACCTTAGAAGTATATTGCAATAACCTAATATCTAAGTTGCCCCTTCCATTTAATCCACCTTGAATCATGTGTTGGTCATATACTCCACACACACACACACAAACACACACAAGCACGCACGCGCGCGCACACAAGCGCATGCATACACACACACGCACGCGCACACAGAACATGAGAACACTTTGTTATAATTCTTTTTAACCAATATATAATCCATTTTTCCCCTGCGGGACCAATCTTCCAAAATGATTATATTTTCACGAAACTTATTATCATGTAATATGTCGAATAAAGGATTATACTTTCACTAAAATTTAATAATAATTTCAATTTAACAAGTGTTCCCATGTGAATTATATATATATATATATAGGAAAATTTGTTAGAAACCACCTTTTATAATCACTTTTTTTGTAAGAAACCACCTATTAAAAAAAAATTGGTTAATTAACCACCTTTTTTGTTCTTTTTTTTGTTGGAAGCCACCACTTGCCGGAATCCGCGAGATTTTCGCCATTCTTCCCCCTTTATCCTTCTCCCCCTCCCCCCCTCGCATCCCCCAGGCAACCCACCCTCCCCCCCACGCATCCCCCGGCAACCCCCCTCCCCCTCGCATCCCCCGGTAACCCCCTCCTCCTCGCAACCAGCCAGCAAACACCCCTCCCACGACCATCCCCACCCTCCCAGCCCTAGGCCCCTTTCTCCCCTCGCATCCCCCGGCATCCCAGGTGGAAATGGCAAAAATCTAATGGTCAACGCCGAAAAATCGAGGTCAACGCCGGATTCCGGCAAGTGGTGGCTTCCAACAAAAAAAAAACCAAAAAGGTGGCTAATTAACCATTTTTTTTAAAAGGTGGTTTCTCACAAAAAAGTGATTATAAAAGGTGGTTTTTGACAAATTTTCCTATATATATATATATATATATATATATATATATATAATAAGAAGATTCTTAAAATGAGAAGGAAGAGAATAATTTTTTTGCATATTTTTTGAACTAAATGTGCATAGTTTTTGTACTAAATATGCAACTTTTTTTCATGTGCATTTTTATTCACTGAATGTGCATCCTATTTTTCAAGAGCATATATTTATAGTTCGAAAACTGTAATATGCACATTTAGTACACTGTACACAGAAAGATGCATATTCAGTTCAAAATATATGCACACAAATCCTTCTCACCCTTCTCATTTTAAGATCCTTCTCATTGGATCTCGACTCTATAAATATATATTATAAATCATAGATTCGACGAGCCATAATACCACATACATCCTGAAGTGCTGAGTTCTTGAGAACCTTGCCAGAACTCTTGGACAAACAGTGTTCGATGTCACCGCTTGTCAAGATACCCACAAGTAGATCCTTATCGTCAACCACCAGCGCACAATTCTGCTGGTTTTCACGCATGTAATCCATCGCATCTTTTAAGGTTGCTTCCAGACCAACCTTCATATACTTCTTCGACATAGCATGGGAGACCTAATTATACATGGGCGAAACTTAGAGCCGCATGTTATGAAGAAAACGAATAAGATACAGGAATCAATACTAATTAGGAAGAGTTGTCACATCCAACGCACAAGATAGGAAATCCACCTTCAGACCATCTAAAAGTATTTCTCCATCAATTGATCTGGGAATATTAGCATCTTTCATGACAGAGAGCTCCAAATGCTCTCCTCCTCCGGTGCCCCTGTCCTCAGCATCATCACGGGGAGAAACAACAGTATAACCTCTTGTTGAATTCCTTGAGTCAGTTGACTCAGTGTCAGTACCTTGATTAGTAACAGAGGGCACCCATATTGCCAAACCAACAGCCCCCTAACATGTGAAAAAAAAAGAGTAAGATACATGAGAGAAAGAAAGAAAGCATGGAAGGTCTGCACTTCCATACAAAATTTAATGCGAGGAGTAAAACAAAGTATACCTTATTATAGCAGAAAAAAGGCCAAAAACTGGATAACATTAAGGTTCACAAATCACAACAAACCATAGTCCAGTAAGATATGATGAAAGTCACTTTTTACCAAGATTATGTGGCTATTTTTCTTCCTCTGTTTCTGAAAAATTTACTCCTTTTTTCACAAGAATCAAGGAAATAGGAGAAAAGTTGGTGGGAGAAATGGAAAAGGTGGGGTTAAGGAGAGAGAAACAATCATTAAGTAAGGAGATGTGAGTAATTAAATAAAAAGTTATGGTGGGCCTCATATCCCAAAATAGAAAAAAAGAAGTGAGTAAATACTGGCACCATCCTTTACATTTAAACACAAGATGCAAAAAAGAAAAGCGACTGAAAATCTAGAACGCCACATACGTTGAGATACATCTATTCTATAAACCTGGGAACCTAGTGGGACAACAAGGAACTTTTTTGCCTTTTTTTCTGGGGAGGGGGGGAATATATTATTTAAAATAACTATAAGCACGAGAAAGTGAGACGATGCAGTTATATTAAAAAGACTGTAAATCTCTAGGATAGAGTAGAGCTTAGAAATTCATATATTTGTTTGCAAAAAAAGAAAGGAAAAATGATTTGACTTGAAGAGAGCAATACTTTCCCTCCATCTACTAGGCTGTGGGTGATTAAGCATAGAAATGGCCAAAGAACATCCCATTCTCAAGTAAGCGAAAAGACAAAGAGCTATACCATGAGTGGAAGCAATATCCTGTAATCCTTAGTCAGCTCAAAAAGCAGAAGAACAGATGTCAAGGGTACTGAACAAACAGAAGCTAATGTAGCAGCCATTCCAACCTGAAAAGTAGGTTAATACTTGTATCAGTTTTCATGAAAATAAGCATACAAACATCAAAAGATCATGGTATACCAAGTCTCAGTGCATGCTACCAGTGCATAGGCCTGAGGCTGAGCAACAGCAGTGTTTCCTGGTAAAGCTGAATTGATTAATTCTGCGGCTGAACCTCCAAAAACAGCACCAACTGCAGCACCAATCATTAAGCTGGGGGCATAAAGGCCACCGACAAGCCCAGATCCTTTACACAAAGCTGTGGCTACAACCTTTGCGGCAGCTAATTGAGCCAAGAGCCAGATTCCAGGTGCTGAAGCACTCTTCCCAGTGTGGAGAATTTCGTCAACATTTGTGAAGCCCCAATACAATATTCCAGGATACTTGAGGGCTATTATCCCAGCCCCTAAACCTCCTAATGCAGGACAGACAACAGAGGGAAGGCCAAATTTTTCCCTGATGAACTCAAAGAGCTTGGTAAACCAAACTACTAAGCGTGTGAAAACTACACTAACAACACCACATAGCATACCCAAAATCAAGTACAATGGCAGTTCTGCATAGAAGCAACACATTCATTATTAGATATTTAATACCTCTGAAAGTCCGACATACAGCAGGTCCAACTTGCATAGAAGCAATAAATTTCGTTGTTAGATTTTTTGAACCCGCCAGGTCGCAATTCAGACAAAATAACAGCCACTTACAATAAAGAATGCGGGTCTAGGGTCTGTATGTAAGCAATTTTACCTCTTCCTAACTGAGACTGAGAAAGTGGCGTGGCATATTAGATAAAGTGATATATTAATTCAAGTATAGGAAAGTTCATAGAAAATTAACTTGCCTTAGATTCAATAGTCACATATGGCAAGCATTTATGACCATGGCCAGTAAAGCAAAGGTAAACCATATCAATTACCAGCACCATGATGCAGCAGTTCCATTGCACCATCAACAAGAACAAGAAACATCCAATGTTATTGTAAATCCCAAGCTAAGCAGCGTTTTAGAAGGTGCAAATGTATAAAGTCTTACTTCCAACAAGCAACAGTGCATAATTTATGGATACCCAAGTGAAAATATTTGCAAAATGGGGGGCCTTTAAATGTAGATATGGATTTTTAAATAAAAAAAAGTTGTTTTTGTTACAAAATAAATGAAGTTGGTAACTGGTAAGTTATAACTCGCTCAGACTAGCAACAAAATATATTCACATGAGAACAGTGGAATTACAATCCATTTTAGTGAAAATGTAATCTTTTTTTAAGATATATCATTTTTCCTGAAAATTTAACCTTTTGGAAAGATTGCCCTCCTAAGAAAATTACAATATAGCCAAAATGAATTACATATTGGTTACAAAGGATTAGAGCAAAGCGTTCTTATGTTCTCATCTGTATATGTATATGTACATATACATACATACATATATATATATATATATATATATATATATATATATATACACATATATATATATATATATATATATATATATATATATATATATATATGTATAATATTATATATATACGTTATATTTTTTTTTTATATATATATATATATATATATATATATATATATATATATATATATATATGTATATAAGCTCAAGTCGAGCAAGCCAAGTTCCAAGATCGAGTTAAGCTATGAGTATATCTTAACAAGCACGAGTTAAGCAAGAGTCTATCAAGCGATAAATTAGTTCTGGAATCAAGTTGAGCAGGGCAACTTGCTTGATTAGCACCGCTAGTGATCCCCTTGGCCGAATTCTCCACGGAATCCTTACAAATTAGTATTTCTACTATAAGTATCTATTAGATAAAAGTAAGTTACTGAGTAAATGCTTATGACATAGAATAAAGCGGTGCAAACAGAACTTGTCTTAGCATTGTAATTGTACTTTGGTACCCATGAACAATAATCTCCAATTGACTCATATTACTTCCTCTACTCCACTTTCTAAAAATTACAAATTAAGTTTGCACACATATGAAGACAAAAGCACAACAGCATAAGAATCAAATAATTTTATAACATATGGGGAACACTTAATATAGAACACTTAAAAATGGAGCAGGAGTTCATCTCATATTTGACTTGTTTGTTATCTGCCTCAGTATATTAACTAGTTACACATTCGAGTGTGAATGTGTACAAGTGTGAGACTAATTCATAACTCACAAGCATGTCCAACAATGAATCCCAAAATTTGTAGGGAAGGTGTTAGTAGAAGAGATAACTATACCTGCTGCCGATTTCAAGTCATACGATGGCACAGTAAAAGCTGATTTATTCCCTAGCAATTCATTTGACACAGTTGATGAGATAACAGAAGCCAGTATTATCATTGCAGTGGTAAATGGTGGCGAATTTTCAGCACGAAGAGGTCTTAATACTGTCTCGATAGCAAAGAAACAGCCAGCAACTGCTGCATTGAAACCTGGCAAAGAAGACTAGTTGTGAAAGTTGACTGCATAGAAAATCATGAAGCAGCTTAGCAAGCACTACTTTTATGAATTACAAATACAGAGGTTGGTTAAAAGGAAAACTGAAAATCAACAAGGGAGAGACACAATCTATATATATATATATCTAAAACCCAAGGTAAAAACATGCCATGTTGCCACATGTGCTCCCCCTTCCCTCGCACAATCAAATGAGACATATAAAACAATATAAATGTGTGTGTTAAGACTCTAACCCATAACAACCCATTTGAAATACAAATGCACTAACCAACTAATCTACAATCTCATATTGGTCTCTGTGGGGGTAAAAGAATTCAAGACAAGATAATATTTCTCTTTTTAAAACAATTAAGTACACATGTATATGAAATACTCATTAATCTAATGCTAATAATACAGTGTCCTACCTTTCCGTACTCTTATATAAAAAAAAAAGCTCTTAAAATTTTTATAACCTCCCTAATTAGCACCGCTACACTATTTAATTGCATCGCTTATATTCTTACACATTAACCTAAATTTCAAAAACAAGATCGTATCGTAGTCTTTGTCATTAATTATATATTTATATACATGTACTCTCTTGCAGCTAAGGGTTGTATTGATCAATAATTAATATGTAGAACATTTAAAAGGAACTGGAAGATCATTTAAAAGGAACTGGAAGATTATTTCATAAGCACAATCCAATGCTTATAATTCTTTTTTTGCACTTTTCTAAAGTGTTTGATTTAACACTTCAAATTCACATTGGTAAATGATCCGGGGTAATGCCCCAGGTCAACAACTAGTTATCTAAATAATAAAATCTTCAAAAGACTCCTGATAACAGTCATTTTCCAGCTGTAATAAAAGAATGGCTGTTAGGTCTGGAGGGAGAACATAAGCTGGTCAAACTGAACAAAGTTAAACCTTCGTGCATTTATAAATCATGAGAGTTTGTTTGGGTATTCAGTCTAGCCTTGGCTTATTTTAATCTTTTGAGAGCAAAGGCAAAATGCTATTCAGTTTTGGCCATCTGATGGTGTGTATGATATCAAAGAACCAGTAAGCCATATATATGAGGAAGATATCAAGAACTTGAATTCCAGTAGGTGAGGTTCCAAGACTGGAGACGAGAGCACGGCAAGAGAAAGAGCAGCAACTGCAGGGAATCTAAGGTTCTGAAAGGCGTAGTAAGTGGTCAAAGAAGTTGACTATGTATTAGGAAATATAGATGTTCTATGAGAAATTAAATTGCCCATTGTGTGAGTGCAAATTGTGTTTCTTTTTATTGAAAGATATCTAGTATTGATATTGATTTCAATATCAAGCCTCTTGTGTGAGACGTGTCTTAGTCATTAAGAATGACTTATACGAGGTCCAATTATCACTATACATAGACTATCAGCTTGGGCATAAGACTATTAGTTTATGGGCTTAAACTGAAAGATGTTATGGGTTAACCTGATAGATGTTCTAGGTTAAACTGATAGATGTTCTCGGTTAAATTGATAGATGGTTGGGTTAAACTGATATGTTTTAGGTTAAACTGATAGATGGTTGGGTTAAACTAATACCCGTCTTAGTCATGTCTTGGACTGAAATGGTATCACACAAGACTTTTCATTTCAATATTAGGCACCTTAGTTGATTGCGATATCATCTAAGATATGACTCTTCTATACTTAACCACTCACAATCTTCCATCCCATAATTGATAATAATCCCTAAATTAGAAAATTACAAAGGATCATCTGAATCTATATCAATTGGTATAGGGAGCCAGCTAGAGAATTCAAGAATGGGTTGCTCAATGTCATCAACCATAAACAGGTATCTTTGGTGCTTATCTTCGATCCTTTTTACAATTAGTGTTAAGGGGAGTAAGCTCAAGCTATTTAAGTGAGATCAATCAGTAGGATTTGTTTTAATTGAGTGGGTTTAAATTCTTGTTTTAATTGATTTGCATTCAAAACTACTCCGTATAGATATGCGGCTTACTGAGGTTTTGACTCCACAAATTTGCTACTCATCGGATTAGCTTGATTATGAATCTTTCGGGTGATGGTGATACTAAGTTTGACTTTAACTTAGATTGGTTAAGCCAATTGGAGAAAGTGTTTGTTTACAAGGGGTTTGATGATAAGAAATCATAGAAGGTAACAACTTCAAATCTCGTTAAATATGCGACCTTTATTAGGAAGCAAAGATTACTATTTGGTTTGAATTAATGCATCGCTTGAGGAAAAAATTCTTGCCAAGAGAGTTTGTTCAAAATAAGTTAATTAAACTCAATAGTGTTACTGAGTACACTAAAGAATTTGGGAATTTTGCATGATGTATGACCTTTGAGGACAAGATGGGATGAGGATAACACGGTATTTTCAAGGGTTGAATTTGACAATTACTCATGAAGTTCAACCTATACAATTTCCGTACTTTCTCAGTCAAGCTAAGGCAATAATTCAAGCACGGATTGAATTATTGGGGACCGGGTGCTTGTTGCTTGGTGCTTGATGCTTGCATGGTGCTTGACGATGCACCGCGCCCTTGTGGTGCATGGGATAGTTGGGCCCCATATAGTGCTTGGTGGTGCATGGTAGCTTGATTCTTGGTATTGCATGGTGCTTGATGGTGCACTGCGCCCACGGGATGCATGGGATGGTTGGGCCCCATATGGTTCTTGGTGCTTGGTGGTGCATGGTAGCTTGGTATTGCATGGTGCATGGGATGGTTGGGCCCCATATAGTGCTTGGTGCTTGGTGGTGCATGGTAGCTTGGTACTTGGTGCTCGATAATGCACCGCACCGGTAGGGTGCATGGGATGGTTGGGCCCCATATAGTGCTTGGTGCTTGATGGTGCACCGCGCCCGCGGGGTGCATGGGATGGTTGGGCCCCATATAGTGTTTGGTAGTTTGAATTTTGGTATTGCTTGGTGCTTGATGGCGCACAGCGCACAGCGCAAAACCTTCTACAATAGTGCACAGTGCACACAGTGCACACAGCACACAGTGCACAGTGCACACAGCACACAGTGCACAGTGCACAGTGCACAGTGATACGGCGAAAGGAAAACCTTCTACAACTTTGACAAGGGAGTACAAAGACAAGAAGTGCTTCAAATGATGGGGTTGGGCCATATAGCTTCTCAATTTGAAAATAGAGCGTAGTTTCTATACGAAAACCTAACGCTTAAGCGATGTTGAAGAGGACGAAAGAATATTGTTGATGCAAGAAACATGTGCCCACATTGTGTAGTCTTAGGATGTGAAACATAAGCATCATATCTAGAGGTGTTCAACGGGCTGGGGTCCCGTTTTCAGCCCTGATCCAACCCGTTTATAAGACGGCTGGGTTCAAAGTGGGCCGGGTGGAAAACGGGCTATATTGAAAATAAAGAGGGTTGGGTATTAAATGGGTTGTATTAAAATAATAAAAAGGCTGGGTAGTTGGATTCTTCTCTCTTATTCTCTCTCCTCTCTCCTCTCTCCACTCTGACTGTTTCTCTTCACTGAAAATTCCCCCAAATTTCCCCCCAAATTTAAACCCTAAAAAAATTCCCCCAATTTTTCCCCCAAATCATAAACTCCTCTCTCCTCAAATGTGCGATAATTATAGACCCAGAAGGTGGAGTTGAGAAAGCTTTTAAGAAGTCATCCATGGCAGATTTGTGATTTGTCGTCCGTAGAACTCAAGAAAAGGAGGAGAGAGATAATGATGAAGATGAACAAAGTTGTTCTTCTTCTAATTTGGGTTTTTTAATGGAGGAGAGAGAAAGAAGATGTTAATGGTGGGTTTTAAATGCAGATAAGAGAAGAAGAATCAAATTTTTATTTTTGGAGTAAGAATCGGCAGAAATGACATTATAGTTGACAAAATTGGTACACTAATTATTCTTGCAAACTTCGGAGTTTCTCATGAGTCAACATGAATAATTAATTGGTAACGGAAGATAGACTACTTTGTAATTGTTTTTTCTTGAATACTGCTATTAAAAAAAGTGTGTTAGTGAATTTTTTTTATTAAAATTGGGAGTTGAAATTGTGTTTATGAAATGGGCGGGCTGGGCCGGGTCTCATGGGCTTCAGCCCGGCCCGGCCCATTTCACTTCGGTCCCCCAACAGCTCTAAATTCATATCCACCTAAGGTCTTATTTTGTAACACTTCCCTATCACCACCTTTTCAAAAAACACTAAAATTTTGCATAACAAGTCAAAGTATTTGAGTTAGTGGCTAGTTTGGTGGATTCATTATATGTAAAAACCTACAAGTTTGGAGGCCAAAAAAGGTTGTTTCGTAACATTTCCCTGTCTCCAAACTTTCAAAAACACTAGGCTTCTTCGAAACAAGTCTAGTGGCTAGGTTGAAGGATCCATTATTTGCAAGAATCTACAAGTCTGGAGGTTAAAAACGATGCATTTGCCGTGTGATAAAGTACTAGCGTTTGTGCCTACTTATGAGAGTTATTGCTCGTACCCTTGACAACTATGTGGAGATTCTCCCTCGTGTTGATTGTGTGCTTTAAGAACCCATAATCGTTAGTAGACTTAGACATCTACCTTTTTTCTTTGTGTCATTTTATTTGGTCCTATTCAGATCCACCTCATTAACACTTCACCAAAACCAATTAATGGGTAAAGAAGCTAATCCTCGCAATACTACGAAGCTTATATCTAGAAAAGTTGTCGTCTCACATTATAACTTGTATTTATCCGATAACAAATATCTGATAACAAATACATCCTATTGCACTATAGTCAAAAACAATAACCCTAGTACCCTACCATACCACAAATAAAAACTCTTAAGAAATAAGTAATCTAAAAGGCATACACATGCTTTAGCATATAATACCAACTAGAGCTAGTGGTACAAACACGGTTTTAATACTAAAATATATATCCCCTAACAAATAAGATTCCATCTAAGCTAAAACACAAATCAAACTTTAACATTACAAATAAGTCAAATGTTGCCCCACCACATATTTAATGTCGATGCCACGTGATTCTACTTCCCGACACTAATTAAAACTTTAACATATATGGTCATACATCTAACACCTTCCCCTTTGGACAATTTTTTTTAAGCCAAAATTTAACAATACCAATATATATATATATACTCATAAGATACACCTTAAGTCATTTTATATGTAATATGAAACCAACCCAAAAATTAGAAAGTTCCAATATATAAGCTTGATCATCCCTTTGCTCCTGCGTTTGTTCCAAAAGCAGCAAGGAGCACAAAGTCCCTCAAGCCTAGGAGCGAGGCACACTTTAACTTCTTTCAATTTTTGTGTTTGCTTTTTGGATTAAATTTTCAGGAAAAGCACCATTTTAGTATGCACTTAATATAGAAGCCTTAAAAAATAATAAAATATGTCAAGTGACTCCATTAGGGACCATGGAACACCTTTAGCTTTCTAAGGGCGTGTTCGGCAATAACTTTTGAGGTAGCTTTTAGTGTTTGGACTAAGTCAAAACTCTAATAATGGTGAAAAATTGTGTTTGGTGAACTAGTGTTTGGAGTAGCTTTTGGTGTTTGAACTAGTGTTTTGGAAAAGCTATAAATATTAGCTTTTGGGGTAGAGGTAGCTTTTCGAGTAGCTTTTGAAATTTTAATATAGTTTATTTTTGTTATTTATTTAAACTAACAGCTAGTTTTACTGAAGACTAATTATCCTAAAACCTATTTTCACAGTCAAACTCTAACAGCTAATATCTGACAGCTGACAGCTAGCACAACAGCTAACAGCTACTTTTGCCAAACAGGCCCTAAGTCACCACAAAAGAAAGCAAGAGAAAAATAAAATGAAGGGAGAAGGGGGGGCACTGGACTTCAAAGTTCTCTACCCTACAAGAGAATTCAAGTCTCTGCAATCTTACCAAAAGCGGCCGAAGCGGCTGCGATAGAGTTGTTGTGCTGAATTTCCTGGAGTGTTTTCTCTATTGCGTCTGTGCACCTAGGCAGACTTTTTAGAACTAAGCCTCTTGGATTAGGGGACCTAACGTGCACAAATTCAGTAGAATATTGCCTATTTTGCTATTAATTGATAGCTCTAGTAGTAGAGGAATGGTAGACTTTCAATTAATTGTCTTCTTAGGTATCGTGATGAGATAATATGGTTTTTTACAATCTCTTTGGTTTGGTGTCATGCTTATGATGCATTAGTTAGCATGCTGAAAGATAAGGTAATGTTACTACTACTTCTTGAAATCCTTTAATTTGGAATGTCTTTGTATAAACTTCTACTTTTTCCTAGGCAAATTTTCTCTTTTATGCCTCTTTTTAACTCACCAATGGCCCCACTCCTACTCAATTAACACTTTCTCTAACCTCACTATTTTCTACAACTAATTGCTTAGGCCACCAAAACACACCAATACTCATTTCCTCTCCAACCTCCATCTCCTTCTCTCTCTCTCTCTCAAGCAAAACCTACCTCAATCACCACTAAAGCAGAGACAAAGCCTCCCTCAATCACCACTAAAGCAGAGACAAAACCTACCTCAATCACCACTAAAGTAGAGACAAAACCTACCTCAATCACCACTAAAGCAGAGACAAAGCCTACCTCAATCACCACTAAAGCAGAGAGAATGACCACCTCCACCACGGCACCACCACCAAACTTTTGAAGCTCATGCCACTACACCCCAATTTGACACTTATTTGTCACTCTTCACTCTCTTCGTGCCAGTTCAGCATCGACACCCTAGTAATCACACTCTCACAAATACGATCCGAAGCCAAGCTACAAGATGCAGAGCCCACCGTCCATTGGTCCCACAGCCACAACAAGAGCAGCAGATTTGAGTTAAATCCGTTTCACAACAGAAGCATGACTAGAATGTGATTCCCACAGCCCACCACGTAGCACTCTAACCCACACCAGCCCCCTTTGTTACGAATAAATTTCTGATTTTGTTCGCCATATACGCCACATCCAGAGAAGATAGCTTGGAGAGATCAGAAAAATTGAGAGATAGAGAGGAAACCAATAGCCAAAATCCAAGCATGGCAAAATTATCACAGTACCAGCGTCATGGTGGTGACATGTAATGTATCACTCAATTCTAAGGACCTCTCCTAAATGAAGAGAGAAATCCTTTTTTAACATCAATCCACAAGACATTGTCTCAATCAGAAAATTATTAGCGTTTGTGCTCTTCATCATTATGATTCAACACGCTTCCAGAGCTTTTCCCAATGGCATTGGGTAGAGTGAAATGAGAATGTCAATTTTCAAATTTGTCAATTTTGGGGACTTCAGGTCTTCCTTCTCCCTAATATTTCCATTCTTTGGTTAATGAACTATCCTAATCTAACAAAAAGTGGACCTAGACATCGCCAAATTTAGTCAGCAAAGAGATCTATTATCAAAAGCATAAAAGGGGAGGCGGGATAAAGAGACTAAGAGAGTTTCTTGTGTTATGGAAGCATAATAGTGAAAGGTGAAATCAGACAAGCAGAAATAAATAATAATAATACACTTGGATAACCAATGCAAAAGCAAGATCAAATGCAGAAAATGTAAGCATGCTGTGCAGGAAAAGACAGTCACACAGACCTTCAAAATAAGAACTACACTTGAACCAGGAAGTTCAGTACCTGAAGCAATTCCAGCAGCTGCACCTGCTGCAACAAGGGCAATCATTCTTTCTCTGTTATTTTCCATCATTAAGTAGCATCCATGGGCACATGACTTTCCAATATCTACACTAGGACCCTCAGGACCCAAGGAACAACCAGTCCCTAGCGTCACTGCCGCTTGAATGGCTTTTATTGTTGGAAAGACTCCACCAAGCACATCAAAACCTTGCCTTTGCGAAGATTTTGAGCTGCTAGAAGGCTTTATCTGCTCCAAGATTTCAAGTAAACCATGCATCATACCTACAATAACACCACCTGTAACTGGTATCAAAAGTATACGATGCCAAGTATCAGCAAGTCTTTGTAACCGAAGCCAAGCAGCGCCTTCATTTGGAGTACCAGCCCAAGCCCATTCATGAATGACATGCACCTACCCAAACAAACCGATTAACAAATCGATAGAAACAGGGACAGATGACCCTCTTAATCTTAGTGTGCCCGTTATCAGGTGGATGAATGAAGATGAACTGACAGGCCTTTATGCAATGTTAATGTAATTTGATAATAACAAGGATTAGTTGCAAACAAATTTCAAGCATGACCTGACATGTATATAAAGAAGAACAAAATATCCAGGAGCAGGAAAATCAAAAGGGGTATAAGAAATGAGAGCTTTGCCCAATTCATAACACTTCTATACATTTTTTTTTTCATAGCATCCAAAAAAGCAGTATATATGCTAATACTAATAGTACGTGTAATCAATAAAGTACTACCAAAAATATCACTGTGATAACATATGCTACTTTGTTTTTATATAAACATACTCCCTCCGTTACATAATATAATATAAGGCACGCACGATATCTAAGTTGAACTTTGACAATTGATTACTCTCTGGTTCATGTTGATAAAAATCATAGGAAAAAAATGTTATTATAGTATTTTCAAGACACGTCAAATGGTATGATTTTTATTTGTCAATAGATATTTGTGGTCAAAGCAAAGTTTCACAAAACATGCGTCCCTTAGAAGTATTTTGAGAGGCAGCAAGTACTAGTTTCTGTAACAAATAAACTGAAGTATTAATTTTGCTGAATATAACACTAAAAATGATTCCCATGAAAAGATGTTGAGAAGCAAAAGGATTACCCCGCGGTTAAAAGCAGCAACACAAAGACCGGTGGCGAGGCCGAGAAGGCAGCCAATGAGGAGTAATGCCCATTCAGGAGGATCGCCGAGGGCTTCTCCACCTGTTTGGGAGTCGTGATCAAGAAGATGACGATGACGATGATGACGACGAGGCGAAGCAAAAGATGGAGAAGAGGAAGACGAGACGGTTACGGTGGGATCTTCCTCATCCCCACTTTGTTTCCAACTCTCTTTATCTCTACTGAGGCTATGCCGCCTACCACGATCTAGAGTAGTCATTGTCATTGGTGACTTCAATTTGGCGATCAGATTGTTAATACCTCCTCCTCCGCTGCCGCTTTCGCCTCCGTTTTCTTTTTCCAAGCTCATCTGATCAGCCGTTGTCGTCGTCTCTTTGTCTGATCTCCATCTAAGTAGCACCGCATCATCCTGATCGCTTTCTTCTCTTCCCTCCGACGACATCTTCGACAAATGAATTATTAGGTTCTAAGGGATTTTTTACTCAATTTGTAAAGGAAGTGACAATGTTTTGGGAGTCAACAACAAGAGAGTAAACTAAGGAAATCCCCAAATCTATTGACATTGCTTATCAAACTCCTCCGCAACCGATTGTATTGTTGCTCTGGGAGACCGGGGCTTCGCTCTTCCGGAACAGCAGCAACATCAGCAACGGTTGAGGGATGGGACGATCATAACTGCAACAGAGAAATTATCAACATTTTTAGTTCATATCAATATTCCTTGATCTCTAGAAATATCACTAAAATCTATACTAATATATTTGAAGATTTGACCCCACAACCTCAAGTATGAAAGAAAGAGATTCAACCATCACTCCACGATACTATTATTGCTTATTTAATCAAGATTAATGATGATATATGAATGGAAACTTTTGAAATCCATATAATGAATGAGATTATTTTTTTAAATGAGTATGAGATGACTTATTTAACTACTACTAAATTGTAGCATAGAGAAACCCCATGATATCGCCCGCCCTAAAAACTAGTTAGTTTTTAAACCCGAACAATAATACACGCAAAGCTTAGATGGGGCACGCACTAATACATTGAGCATGGTGCGCACATATACATGAATAACAAGTCAAATGTACATATATAACAAATCAAATGAACACATGTACATGGATAACAAGCCAAATGAACATATATACATCTTTGTTGATACGTGTTCATTGGTATTGGTCTTTATGTACATAATTTAGTGTTTGATGCTCATCGTGCATATGGTCCTCTTCATACCGTGTGTATGTACTAATTTGGGGAATACACGGAAGGTCAATATATAAATATGATTTGATTAATTATTTATCACGAACCTCGATAGGAAAATGAGAAAGGAAAAGGTAAAAAAGCAAGGATCAAATGGAGGATAAACTAAGCAAGTCAACCTTTGCCAAGCAGGACTTTCAAGAAGGCAATAATTGATGTTGGGGGTGGGTCTGACGCTGAAGATGAAGAGGACCAACCTCTTGAAGAAACAACAAATCTTTGTCTCAAGGCGAAGATAGATGAATATATGCAAAGCTATTCTGAAGTTGGTATTAAAACTCGTAGGATGGATCACTTACGAGTATTGAAACATATAGAGGGAGTTGCAACCGCTGCGTTGTAAACTTCTTCACAGGCTCTACATGACTATGTGGATGTCCTTTAATATATTTTGTGTAAAGCGTCAAGATGGCCAAAGTTAGCCAGACTTTCTAAGGGTAAAGTTGGTCCTAGGGACGCTTGCCAGGAGTATGATTATACTGATATAACACATTTGGTTGAGAGGACGGTCCAAGGGACACTCTAACAACCTTCACGGAGTAATTAGTAGCTCGTATCACTCTGTAAGACGACGATGCCTGTTCAATGCCAATCATATTAAAGTAATATGAGTGGAGTTGAGTATGAGTTGTTTCTAAGCTTCATGTTTGTATTAGTATCATGTTTAGGACTGAAGGCCAGATTATACTCAAGAGGGAGGGTGAATTGAGTATAAGAATAGATTGACACTTTTTCGATTTGATGTGTTAATGAAAACAAGACCAGTATTAGAACTGATATGTGGAGCGGAATAAATTGATTAACACACAAATTTAATGAGGTTCAACTTAACTCAAGTCTACGTCCTCTACTATTCTAATAACTCTTATTAATCAACTCGGATAAATAAAAGAATTACACAATTAAAGTCTCCACTTATGAAGACAATGATTCCCCAACAGTTAACTATAATTGTTCAATGAAGTGATTCCTAGAACCACTTCCCCAATAACACTGCACACTAGCAGGTAGTTTAATACAAGGAAGTTCCCCCCTGAAACTATGCTTCACAAGCTTTAATGGAGAATATTATAGCTCTCTACTGTCGTGCTTATCTCAACCGTGTTTTAGGGTTTGTAAGAAGTGCAAGAAACTTTTCAAATTACTTAGAATTTTTTTCTGAAAAAACTCACTGAATTTCGCGTCGTATCTTTGCTTAAGTAGGCCTTGAGTTGTAAAATAGGAATTGACCTTTGGAAATATATTTACCTAAATTATTATTCACAATTTTTGACAAATATATTTCCCTTGACTTTATTTTGATTTTTCAGAATAAAATCAATAGGATAATTTCTATTTACAACTCAAACTTAACCGACAATACACACGCGCATAGTCCATCTTTGAAAACAAAGTTTTGGAAAGTATCGTGATAGAATCTTTCCAAAAATATAACAGGTTTTTAAAAATTCAGAACGTAGTAAAGTGAACTGGTCTGACAATGATCTCAAAACATTTTACTCACTACTGGGAAATGTATGTTCTGAGATCAAGTTTGTAACTGATCTCATAACAATACATTCCATAAACTTCTTTGCACACCTCACAATACACCTAAAATTAGTTTAAGATTTACACAGGCATTACATCATAAAGACCTAATAACTAAGTATTACAATTTTCGTGATATCTTCAAAAGACTCTTTGCTCCAATGACTTCACTTGGTTGACTTGGGAGCATTCTTGAACTTGAGCCTTTTACTATCCATTTGCTGCAAGAACATGGTTAGACACACACATGCATATATCATATAGAATACATCAAAGGATTAGTTTGTCATCATTCAAAACACAAGTTTAGGAACCCAACAAATTCCTCCTTTTTTATGATGACAAACAATGGGGTCCCTCACTAATCAAAATAGCAAATGGTTAGACAAAACACTAGTGGGAAAAACGCTATATGTCACAACATAACCGCTGCGATCCTTAAGATAGCCAAATCGGTAAATCCTCGAAATTTTGGGTGGGAAACTTGGGAACAAAACCGTTGTAGTTTTCTGTTAACTGATCTGGTTCAAAAAACCGGATCAGCTATACAATATTAGGGATACAAAACCCGGCCCACTTAATAGCTCAACTTCATTTAAAGCCCACGCGTCTCAGGCTCCCAGCTGGCTCAACCCCTCTACGTATAAAATGTGGCCCTTTAGGCGCCCTCATTAAACCTAAAACCCCTCTCGTCAGCGCCCCTCTCCTCTTCCCCCTCTCACCAACTCCCTCTCCTCTCACAAACCCTAAATCATCAACATCCTCCCCACCCAGATCTTCAGCACCATCTTCGTTTTTCAATTCCTCATCAACAACTATCGTCTTTTCTTCATCAACCACCGTCGTTTCTTCATCAACCACCGTCGTCCGCCACGAACCCTCTTCTAATGGATGCTCCTCAGTCTCTCTCGCTCATCAATGGCGTTCTCTCTCTCCACTTCGTCGCTGTCAACAACCACCACCAACCACTCTCTCCACTTCGTCGCTCGTCGCCATCTCCCTATCAGATCTTGTCTCCGTCGTGTTTAACATTCATTTTTCGTTTTTCGTTTTTGTTTTTGTTCCAGATCTAGGGTTAGGTTTATTTTTTTCATTTTTAATTTTCATTTTCGTTCCATTTTCTTTTTTTCTGTTGTAATTTAAGAGTTCAACTTTCGGTTGTTTTCGTTTTTGTTATTTAGGGTTTCGTATTTAGGGTTGGGTTAATTTTTTTTGTTTTGATTTTTTTTTCATTTTTTATTTCGTCCGTTGTAATTTTTTTGCTTTGGGTTAATGCCCTGTTCTCGTTTTTTTTCTTCCTTTCTATTGTTTAATTTCTATTAATTTTGTTTGCTTAGTTTATGTGATTGGCTGCAAATGTATAAACCATTTGTGTTATTGGCTGCAATTGTGTAAGAAAGGATTTCTAATTATCAAAACGTACTGTTCGCTGTAATTTAGAAAGAAAATTGCAAAAAAAAAAAAAAATTGGTTTTTGGGGTGGTCAACCGCTGCGGTTTTGACCCAAAACCGCAGCGGTTAACTTGCTTACCGCTATGTTTTTGACTCAAAACCACAGCGGTAAATGATTAACTGATCGGTTTAGGACCGGATCAGTTAATATTTGGGAATTGCTGCGATACCAACCGCTGCGACCCAAACCAGAGTGGTAAGCCCGGTTTTGACCGCATCGGTTGAACTTTTTTCCACTAGTGAAAGTTTTAAGAATTCCCTATCACAAGGAGCTTATCAACACCTGCAAGTAGACCTGGGCTAGGGTCGGGCCATGCCTGTTCACGGGCTGGCCTGCGAGATTGGAGCAATGGCGGGCCCAAGCCCGTGAGTGGCGGGCTGAGCTGGGCCGGGACTGAAAGTTTCAAATTTTGTCCACGCCCGAACCCGGGCCCACGGCCACGGGCTTGCATGTCAGGATCATGCTTCATGCGGGTCTGACCCTTGTTTTATGTTTTTTTTTTTGGATTCTTGGCAGTTTTAGATCAAATAGAGTGATTCTTTGTGTTCAGCTAATCCAAAAGAAAATCCTACATAAGAACCGCCCACCCTCAAAGAAGGAAATTCTATTCCTCTAATCGGACACGGAAACAAGAAAACAAAAGGCAGGCGGGCTCGTGCTGGACCTGGGATTAAAATAAAATTTCTTAAACGTGGCAGGTCCGCGTACAACGGGCTGAGCCAGGCCTCAAGCGGGCTCGAGCCGTGCCAGACCCAAACCGGCTGGGCACGTGCCGGCCAGGCCCAGGCACACCTCTGCCTGCAAGTATTTATATCTTAATTGACATTCCTTTTCACAAGGAACAGAGAACATGCAAGCATCATACTTAGAGAATATGTCAAAAACAAAGAATCAGGTTAAGCTAACAGACTAGTATCAAATGCTCTAAGTACTCTCTCTAGATTTAGTCTAGACGCAACTGCTATGAGAAGGATCTTCCCCCTTTTTCAAGGAGTTAGACAACTTCCTCTTCACCTCCTTTCTTTTCCCCCTTTTGACATCATCAAAAACCAAACATGCATACTGAACAATATAATTAGATCATATCATGGAAACCAGTAGTAAACTACTATGTTAAGCATTAAAAATATCTAGTTTAGTAGCTCAAACAACATTCTAGAGATCTTATGACTACCATTGTTCCTCCACATCACAATCCAAAAGTAATAACCCTAATTATCCATAATATTACAAACCAGTCATAAACCAAATTACATAAGAATCAATGTTTTGTAATTTGGGAGAGGGAAACTAGAAGGAGTTTGATGTTAGAGAGCAGTTATAAAGATATGGGAAAGGGAAGCAGATTATCATTCAGCAGAGTCATCCTCAGTCTTATTGCCTTTATCATCATCACCATCATCTTACTCACTTACTTCTTCTTGATCAATCTTCTATGGAGAAGCCTTGTCCTCAGAAGTAGACTCTGATGAAGATGCTTGGGTAGCAGGAGCAGCCTTCAACTTCTTCTCAGTCCATGAGACACGAGCATCCAAACTTTTCTGTTGTTCCCCAAAGACATTGCACAACTGAGTGCATAACTTAGCATTTATTGCACTATAGAATTATATTCACTAATCTGCTTCACCAAAGACAAAATGGCTTCAAGTCCTGCAATACTGGCCTCAGCACTGGTTTTGCCACTAGTCTCTTTCCCATCTTTCATCCTCAACACACCATCAGCAAAGGTCATTCCCTTTTGACCTAACATCTGATTTGAGAAGGTGGACATCTTCCCAAACTCTCCAGATAACTTTATCTTCTTTTTCATAAAAATTAGGGCCGACCAACCTCCTTAAGGTAATCCTAATGATTAGCCTTCTCCTAACAGCCAACCATGTGTGAAAACACTAGTGCAGTGAGGTTAATTCGGATTCTTTCTAGTAGGCAATACATGACAACATAATCCACAATCATACAGTGAATTCTACTCTGACCCCTAGGCAATACAATCTTAGAAGCCACAATATGCAATACCCTCACCATAGAGTCCTTAAGCCAACTGATAAAAAAAACCATCGTTATCATCAAAGGGACTAGTAAACAACTGCTCCTAGATATCTTGAGCAATGATTCCCTTGATGAGTGGCCAGTTATCCTTAGAGTAAACAAACATTTCTTCTCTAGGCACACCCAGTGCCTTAGCCAGATTGGATTCAGACAACACAAGCACAAAACCATCAACAATAGTTTTCGCAGAACCATCAGCCTTAGCAAGCAAACTCTTATAAAACTCAGCCACAACAGATTCATAGACATTCACATTTTTGGAAAACAAACCAACCACTTCTGAAAACCTTACATCACTTTCAATTCAGACAAGAATTCTTGATTCAACCAACCACTGGGACAGAGTAACCCATATAGTATGATAAGCTTAGTCAAATAATACAAAGGTTTATGAGAAGAAGAAGCAATAGATTTACCTTTCTTGGCTTTCTCCAAATCAGAAGGAAGAACATCAACCAACATCTTCCTCTTCTTGTCCTTGTCCTTCTCCACAGGCTCCTCATCACCAATTTCTTCTTCAACCGATTTTTCAGCAGGCGCATTCTTCTTTCATTTAGGAGAGGAAATAATGATTTTAGGTTTTGGAGATGCAGATTTTGTGGGTTTGGTTTTACTTGATTTTCCTATAGAAGACTTATGAACTACTTCCTTTGCAATTCAAGAAATTTCTAGGTTTAAATCAGTTGAGGTTTCAAATTGCACAGACTTCTTAATCTTTTCCTTCACTTTCTTCTCCCTTGGAAGAGAAGGTTTTGGGGCCTCAATTGCAAGTTGAAGTTTCCAATCTATTACTTTTTGATACATGTGCATCAAGGCGATTCGAGATATATTTTGATCTTTCAAATTATTGGATTTGGATCATCTTACAATTCAAGGTTATAAGTAGTATTTTAGCGTTGATTTTAAGCCCGGATTTGTACTTACATTACATGGAGAAGATGGCACGTGTGTTTGTTAAGCCCAAGTTATGTTTGGGCCTCTTTTATTTGCTTTAGTGTATTTTGTTTAAATATTTTTGTAATAGGACCCTCAAAATGGACGTGGGTTTAGTGTGTGTTTTGCTTGGAATTAAGCTCATCTTTTGCTACCATGTAACAGCCAATTGATGAAGCATTAATAGGGGAGTGAATTAAGGAGTGATTAGTATTTTGTAACTGTAGGCGTGGATTTATTCCTTTATGCCTACACGCGGTGTGAACGCGTTTATTTGACTGCCACATTGTTGAGGTTTTATTTAAAATTCGTTTTGAAGTCGCCAATAATTCTTTAAAGGAAGAATCATAAACCTAATTGGATATTGAAACGGTAGGGACATCTTAGGGACTTATCCAATGTAGATTTCCCCTTCTAGACTCCATAGATGGTCAAGAACCAAAAGTTGAGTTCGGGGTTGAGGGTACAACACAGTCAGGAACCATGTTGCCCATTGATGGCCTCTACTAAATATCGATTCATTACAAATTTTATGCCAAAGAATAATCATCCACCACCTTTCTTATATCTTCTTCTTTTGAACTTTCAGTTGAAGGCTCATAACCTAGATCTGTATCATTATCAGACTCATGCTCTAAACATATCAGTTCACTCAAAGGCAGTTGACTCTTTGGTCTATGATCATATCACTGGTAATAATCATGTGGGAGTGTCTCTTGGTCATATATGTAGGCCTTATTAGCTTTAGGAGACTGGTTTGCTTTGCAACTCTCACCAAGGTGCGTGTTGGATGATTTTAGCGGCTCGGGTGGTTTTTTGGCTACTGTCTTGCTGTTCTGGGTTTGTAGTGTGTCAATAGTGGGTTGGGAGGGGTTTTCTGCTGTAGAAGGTTGCGAGTAGGGCTGCTAATTGAGTTGAGTCGATTGCGAGCAGGACCCTGCTTGACTCGACTCGAAAACTCGCAAACTCTACTCAACTTGACTCAAAAACTCGTTAAGCTCTCCAAACTCTTGCTCGACTTGTGATCTTTAATTTTTTTTTTGCAGCTCGATTAGCTCGACTGGACTGCTCGAAAAATATTTGGGTTTTTCTACGTTATACCCTTGTGTTTCTTCCATTTCTACGTTGTACCCCGACCTTTTAAAAATTTCACATGGTACCCTCAAGGTTACCTTATTTAATGCACGATGCCCCAACCGCTGATTATATGTCATTAATTTCGTTTAATTTTTTAATTTATTGGAACTAATTTAACTTATACATAGTTTAACGCTTGGAGGGAATATTCACAAATTAAATCAGTTCCATTAAATTATAAAAAGTAGACGAAATTAATGACGTATAATCAACGGTAGGGTCGTTGTGCATTAAAAAAAGTAAGTTTGAGGGTACCGTGTGGAATTTTTAAAAGGTTGGGGTACAATGTTGAAATTGAAAAAATACAAAGGTATAACGTAGAAAAACCCTATTTTAAACACCCTAAAAATAATTAGTCTAAGTTGGTTCAAGAAACACATAAAAGACTAATTTTTTAGTGACAAGTTATTAAGAAATCATATTACAAGGTTCCTAACAGGTTGTACAAATTATGTGAATTACTTAGAACAATTATTTAGGTCTTGTTTAGGAATAAATACAAGGTGATAAATATTGGAATCAGGCACAAAAAATAATATGTTAATAAAAAGAAATAAAAATAAGAAAAGAAAAGATTACGGGGAGTTAGTATAATATGTACAATACTTACAGTCGTAGGAATATATCAATAACCTACATCATGAATAGAATGTTAGTAACTTCAAGAAAATAATAAAAGTAAAAATAAAAATAAAATAAAATAAAATAAAGATGGTTAATTTAGTTGACCCTCAGAAATTATACCACCGTCTGGGGTCGTTGATTTGTACGGATCTTGGATCGAAAGTCGAACGAACCTTTAAAAATTATTGTAGTGTCTAGTATCGTGTATTGCGTCGAATAATATTGGTTCATGGCTCTTGGTTCTTGGTTCTTGGTTCTTGGTTTTATATGGTACGTAATAATGATCAAATGAATTGGATAAATTATTTAGGATGAATGGTGGTGATGCGTTGACTTAGGGTGATGATCATGGATGTTGAATGATGATGATTAAGTAATATGAATTAGGATGAATTAGGCGGTGGAGATTAGTGAAATATTGGCTATGGCAGGAGGGGTTTTTCTAGATTTTGGTGCATTGAATCTTGGATGATGATTTAGGTGGTTGTTCTTGTTTGTTGTGTGCTGAGGGATTTGTGAGAGAGGTTGGGAGAATGTGCGTTGTTGCTATGAGTTGGGCGAGGGAGCCGTGTGAATTTTGTTATGTGGTCGAGTGATTATAAGGTGAGGGTTTATTTTTTTGTTACAGGGAAGAATACAGTAGGTCTGAGTCCTGAATATTCAATATTCATTTTTTTCGCTAATTGATTGAAGAAGTGTGGAACTCCTGAAGCTCTGCAACTATGGCTGGAGAAGATGATATATCAATTTTTACATAATTCGACTTATCAAACTTCAGTAGGTGCTCTTCCTTTTCTTCAAAATTCTTTGTCTAAACTCGCTGATCCTTTCTCCAACTCAATCCCTCTCCCTTCTATTCAGGTATGATTGAATGAGTATTACTTTCTCTCTCTTCTTAACTCAGTCTTCATTATCATGTTAAAGGTGCACCTATTCGTTAGACTTTTTCACAGAGATACTCTTGCTCCTTTCACCTGCATTTTCTGCGCCTATTCTTCCGTTACCTCCATTAAGTTCGTCTTCAATTTTACTCTTTTTATGCTTTTTTTCTATTTTATTATCTCTTAATTAAGCTTGATTAGTTAATTTGCTGATTTAGGTTTTAGGAGATGTAATTGAATTGTTTCCATGAAGTGGCGAATTGTATATCTTTCTTGTTTATTTGGGTCAACTAGTGCTATTGTTTAAAAAAGGTATTTTCATGAACTTCATCTTAGTACTTCTGCTAATTAATTTCTAAATTTAGCCTAAATTTCGCCTTCTAGTGATCATTGTTTGTCAAGTAAGGGTAAAACTCATCAGTTAAGGGAAAAATTGTGATGTTTATTAACGCTGTAGATACATGATCGTGTCTCCCATTTAAAGATCCAATGATGAAACATACCATTGTCTTAATTGGTCCGACCCAAGGGGAGAACAATCCAAAGAGCTAAGTCTAAAATTGTTTTAAAGTATAAAGCTTATTTATTTATTTGCATTGAAAATCTAAAATCCTATTTTAAAGCCCAATTAATTATTTCTGATAATTAATTATATTTTGAGCCCACAGATAAAATCTTTTGAGCCCAATCCTTTGGAAAACCCAATTAGTTATTCATGATAATTAATCGTATTTATTTAATATTTTAATAAATATTTTCAGAAATAAATAAATAATTTCAAACATATTTTAGAGTAAAGGATTTTTAAATTGAAATCAGATTTTATCTCGTGAAATAGATGGTTTCCGGATTTAATGATAAAAGATAAAAAGAATCTTTAGAAATCCGCGTTAAAAAAGGCTGGCGAGATTAATGGTGCGTCTGGCGTAGGTTGTGGGCATGACACGTGGCGGTGCGTCCAACGCAATCTTTTGTGTTGAACGCACTGCAGTTTCTTATCTCTTTTTCAATATTTTCATATGAATAATCTAATGATTTCCGGATCTAAGAGGGACTTTTGCACACTTTTATACGCTCGAATACTTGCGATCCCTTAAGGCAAAAAAAATACTCTCAAACATTCATACTTTCATATTTTCCTACTAAAACACACAAACAAATACTTTTACTTTGATCGATCTTCACAAGTTTTCCTCGAAAGGTTTCATGATTGCTCTTCCCTCAGACCCAAGCCACACCGGTATATTCCTGAGGGTCCTTAAATCTTTATTATTTATTATATTGAAGTTACTAATGATTTCTTTCATGATGTAGATCTTTAATAGAAACTCGTCTAATTTCTATTTCTTTCTTTTTATTTATATATATATTTTCCTGATTGTCCTGCTCATGTTTTCATCACCAACATGATTATTATTGCTAATCAAGACCAAAGAAATTGTTCTAATATTAATCAGATAATTTGGACAACCTATTAGGAACCCAGTAATTTTGATTGCTTAATAACGTATCACTAAAAAGGTAGTCTTTTTTATGTCTTTAATCAACCAACTTAGACTAATATTTTTAGAATGCTTGAAAATATTCTCTGGTTATTCTTTTGCATAAAACTTGTTGTAAATTGATAATAAGTAGAGGTCAGCAATGGGCGAACGTGGTTCATGACCGTGTTTGTACCCTCACCCCCAAACTCAATCTATGGTTCATTGATTATTCGTGGAGTCATGACGGGGAAATCTACATTGGATAAGTCTCTAACTTTTCCCTACGATTTCCTAATATCCAATTAGGTTTATGAGTCTTCCTTTAAAGACTTGTTGGTGACTTCAAAGACGTTTTCAATAGAACCTTTACAATGAAGTAGTCTAATACGCGTTCATCTCGCCTAGGCGAATAAAATCACGCCTACAATTTGGCGACTTCACTGGTGAGGATTTTAAAAATTAATTTCTTAAATGAGTGGGTGAAACTTTAAAAATATGATTCATTCTCTTTTTATGCCTTAGAATAACATATTGTTTTGCATATGCATGACTATTGTTTAAGCCACCATAAGGACAATCTTCCTTGCCTCATTAGCGCATGTTCTATGTGTGAGGCCACCCCAGGGGGTTTGCGCTTTGTCCTTCCGAAAGCTTCCTGACGGATAGTGTTGGATCATAGTCATAAGAAAACCTACCCAACCATGGCATTGTTCTCTTGATCCGGACTTGAGAACTGGAATGCGTCTTACACGTGGCAACCTTTTTGAGCAGAGGTACGAAGCGTGGGATCAATCTCTTAGTCATGGACCCTTTTCAGCCTTTAAATAAACCTGACCGTAGTTGAAACGTAGAACTGGACTTTAGGTTGAGAACTTTTGCATCCATGTTATGTGACATTTGCTTGTGATTGCAATTTTTGCATGTTATTAATCTATCAAAATGTTGTTATGTATTGCGCCTAACAGCGCGTCTAAAAAGATCGTAAAAATTGTCCAAGCTTTTCGCCAAATTGACAAATTGCATGCCGGGGAGTAGTGCGTCTGGCGTAGGGCTGGCAATGAGTTGAGACAGCTCGCGAGCTACTCGAACTCGACTCGGTCAAAACTCGGTCAAAGCTCGACTCGAGCTCGAACTCGACTCGACATGTTAACGAGTTGAGTCGAGCAACTCAATACTCGACTCGAAAAGCTCGTGAGATACTCGGAAAAATATATATATATATATATATATGTATATATATATATATATATATATATATATATATATATATATATATATATATATATGTATATATATATGTATATGTACTTTTTATTTTTCTAAGAAAGTTTAACCTTTTTTTCTAAAAAAATACTTGAACTTTTCTTAAAAAAGAAAAAAAGAAAAAATAGTATATTAAATGACCAAGAGGGCAAAGTGACCAAAATACTATATTTAAAGAGTCCGAATCTGCTAAAAAAACTCTGAGTCCGAATGGAAGTCGGGTCGGACTCGGACTCGGACTTTGTGCTGCCTCCGACCCGAGTAACCCGAGTTTGACCCGCAACTCATAAGCACGGCTTATATATTTATCAGATTGGTATAAATAAAGGAACCCTAAAGAGCACTTCATCCGCCTCCTTTATTTTAACTCCTCCCAACCCTCTCTCTCCTCTCCTCTCCTCTCCTCTCAGTGATCTAGGTCTGGATTCTTCTACTCTCCTTGTAAATTTTGTTGGTATTTCTCAATGTTCAGCTTCATAATCCACCATCTTCCATAGTTCAAGTCTTCAACTTTTTAAGTTCAAGATATTAAAAAAAGCCATGAAGTTCTCCAACCCACAATTTGCTTGGTTTAAGTGAGTAAAGCACACCACATCAATTCTAAGTTAGCACGGATGCTCAAGGGACGACTACTTCATTTACATTTTATGAAAGCAAATTGAAGTCATTTTTTAGGATTTTGGATTTCGGATTTTTTGTAAATTTGAGTTTTTCCCCCTAAAATTCAATTTAGGAATAGATTTACTGTTATAGCTTTCAATTTTTAGTTTGATTATGAGTTTATTGCCCTTGTGAAAATTGGATCTCGATGCTAAATTTATTTTGAGTTTCAGAATTTTTGTTTTAATGGATTTGATATTTCGTAACCACAAAAAAAATTGTGAAAAATGTCATTCCTAAGTTCGAGCTTTAATCGAGTTCGAGTTTGAAACGAGTTCGAGTTCGAGTTCGAGCTCGAGTTTAGGTTCTGAGTTCGAGTTCGAGCTTGAAAATTTGAAGCTCGCGAGTTTTCGAGTCGAGTCGAGTTTGAGTATGAGTTTTCGAGTTCGAGTCGAGTTTAATCAAACTCGAGCTCGACTCGCATCATTGCCAGCCCTAGTCTGGTGCACAACTCTTGCACCAAACGCATAGGCTTCAAGCCGCGCGCACTATATTGTGGGGCGCGTAACCTATATGTCTCATGCTATTGCCAATTCGGTTATCGTTTAAAGTCCTAAAAGGTTTGTCAATAAATCTGTCAATATGTCATGTTTGTCGTCGCGTCCTGGCAATTATGTGGAATTAGCCAAAACCTCGCCTTAATCGCCGAAAAGCATGCCGGGAGCAGCGCGCCAAACGCATTAAGTTGCGCCTAGCGTACCGTTCTCGCACCAGACGCACAGGTTGCGCGCCGCACGCAACGATGTTGCGTGGCAAGCATCCTTTGCATCTCGTGTTTTTGTCGATTTAGTCGTCGTGGTGGTCGATCCTGTGTTCTTTCCGTCTGCATTCGCATAGAATCATGATCATTCTAGGATTCATTTTTGTCTAAAAATGAAACTCACCTAATTCAAACAAAATATCAATCTTTTCATGCATATCATCTATGGTCGAGTCTATCCTAAAAAGTGCATTTAGAAAAGTGATCATGGTAGAGTTAGAGTTGTCATGCATGTCTACCTCGTTCGATCTTATCCCATATCTAGAAAATCTTCCCTATCATATTCCATCTACTTCAAAAACATATCTATTTCAAAATCATTCCTACACATTCTTCTATTCTATCTTTTTCGAAAACATTTACTAATCATCATCATACCTTCTATTTAAGAATTAAAAAAAAAAATCTTTTCAAATGAATTCATCATCTTTTCCCAATAAAAGATAAAAACAAGGGGTCCCTTTCAAAAAATGAATTTCAAAAATTCTAAGCCCAGACCAAATATCTACAATCTAATACCATCGATCTAATTCTAATCCATATGCATTAGAGTCCATGCATTCATATTAGGCTCATTGAGTTCATGCATTCATTAGAGTCCATCTTAGGCCCATCTAAGTCTAGTTCATGTCAAAATGTAGGTCCATTTGCATCTTTATGTGAATCATAGTCTATGTCATGCCCAGTCTAAGTCTAATCCCAGTCCATTGTAATATAAGTCCAATGCTAGCCATTTTCAATGTCAAGCCCATGTGCATCTCCAAGTCTAATTCCAAGCCAATATAGACCAGTCCAAAACTTAAGTCCATAAAGTCCTAACTCATGTCCCAAGTCTAGTCAAGTCCAATTCCAAACCATATAGGATGAAGTCCAAACAATTAAGTCTAGCGAAGCTATCATTCCTTAAAGACCACATAGGCAACCTTAGAGTTAGCGAAGCTACTCACCCTTTAAGACCATAATGGCACCCTTTACACCGAGCGAATCTAGTTATCCTTAAGAACATAAAGTCATTCTTTGAGTTTAGTGAAGCTACTCACCTTTTAAGACCATAATGGCACCCTTTAGACCTAGCGAAGCTAGTCATCCTTAAGACCATAAAGGCACCTCTTCGAGTTTAGCGAAGCTAGTCACCCTTTAAGACCATAACGACAACCTCTTTGAGTCTAGCGAAGCTAGTCCACCCTAAGACCATAAAGGCACCCTTCGAGTTTAGCGAAGCTACTCCTACCTTACAACTATAACATCCCAAATCCTCCAGTCTAGCGAAGCTAGTCTACCCTATTTTAGTCCTTAATGGCCCAAAACCTTTGAGTCTAGCGAAGCTAGTCCATCTTAGATCCATAAAACCCAATATCATCGAGTCTGGCGAAGCCAATCACCCCTAAGTCCGTAAGGGTAACCCATTAAGTCTAGTGAAGCTAGCATTCCTTATCGCCATAGAAAGCCCAGCCATATAGTCCAGTCTGTTTGCATAGTCCAGCCCATATTTGCATTTGCATATAGTTAGGCCCATGTCTCCATCATGGTCAAGCCCATACTTCTCCAAAGCCCATATCAATTTCAAAACCATTTTCTATTTTCCATTTTCAATTCTCATTTCCATTTATCATTTCCATTTCCATTTCCATTCCTCATTTCCATTTATCATTTCGAAATTCATTTCTAAAACCAGCAAGACCCACTCGACTCTGTTCATGATTGGTCGAGAGATTACAACTTAGGAGCGCCCAATAGAGGAACAATAAAGGTGATCCCACTCTAAAGCTCATCAAGCGCACTATCACCACCCCGACTTCATATAGAGTCATGAATATTATTTTTGACCGCCTTCAAAAAAGAGGCGTGATCACTTCATTATGGTTTATTTTGAACCCTACACCCGAAAGAAAAAATCCAAACGATGAAACCGAAAACTTCTACTGCAAATTCCATCTAACATATAGTGTCAAATATCATCAATGCGTTGCGAAACATGGTCGATGGCGATAGACTTCTAATACTTCGAAGTACAACAAGAATCAACATCATCTACAACCCCTTAGGAAGTGCATCAACAATTCAAAAGGGTGTAGTTATTTATTTTCGGATTTCTAGGTTGACTAAGAGAGTATTTACCCTAAGCCATTTTTGTTCTTTCCCATCGAGTTTATGTCACTATAAGACTTCATCTATTAGAGCCTTTCCATTTTCATTTCATTTTATTTTTCATTAGCTTTTCACCATCATCTTATTTATGCTTCTAATTCAATGATGAAACTTAAATCACCTAAAAGACCTTGATTAATAAATAAAATAAAATAAAATAAAAAATTAAAAAATAAAATAAAAAATGGACATACTTTGGATTAAGAGTTATCTCCCTCTTTCCTCCATCATTTCAAAAAGCCATCATCCATAACCCATCCTCATGCAACCAAAAAAATATATAAACCATCATCTCCATGATCCGTTAGCAAAATATTCCTTCATAATTAATATCCCACATATAGCCTTCAAACCTTCCAATATTTAAACCAAAAAAAAAAATCGTGTGCAAGCCTCACTACATAAAAAAAGATCAATGCCAGGTAAAACAAAAAAAGGTGAAAATATTCAAATTGCGAAGAAAAGAAAGCAAAAGAAAGCAAGCAAAAGCAAAAGAAAACGCACAAATCAAATGCAAAAGTGAAAAGAAAAGGCCAAAGGCAAAGAAAAAAATCAAGTAGGGGGCTTGCACACAAGTTCTACCCCTCATTCAAATCCTTTCATTCTATCCAAAAAAAATTTAACCATATAATCCAAATCCATAATCTTTACCTTAGCCCATCCAATTAAACCTTTATCATCTAAACCTCAATTCTAAAACCTTTCATATCCATTTCTAACTCCTTCTTCAAGGTATGTCCAAGCCCGCTAGGTTGAAATCTCGAAAGGGCGGCCTAGGCAAAAGTTAGGTGTAGGCATGGATTTTAATTCCTTTAAGCCTACATGCGGTGTGAGCGGTTTATTTGACTACCCCATTGTTAAGGTTTTATTAAAAATATGTTTTTGAAGTCACCAACAATTCTTTAAAGGAAGAATCATAAACCTAATTGGATATTGAAATGGTAGGGACATCTTTGGGACTTATCCAATGTAGATTTCCCCATCTAGACTCCATAGATGGTCAGGAACCAAAAGTTGAGTTCGGGGTGAGGGTACAATACAATTAGGGACCATATTTCCCATTACTGGCCTCTACTAAATATTGATTCATTACAGATTTTATGCCAAAGAATAATCATATAATATTTTAAAGCACCCTAAAAATATTTAGTCTAAGTTGGTTTAAGTAACACATAAAAAGACTAATTTCTAGTGTCAAGTTATTATGAAATCAAATTACAAGGTTCCCAGCAGGTTGTTCATATTATCTAAATTAGTTAGAATAATTCTTTAGGTCTTGTTTAGCAATAATAACATGTGGGTGCTAAATATCATGCATAAGACAGATAAGGCAATCAAGAAAATTATATACAAGAATAATAAAAGGGTTAGAATTTATAAACAATCAGGACTATCAATTAGAGATCTACATCATGACAAAAAACTGTTGGTAACTTCAATATGAGAAAATATAATTATTCAAGGATACTCAGGATTATACCTATGCGGTTTAGATCGAAGAGCGTAACGACTTTCAGGCGGAGCAATTGTGGAACCAAAAACGTGATATGATTAGTAATTGAAATTGATTTGAAAGGATTGAAGTATTTTGAGATTCGTAACAGTATTCGAGAGGATTTTATGTTCGTAAAATAATAATGAAAAAGCCGTGTTTGATTCGGGAAATCAACCCGTATTTATAGGCAAAAAGGGTGTGCGCTGCACGCGCCTTACTGCGCCAGGCGCAATCCGACGTGGCAGGCACAAGGCCACGCGTCAGGTGCAGATTGGCGCGACTAACGTAGTCTTCCCAATCAAATTTAAACATGTGTAAACGCGTTTTTGAAAAGATAGAAAAGAAAGTTGTCTCTCACACAGAATGTGCGTCAGACGCAGGACTCTGTGTGAGTCGTAAGTCCATGTGTCAGGCAATCATTGGCTCGCCTGACGCGTTCTGGCCAATGCGATAGACGCATGTGGCACGCTGAGTGCAACCCCCGCATCCGGCGCATATTCCAACATATGCGGTTTTTTTATTCTATGCGTGCTTTAAAGATACTTTTTTATCCATAAAATTTGGGGATTGAATTTTACGGATGTAAAATCTGATTTATGCTCAAAATATTTTTGAAGGATAATAAAAGCATTTATGAAAAATATTTATTAAAATAATAAATATTTAATTACGCTCTTAAATGGACTTAAACATTTTATGGGCTTAAAATACAATTAATCATCATGAACAATTAATTAGGCTTTAGAATATTATTTCAAAACACAACATGGCCTGGTTATTCGGATTGCTCTTCCATTAGGCCGTGCCAACTAATACCGCGGTACATTTCATCATTGGACCCTTAAATGGGGAGACACGATTATGTGTCTACATTAGGGCACAAAAGAAAAACAAAAAAAAAGTTCTATCAAATCTAGAACTACGAATGGTCTAATTCCGCAAGGATACGTCGGAATCCTCATCTCGAGGTCTGATCGCTTCAATAAAATAAATTAATCAAGGTCTGATGATTTGACTTTCTAGAATTCAGGAGCATACTCTTTATAGATCCAGACATAAACTCGAGTCTGAACCTAGCCACATCAAAGCCTTTCCCCACCTACGTCTATATGAGTCACAAATTTAAGTTTTTTTTTTCAATCCAAGCTCTCTTTTTCTCCGAAGGACTCTCCGACAATTCCATGGTCTCTAGCGATATTTGAGTTTTCCTATATCAACTCCCAAAAGAAGAATCCCTAGCGAAGAACTCTAAATGCTCAATGTAAATTAAGTACATTCCAATCTAGGCTCAAAATGCCAAATTTAAGACAAGCTTATCCAAAGTGGGGGCTTCCTATATGTGATGGTTCCTCCAAATCAAATTCTTGAATAGTTGTAATCTGCGGATCTCACTTGCGGACCCCAACTTATTTACCAAAACAGTTTTCGAAAATCTATCTATCTCTTTTTAATCAATCTATCTTTCTACCTATCCAAATTTTCCAACCTTGCAAAACTCTGACGCCTTACATTTCATCTCTCCTAGCCTTGCATAACTCTAACCTTGCATGACGTTTCATCTTCCTTTGCTTTGCATCACCTTAATCCTCGTATAGCATCTCATGCATCCTTAGAGAGTCTAAGTTTGCATCTTTGCATCGTTATGTGCATTATTATGTGAGTTTTTTGCACCTATCTACTAACATCTTCTCCTACAGGTAATCAGATAACTTGTAGTTATCGTTCTGCATACTAACTTTGTTTTGCAGAAATCGGCGATATATAGATCAGTTCTAAACTACAGAGCGTTTAAAATCGTTCTCTATCCCGACACCGTATACTTTGACTTTTGGTTTCCTGAACCTCAGTCAAAGTAGTCATGGACCTTTTCAGCCTAAGCCTATACTTGACCATAGTTTCAAACGTAGAACTTGACTTTAGGTTGGAACTTTGCATATTATGATCCTACCTGTGCATATTGTGAGTCCGTGCCATTAATTGTATCGCGTTACTAATGTTTCGAGTCAAAAATCTTAAACAAATGTACACGATAAAAAAAAATGAAAAAAAAAACAAACTTCTCTGGATCGTCAACGTTATGAGTCAAATTTTATTCCACATGGCAGCAGAACATTCGTGAATAGTGTGTTACATGTAAATCTAAGTGGCGTTATGTAATTACTTAATCAAGGGGATTCCGGATTAAGGACTTGGCAGGTTGGTTGAAGGATTCCTACTATCTAGGTGAACCGCGCTGCATTAAGGAGAAGGTGGAACGGAATTATAACGGCATTAGCAAAGATATTCCATGATTCCTTGATAATAGGAGAGGCCAACGATAATTCAAGGGAAAAACGGCTACCAAGGCAACGTTCACAATGTTTCCAGTACAAGTAGAGTTCATTAGCTCACTTTGTAAATCATCTCATACTCACCTTCTCTACTGCTTACTTACTAGCATAGCAACTCTCTTGTACTCATACGCAAACTCAAGCATAGTTAGTGAATTGGTAGGACACAACTCCTCCCGTTGTTTTTCCGTCTTTCCTAAAGGTTTCCACGTAAAAATTTGTCTTGTGTCCTTTACTATATTACACGCTTTACTTTATGCTTTTTATTTTATATCGCAAGTTTATTATCAACCCCTTCTCGAAGCAAATTTGCCTTAGTGTTAAATTTGCCTAAAACAATTTGACTCCCACCATGGGGCTGGTAATTAAAAAGCAATCTTATCAATCCTAGCAACTTGCCAAGCACCATGGCCGAAGTTAAAGAAGTCAGATCCCCCGCAACTCCCAACACCCCTTCTGAAGTGCCAGGACAAGAGGCCATGGCATAAATCATGGGGCCATCAACGAAGTGAAGTGCTCTATCAGAGAAGAAATTGTTGTCCAAGGCGTCCAATTTTACAGAAAAACTGAAAACTTTGCACCCAGATGTTGTCTTATGCATCAATCGCGTCAAACTCCAGGAGCCAACACCAGAGTGATGTTAACAGCATCGCCAAAAAACTTGATATGGACGGATTGATCCACGAAGTCGGAGAAGATGCTGGAGCTAGACGAGTCAATGACGAAGTGCCAGTGGTCACCGCCACCGATGAATACCCGGACCTGAACCGCAAGACCGCCTTCGAGAGGCATCCTCCCTTGAATGAGGGTGCAAGAAATGTCGACTTGCCGGAGCAACCAATCCCTCTCTGATCCTCACCAAGGGCAGGAGTAGGATGCCAGCAGCAACCCTTCAGCGATGCAGGCAACCCAGCCAGGCAAAATATGCAAAATGTCATGCCAGCAAGTGCAATTGCTGATCCACTGTACGAGCGTCTCAGACAAGTTGAGGAGATGATCCTCAAAATCCCTGGAGTGCCAAGGCCCGTGGAGAAATCTGCCTGACAAGCTATGCTGATTCGTCGTTTGCAGATGGCATTGCCCTAGCCGAGATCCCAAAGCGCTTCATTGTCCCTGCCATGAAGCTCTACGACGGAACGACAGACCCAAGCGAGCACGTTGCACCGTACAAGCAAAGGATTATCACTATTCCAGTTCTGTGAGAGATGCGCGAGGCTTGCATGTGCAAGGGCTTTGGGTCAACTTATCAGGCCATGCTCTTCAATGCTTCATTAATCTACCTAATGGTGCAATTTCTACTTTTGCAGGTTTGGTAGACATGTTCAACCTCCAATTTGCCTGCAGCAGGCGCCTAGAAAAGCAAACCAGCGACTTGTACCGAGTTGTATAGAGGTATGGTGAACACTGAGAGACCACCTCAACAGGTTCAACTGCGAGAAGGTATCCATCCCAAGATGCGACGCTCCTACAGCCATAGAGGCCTTCCAGAGAGGTTTGCTTGAAGAATAAGAATTGTACAAGAAGCTGAAGAAATACCCCTTTCCAACCTTCGACGATGCCCAAGCTAAAGCTCTTGTGTAAATTAGGTTCGAAGAAGATGTTCCAGAAAAGGCGCGACAGAACTTGACAGAGTTGGCAAAAAAGCTCCAAGCAACAACCACAGGCTAGACAACCGATACAAGCCTTACTACAAAGATGTTGCGCAACATGTCGATATGGTAGATTCCTCTTTTAGCTGGACAAGAGATCCAAATCACCCTCCAGCAATCAGGGGATACAACTTCAGCGTCAGTCCCTCCGGACTTGTCAGCAACCTTGGTAAGTTAAGAGATGTCGTCAGATGGCCAAAGAGATCAAACAAGCCATCAGACAAGAAAGACTCGTCAAGATGGTGCGATTTCCACGCGGACATTGGGCACACAACAGATGAATGTATTGCATTAAGAAGAGAAGTTGCCCATTTGCTAAGGAAAGGATTCTTTAAGGACATCATGACTGACAAGGCAAAAGCAACTGTCAAGCGCAAACCGACAACATCAGAAAGGCCGCCAGCTCTGCTGCAACGAACCAGAGTTATCAACCTCATCTCAGGAGGATCATATGTATGTGGCCTAACATACTCAGCTGCAAAGCGTAACGCAAAAGAAAGCGACATGGATAGGCCAATCGCCATGAGCAGAAAAGAAAAATCAGAATGCATGCCAATCTCTTTTGACGTAGAAGATGTCACCGATCTAGCAGACCCGCATCATGATGGACTAGTGATCTCTCTCACAATTGGGAATTGCCTCCTAAGGAGAGTGCTCGTTGACAACGACAATTCGACAAATATCCTCATGTTGGATGCTCTCAAAGACACATAGGGCTAAATGAAGGAGTGTAGACACATAATCGTGTCTCCCTATTTAGTACCCTATCATGACTAATAACCCGCTGCAATTGGTCCGGATCGAGGAAAAATAAAGAACGAGTCTAAAATAAAATGTTTTAAGCCAAAATCATTTCCTAACTATTTTTATTAACCCAATTCTGAAAACCCTTTTTATAAATATTTTTACTAAACCCACTTTCTAAAAAGTTTTAAAATATCTTTTTAATAGCCCATCTTCGAAAAACCTTTTAAAAATAGTTTATGAAAGCCCAATTTTGCAAAACCACTTTTCAAGCCCAATTTAATTAATAGAATTAATTATTTTTATTAATAAAAGTATCTTTTATAAAAATAATATTTCTCCAAATGTTTTTAAATATTTTTGATCTAACTCTTTTCTAAAATCTTTTTAATAAAAATCTTTTATATACGTATCTTTCAAAAACCTATTGCAACCCAACTACCTAAACCTATATATTAACCTAATCTCGTCCATCTAAAAAACTCACGGCATACAAACAAATTTTACAAGGCTTACTCACCAATCCCCTCAACACCTCAACTCTCTATCCTCACCATCCCTCATCTCATGCCTAAAATCCATCCTACAACACTAATACTCATCGCCATATATAATTCGTCATCATCTCATCAAACATATTCATCACCTCCATACACAATATTGAAGCTATCCAAGCCACCATGAGGACAATCTACCTTGCCTCATCAACACATGTTCTATATGAGACGTCACCCCCGGGGGGTTTGCGCTTTGTCCTTCCAAAAAGCTTCATGAGCAATAGTGTTGGATCTTAGTCATAAGCAAACCTACCCAACCATGGCATTGTTCTCTTCTTCCTGACTTGAGAACTGGAGTGCGTCTTACACGTGGCCACCTCTTTAAGTAGGGGTACGAAGCGTGGGATCAATCTCTTAGTCATGGACCCTTTCAGCCTTAACCTAAACCTGACCATAGTTGAAACGTAGAACTTGACTTTTATGTTGGAACTTTGCATATTATTGTCTTACTTGTGCATATTTGTGTGTGTGTGCCATTAATTGTTTCAAATTAGCGATGTTTCGAGTCAAAACGATCGAACGAATTTACGCGATGAGTACAAAGTGAAAATTTAGTCTCCGCCAAAGCTGTGCGTCACGCACCCTACAAGCGCTCGACGCGGAAGTCTCGCTCCCCGCACAGTTGTCAGCGTCCTGTGCATCTCCAAGTCTGCGTGCTGCGCAGTTTCTTCGCGTCCCTCGCATTCAACCTCCATTCAGTGCACCGTTTCTTTGGCCTTCCTCTGTGATGCCTTTGGCTATGCGTTGTGCATATATGATATGTGTTTAGCGTAGCTTTACTTCTTGTCTTAATTTTTTGCCTTGGGGGGCCTAATACCATTTTCGACCAAAATTTTGGATATTTATTATCTTGGTTTTTTTTTCTTTTCCTTTATCCACCCACCAATCCTTTTTCATCGTCGAACGATCTCTATCCTTTTTTTACACCCTATCTATTTCGAAAATTCTATCCAATCTTTTACCAAACTATATTTCCTATCCTTTTTCGAAAAACTATCTCATATTCTTTTTTAAAAAAAACTAAGTTTGAAGCCCGTGCGTTGCACGGGTTGTTGTTTATTTTATTATATTGCAAATTTTTCGTTAAAATTATTGTTGATTTTGTGTTGTTGTAAAATGAGATTTTTCAAGATCATTGTATTTACAATACTTCCTTCGTTCTTTTTCTATTACAACAATTACCACTTTAGGTAGTTTCATCTTTTGGAACCATTCCACTTTTGGTAAAAAAAGAAACTACAGTTGACAATATTACCTTTACTTTATGTTAATAAAACCATCATTAATTACCCGAATTGCTTTATAAAGTTGCGTTTACTTTAATAAGGATTTATTTGTCCCCTACTCTAGTTAACTAAAGAGGTACCTCTATGCTAGACTACCCATTTTTTATTTCCTTAAAAACCATGTCCAAACCAATTAAATGGTATCCCAATAACAGGTATGACTAATACCCGGATGATACTTTAAGAAAGTAGAGGGTAATAATTTAATTGATGCAGGACCGAAAGAATACTTTCTTAAAAATTGATGAGAATGACATGACATGCTTAGGTGGAGCTCCTTATAATATTCTAAGGATGTTTTATTTAAATCAAACTCTAATTTTTACATAATCCAAAACTCTAATATGTAACTTTATCGCTATAGATTTTAGTTAATAAATTTTGTTGCAATACTATATTGTCTTATTTTAATTGAGTAAGGTTGAGGTTTTGAAAGATAATATGTTTAATCATGTTATCATACAATGTTATAATCACATATAATACACTATACTTAATACTTATAGCCATTATTATATTTATCTAAAAAAAAAGACTAAATAATGTCCTACAATGAATCTAATTTAATATATTTTCATGAGTTGCAACACTATATTGTAAATAGATCATATTTTGAAGCATATTTCAAGCACTCTCCAATGGTAAAAAAATTATAATGTTTTGAATTAGGTAGCAAAAGTTAAATTCAATTTACATAATATAATAATTTAGGTTGTTTATTCAAAACGTAACTCTAATTTCCCCCTATTCAAAACTCTTTTATGTATTTAAATAAATGTAGAATCTATTTTTTTCAAATATTTATAATAAAAACTAATGACATGACAATCTTAAGTGGGACTCTCTATTTCATAAATTGTAGAACTATATTGTAAATGGGTCTTATTTCAAAGCATATTTCAAGCACTATCTAATGGCACAGAAATGATAATATTCTGAATTAGGTAGCAAAAGTTATACACAATTTACATAATACAATAATTTAGGTTGTTCATTCAAAAAGAAACTAAAAATTGATAACATGACAATCTTACACGGCGCTCTATATTTCATAAGTTGTACAACTACATATTTCATAAGTTGTACAACTATATTATAAATGGATCTTATTTCGAAGCATATTTCGAGCACTCTCCAATGGTACAAAAATTATAATATTCCGAATTACGTAGCAAAAGTTATACACAATTTTCATGATACAATAATTTAGGTTGTTGATTCAAATCCAAACTCTAATATTCGCTTATCCAAATCTCCTTATATGTATTTAAATCATGTAGAACACTATTTTTGTAAAAAAATAAAAATATAAATTGATGACGTGGCAATCCTACGTGGCACGCTCTATGTGCTCAAAATCTTGAGGAACTCCCTATGCTCCCGAAAAGTTCCTCCTTTATATATATGTTGTTGTTTATTTTATTTTATTGCAATTTTTTTGTTAATATTATTGTTGATTTTGTGCTGTTGTAAAATGAGATTTTTCAAGATCATTGTATTTACATACTTCCTCCGTTCTTTTTCTACTACAATAATTACCACTTTAGGTAGTTTCATGCTTTCATCTTTTGGAACCATTCCACTTTTGATAAAAAAAAAAGAACTACAATTGACAATATTACCTTTACTTTATGTTAATAAAACCATCATTAATTACCCAAATTGCCTTATAAAGTTGCGTTTACTTTAATAAGGATTTACTGTAGCTAAGTCTATTATTAAATGGTATCCCACTAACAGGTATGACTAACAATAGCTAATACAGTTTTAACATTAATAATACTCGAATGATACTTTAAGAAAGTAGAGGGTAATAATTTAATAGATGCAGGACAAAAAGAATACTTTCTTAAAAATTAATAAGAATGACACGGCATGCTTAGGTGGAGCTCTTTATAATATTCTAAGGCTGTTTTATTTAAATCAAACTCTAATTTTTACATAATCCAGAACTCTAATATATATGTAACTTTATCTCTATAGATTTTAGTTAATAAATTTTGTTGCAATACTATATTGTTTTAGTTTAGTTGAGTAAGGTTGAGGTTTTGAAAGATAATATGTTTAATCCTGTAAATTGGACCTATAATCAAATGTTATAATCACATATAATACAATATACTTAATACTTATAGCCATTATTATATCTATCTAAAAAAAGACTAAATAATATCCTACAATACATCTAATTTAATATATTTTCATGAGTTGTAAAATTATATTATAAATAGATCCTATTTTGAAGCATATTTCAAGCACTCTCCAATGGTAAAAAAATTATAATGTTTTGAATTAGGTAGCAAAAGTTAAATTCAATTTACATAGTATAATAATTTAAGTTGTTTCTTCAAAACGTAACTCTGATTTGCCCCTATCCAAAACTCTTTTATGTATTTAAATATATATAGACACTAGTGCATAATTGGTCTAAGGTATCACCCCAAAAGTGTTACTTAAAGGCCCAAAAGTGTTGCTTTAGGCAATATGTAGCACTTTTACAAGTGAAACATCTGCCCATGCTACCTATACTCTAAGGTAACACTTTCCAATGCTAATGTTTCACTTTCTCAAGTGTTACTCAAAATTCTCTAATGTAACACTTTTTTTAAACTAACGTAGCATTTTTTATAGTGTTGCTCATAATTTTTTATGTAACACTTTTTCATCTATAGTAGCACTTTCTATGCCATCTCTTGAATTATAGTAGCACTTTATTAGATATTATGTATCATTTTAAGTCAGCATATGTAACACTTTATTAGATATTAAGCAACATTTTTTATTAGCTAGCTTTATAGTAACACTTCTTTTTCACATGTCATATAGTAACATTTTTTAGTTTGTCGACACATATACAATGATAATATTACTAAAACTTACAAACGTAATAAACGAAGAGGAAATAGAATAATATTATAGATATAAATGAATACAAATACTCAACTGTCATTGTAAAGAATTAGTCAAAGAGTAGTAATCATCAATTGAAAACATACTATTGCGTTCAAAAATTTGGTGAGAGTGAACCCCGCAGCAGGCCGAACATCGTAGGAGGAAAGCAGAGAGCGAGAAAGATCGAGAGTGATAGAGGGGTGATGAGAGAGATCGAGAGTGAAGAGGGGAAGAGAGAGAAAGAGAACCAGTTAGCTAGAAAGAGAGAACGAGAGATAACAGAGAGGCGAGAGAAAACGGGGGGAGCACTAATTAGAATCGAGGAGAGAGGGAGGGAGCGAGTGAATATAGAACAAAAAAGACAGGAACTACAAATGCTCCCGTCAACCATAGCATTTGTGAAATTCTTTTATTAAGATATTGAAGGAACTCACAAAATGATACGTTTTGTGAACAAACGGAACATTCGACAAGTAGCAAAATAACTTTTTTTTTTCCAGTGGTGGGTGATACAAGAGAGATAGAGAACGAGTGTTCTAATTTAAGACGCGTCAAATAGAGAGATGAGATAGAGAATTATTTTCTTAATTTTTTTTAAAAAAATGAACTTCAATTCTCCTTTAACAACGTCATCTCCCATACCTCTTATTGTGCAACTTATGCAGTTCTTTTACCTTAATCATAAATATATAGACAAAAATTTTTATCACTAACACTTTTATTATGTAATAACATTCTTTTACCTTAATGCCATTAAAATTGTATTTTTATCTCAATTCCTTAGAAATTTTTTTTGAAAATAATTTTTCATGCCATAACATCCATTTTTCGATTTTGCACTAGATAGAATATTTAAAAAAGCTAATAAAATCAAGTATCCCATTTTTAGATTTTGCACTAGATAGAATATTAAGAAAAGCTAATAAAAATCAAGTATGAGATTTATGAATAATAATATATTTGATAATTATAGCTGTCCCGCGGAATCGCCCGGGCCAAAATACTAGTTTCCTATCAAAAAGCATTACCTTGAAGTATTACATATCAAAAAGTGTTACCTTGAAGAGTTGAAATGTTACCTATAAAAAAATTGTTATCTTAAAGTGTTGCATACCAAAAAGTGTTACCATCAAAGTGTTACCTATGAAAAAGTGTTACCTTTAAACTGTTACCTACCATAAAGTGTTACATGTAAGTGTTACAAATCAATAAAGTGTTACTAAAGTGTTACCTATGTGTTAATGAAAGTTGGATATCAAAAAGTGTTACCATACAGTGTTACCTTAGGTCAATTATGTAGTAGTGAGAATTCTATTTTTTTCAAATATTTAAAATAAAAACTAATGACATGGCAATCTTAAGTGGCGCTCTCTATTTCATAAATTGTAGAACTATATATTGTAAATGGATCTTATTTCAAAGCATATTTCAAGCACTATCTCATGGTACAAAAATTATAATATTCTGAATTAGGTAGCAAAAGTTATACACAATTTACATAATATAATAATTTAGGTTGTTCATTCAAAACGAAAATCTAATTTCTGCTTATCCAAGACTCCTTATATGTATTTAAATCTATGTAGAACTCTAATTTTGGAAAAAAATAAAAATAAAAATTGATGACATGACAATCCTACATGGCGCTCTATATTTCATAAGTTGTACAACTATATTGTAAATGGATCTTATTACATGGTGCTCTATATTTCATAAGTTGTACAACTATATTGTAAATGGATCTTATTTCGAAGCATATTTCGAATGCTCTCCAATGGTATAAAAATTATAATATTCCGAATTATGTAGCAAAAGTTATACACAATTTTCATGATATAATAATTTAGGTTGTTGATTCAAATCCAAACTCTAATTTTCGCTTATCCAAATCTCCTTAAATCTCCTTATATGTATTTAAATCATCTAGAACTCTATTTTTGTAAAAAAATTATAAATATAAATTGATGACGTGGCAATCCTACGTGGCGCGCTCTATGAGCTCAAAATCTTGAGGAGCTCCCTATGCTCCCGAAAAGTTCCTCCTTTATATATATATATATATATATATATATATTGATTATATCACCTATCTTTTTCAAAAATTATTCTCCTATCCTTTTTCAAAAATTCATCCTTTCATGTGTATTATCCATCCTTTACGCGCACATCACTTAGGATTCCTTTTAGTGTCCATCTTGTTGTAAAAGTCACATCCGCTTAGGAATTCTAACTGCACTAGAAGTCCATCTAACCCAAATGCCTAGATTCATCCATTTTCACTCCATTTAGAGTTCTTCACCTCATCTAACTCTATCCATGTTAGGAGTCTTAACACTATCTAGGTTCACCCATCTAAGAAGTCTAGGGTCATCATAATTCTTGCCATCTTAGAAGTCTATGATCCTAGAAATCCATGCATACTAGGAGTCCAAATTTTTTAGAGTTCCGTCCTTCTTAGGAATCTAGAATCCATAGAAATCCATGCATAGTAGAAGTCCAAATCAATCATAATTCCGTCCATTTTAGGAGTCTAGGTCCACTAGAGTATCATGCATACTACGAGTCTAGCATCCTTAAAAGTTCAACAAGTCTAGGATTCTAAAGGTTGTAGAATTTCATAGAATCCTTTTGCATTGCATAATACATCATTCATACATTTCATGCATAACTAGAGTTATTAGGCATTGAGGAGTCTCATTGCATCCATATTCTCCATTTCATTTCATGCATTCCGCATTTAGTAGTCCTAAATTACAAGCGATCTGATTCCCTCTTTCAGGATATGTAGGTAGCCTTTACAGGTTCTAACGCATAGATTGAGTCATGCCTACATGCATTAAGTCTAGGTGCATCCAAAAAATAAAAATCATCATGCATTTAGGATATTCAGATTCATTCCTAGAAGCTCAACTTTTTAAAACAAACATACATTCTTCCATTCCATTCCTTTCTCTCCACCATTACTCCATTTCTAATCTCCCGCTTGATGATCCATTGTAGGAAATACACAATATGTCAAGCACACTTCAAGAACAAGTTGATGAGTTGAAGGGTATACTGGTAGATCGTGTAGCACGTGTCGTCAGACTAGAGGCACACTACACTGTTCTTCACGAGAATTGTAGTGCAAATTACAAGGCACCAGATAGTTTTGCTGCAATAGCGACTGACCAGCAAAGGATCAATGAACTACATGACATCATACAACACAGCCCACTGATAAATCCTTCCATCAAATCAGTCTCTGAAAGCTCGGCTCTTTCTAGAGGAGGCAAAAGAATTATTGATGATTCACCTAACCCCCAAGTATCTACGAAAACAAAGGAAACATGTGAGTTACATTCCAGACCTGCACTAACTCTTACCAGGCCTCAAAGAAAACGCAAGAGAGAATATACCACACTGGATATAAGTTATGGAATAGCTTTTGAGCGCCTTCGCACAAAAGGCGCACTTTCCCCTCTTGGGCCTATTCCAGATCCAGACGAAGATAAAAGGGAGCCAAATAGGGACAAAGATGCTTATTGCAAGTACCATAGAGGCCATGGACATAAGACTGACAATTGTTACCCATTGCGAGGCCTTATGTAGGACATGATCGATGATGGGAGACTTCTAATTTCTCCTACTACAAAAAGGCCTCATATTTGAGATCACTTGTCATGTGACGTAGGAGTCTAGACTTAGGATTTCATTTTCTGTTTGATCTCTCTTATTTTGCCCAGTCTAATATAGGATTTTCCCTCTTATTGCATGTACTCATAAATTCCAATTAATAAATGAGTGTTTATTTATTTATTCTCTAACCTTACATTAATGAGCATCAATGAAAATCACGATGGTCGCCTTAAAAGAAATGAATTTCTAATTCTCATGTCTATTCTAATAAAGGCAATGAACAAGTGGCATATATAAAAAGAGGCATTCCTCCCTTTGCCCCACAACTATTTCTCCAATCCTTATCATGCATAACACCCCTCTCCCTTAACCTACCTCATAAGAAGTACATTTGACAACAATTCAATGTAAAGGGCAAGTAAAAAAAAAAGAGCAACAACAAAAAAATCAAAGCAAAAAATAAGGACACAAAAGAAAAAAAAAAAGAAGTGTTGCAAATAAGCCCATCAATAGCCTTGTCAAATGAACTTCTTTCAAAACCTTTAACCTTCAACCCAAAACTTTGACCAATCGGCCTTGAATTCCATAGCCAAAAACCATTACAAGCCAAATCATACCTCTGATAAACCTTCTCATAACCATGCATATCGCATCCCAATAAGCCATAAAAGACAAACCAAAGCCCGCTAGGTCGAAAACCCATAAGGGCGACTCAGGCAAAAATCAGGGCACCTTCTCATCCATCAACCTGAACTACGAACTGTCTGAGTCTGCTAAAGATACGTAGGAAACCTCACCCTGAGGTCCGACTGCTTTAAACCAAACTAAACCTACATCATTATCTACCTTTGCCAAAGACCTCTTCTAAATCAATGCCTAATTCATTGCAAATGGCTCCAAAGCAAAATGCTCGGCCACTAATTAAAATGCTAAGAGCTACGACTGACCTTATTCCATCATGAATACGTAGGCAACCTCTTTTGAGGCCGGACCATTTTAATTCAAAACATATTTTTTTAAGGCTCGTCTAGGCCCATGAGAAACGTGCGATCGCCCAAAAATCATGAATTTTCAATGCTCATCCCTACCTTTAGAACTAGACTGGGATTTGAACCTGCATCATTAGCCTACCTTATTACGTGAGTCAAGTCATTATGACTCCGCCTTTTTCTTATTCTTATCCTTTGCCATTTTCTCAGCTACATTATCGCTCCTAAGCCAACCTTAGCATAACCTTTCAACACTCAGCGTTATGACCGCACCTCATCCTTTGAGTGTTCCTTTATTTGGCATTTCTTATTTTTTTCACCTTAGGAACCCTAAATGGAATCTTTGGTCGAAACTTCCACTAAGCGTGACGAGATGTCTTCAAAATCAAGCAATCAAGCTAGGTACTTCATTAACTCTATCTTACTGGGGGCTTAATCACTGGTCCACCCAGAAAAGCATAGGCTCCAAGTCCAGACCTATTGAGATAAGGACTTCATTACGAGTCCATGCACGACATCTTGGGTTTTAAAACCCACACTGATTCAAGATCGAATCTACTTTATGGGCTCATTAGGCCCTTGGCATACAAAACTCGAAGCATATACAACTCAAGCGCTACAAAAGCTCGTTCTATAACGTATTTCAAGACCAACACAATCTATTAACTGAATAGATCATCATTGGGATCCATGTGTACCTCGATAAGGACTTCATTACGAGTCGATACAAAAGATTGTGGGCTCCAGACCCATACAAGATCCTAACTGGTTTATGGGCTCACTTAGGCCCGTAACAGCTACAACACGTTTTAAATCAGCTATTCTTACATGGATCATCCTTGGGGGCTTCCCATTTCACCTCTTTCAAAAACAATTTTCTAAACGAAAAATTGAGCTTAGAGGAACAACAAAACATCATATCTCTGCATTACTGTCATATCATCTGCATTAGTATCACATCTCTGCATTTGCATTACATATCTGCATCATCCAAACATTGTGTCAAGCATTGCATCCTTCGTCCTTAGCCATATGATCCTAACGTAAGTCATGGAGTCGCGCACGCATGTATGCACACACGGTAACACCTTCAAGTCAAGTCAAGTCATGTCAAATAAAGTCAAGTCAAGTCATTTCCTATCCATACACTAGCACCCACATCACGAGACACATGCATGTCCCCTAATTATTTGTCTGTATATCTGTGTATTCCTTGTATTTACAGGTACCCAACATTAAACAATCAATCAAAGAGGCGACATACCACCGCCTGGTCTGCGGACCACCTTCAATCAACAGGCGACATACCACCGCTTGGTCTACGGACCACCTTCAATCAAGAGGCGACATACCACTGCCTGGTCTGCGGACCACCTTCAATCAAGAGGCGAGATACCACCGCCGGGTATGCGGACCACCATCAATCAAGAGGCGACATACCACCGCCAGATCCACGGACTATTATTAATCGAGACAACATAACTCCGACATGAGCCGGGCCGAAAATAGCTCATGACGCCTTCTTTCATACACCATCTCATCTTTACATATTTCCAAATATGTTTCACACATGTCTGTTCCTGAAACTTTTGCTTATTTTGCGGGTACCGACGCAAAAGAGTGATTTTGGATCGCAGAGCATCTAGAATCATTCTCCGTCCCGACATGTATACTTTGACTTTCGATTTTACAAACCTTAGTCAAAGTGAGGGCTTCTGTAGACACATAATCGTGTCTCCCCATTTAGTACCTTATGATGACTAATACCTCGCTCCAATTGGTCCAGATTGAGGAAAAATTAAAGAACGAGTCTAAAATAAAATGTTTTAAGCGAAAATCATTTCCTAACTATTTTTATTAACCCAATTTCGAAACCCTTTTTATAAATAGTTTTACTAAGCCCACTTTCTAAAACGTTTTAAAATATCTTTTTAATAGCCCATCTTCGAAAAACCTTTTAAAAATAATTTTATGAAAGTCCAATTTCGCAAAACCCCTTTTCAAGCCCAATTTAATTAATAGAATTAATTAATTTTATTAATTATTTTTATTAATAAAAATATCTTTTATAAAAAATAATCTTTCTCCAAATGTTTTTAAATATTTTTTATCTAACTCTTTTCTAAATCTTTTTAATAATTTTTTTTTATATACCTATCTTCCAAAAACCTATTGCAACCCAACTACCTAAACCTAAACCTATATATTACCCCAATCTCCTCCATCTAAAAAACTCACGGCATACAAACAAATTTTACACGGCTTCGTCACCAATCCCCTCAACACCTCAACTCTCTATCCTTGGCATCTCTCATCTCACGCCTAAAATCCATCCTACAGCACTATTTCTCATCGCCATATATAATTCATCATCATCTCATCAAACATATTCATCACCTCCATTCACAATTTACACGCCTAAACCAATCTTCACCGCCTAATTTTCTCACTCACGCCCTCTACCTACAACTACCCCTAATCATCGCCTCATATTATTTCTCAAACTTAACAATTGTGTTTTATATTGTTGTTGTCACGCAAAAATCAACGCAAGACATAATTTTTTTAGGATTCAATCAACTTTCGATTCAAGATTCGTACAAATCAACGACCCTGGATGTGGTACAATTTCTAAGGGTCAACTAAATTAACCACTTTTATTTTATTTATTTATTTTTATTATTTTTATTGAAGTTACTAACATTCTATTCATAAGGTAGATTTTTAACGTATTCCCGCGATTGTAAGTTTTGTATATTATACTTACTCCCTGCAGTGTTTCCTTTTCTTATTTTTATTTATTATTCATGAACAATAATTTTTATGCCTGATTGCAATATATTTATCACCATGTTATTATTGCTAAGCAAGACCTAAAGAATTGTTCTAACTAATTCAGATAATTTGGACAACCTGTTAGGAACCTTGTAATATTATTGCTTAATAACTTGTCACCAAAAAAATAGTATTTTATGTGTTTCTTGAACCAATTTAGACTAATACTTTTTATGGTGTTTAAAACGTTATATGGTTATTCTTTTGCATAAAATTATGATATGAATCGATATATAGTAAAGGCCAGCAATGGGCGAACTTGATTCACTATAACCATATTCGTACCCTCACCCCCGAACTCAATTTTTGGTTCAATGACCATCTATGGAGTCAAGACGGGGAAATCTACATTGGATAAGTCCCTAAGATGTCCCTACAATTTTCCATATCTAATTAGGTTTATAAGTTTTTCTTTAAAGACTTATTGGCGACTTCAAAACAAATTTCAATAAAACCTTAACAATCGGGTAGTCGAATACGCGCTCACACCGCGGTAGGCGAAAATAAAATCACACCTACAAGGAGACATCACCAAAAAGTCCACGGTTCTTGTGGGATTCAGTGGCGAAGCAAAAAATGCACTTGACGAAATCACTTTGCCCACATATGTGCAAGGCGTCAACATCCAGGTAAAGTTCTTGGTCATTGATTGTTTATCCTCTTACAATGTTATTGTTGGGAGGCCTTGGATACATGACATGAAGGAGGTGCCATCCACTTATCATCAACCCATTAAGTTCCCTACCAAGTGGGGAGTGCAAGAGATAAAGGGTGATAAAAAAATTGGCAAAGCAATGTTACAAGACAGCCCTAAAGTCGTCCGCAACAAACAAGATGTCAGCATAGCAACTGCAGCAACGACGGATCGTCGAGGAGTACGCAGAACCAATTGACGAAATCATCCTCAATCCGTCAAAACCTAAGCAAACAGTCCGGATTGGGGCAGATCTCAAAGGAGAGTTGCGAGGACGCTTAATCGAGTTCCTAAGGAAAAACGCATACTGCTTTGCCTGGTCACATGAATACATGGTCGGAATTGACCATGAGGTAATTACTCACAAACTTAGTGTTAATCCTAACCATATGCATGTTAAGCAAAAGGGCAGGAAGTTTGCACCTGAGCTCAAAATCAATGAAAAAGTGCAAAATCTCCTAAAAACTGGCAAGATCAGGGAGGCAAAATATCCAGATTGGCTCGCCAACGTGGTGGTGGTGCCTAAGAAGAATAGAAAATGGCGAGTCTGCATAGACTTTATGGACCTTGTAGACACATAATCTTGTCTCCCCATTTAGTACCCTATGATGACGACCAATACCCCGATCCAATTGGTCCGGATCGCGGAAAGAATAAAGAATGAGTCTAAAATAAAATGTTGTAAGCCCAATCCATTTTCTAACCTTTTAAGCCCAAAACCATTTTCTAACTCTTTTTAAAAAAAGTCCATCTTCGAAAACCTTTTAAAAGTAGCTTTTATGTAACCCTAATTTTTAAGACACTTTTTCTAGCCTAATTTAATTTATAGAATTAATTAATTATATCGATTAGTTTTATTAATAAAAAATATCTTTTATAAAAATAATCTTTTCCCAAAGTGTTTTTAAATATCTCTTACTAACTATTTTCTAAAATCTTTTTAATAAATAATCTATTTAAAAACCTAGTTGTTTTCGAAAACCTATTGCAACCCAACTACCTACACCACCCTAAACCTATATATAATCCTCACTCCTAAAAAAATTCACGGCAGCATCTCCCTCAAACAAATCTCACCAACTAACACTCATCTCTCAAAATCCCGCGGCCAAACAACACAATTACACGACCAACTCACCTCAAAAATTCCCGAAGCCCATGACTGCAATACATCACCACCTGATCTCTCGATCTTCGTTGCGCCACTCCACCCCCTGCTTCCTTTTCATCATCACACGCATGATCATCAATCCACCATCATATTACACCTACACCCTCTAATGCTACCTAATACTAATCACTCTTCATCATCATACTGCCACGCATCAGCGCACCAAAATCATCATCCTTAAATATTCATCCACGATTCATCAGCATCATCATCCTAAAAATTCTATCTCACCTATACTCACAAAAACTACACGCCCTGCGCCTAATACATATAACGCGACGTTTTACAAAACACAAATTTGTTTTAAGATTCGTTCAATAATTCAATTTTCCAAGATCCGTACAAATCAACGACCCCGGACGGTGGTATAATTTCTGAGGGTCAAATAAATTAACCAACTTTATTTATTTGCTTTCATTATTTATTTTTATTATTTTCTTGATGTTACTAACATTCTATTCGTGATGTAGGTTATTAATATATTCCTGCGCTGCAAGTATTGTATATATTGTACTAACTCCCTGCATTATTTTATTTTCATATTTTTATTTATTTTTATGAACATATTATTTTTCATGTCTGATTGCAATATTTATCACCTTGTATTTATTGTTAATCAAGACCTAAATAAATGTTCTAACTAATTCAGATAACATGGACAACCTGCTAGGAACCATTAATATTGATTGTCTAATAACTGGTCACTAAATAATTAGTCTTTTTGTGTGTTTCCTGAACCAATCTAGATTAATTATTTTTAGGGTGCTTTAAAACGTTGTTTGATTATTCTTTGGCATAAAATTTGTTGTGAATCGATATTTAGTAGAGGCCAGCAATGGGCAAACATGGTTCATTATGACCATATTTGTACCCTCACCCCCGAACTCAATTTTTGGTTCCTGACCATCTATGGAGTCATGACGGGAAAATCTACACTGGATAAGTCCCTAAGATGTCCCTTCCGTTTCAATATCCAATTAGGTTTATTATTCTTCCTCTAAAGAATGGTTGGCGACTTCTTTCAAAACATATTTTTTAATAAAACCTTAACAATGTGGTAGTCAAATAAACGCGCTCACACCGCGTGTAAGCATTAAAGGAATGAAAAATCCACGCCTACAATTTGGCGACTTCACTGGGGAGGATTTTAAAAAATTTAATGTTTTTTTAAATGAGTGGGTGAAACTTGAAAAATACGATTCATTTTTCTTTTATGCCTTTGAATAATATACAGTTTTGCATATGCATGGTTATTGTTCAGCCACCATAAGGATAATCTACCTTGCCTCATTAGCACATGTTCTATGTGTGAGGTCACCCCCGTGGGTTTGCGCTTTGTCCTTCCAAAAAGCTTCCTAAGCGATAGTGTTAGATCTTAGTCATAAGCAAACCTACCCAACCATGACATTGTTCTCTTGTTCCTGACTTGAGAACTGGAGTGCGTCTTACACGTGGCCACCTCTTTAAGCAGCGGTACGAAGCGTGGGATCAAACTCTTAGTCATGGACCCTTTTCAGCCTTAACCTAAACTTGACCATATTTCAAATGTAGAACTTGACTTGAGGTAGGAACTTCGCATATTATTATCCTACTTGTGCATATTTGCTTGTGCGTGCCTTAATTATTTCGTATTGTGCGATATCTTTTTATTTTTCGAGTCAAAACTATCGAACAAATTTACGCGATGAATAAAAAGGGAAATTGGGTCTCGGCTATAAGTTGCGCATCGCGCACCATTTAGAGTCATGTGTCAGGCGCAGTGCCCCGCGTCTAGCGCTTTCTAGAGCCTGCATGCTGTGCTATCTTCTGCGTGCTGCGCATTAATTTGCGTTCCACGCTTTAATGTTCCGCGCGCCGCGCATGTTTTTTTAGTGGAAAGCGCAGCTAGTCTGCTTGTTGCCCCATTCGTGGTCTTCATGTTTTGCGAATTTGTTGCATTCCTAATCTCTTCCTTATGCCAAGAAACAGGATCATATCTTCCCATAATTTTTTTTTTCTTCTTCTTACTTTCTTTTTTTAAATCCATATAAAATCTCCATCCTTTTTTTTTATCCACATCAATCTATCTCAAATATATCTCATGTCTTTTTTTGAAAATCCATATCCATTTTTTTCTATCTTCTATTTTGTTTTTTAAAATCAATCTCCTACTTTTCCTTTGAAAAATTATCCATCTTTTTTCCAGTCACATATCTTTTTTTTCAAAAATTCATCCTTTTTCTCTATCCTATCTTTTCATGTATATTATCCATCCTTTATGTGTACATCATTTAGGATTCCTTTTAGTGTCCATCTTGTTGTAAAAGTCTCATCCGCTTAGGAATTCTAACTCCATTAGAAGTCCATCTAGCTCATAAGTCTAGGTTCATCCAGTTTCACCCCATTTAGAATTCTTAACCCCGTCTAGGTTCACCCATCTAAGAAGTCTAGGGTCGTTAGAATTCTTGCCAACTTAGAAGTCTATAATCCATATAAAGTCCATGCATAATATGAGTCTAAAATCGTTAGTGTTTTATCCATCTTAGGAGTCTAAATCCGTTAGAATTATGTTCATCTTAGGAGTCTCGAATCCATTAGAGGTCTGCCTATATTAGGAGTCCAAATCCATCAGAATTCCTTCCATTGTAGGAGTCTAGGTCCCCTAGAGTTACATGCATATAAGGAGTCTAGAATCCCTGAAAGTTCGTCGAATCTAGAATTTTAACATCATTAGAAGTCTATCAAGTCTAGGATTCTCAAGTCATTAGAATTACATATCAATTGGGATTGCATTCATTCTACAGTCCCTCTGCATTGCATAGTCCATCGTTCATACACTTCATGCATAATTAGAGTTCATAGGCAGTTAGAAGTCTCATTGCATTCATACTCTCCGTTTCATTTCATGCATTCCGCATTTAGTAGTCCTGAACTACAAGCGATCTGATTCCCTCTTTAGGGATATGTAGGCAGCCTTTACAGGTTCGAACACATAGACTGAGTCATGCATGCATGCATTGGGACTAGGTGCATCCAAAAAAAAAGCATAAACAATCATCATTAATTTAGGATATTCAGATTTGTTCCTAGAAGCTCAACTTTTTAAATACAAACATACATTCTCCCATCCCATTCCATTCCTTTCTCTCCATAATCAATCCATCTCTAATCTCCTGCTGGATGATCCATTGTAGGAAATACGCAACATGTCAAGAACACTTCAAGAGCAGATTAATGAGTTGACGAGTATACTAGTAGATCTTGTAGCACGTGTCGCCAGACTAGAGGCACACTACCCTGTTATTCAAGAGAATCGTAGTGCAAATTACAAGACACCAGAACCACCTTTTAAGAAGAAGTCCAAAAAGTGGAATCCAAATTCATACTGCAAGTATCATCAAGGTAAAGGACATTTAACGTCTGAATGTTGGGTCCTCAAGAACCTCATACAAGACACGATCGATGATGGGAGGATTCCAATCTCTCTTACTACGAAAATGCCCCAGATTTAAGGTCGCTAGTTACGTGACGTGGGAGTCTAGACTTAGGATTTCGCTTTCTATTTCATCTCTCTTGTTTTTCCCAGTCTGATATAGGATTTTCCCTCTTATATCATGTACTCGTAATTTTCAGTTAATAAGTGAGTATTTATTTATTTGCTAACCTTAGACTAATGAACATCAATGAAAATCACGATTGTCGCCTTAAAAGAAATGAATTTCTAATTCTCATGACTATTCTAATAAAGGCAATGAACAACTGGCATATATAAAAGAGGCATTCCTCCCTTTCCCTACAACTATTCCTCCATTTCAACCTAAATGCATGATCATCCCTTCCCTTTTAACCTACCTTAGGGGAGGTACATTTGACAACAATTCAACGTAAAGGGCAAGTAAAAAAAAAAGAGCAACAACAAAAAAATCAAACCAAAGAATAAAAGGCAAAAGCAAAAAAAAAAATGATACAAAAAGTGCAAAATAAAAAAAAAAAAAGAGAAAAAAAGAAGTGTTGTAAATAAGCCCAGCAATAGCCTTGTAAAAGTACTTTCTTTTCAAAACCTTAAACCTTCGATTCTAAACCTCTGACTTCAAATCTTCTGTGATAAACCTTCTTAACAACCCACAATCACATTGCATTCAAATAAGCCATAAAGACAAACCCAAGCCCGCTAGGGCGAATCATAGGGGTGACTTAGGCAAAAGTCAAGGCACCTTCTCATTCATCAGCTTGAACTACGAATGGTCTGATTCTGCTAAGGATACGTAGGAAACCTCACCCTGATGGCGGACTACTTTAAACCAAGCCAAACCTACATCACTATCCACCCTAGCCAAAGACCTCTTCCAAATCAATGTCTAATTCATTGCAAATGGCTCCAAAGCAAAATGCTCGGCCACCAATTAAAATGCTAAAAGCTACGACTGGCCTGATTCCATCATGGATATGTAGGGAACCTCTTTTGAGGCCCGGCCATTTTAATTCAAAATATTTTTTTTAGGCTCGCCTAGGCCCATGAGAAAAGTGCGATCTCCCAAATCAAGAATTTTAAACGCTCATTCCTACCCTTAGAACTAGACTGAGATTTGAACCTCCATCATTAGCCTACCTCATTGCGTGAGTCGATTCATTATGACTCTGCCTTTTCTTATTCTAATCACCTCCTTTTTCTAAGCTACATTCTCGCTTCTAAGCCAACCTTAGCATAACCTTTCAACACTCAGCGCTATGACCGCGCTTCATCCTTAAGTGTTCCTTTCGTTGGCGTTTCTTGTTTTCTCACCTTAGGAACCCTATATGGAATATTCGGTCGACACTTCCGCTAAGCGTGACGAGATATCTTCAAAACCAAGCAATCAAGCTGAATATTTCATCAACTCCATCTTACTGGGGGCTTCATCACTAGTCCACACATTAATTCATAGGCTCCAAGTCTAGGCCTATCGTAATAAGGACTATTACGAGTCCATACATGAAATCTTGGGTTTTAAAACCCAAACTAATACAAGATCGAACCTACTTTATGGGCTCATTTAGGCCTTGACATACAAAGCTCGAAGTATATACAACTCAAGCGCTACAAAAGCTCGTTCTATAACGTATTTCAAACCCAACACAATCTATTAACTGAATAGATCATCATTGGGCTCCATGTGCACCTTGATAAGAACTTCATTACGAGTCCATACAGAAGATTGTGGGCTCCAGACCCATACGAGATCCTAACTGTTTTATGGGCTCACTTAGGCCCGTAACAACTACAACGCACTTTGAATCAAACATAACCTACGTGGATCATCCTTGGGGCTTCCCATTTCTCCTCTTTCAATAAAAATTTTTCTAAACGAAAGTTTGAGCTTCTCATGAAATGGTCAAAGCATCATATCATATCATGTGCATTGGTGTCATATCTCTACATTAGTGTCACATCTCTGCATTTGCATTGCATAACTGCATCGTCCAAACATTTTGTCAAGCATTGCATCCTTCGTCCTTAGCCATAGGATTCTAGCATCAATCATCGAGTCACACATACACACACATACTATACACATTATGCAGTCTAGTGTCACATAGTTGCACACTTACACTCTATCCTCATAGTTTAGGTCATCAGTATGTCCTACCCCTTCTCAATACTACCTCCGTCCCAGAATAGTCTGAACACTTTCCTTTTGTGTTTGTCCCAAATTAGTTTGAACACTTCCATTATTGGCATGGTCCCACCATTAATATATTATTTCTTTTATACATCTTTGGCCCACACTCTACCTTTTATCAATAAAAAGTTACCCAACTTTCTCTCTCCTCTAATAAAAAATACCCCACCAACTCCTATCACACCAACTTTTTAAATAAAATAACATTTGATAACCACACCAGAACTTATCACCTTAAACTACGTGTTCCAACAAGTGTTCAGATCTTTCTGGGACGGAGGGAGTATTTAGCAAATGAACTTTTCGCAAGTTACATTTCTCGCTTTTTAGCGAATGAACTTTTCGCAAGTTATTTTTCTCGCTTTTTAGCGAATGAACTTTTCGCAAGTTTTATCTCTCGCTTTTTAGCGAATGAACTTTTCGTAAGTTATATCTCTCGCTTTTTAGCAAATGAACTTTTCGTAAGTTATATTTCTCGCTGTTGAGCGAATGAACTTTTCGCAAGTTATTCCTTCTCGCTTTGAGCGAATGAACTTTTCGCAAGTTATTCCTATTCCAATTGCTTTTAACCCAAATCAATCTACCTGGAATAATCCCTTTCATGCGAATAAACTTTTTGTATGTTGTTCTTTTCTTCCTCGCTTTTAAGCGAATGAACTTTTCTTAAGTTATGCTTTTCTTCCTCGCTTTAAGCGAATGAACTTTTTCGTAAGTTATACATTTCTTTTTCGCTTTTAAGCGAATGAACATTTCGGAAGTTACTTCTTTCTGTTTGCATGCTTGTGTCCATTGCATTTAACAGGTATCAAGACAACAACAGCGGAAGACAACCGTTAGGTCTGCGGACCATTATCAATCAGAAAGGCGACAGACAATCGTCGGGTTTGGGGACCATCATCAATACCCTGGAGCGGGACCATAATTGCTCTACACATAATCAATACCTTGGAGCGGGACCATAATAGCTCTACCCCATCAATACCCTGGAGTGGGACCATAATAGCTTTCCCCCGACATGAGCCGGACCAGAATAGCTCATGATACCATCTCCACATATCATTTGATTTTTGCAAATTTACGATTATTTTGCAAATATGTTTCACATGTCTGCTCCTAAAGCTTTTGATTATTTTGCAGGTACTGGCGCAAAAGGGTGATTTTGGATTACAGAGCATCTAGAATCATTCTCCGTCCCGACACGTCTACTTTGACTTTCAGTTTTACAAACCTCAGTCAAAGTGGGGGCATTTGTAGACACATAATCGTGTCTCCCCATTTAGTACCCTATGATGGCCAATATCCCGCTCCAATTGGTCCGGATCGAGGAAAGAATAAAGAACGAGTTTAAAATAAAATGTTGTAAGCCCAATCCATTTTCTAACCTTTTAAGCCCAAAACCATTTTCTAACTCTTTTTAAAAAAAGCCCCTCTTCGAAAACCTTTTAAAAGTAGTTTTTATGTAAGCCCAATTTTTAAGACACTTTTTCTAGCCTAATTTAATTAATAGAATTAATTAATTATATTGATTAGTTTTATTAGTAAAAAATATCTTTTATAAAAATAATCTTTTCCCAAAGTGTTTTTAAATATCTCTTACTAACTATTTTCTAAAATCTTTTTAATAAATAATCTTTTTAGAAACCTAGTTGTTTTCGAAAACCTATTGCAACCCAACTACCTAAACCACCCTAAACCTATATATAATCCTCACTCCTAAAAAAATTCACGGCAGCATCTCCCTCAAACAAATCTCACCATCTAACACTCATCTCTCAAAATCGCGCGACCAAACAACACAATTACACCACCAACTCACCTCACAAATTCCTGAAGTCCATTACTTCAACACATCACAACCTGATCTCTCGATCTTCCTTGCGTCACTCCACCCCCTGCTTCCTTTTCATCATCACAAGCATGATCATCAATCCACCATCATCTTACACCTACACCCTCTAATGCTACCTAATACTAATCACTCTTCATCATCATACTGCCATGCATCAGCGCACCAAAATCATCATCCTTCAATATTCATCCACGATTCATCATCATCATCATCCTAATAATTCTATCTCACCTATACTCACAAAAACTACACGCCCTGCGCCTAATAGATATAACGTGACATTTTACAAAACACAAATCTGTTTTAAGATTCGTTCAATAATTCAATTTTCCAAGATCCGTACAAATCAACGACCCCGGACGGTGGTATAATTTCTGAGGGTCAAATAAATTAACCAACTTTATTTATTTGCTTTCCTTATTTATTTTTATTATTTTGTTGAAGTTACTAACATTCTATTCGTGATGTAGGTTATTAAAATATTCTTGCGCTGTAAGTATTGTATATATTGTACTAACTCCCTGCATTATTTTATTTTCATATATTTATTTATTTTTATGAACATATTATTTTACATGCCTGATTGCAATATTTATCACCTTGTATTTATTGTTAATCAAGACCTAACTAAATGTTCTAACTAATTCAGATAACATGGACAACCTGCTAGGAACCCATTAATATTGATTGTCTAATAACTGGTCACTAAATAATTAGTCTTTTTGTGTGTTTCCTGAACCAATGTAAATTAATTATTTTTATGGTGCTTTAAAACGTTATTTGATTATTCTTTGGCATAACGTTGTGAATCGATATTTTAGTAGAGGCCAACAATGGGCAAACATGGTTCATTATGACCATATGTGTACTCTCACCCCCGAACTCAATTTTTGGTTCCTGACCATCTACGGAGTCATGACGGGGAAAACAATATTGGATAAGTCCCTAAGATGTCCCTTCCGTTTCAATATCCAATTAGGTTTATGATTCTTCCTCTAAAGAATTGTTGGTGACTTCTTTCAAAACATATTTTTTAATAAAACCTTCACAATGGGGTAGTCAAATAAACGCGCTCACACCGGGTGTAGGCATTAAAGGAATGAAAAATCCATGCCTACAATTTGTAGACTCCACTAGGGAGTATTTAAAAAAAATTAATTTTTTTAAATGAGTGGGTGAAACTTGATAAATACGATTCATTCTTCTTTTATGCCTTTGAATAATATACAGTTTTGCATATGCATGACTATTGTTCAGCCACCATAAGGACAATCTACCTTGCCTCATTAGCACATGTTCTATGTGTGAGGTCACCCCTAGGGGTTTGCGCTTTGTCCTTCCAAAAAGCTTCCTGAGCGATAGTGTTGGATCTTAGTCATAAACAAACCTACCCAACCATGGTATTGTTCTCTTGTTCCTAACTTGAGAACTGGAGTGCGTCTTACACGTGGTCACCTCTTTAAGTAGGGGCACGAAGCGTGGGATCAATCTCTTAGTCATGGACTATTTTCAGCCTTAACCTAAACCTGACCATATTTCAAACGTAGAACTTGACTTTAGGTTGGAACTTCGCATATTAATTAGAGTCATGTGTCAGGCGCAGTCTAGCGCTTTCTAGAGCCTGCATGCTGCGCTATCTTCTACGTGTTGCGCATTAATTTGCGTTCCACGCTTTAATGTTCCGCGTGCCGCGCATGTTTTTTTAGTGGAAAGCGCAACTAGTCTGCTTGTTGCCCCATTCGTGGTCTTCATGTTTTGCGAATTTGTTGCATTCCTAATCTCTTCCTTATGCCAAGAAGCAGGATCATATCTTCCCATAATTTTTTTTCTTCTTCTTACTTTTTTTTTTCAATCCATATCATATCTCCATCCCATTTTTTTATCCACATCAATCTATCTCAAATATATCTCATGTCATTTTTTGACAATCCATATCCATTTTTTTCTACCTTATATTTTGTTTTTTAAAATTACTCTCCTACTTTTCCTTTGAAAAATTATCCATCTTTTTCCCTGTCACATATCTTTTTTTTTCAAAAATTCATCCTTTTTCTCTATCCTATCTTTTCATGTATATTATCCATCCTTTATGTGCACATCATTTAGGATTCCTTTTAGTGTCCATTTTGTTGTAAAAGTCTCATCCGCTTAGGAATTCTAACTCCCTTAGAAGTCCATCTAGCTCATAAGTCTAGGTTCATCCAGTTTCACCCCATTTAGAATTCTTAACCCCGTCTAGGTTCACCCATCTAAGAAGTCTAGGATCATTAGAATTCTTGCCAACTTAGAAGTCTATAATCCATAGAATGTCCATGCATAATATGAGTCTAAAATCGTTAGAGTTCTATCCATCTTAGGAGTCTAAATCCGTTAGAATTATGTTCATCTTAGGAGTCTCGAATCCATTAGAGTTCTGCCCATATTAGGAGTCCAAATCCATCAGAATTCCGTCCATTGTAGGAGTCTAGGTCCACTAGAGTTTCATGCATATAAGGAGTCTAGCATCCCTGAAAGTTCGTCGAATCTAGAATTCTAACATCATTAGAAGTCTATCAAGTCTAGGATTCTCAAGTCATTAGGATTGCATTCATACTAGAGTCCTCTGCATTGCATAGTCCATCGTTCATACACTTCATGCATAATTAGAGTTCATAGGCAGTTAGAAGTCTCATTGCATTCATACTCCCCGTTTCATCTCATGCATTCCGCATTTAGTAGTCCTGAACTACAAGCGATCTGATTCCTTCTTTTCGGATATGTAGGCAACCTTTAGAGGTTCGAACGCATAGATTGAGTCATGCATGCATGCACTAGGACTAGGTGCATCCAAAAAAATAAAAAACAATCATCATTCATTTAGGATATTCAGATTTGTTCCTAGAAGCTCAACTTTTTAAAACAAACATACATTCTCCCATCCCATTCTATTCCTTTCTCTCCATCATCAATCCATCTCTAATCTCCTGCTGGATGATCCATTGTAGGAAATATGCAACATGTCAAGAACACTTCAAGAGCAGATTGATGAGTTGACGAGTATACTAGTAGAGCTTATAGCACGTGTCGCCAGACTAGAGGCACACTATCCTGTTATTCAAGAGAATCGTAGTGCAGATTACATGACACCAGAACCGCCTTTTAAGAAGAAGTCCAAAAAGCGGAATCCAAATTCATACTGCGAGTATCATCAAGGTAAAGGACATTTAACGTCTGAATGTTGGGTCCTCAAGAACCTCATACAAGACATGATCGATGATGAGAGGATTCCAATCTCTCCTACTACGAAAATGCCTCAGATTTAAGGTCGCTCATTACGTGACGTGGGAGTCTAGACTTAGGATTTCATTTTCTGTTTCATCTATCTTATTTTTCCCAGTCTAATATAGGTTTTTCCCTCTTATTGCATGTACTCATAATTTTCAATTAATAAATGAGTATTTATTTATTTGCTAACCTTACACTAATGAGCATCAATGAAAATCACGATTGTCGCCTTAAAAGAAATGAATTTCTAATTCTCATGACTATTCTAATAAAGGCAATGAACAAGTGGCGTATATAAAAGAGGCATTCCTCCCTTTCCCTACAACTATTCCTCCATTTCAACCTAAATGCATGATCATTCCTTTCCTTTTAACCTACCTCATGGGAGGTACATTTGACAACTATTCAACGCAAAGGGCAAGTAAAAAAAAAAAAAAAGAGTAACAACCAAAAAATCAAAGCAAAGAATAAAAAGCAAAAGCAAAAAAAAATTGATACAAAAAGTGCAAAAGAAAAAAAGAGAAAAAAAGAAGTGTTATTGTAATAAGCCTAGCAATAGCCTTGTCAAAAGTACTTTCTTTTCAAAACCTTAAACCTTCGATTTTAAACCTCCAAATTTAAATCTTCTGTGATAAACCTTCTTAACAACCCACAATCACATTGTATTCTAATAAGCCATAAAAGACAAACCCAAGCCCGCTAGGTCGAAAACCCATAAGGGCGACTTAGGCAAAAGTCAGGGAATCTTCTCATTCATCAGCTTGAACTACGAATGGTCTAATTCTGCTAAAGATACGTAGGAAACCTCACCCTGATGTCCGACCACTTTAAACCAAGCCAAACCTACATCACTATCCACCCTTGCCAAAGACCTCTTCCAAATCAATGCCTAATTCATTGCAAATGGCTCCAAAGCAAAATGCTCGGCCACCAATTAAAATGCTAAAAGCTACGACTGGCCTGATTCCATCATGGATATGTAGGCAACCTCTTTTGAGGCCCGACCATTTTAATTCAAAATATTTTTTTTAGGCTCGCCTAGGCCCATGAGAAAAGCGCGATCTCCCAAATCATGAATTTTAAATGCTCATCCCTACCTTTAGAACTAGACTGAGACTTGAACAACATCATTAGCCTACCTCATTGTGTGAGTCGATTCATTATGAATCTGCCATTTCTTATTCTAATCACTTCCTTTTTCTAAGCTACATTCTCGCTTCTAAGCCAACCTTAGCATAACCTTTCAACACTCAGCGCTATGACCGCGCTTCATCCTTGAGTGCTCCTTTCTTTGGCCTTTCTTGTTTTCTCACCTTAGGAACTCTATATGGAATCTTCGGTCGAAACTTCCGCTAAGCGTGACAAGATATCTTCAAAACCAAGCAATCAAGCTGAATATTTCATTAACTCCTCTTTACTGGGAGCTTCATCACTGGTCCACACATAAAATCATAGTCTCCAAGTCTAGGCCTATCGTAATAAGGACTTCATTACGAGTCCATACATGAAATCTTGGGTTTTAAAACACAAACTGATACAAGATCGAACCTACTTTATGGGCTCATTTAGGCCTTGACATACAAAACTCGAAGCTTATACAACTCAAGTGCTACAAAAGCTCGTTCTATAACGTATTTCAAACCCAGCACAATCTATTAACTGCATAGATCATCATTGGGCTCCATGTGTACCTTGATAAGGACTTCATTACGAGTCCATACAGATGATTGTGGGCTCCAGACCCATACGAGATCCAAACTGTTTTATGGCCTCACTTACGCCCGTAACAACTACAACGCACTTTGAATCAAACATAACCTACGTGGATCATCCTTGGGGCCTTCCCATTTCTCCTCTTTCAAAAAAAACGTTTTCTAAACGGAATTTTGAGCTTCTAATGAAACGATCAAAGCATCATATCATATCATCTGCATTAGTGTCATATCTCTACATTAGTGTCACATCTCTGCATTTGCATCACATATCTGCATCGTCCAAACATTGTATCAAGCATTGCATCCTTCGTCTTTAGCCATAGAATTCTAGGGTCAATCATCGAGTCACACATACAAACACATATTATACACATTCTGCAGTCTAGTGTCACACAGTTGCACACTTACACTATATCCTTATAGTTTAGGTCATCAGTATGTCCTATCCCTTCTCGCTTTTTAGCGAATGAACATTTCGCAAGTTATTATTTCTCGCTTTTTAGCGAATGAACTTTTCGCAAGTTATATTTCTCGCTTTTTAGCGAATGAACTTTTCGTAAGTTTTATCTCTCGCTTTTTAGCGAATGAACTTTTCGTAAGTTATCGCTTTTTAGCGAATGAACTTTTCGTAAGTTATATTTCTCGCTTTTTAGCAAATGAACTTTTCGTAAGTTATATATCTCGCTGTTGAGCGAATGAACTTTTCGCAAGTTATTCCTTCTCGCTTTGAGCGAATGAACTTTTCGCAAGTTAGTCCTATTACAATTGATTTTAACCCAAAACAATCTACTTGGAATAATCCCTTTCATGCGAATAAACTTGTAATCTGTTCTTTTCTTCCTCGCTTTTAAGCGAATGAACTTTTCGTAGGTTATGCTTTTCTTCCTCACTTTAAGCGAATGAACTTTTTCATAAGTTATACATTTCTTTCTCGCTTTTAAGCGAATGAACATTTCGGAAGTTACTCCAATCTGTTTGCATGCTTGTGTCCATTCCATTTAGCAGGTATCAAGACAACAACAGCGGAAGACAACCGTTAGGTCTGCGGACCATTATCAATCGGAAAGGCGACAGACAATCGTCCGGTCTGCGGACCATCATCAATACCCTGAAGCGGGACCATAATTGCTCTACACATCATCAATACCTTGGAGGGAGACCATAAAAGCTCTACCCCATCAATACCCAGGATCGGTACTATAATAGAGCTACCCCGACATGAGCCGACCCAGAATAGCTCATGATACCATGTCCACATATCATTTCATTTTTGCAAATTTACGATTATTTTGCAAATATATTTCACATGTCTGTTCCTAAAGCTTTTGCTTAATTTGCAGGTACTGGCGCCAAAGGGTGATTTTGGTTTGCAGAACATCTAGAATCATTCTCCATCCCGACACGTATACTTTGACTTTCGGTTTTACAAACCAAAGTCAAAGTGGGCGCTTCTGTAGACACATAATCGTGTCTCCTCATTTAGTACCCTATGATGACCAATATCCCGCTCCAATTGGTCCGGATCGAGGAAAGAATAAAGAACGAGTTTAAAATAAAATGTTGTAAGCCCAATCCATTTTCTAACATTTTAAGCCCAAAACCATTTTCTAACTCTTTTTAAAAAAAGCCCATCTTTGAAAACCTTTTAAAAGTAGTTTTTATGTAAGCCCGATTTTTAAGAGTCTTTTTCTAGCCTAATTTAATTAATAGAATTAATTAATTATATTGATTAGTTTTATTAACAAAAAATATTTTTATAAAAATAATATTTTCCCAAAGTGTTTTTAAATATCTCTTACTAACTATTTTCTAAAATCTCTTTAATAAATAATCTTTTTAATAAATAATCTTTTTAGAAACCTAGTTGTTTTCGAAAACCAATTGCAACCCAACCACCTAAACCACCCTAAACCTATATATAATCCTCACTCCCAAAAAAATTCATGGCAGCATCTCCCTCAAACAAATCTCACCAACACTCATCTCTCAAAATCTCGCGGCCAAACAACACAATTACACGACCAACTTACCTCACAAATTCCCGAATCCCATTACTTCAACACATGACCACCTGATCTCTCGATCTTCCTTGCGCCACTCCACCCCTGCTTCCTTTTTATCATCACACGCATGATCATCAATCCACCATCATCTTACACCTACACCCTCTAATGCTACCTAATACTGATCACTCTTCATCATCATACTGCCACGCATCAGCGCACCAAAATCATCATCCTTAAATATTCATCCACGATTCATCATCATCATCATCATCCTAGCAATTCTATCTCACCTATACTCACAGAAACTACACGCCCTACGCCTAATACATATAACGCGACGTTTTACAAAACACAAATCTGTTTTAAGCTTCGTTCAATAATTCAATTTTCCAAGATCCGTACAAATCAACGACCCTGGACGGTGGTATAATTTCTGAGGGTCAAATAAATTAACCAACTTTATTTATTTGCTTTCATTATTTATTTTTATTATTTTCTTGAAGTTACTAACCTTCTATTCGTGATGTAGGTTATTAATATATTTCTGCGCTGTAAGTATTGTGTATATTGTACTAACTCCCTACATTATTTTATTTTCCTATTTTTATTTATTTTCATGAACATATTATTTTTCATGCCTGATTGCAATATTTATCACCCTGTATTTATTGTTAATCAAGACTTAAATAAATTTTCTAACTAATTCAGATAACAAGGACAACCTGGTAGGAACCCATTAATATTGACTGTCTAATAACTGGTCACTAAATAATTAGTCTTTTGTTTGTTTCATGAACCAATCTAGATTAATTATTTTTAGGGTGCTTTAAAACGTTATTTGATTATTCTTTGGCATAAAATTTATTGTGAATCGATATTTAGTAGAGTCCAGCAATCGGCAAACATGGTTCATTATGACCATATTTGTACCCTCAGCCCCGACCTCAATTTTTGGTTCCTGGCCATCTATGGAGTCATGACGGAGAAATCTACATTGGATAAGTCCCTAAGATGTCCTTCCGTTTCAATATCCAATTAGGTTTATGATTCTTCCTCTAAAGAATTGTTGGCGACTTCTTTCAAAACATATTTTTTAATAAAACCTTAACAATGGGGTAGTCAAATAAACGCACTCAGACCGCGTGTAGGCATTAAAGGAATGAAAAATCCACGCCTACAGACCTCAATAAGGCTTGCCCAAAAGTCCAATTTCCGCTGCCTCACATCGACGCCATGGTAGATGCCATTGCAGGACACAAATTGCTGACATTTATGGATGCCTTTAGCGGATACAACAAATCCTCATGCACCTTGCAGATCAAGAAAATACAACATGGTGCCTTTTGGCTTAAAGAACAAGCGCAACTTACCAAAGGTTAGTAAATAAAATGTTTGTAAAGCATATTGGGGACACCATGGAGGTGTACATTGATGACATGCTGGTCAAATCCAAAAAAGCCGACGACCACATCAAGCATCTGGAAGAAGCATTCAAAATCTTCAGGTGCTACCAAATGAAGCTAAATCCGACCAAGTGATCTTTTGGAGTTGCATCAGGCAAGTTCCTTGATACGTGGTGACTCAGAGAGAAATTAAAGCAAGTCCAGAGCAAATTAAAGCAATTATCAACATACAATCCCCAAGATGCATCAAAGATGTGCAGAAGTTGTCCGAACGAGTTGCGGCGCTGAATAGATTCATCTCCAAATCGTCGGATAGATGCAAACTGTTCTATGATGTGCTAAGAAAGAACAAATCCTTTGAATGGACAAGAAAACACGAAGAGGCATTCCAGAATTTGAAGACTTACATGATGACGCCACCTCTCTTAGCCAAGCCAAAGGACAAAGAAGCTCTGCCACTTCACCTAGCTGTGACACATTGTAGGCGTGGATTTTGAATTCCCTTAATGCCTACACGCGGTGTGAGCGCGTTTATTTGACTACCCGATTGTTAAGGTTTTGTTAAAAGTATGTTTTGAAGTCGCTAATAATTTTTTAGAGGAAGAATCATAAACCTAATTGGATTGAAACGGAAGGGACATCTTAGGGACTTATCCAATGTAGATCTCCCCGTCATGACTCCATAGATTGTCAGGAACCAAAAAGTGAGTTCGGGGGTGAGGGTACAATATAGTCAGGAACTATATTGCCCATTTCTGGCCTCTACTAAATAACAATTCACAGCAGATTTTATGCAATAGAACAATCAAACAATATTTTAAAGCACCCTAAAATAATTAATCTAGATGGGTTCATGAAACACATAAAAAGACTAATTATTTAATGACCAGTTATTATACAATCATTTTACAAGGTTCCTAGCAGGTTGTCCAAATTATCTGTATTAATTAGAACAGCTCTTTAGGTCTTGTTTTAGCATAATAACATGTGGGTGATAAAAAGGCATGCAAGACAATCATAATAACATGAATATTATACACAGAAAATATAAGAAAAGAGGTTAGAATTTACAAAAGAACCACGATTATTAATTAAGAATCTACATCATGACAAGAAAAAGGTTAGTAACTTCAATAAAATACAAATGATTATTCAAGAGCCCTCAGGATTATACCTATGCGGTTTAGATCGAAGAGTGTAGTGACCTTCGGTCAAAGCAATCTTGGAACCAGGAATATAGTAGTTTCAGGAACCAGAATTAATGTGGAAGATCAAAAGTGTTTGGATGTTTTGTATTCGAAGTATGTTTCGGAGTGTTTGAGAATATTTGCGTGCGTAAAAATAATAATTCCAAGCCGTGTTTGATTCAGGAAATCAGCCCGTATTGATAGGCAAACTAGCACGTGCGTCTCACGCATACCCTGCGCCAGGCGCGAGCCTACGTGGCAGGCGCAAGGACACGCGTCAGGTGCAGATTGGCCTGCCTGACGTGGTCCATCCAGTTAAAGCTTTGCACATGGAAACGCGTTTTTGAAAATTTAAAATTTTATCTTGCGTCTCACACAGGACTTGCGCTAGGCGCAGGACTCTGTGTGAGTCACAAGTCCATGTGTCAGGCGCTCATTGGAGTGCCTGACGCGATATGGCCAGTGTGCTTGACGCACATGGCGCGCTGAGCGCAGCCGCCGCGTCTGGCGCAAATTTTGGAATATTCCAGAATATTCCTTTTTTGATGCTACGCGTGCTTTCAAGATGCCATTTTTATCCCTTAAAATCCGGAGATCGAATTTTTCGGGTTAAGAATCTGATTTATGGGTAAAAGATAATAATAAAAGCTTTTAGGAAAATATTTATCAAAACAAATATTAAGAAAATATTTATCAAAACAATAAATATTAGAAAAATTTTTATGAAAATAATAAATATTCAATTGGGCTTTTAAAATGGAGTTTAAAAAAAACATTTCACGGGTTGAACTTACAATTAATCATCATGAATGATTAATTGGGCTTTTATAATATTATTTCAAAACACACATTGCCTAGTTATTCGGATTGCTCCTCCATTGGGTCGTGCCAACTAAGACCGCAGTATATTTCATCATTGGACCCTTAAATGGAGAGACACGATTATGTGTCTACAGAAGCCCCACTTTGACTGAGGTTTGTAAAATCGAAAGTCAAAGTATACGTGTCAGGACGGAGAATGACTCTGGATGCTCTGCAATCCAAAATCACTCTTTTACGCCAGTACTTGCAAAACAAGCAAAAGTTTCAGGAACAGACATATATGAACAAATTTGCAAAATAAATGTAAATTTGCAAAAATAAAATGATATAGGTGAAGAGAAATCATGAGCTATTATGGTCCCGCTCCAGGATGTTGATGACGTGTAGAGCTATTATGGTCCCGCTCCAGGGTGTTGATGATGTGTAAAGCTATTATGGTCCCGCTCCATGGTGTTGCTAATGTGTACAGCTATTATGGTCCCGCTCTAGGGTGTTGATGATGTGTAGAGCTATTGTGGTCCGGCTCACGACAGGATACAGCTATTCATGGTCCGGCTCACGACGGGATAGAGCTATTAATGGTCCCGCTCCTGGGTAATGTGTTGATAATTTGTAGAGCTATTATGGTCCGGCTCACGACGGGATAGAGCTATTAATGGTCCAGCTCACGATGGGATAGAGCTATTAATGGTCCGGCTCATGACGGGATTGAACTATTAATGGTCCGGAATGTGTTGATAATTTGTAGAGCTATTATGGTCCGGCTCACGATGGGATAGAGCTATTAATGGTCTAGCTCACGACGGGATAGAGCTATTCATGGTCCGGCTCATGACAGGATAGAGCTATTAATAGCCCCGCTCCTGGGTAATGTGTTGATAATTTGTAGAGCTATTATGGTCCGGCTCATGACGGCATAGAGCTATTAATGGTCTGGCTCATGACGGGATAGAGCTATTAATGGTCCTGCTCATGACGGGATAGAGCAATTAATGGTCCCGCTCCTGGGTAATGTGTAGTGATGATGGTCCGCGGACCTAACGGTGTGTTTTCCGCTATTAATACTCCTGAGTACTTGTTGTCTCTCGAGCAAGATTTGTGTGAAGTATAGCATGTTGCAAGAATGGCAAAATTGTATTTTTGTTGCGGATTTGAAAATCCGTTAGTTTGTCGCGCGCAATGTTGTAACGAACATGCGAATTCATTTGGATTTAACCGTGTGGGACCCACCTAACTAAGAAGGCCCCAAGCGTGTTGTATAGGACTGTGCGCCAGACGCGCAGGCCTGCACTTGGCATGTAATGCTGCGCTTGGCATGTAATGACGCGTCAGGCTCACGTGGCGGGCTGGGCGAAGGTCATTAAATGACCTAAAAAAACACGGGCGACCCTCTTCTCTCCCATTTCTCTCTTTCTCCGCCGTTTTCTATCATTTCTCTCTCTCTCCTAAGCCTAACTCCATTTTCGAAATTTCGAAGCTTAAAACTCCTTATTTCTCTAGCATTTCTTCAGAACTACTTTTGAGGAGTTATTATTTTTGTTTAATAATTACTTTGGCGGTCTTTTCGGGCATTTTTGAGCAATTTTCGACAGTTTTGGGGTTGCCTCACTTTGCGAAAATTCGGACCCCCTTTCCGGGCCTTTTTCCGGCGAAGTTCCGGGCGGTGCGCTGGTAACTCAGGTATTTTTCACTTCTTTTCGCTTTTTCCACTAGCCGGAATTTTTGTTATTATATATATGTATGTATATATATATATATGTATGTATATATATATATATATTTTGGAGGCCGAAAAATATTGACCATAGCGGGTCGTTTTCAGACTAGGCCACGCGCGCTGTTGCCGGCGAGTTTCGGTGATTATTGCGGCGAGCTCCTGCGACTTTTCCGGCAGTTTTGTTGTTCTTCACGAGTTTGATACTCATTTCATGTAAGTTCGTTGTTAAATAATTCTGTAGACCATGAATCTAGAATTATATTGCTGGATGTAATTTCTAAATCCGGAACTTAGAAATATGTTTAGGGAACTTTAAATGTGTGATGATTCTTGGATGATGAACCTCAGAAGCGTAGCTTCTAAGTCTGGAACCTAGAAACATGCTTAGGGAACTTTGAATGTGTGATGATTCTGCTGGTAGAAATCATGTTTTAGGCAATGCATGCATGTTGATGTATGAAATGGATTCTGGAAATCTCATGTAGTGGTGACGCCTTGAAGCGGTTTTTTTTTTATTTTACCGATTCATGAAATCTAGTAGTTTAGAGTCGGGAACTCTTTGATTCTTAGTTTCGTTTGTGATGTTGAAACTGATTAGCATGTTGTCGGACAAATCGAGTGGTGAGGACGATGGTAGGGCAGCTTCAGGATCTAGGAGGGCGTGGAAGGCCGTGGGGTGGACTCCCGACCAGCTGTACTTTGACCCGGAGCATCATATTTCACATCGCCCGCTCTCACGCGTCGTAAGTATTCCGCTTTAGGTCGACTTCATTTTATACGATAGCCTAGGCATTTTACTGATTGTTTTTACATATGCAGGACGAGGGTAATACTCGTCACTTTGGGACTTTTGACTTTACCTGGCTCAGGAATGTCCGAAAGGTCCGAGATCAAGTTGTCCTCATCAAGCAGAGTGGTCTGTCCTCTTTTCTCGATGTTTATGAGAGTGTGGGAGAGGTTCATTCCTCTCAGATTGACGTTCGAGGTATGTTGGAGTGGTGGTGGGATACTACCAACTCCTTTCACATGCGTCGTGGGGAGTTGACCATCACTCCGCTGGATTTCTCCTTGATTTTCAGCTTGTCTTTTACCGGGTCCGGGTGCCGACAGGTGATTCATTGTCATTCAAGTCGGGGGTGGTTCGAGGTTTGATCGGCCCGGTTGCCAAGATGCTCCCCGGTCTTAAGTAGCTAGAGGACTCACCCTTCAGGGGACTACTGAGGAGCAGAAGGTACGCATTCTGCTGTGGTTAGTTGTCTGTGGCCTGTTGCGCACTGATAGGGGATCGCGCGTCTCGACGTGATATCTGCAGCCCTTGAGGGAGTTGTCTAAGGTGTCGACCTATGACTGGGCCGAGCTGAGCTATTGTAGTCTCTTGTACTGCATGCGTACTGCTTGTAGGCAGTTTGGTGATGGTGGACCAGTCTCCCTTTTTGGTCCATGGAGACTTCTGGAGGTATGACTGTACACATCGTCCATCTTTTGTCTCATTATCTTGATTAGTACTAAGGTGATCTTATTGTTACAGATTTGGTTTTATGAGTATTTTCCAAGATTGGCCCCAGAAAGCGTTCGTGACCCTACATTTCCTGCTGGCTTGTCCTGGGCGGAGCGCGGGATGACGCGATATGGTGCGTTGGATAGTGTCCGGAAGGCTATCCGGCGAGTCAAGGACGACAAGGTAATCGTAGTGAATCAATCTTATCACTTGGGTGTATGTAGTAGATGTTAACTTTTCTTTGCTTTTCAGGTTACCTCTTATCCTTGGGCATCGTTTCCGGAGATGCCGGCTTGGGCTCATAGGGCCCGCATTCTAACTCGTGAAAGGGTCATTTTTTACGGAGAGTCATACCCTGTGTGGTATCTGGGTGAGAGGGTGTACTGTCAGCACGATGGGAAGAGGCTATTACTGGTGCCTCATGACCCCCCTGTCACTATGATGGACATGGTTGCTCTTGTTCAGGCTATCGAGGGAGGGGCGACGCTTCGGGTAAGCTATCACGACTTTGTTTTTCGTGATCGCGATTCCAAGCTGTCCTTTTGCCTCGCTTGGCTCCTTCTGTCAAGTTCAACGAGGTATGCACATTGAGTTTGCTTGTTTTTGTTTACTTTGACATGATCAAAGTATTGAATGTTATTATTTTCTTGTTTTTGTCCGGCGGCTGCTGCGGCTCATTGAGGAGATGATTGATGTCGCCCCAGAGGCAGAGCAGCACGCTGTTCGTGCTATGCCGGTCCATGTGAGTTCGGTAAGTGTTGAAAGTCAGGAACTTTCATTATTCATCTTGCTTGCATTGACTTATGTACTGTTTATTTCTAGGTTCCTCGGGAGACCGTCGTTCAGATTCTCCGAGTGGTTGACTCGCTGAATCATGGGATGGCCAAGCTGAAGAGGAGCATGTCCTGTCGCCGCAGCGATGCGCATAGCCAGGTAGACTGACATATTGTGGTTTGGTTGTATTTTTTTGTTGCATTCATTTCGCTAATGCTTTGTGACATTTTGTGCAGCGTCGTCCTCAGGAGAGTGGGCCTCGTCCCGAGGTGAAGGTATCGACCCAGTCTAGGCTTTCGGCTCATACTCCCCGAGAGTCGACATCTGAGAGGCCTCCGACATGTTCGTTTATTGGGCAGTTTGGCATTGGCAGCATGGACTTTATGGGGGGTTCCAAGCTCAATCCATGCCCTGGGCCTTCGCCGAGGTGGATGGAGCATATGCGGATGTAACAGATGCAGCAGATGCAGTTGTTGCAGATGCAATAGCAAATGTTGGGGATGCAGCAGTTGTCTCCGAGGCGGCCGACTCCGCCTATGACTTCTTTGATGCAGCCTGGGATTGGCTATCACACGAGTGAGTCGAGCGGGGTTCGGGTTGAAGAACTGGAGGACTCCTCTTCGAGGGAGCAGGATCCTCATCCCCCTTAGATGTCTACATTATTTTATTCTTGTGTACCTGTGGCCTGCACTTTTGTTACGATGTATATCTTCTATGTTGATATGTATTGCGTCTTTTGTTCAAACATTATGATCATTGGTGTTGTTTCTTTCCCACGTTTGTTAGTGAAATTTTGTTAGCAGTGACCCTTATTCTAAAATGCCATGTATAAATACAATGCGACTGACTCAGTTTAAAACAAATTTGAATGGAGTGTAGCCGACCTTCTCCGATAAAAAAAAAAAGAAAATAGAAGAGCGGAAAGGGTTTGGGCGGGTGGGTTTACAAAAATGGGCCGAAAACATGGACATTAAGTAAAAAACAGTTTTAATCCGAAGTGAAGGGGGAGTGGCCCGAAATCTTGCGAGAGCATCATAATCCGAGTCGACACATGTGAATCGAAGTTGTGCGCTGAGCGCGTGTTTGCGGCGCGCATCGCAGCCTTTGCGTCTGGCGCTCGATCGTGCGCTGGGCGCAGGATTATAGCAGCGTCTGGCGCGCTCTTGTGCGCTAGGCGCAAATTTAGCGTGTAACGCGTTTTCCGTCTAGAACGGTAAGTCATAATCCGTTTAGAGTTGAGATGCGAAACATTATAATTAGGAGAATTTGTGCATTATTTCAGTATTACGAGTGCTATTCCTCTCTATATTTCTCTGTCACTTTTGACTGTTTGCTATGGCTTTTGAACCAACTCTAAGTGGGTGGTGTCGTCGCTGACTATTGCTGAGAAACACCAGTTGGGGAGGCGACATATGGATGTATTGGCATCCCTGAGGTTTGTACAGTTAGACTATAATTTCCTTTATGCAGCTGTTAATTTTTGGGATGTTACCAATCACTGTTTTTGCTTTTGGAATCACGAATTAACAATTTTGCCTGAGGAATTTGGTGCTATAATTGGATGGCCCTGTAGTCAATTGCCCTGTGTCCCTTCTTTGGAGGATTATTTTTTTTAAGGACTTTGAGAGGTTCATGGATTTAAAGGAAGAAAATATGTCCGAAATTGTGTATAGGAGGAGGGTTAATTTGACTAGGTTAGCTGCAATGTATAGTCCTCCTACTGAAAGGGCTAGACAGACATATCATATGCGGGCGCTGGTATTTTGCCTGCTTAGTCATTTTCTGTTTGTGAATGGGGACAATGGTGCTGGTTTTGCCTCCTTGATTACTGTAGCAGAGCAACTGGAGGTAGGAAGGACCCGGATGCCACTTTGCGTAGGGGAGATGATTTCCAGTCTGGATGCTGTGAAGAAGGACCCAAAAGGGCAGTTTTCGGGGAGCCCTCTACTGTTACAGGTAAAAAATATTTTTTAGTCATGAACCAAAGAAATATTTTTTTTTTTGTCTTCTTTTTTATTATATTTGACCATATTACGACTCTATGCGAAGTAATAATACATAATAAATTTTTCGGATTATGACGACTGTATCGAATAATGGAATTATGATATTACATCCCAAAAAACGAAGAAAATATTGAAAAGGAATTTGCGCTGGGCGCAGAAATTTGCCTCTGGCTTATGTGTATGCGTCAAGCGCAGCTTTGTGTGTCAGGTGCAGATGTGGGGACACTCGTATTATTACTCTATAGAAAGTAATATGAGGTCGTATTTATTATCACTCGTCATGAAGCGATAAAGGTTGTGCATGTATTATTACTCTTTGAGAAGCAGTAATGAAATAGTGTATATGTATTATTACTCGTCAGGAAGCAATAATAATATATATTTTATTTGCTGCTGCAAATCTGGCTTATGGAACATTTGAGGTTGATTGATCCTCCCGAAAATATGGAGAGATATAATAAGAAGGGTTTCATTGGCAGGAAGAAAATCTTCACGAATAAATCTTTTTGAAGACTGGACCCTTTTCTTTGGGGATGATGAGCTGAGTGTTAGATGGGTGGTGCCATGGTGGAGGATTGGGTCCATGGTAGGGATTCGTGATGATTCACCCTATGTGAGGTTGTGTAGTCTGTATACCATGACCTTTTATTTTCCGTCGAGGGTGTTCAGACAATATGGGAACCGCCAACTGATCCCTGCTAAAGACACTATTGCTCCAAAAATATATGGTCTGACTTGGAGTGGAATTAGGAGGTGGGAGAAATATTGGGGAGAGCGCCCACTTTGGTATACCCAGGAAAGAGTAGAACCTGAGAAGGTGTCTAAGAGTTATATCGTATGGATGCTGACTAGGGACCCTGCTGTGAGGAAAGAGATGAGGGTGAAGGAGTCCGCCGAAGTGACAAAGAAGCGGAAGTTTACTCCCCGAACTGTGGGGAAAACTTTTGAGACTTTGGATAACAGGGGCAAGAGATCAGTTGGACACTCATCTGTAGGGAAGAGCGGCCAGAAACCTGTTACTACAACTTCCTCTGTAAAGGAACGTTTAGGGCCAAAGGTAGCACCAGCGCGGGAATGACTTGGGCCACGGATGCCTCCTACAAAGAGAAGACTACGCTTGGGGGTGTAGTAATCAGGGAAAGGGCTGACACAGAAAGGGTAACTCCATGGACAGACACTCCTACAGGCAAAGGGAAGGAACCTATGGTGTATTTAGAAAAGAGGAAAGCTCCTAGACCAAAACGACAGATGGACAAGGGAGAAACTTCTACTAAGGGGGAAAAGGCTGAGAAGGGGAAGGAAAAGAAGGACTGATTGCAACAATGTCTGCAGAGTTATTGTTTTTATGTTGATTTATTGCTTTCAATAAGGCTTTCATGCCACATAGTTATTATATAGTGTAGTCATAACTTATGTTTCATGTTTTATTTTTATTCACCAATTTTAATAAAAACAAAGTTTATTTTTATGTAGACCGAAGTGAGCCTACACATGTCACAAAATATTGTTGTATTTAAGCATCTTAACGAATGCCTGAAAAACGTTCGAGCCAGGCGCAAAGCATGTTAGTGCGCTAGATGCAGACAGGTGCGTCTGGCGCACTGCGCTGCATTAGGCGCAAAATTGTTGCGTCTGGCGCGAAAATACTATGAATTTATTTTTTATTTATGTTGCTGTAAACTCGTATGAACCGCAGGAGGTTTTGATTAATGAAGGGGCCGAACCTTGTACAAGGTTGCCTACGTATCCAAATAAGAATCAGGCCGCACGTAGTTCATGCTTCAAAAAAATTGGATAACTATTACCAATTAAAGAATTGGCTGTGTTTTACACATAAAATTTCTTGAGTTGATCAAGATTGGTTAGATTATGAAATTTAATGCCGTCCTTGTCAATGAGTTGAGCTGCTCCTCCAGATAGGATTGTCTTGACAATGTATGGACCGGCCCAAGTAGGTCTGAATTTACCTCGAGGATCTAACACATTTTTCCTTAATGCTTTGAGCACTAAGTCGCCCTCTTTAATATTTCGGGGTTCGACCTTCTTCTTGAAAGATCTCGCAATACGATTTTGATAAACTTGCACATGATGCAAGGTAGCTAATCTTCGTTCATCGAGTAAAATGAGCTCTTCGAATCTAGCTTTGACCCTGTCAGCTTCAGGAATTTGACTTTCTAGGACAATGCGTAGGGATGGTATTTCTAGCTCAACAGGTTGAACAGTTTCTATGCCATAGACAAGAGAATAAGGTGTAGCTCCGGTAGATGTTCGGATAGAAGTGCGGTATCCCCATAAGGCAAAGTGTAGCTTATCGGGTCAATCTTTATAATTTTCAGTCATCTGGATAATAACCTTGATATTTTTGTTAGCAGCCTCCACAGCACCGTTGGCCTGGGGTCTATATGGGGAAGAACGATGGTGTTTGATGCTATATTTTTCAAGGATTTATTCACATTCAGCCTGGAAGTGGGTACTCGTGGGGTACCCCATAGCGGCAAATTATGGTCTTTTCTAAGAAGGCAGCGACATGCTTGGCTGTCAATTTAGCATAGGATGTTGTTTCTACCCATTTAGTGAAGTAACCTATGGCCACAAGGATGAATTCATGCCCCCTAGTACCAGGTGGTGTTATTTTACCAATAATGTCAATACCCCAGGATGAAAATGACCAAGGAGAAGTGAGAGTATGTAACAAGGAGGGTGGGACATGTTGCAGGTTAGCGCATAATTGGCATTTTGGACAGGTTTTGGCATAAAGGTAACAGTCTTTCTCCATTGTGGTCCAGTAATAACCTAAGCGAATGATCTTTTGAGCTAACATGCGACCGTTCATATGCGTGCCACAAATTCCACTATGGACTTGATCCATGACCGTTGTGGTATCAGGTTTATCAATACAGAGCGGGTGCACGCCTTGTGGTGTTCTTTTGTACAGTGTCCCGTTATACTGGACATATTGGGAGGCCAAGTGCCTTAAGATACGCTGGGCTCTTGTTGAAGCTCCTGGTGGGTATTCAGTTTTTGTTAAATAGTTGAGAATATCAATAAACCAGGGTTCAGAAGGAATAGGATCTGGCTCAGTGTCTAAGGCATGAACATAAGCAGGCTCTTGCCGTCTCTCAATGATAAGGGGCATTTCTGGCATGGTGCGAGGAATCCTAATCATAGAGGCTAAGCGGGCCAAAGCGTCAGCAAATTAGTTTTCTTCTCGTGGAATATATATATATATATATATATATATATATATATATATATATATATATATATATATATATATATATATATATATATATATTGTACTTCAGGGATTTGTTCAGCAATGGTTTCTAGATGAGTTTGGTATTGTAAAAGGCTTTCATTTCTAACTTTCCATCTTTTAGAGATTCGATTGATGATCAAAGATGAATCACCATATACTCTTAGTTTCTTGATGTCGAGGGACACTGCGGCCTGGAGCCCTATGATACATGCTTCGTACTCGGCTGCATTATTAGTAACATCGAAGTCGAGTTTAACAGAAAGAGGAGTGTGTTCGCCTTCCGGTGATACCAGGAGTACCCCGACGCCACATCCCTTTTGGTTGGATGCACCATCGAAGTATAGTGCTCAACTTTCGTCTTCCGTCATGAGAAGGTCTTACATCAGGAAATTCATATTCTTCGCGAGATTCATCTACAGGGAAATCCTCTAAGAAGTCAGAAACAGCGTTGCCTTTGATGGATTTATGAGGGATAAATTTTAAGTCAAATTCGGCCAACATTACTACCCAGCGGCAGAGTCGACCATTAAGGGCTGGCTTTTCGAATAAGAACTTAAGGGGATCTAGTCGTGACACTATATGGATTGTGTGAGTGAGCATATAATGTCTAAACTTCTTAGTGGCCCAGACTAGTGCAAGACAGAGCTTTTCTAAGGGGGTGTAACGGGATTCGTAGTCTAAGAGCTTCTTACTAAGGTAGTAAATGGCGCACTCTTTCCCATCAACCTCTTGTGCCAACATGGCCCCAGCCGCGGCCTTAGTCACAGTCAAGTAAAGCCTTAAACGTATGTCTGGTAAGGCAGGTGCTAAGACAGATGGGTTGGATAAATATTCTTTGATTTTGTCAAAGGCTTTTTGGCAATCCTCATCCCAGTCGGCAGCGACACTTTTCTGAAGCTTTTTAAAGATGGGCTCACACACCATGGTCAGTTTAGAGATGAACCTACTGATGTATGGATTTTACCTAAGAATCCCCGGATTTGTTTTCATTATTAGGTGGAGGCATGGTCATGATGGTCGTTATTTTAGTAGGGTCAATTTCAATCCCTCTAGAACTGATGACATAACCTAGGAGTTTCCCGAAAGTGACCCCAAAGGCGCATTTTTGTGGATTAAGTCTCATTTTGTATTTGCGAAGTCTCATGAAGAACTTCTCAAGGGTGGTATGGTGTCCCTTTCTATCTTTGGACTTAATGTCATCTACGTAAACTTCTACCTCTTTATGCATCATGTCATGGAGAAGGGTAGTTGCAATTCGCGTTTTTTAATCCAAAAGGCATAACAGTATAGTAAAAGATCCCCCACGGTGTGATGAAGGTAGTCTTTTTCATATCTTGCTCGGCCATTTTTACCTGATTATACCCTGCATACCCGTCCATAAAAGAGAGAAGGGCATGGTTGGCAGTGTTGTCTACTAGGACGTCTATGTGAGGCAAGGGGAAACCGTCTTTAGGACTTGCTTTATTGAGGTCTCTATAATCAACGCACATCCTAACTCTCCCATCTTTTTTAGGCACAGGCACAACATTACCAATCCAATCAGGGTAGTTAGCGACTTTTATAAAACCTGCATTAAGTTGTTTAATGACCTCTTCTTTGATTTTGAGAGCAACATCTGGCTTCATTATGCGCAACTTTTGTTTGACATGCTTCATCCCTTCGATTAGGGGAATGGTATGCTGAGCAATTTCGCGATCAATGCCTGGCATGTCCTGGTAGGACCATGCGAATACGTTGATATATTCAATTCGCTTAAAGTTAATCCAATTCTTACCTCCTTTGGTTCATTATCATTTGAAAGATAAATTTTTTATGTTTCCACAATGATTGGAGTTTTATTTTCATGTTCTTCCACTGCTTTAATTATTTCTTTTTCCGATTCATTGTTGCAATCAGAAGGAGAAAAGGAAGTAGAGATATTGCACAAGTCATAAGCAAATGAGTTCATATTATTAAAATCAGAAATCATAGAGTTGAACAATGACTCAGTAGAAGCTAAAGACTCTATTTGGACACTAGAATTAACAGGCTTAGAAGTAGTCCCAACTGGGATACTGGACTCGACAGACTCAGACTCTGACTCTGACTCGGATGACTCGGACTCTTCAAACATTGGCCCTTCCCCGGTGGTGAAGATCATCTTCTTTCCGTTTGGAGTAGTCAGCTTAATAGTTTTCCTCTATCCTTGCATGACGCCACTTGCAGGAGTGATCAGTATAGCAGGGTCGAAGTCTTCATTTTGTAGCATAGCCTGGATATGAGCAGTATTATTTGCGCATTTAACTCGTTCTTGACCGAATAGAAGTCCCAATGCCTTGTAGTCTAAACAGTCTTCAGTGAACTGTTTAATTTGGGGATCAGGAATCCCTTCTTCCAAAAAGTGACAGTCCAGAAATACTTCAAATCCGGGGTAGATCACTCCCTCCTGAGACTGATAGAATGGTTCAGGGAATTCATAGCAAGGATAATCTTCTCCTTCCCTCAGAAATTGCCCATTCAAAGTGGGTTGATAGGGAGGAAAAGGGATACTGTCCTTGTCCTTGGTATTGCGATATGCTATGCGTTGTGCAATACGTTATGTGAGCTCCATCCTGGTGGGCTTGTATCCTAAGCCAAATAAATTTTCTACTGACTTAGAGTCAGTGAAAGGAGGTGCTCTAGACTTCTTATTACCCAGTGATATACCTAGGAAGTGTCCCTTCTTGCGCATGATATAGTTGACTGCTAAATTGGAGAAGCAATCAAAATCAAATGGTGTCAAATCCTCTTCAATGAGGGCTACTTCTTTGGGAACGAATCCTCGGAGATCTTCATCCTCCTCATCATAGTCTATGTGGATGAGAGGTTTGTCTATTATTTGTACTTTCATTGTAGAGGCATCGAGAGTTATGGGAATGCCATCCACAATCATCTTAACCTTTTGATGCAAGGAAGATGGGACCACACCAAGCTCATGAAGCCATGGTCGTCCTAATAGTAAGTTGAATGAGGCCTTAATATCAATGACTTGAAAATCATGCGCTTTTCTATAACCCCTGCAGAGATGTTTAGGGCTATATTTCCCAAGGATTGACGACGATAATAATCGTATGCTCGGATGCCTTGATGGGAGGGACTGAAATCCTCATCTTTGAAACCTAGGCGACGCGCAGTTCGCAATGGACATACGTTAATGGCAGATCCATTGTCTACTAATGTCATTGGGACATTCATGCCCACGCTTGCTACAGTGAGATGTAGGGCCTTGTTGTGTTTGCTTCCTTCAAAAGGAAGGTCATCATCAGTAAAGGAAATAGTGTTTCCTCGGATTGGCTAATCAGCAGTCAGGAAATTGACCAATCCTTCAGGAGAAGTGTCAGATGACACATTCACCTTGGTAAGGGCATTTAATAATGCCATGCGATGCCCATGAAAGGAAGCTATCAACTGCCAAATGTTAACATCAGCTTTTGTTTTCATGAGCTGTTGAATGAGATAGTTCTCTTTGGGAAGAACTCCTTCATGAGATGCAGACGATGTGGGAGGGTTATCCTGAACAGGCTGAGTTAGCCTTCCAGTTCGAGTAAGTACCCGTACTGCCTCCTCATCACTTTTGTACCAATCAATTGCTAAAGTAAAGTGATCGGTTTTAGGACGAATGACTTCATCATCGTCATATAGTCTTAGAGGTGGAGAGACACATGTTCCCCGTATATAGTCACTTTCTTCTGTGACGTACTCATCTTCTTCATTACTATCCCAGATACCATTGATATCTGGTAAGGTGCTAGCAATAATGATAGCGGGGACAGGATCCCCTATTGGTGCGATCAAGAGAAGTGGATCATAGCAGTATTAATCCTCAGAGATAGCCATAACTTTTTTTAATGATCTATCTTGATTATTAGGCTTCTTCCCTGCAGGAGGAATGGGAAGTCTGCCTTCATCAACCATGTCTTGAATAGCATTTTTTAATTTGAAACAGTCCTATGTCTTGTGACCGTTCCCTCTATGGTATTTGCCGTAAGAATTTTTATCCCAATACTGACTCCTTTTACTTTCTTCTGGATCAGGAGTCGGTCCAATGGGAAACAAAGCGCCCTTTGAATTGAGGCGATCAAAAGCGGTGGCATATGACATGCCTATTGGAGTGAATGTCCTTCTCATATTCCTCTGGAAGGTTTTTTGGGGCGCCTCAAGAAGGTTCACCTCTCCTCCTTTAGAAGTGGATCTGTAATCATTCTTCTTGTTGTTATTATTGCCCTTATAACGATTGTTGTCATTTTGGGCATTTTTCAACAAGTCATCTTCAATTTGCACACCTATGTCGTATAACTTGGTGAAATTATCGATACCCAAGTATTTGAGATGAGTTTTGTACTTGGGTAACAAGTTGTTAACAAAGATGCGGACGAGGTCCTTGTCAGCAGGTTTGGAGACCATGTAAGCAGACTTTTCCCTCCACCTGTTAAGGTAGGTGGTAAAGCCTTCATTGCTATCTTGCTTCAACACTTTCAATTCCCTTAGCGAGGTTTGGATTACAGTGTTATGTTCATATTGCTTCATTAACTCTCTAGTGATATCACCCCATGTTTCAACATGCTTGGGGTCCAGGGAGTAGAACCAATTTTGATAGGCAGGGTCCAACGACATCGGGAATACCGTTGGATAAAGTTTAGGGTCCACAGACTTAATGATCATAGTGGCCTTGAAGTTCCTCAAGTGATACTTGGGATTGTCAGTAGATTTGAACTTAGGAAAGTCACTCGTGGAAAACTTTTCAGGTAGTTTTCCCTTGAATTTGTTGTTCTCATCCAAATCAAAGTAGGACCCCTTATTGGTGACTTTTTGAACAGCATTTTCCATTTGCTTGGCGAATACAGCATTTTCACCACTTTCAACTTGGTGTAGATGGAGAGTGACCTCCTCCAAGTTCTTAGCCGTTCGTTCGTTGATATTGGTCAATTCAGTAACCTTTTCGTCACCCATTGTTGCTTCAACAGTTGACCGTTCTTTAGCCGGTGGAACAAATCTAGCCTTTCGCGCACGCGGACGACCTATCGAGACTGTTTTCTCAATTACCCTGTTTGACAAGGACACATTGACTTAGGACACACTCCAGACAGGATAGGGTGAGGAATGAAAATATTTTTGAAAATATCACTTTAATTTGTTCAAAACTCCTGCCAAAAGGAGAGGAAATTTATGGAAGGAAATCTATTTTGTGGATGATATATGAATTTATGGATAATGAATGATGAATTTATTTTATGGAGGAAAATGGATAATGACATATTAGCAAGAGTTTGTCACCAATCAAAATGCAGTTTTGGAAAAAAAAAATTAAAAAAAATTTAAGATGGGGTAAGTTGTTGGGAGGATAGGAATATCCGACTTTCTCCGAAAAAAAAAACATAATATGACCGTGCACCTAGGTGAGACCTAATGATGATGGAAGTCTAAAAGAAAACAAATAATCTCTTTCTATTTTTTTTTTAAGTGAAATTAAACACGAGATGTGACTAAAATGCATGAAGTATTATACGGAATTGATCACCACATTGCCTAAAGTGACGGAAAACGAGAAATGCACAACAATACACCACGTAGCGATTTTGCGCGTGGCGCAAAGAGTGCGTTTGGCGCAGGACAGTAGCGTCAGGCGCATCCTCATGCGTCTAGCGTGCTGATCCCACCCTCTTGTTCGTGACAGTTTAGACGATGTTCTGATAAATCTTGTATAATATCGAGACCTGAAGACTGACGCACTAATTATAATAACAGTTAAGGACGCACTAATTGACGCAAATTGTTGACGTGATCAGTGGTCAAAAGACCAATTTGCCTGGGACGAAAAGACTACTTGTCACGCACCATAAGTGTGCGGCTCGCGGGCTTTGCGTCTGGCACAGGAGTGTTGCGCCAGGCGCAACTTAATGCGTTTGGCGCAATACTTTGTGGCATGCATATTGATAATTTGACAAATGTTCAGGAGAAAACGACAGTTTATAGACATGATGTGTATTAGTTTTAGGCGCAACACATATCAACATGTTAATAAAATATGATCAAGCAAAAATTTCAATCACACATAAATGTCAAGTAGCATGGATGCAGAAGTTCTCAACCTGAAGTCCAGTTCTACATTCAACTATTGGTCAGGTTTAGGTTAAGGCTAAAAAGGGTCTATGACTAAGAGATTGATCCCACGCTTCGTACCCCTGCTTAAAGAGGTGGCCACGTGTAAGACGCACTCCAGTCTCAAGTCATGAACAAGAGAACAATGCCATAGTTGGGTAGGTTTGCTTATGACTAAGATCTAACACTATCGTTCAGGAAGCTTTTTGGAAGGACAAAGCGCAAACCCCCCGGGGGTGACCTCAAACACAGAACATGTGTTAATGAGGCAAGGTAGATTGTCCTTATGATGGCTAATAGCCATGCACATGCAAAACAATATATTATTCTAAGGCATAAAAATAAGAGTGAATTATATTTTTCAAGTTTCACCTACTCATTTAAAAAAATAAATTTTTTTTTAAATCTTCCCCAGTGAAGTCGCCAAATTATAGGCGTGGATTTTGAATTCCTTTAATGCCTACACGCGGTGTGAGCTCGTTTATATGACTACCCCATTTGTTAAAAGAATGTTTTAAAGTCGCCAATAATTCTTTAGAGGAAGAATTATAAACCTAATTGGATTGAAACGGAAGGGACATCTTAGGGACTTATCCAATGTAGATTTCCCCATCATGACTCCATAGATGGTCAGGAAGCAAAAAGTGAGTTCGGAGGTGAGGGTACAATATAGTCAGGAACTATATTGCCCATTGCTGGCCTCTACTAAATAACAGTTCACAGCAGTTTTTATGCAATAGAACAATCAAACAATATTTTAAAGCACCCTAAAATAATTAATCTAGATGGGTTCATGAAACACACAAAAAGACTAATTATTTAATGGCCAGTTATTATACAATCATTTTACAAGGTTCCTAGCAGGTTGTCCAAATTATCTGAATTAATTAGAACAATTCTTTAGGTCTTGTTTTAGCATAATAACATGTCGGTGATAAAAAGGCATGCAAGACAATCATAATAACATGAATATTATACACTGAAAATAGGTTAGAATTTACAAAAGAACCACGATTATTAATTAATAATCTACATCATGACCAGAAAAAGGTTAGTAACTTCAATAAAATAAATATGATTATTCAAGAGCCCTCAGGATTATACCTATGCGGTTTAGATCGAAGAGCGTAATGACCTTCAGTCGAAGCAATCTTGGAACCAGGAATATAGTAGGATCAGGAACCAGAATTAATGTGGAAGATCAAAAGTATTTGGATGTTTTGTATTCGAAGTATGTTTCGGAGTGTTTGAGAATATTTGCGTGCGTAAAGATAATAATTCCAAGTCGTGTTTGATTCAGGAAATCAGCCCTTATTTATAGGCAAACCAGTACGTGCCTGACGCTCATTGGAGTGCCTGACGCGATATGTCCAATGTGTTGGACGCACGTGGCGCGCTGAGCGCAGCCGCCGCGTCCGGCACAAATTCCGAAATATTCCAAACTATTCCTTTTTTGATGCTACGCGTGCTTTCAAGATGCCATTTTTATCCCTTAAAATCCGGAGATCGAATTTTCCGGGTTAAAAATCTGATTTATGGGTAAAAGATAATAATATAAGCTTTTAGGAAAATATTTATCAAAACAAATATTAAGAAAATATTTATCAAAACAATAAATATTAGAAAAATATTTATGAAAATAATAAATATTCAATTGTGCTTTTAAAATGGAATTAAAAAACATTTCACGGGTTGAACTTACAATTAATCATCATGAATGATTAATTGGGCTTTTATAATATTATTTCAAAACACACATTGCCTGGTTATTCGGATTGCTCCTCCATTGGGCCGTGCCAACTAAGACCGCGGTATATTTCATCATTGGACCTATGTATGGGGAGACACGATTATGTGTCTACACACATGCAACGGTAAGTGTTGTGTTGGTAAGAGAAGAAGATGGAGTGCAATCCCTAATATATTATGTAAGTAAAACTCTAGTAGATGCTTAAACAAGGTATACATCATTAGAAAAACTCATACTTGCTTTAGTCATGGCTTCTACCAAGTTGTGTCGCGTCCTTATTTTGAATGTCATCCTATTAATTATCCTATTAGATCTGTAATGAACAAACCAGAATTGTCAGGCAAGATGGCCAAATGGCTAGTATAACTAAGTGAGTACGAGATTAGGTATGAACCAAGAACCGCCATCAAGTCGCAAGGTTTGGCAGGCTTTGTGGTTGATTTCAGTGCAAATCTGCAAACTGAAGCCGACGAAGAGTTGCTGCAATTGCTAGAACAAACTGCAAGTCCTAAATGGACATTATGCACTGATGGTGTAACACCCCGATAATTCTCTCTTTTCAGAAATGCCTTTAAAATATAAAACTTAGAGAATTACCGAAGTATTATCGCCCGTGTGATAACGTATCGGCTTATTCAGAATTTTGCAGCGGAAAACAACAAACTAAACTTTATAAATAATTAAATAAGTACTTCATAAATAAACAACTCTATAAAAGTCTATCAAACCAACTAGTAATAATAAGTTCCTACTGATGCAGAAAATATGATATATAAAATTTCACAAGCTCTCCATTCCCAGATCCCCAATGATGCTACATCTGTGAACCTGTAAATGTCAATGCTCTAGAGAATCTGCTCACCAAAATTGGGTCATCACAGGATCAATAAGGCAAAGCCATGATCAACACACACAAACAAAGCACGTAATCAGCAAAGTTGAGTACTACATATCAATACATAGACAATCCTAATCATGATACTAAGAAATAATAAACAGATGTATATAATAATACAACAATATAACATTCTGCAGATAACTTCTACTGAACTAAACTCTAATCATCTTTTATTATATTAAATGGAATAGTTATTGGACCGAGTTGTCTAACTAAAAACCAGCCTTCACCTAGGAAGACGATATACGGGCGCGACTCCGTATTCCATAATGACCTGCGATATCGAGGAACCTTTGAATAAAAAGAGGAACGGTGATCAATCCAATTCCCAGAAAAAGCCATGGCACGCTCACCATGTACCCCAACTCCTGATTGTCCAACTTCAGACGTGCACCAGTCTAAAGCTTATTACTATCCAAGTTACACTTTACGTGATTAACAATTTATTACTTGTTATGACACACATACAAGCAAGTGAGCAACATTGAATATAATTCAAACATTCACAACTGAACTTCTTTTATCTTAGGATTTAATAAGTGATCACACAACTTACAATCCAAGATTACTTTCTTTAATTCCAACCTTTCTTACTTTGTTGAACCTAGCCAACAATCAATCTTATCTTTCAAAGGCATAACTTGTCAACTTACCAAATAAGGCCCACAGTCCTCATAAAGTAGTGAAATACAAAAAGGGAACAATGATCAAACATGATCCACTACTAATAAATATATTAATTCCCCCATGTGAATTAATAAATAAAATTCTCAATCCAATTAACATGCTTGCATCAATATTCCATACAAACATGATATTCTACTCATAATCAAATATTATAATCAACATGTTTGCACACAGGCATAAAACATGCAAAATCCAACATAATAAATATCATACATGAACTCAACATAGTTCCTATACATGATACTACATAATTCTCCTTCATAAAATCATGATACTATCTCAATCATCACATAGGTATGTACGTACCTTGTGTAACCTAGTCGACTGGCCACTTTAGCCCCTTTAAAAATCTCCTACGGAATACTCTCCGCCTAGAAATCAAATATAACTAAAATCAATACTCTTAAATAAAAAGACAGCAGCTTTAAAATATTTAAAATCCCCTTTAAACATATTCAAAAGTTGATTTTTCTATCAAAACTCCAATTACTTTTAATTCCTAGCATAGTACTACCATACTAGTAATTAAAATTCTTAAAACTCCCTAAATAAAATACTTTCTGAAATTCCAGCAACTTATAAAATCATAAAACCTTCTTTAAACCCACTTAAACATGCTTAAAATCATAAATTAAATCAATCTCATAGTATATAATATGCTACTATGGTTTTCTAATAATTAACACCCTAAAAATCCATGCTTTAATTATTAAAACTTCAATCTAACAATAATAAACAAATTTGAATTTTTATTCTTATAATATAATATATATATGAATCAAGATTATTCATTAAAACAGTAAATTAACATTGATAATCATGATTAACATTAAAATAAAGCATAAAAACATAGTCTTTAATGGAAAACTTGAGGAAAAAGAAAAGAATTAAACCAACACAAGAGGAAGTGATGATGCGCCGGCCAAGGGAGAGCAGCGGCGGTCAACGGTGGTCAACGGTGGTGTGGTGACGTTTCTTAGCGAAGAAGAAAGCGTTATTTGAAGAAGAAGAAAGAAAAATTTGAGAGGAAGAAAAAAACTGATTTCACGTGGAAGAGGAGAGAGAAAAATGCCGTGATATTTTGAGAGAGGGGAGTGAAAAATAATCTTTGTGTAGAGTAAAATAATTGGGCTTAAGGTATTTATAGGTAGGGTTTCATTTTGGGCTTAGGAAAAGGAGATTGAGTTTAAATAGAATTCGATGATAACTAGGATTGATAAATGAGGACTCCTAGCATCAATATAACTCCCCTTTCCTAATCTACTTAGAATTTGGATTCCTCAAGTCCATTAGACTTCTTTTCTAAATCAAATTCATATTTCAAACCTTCTTCAAAGCATGCCTAATTAAAATATTTTCAACTTTCTTAAATCCTTGAAATAATTTCATTTGACTTTTAAAATAGTCAACCTTCTTTAAATAATAAAATCATTTAAACTAAAATATAAATATACAAATATTAAAATATATTTATAAAATCCTTTAAAATTATGGGGGATTACAGTCTACCCCCCCTTAAAAGAAGTTTCGTCCCGAAACTTGACATGAAAACTCACATATTTTTCAAAACTTGAATTCAACTTTTCAAAAGTTTACAAAGAATTGTGCCACTTGTGCACACTTTTGCTAACTTAAACACTTGTGTTACTTATGAACACGCTTTCTTATGCGGAGAGTCTACTTCTTTAGCACTAACATGTGCAAATTGCTCAACATAGGCATACATATGCATAAAAATCTCATAAAAATAGACAAAAAGCGCAAAATTTATCGCATTCTATCCCCCTTAAAGAAAACGAGTTACGCCCTCGTAACTCACCTCAAGGAACAAGTCTGGATACTTCTTTTTCATCTCATCTTCGGCTTCCCACGTTGCCTCTTCAGATTCATGGTTAGACCAAAGTACTTTCACGATGTGGACATCCTTATTGCGTGTACTACGCACTTTTCTGTCGAGAATCCTGACAGGCCTTTCCTCATATGTGAGGCTACTATCGATCTGAGTTCGTTCAGGCTCTAGGACATGATGTTCATCAGGAATATAACGTTTCAGTTGAGAAATATGGAACACATCATGCATCTTTTCAAACTCCATTGGCAATGCCAACCTGTAGGCAACTTTCCCAATTCGCTCCAAAATTTCATATGGGCCTACATACTTAGTGCTTAACTTGCCCTTTTTCCCAAATCTCATGACGCCCTTAGTGGGTGATACTTTCAAGAACACCTTATCACCTATAGCAAACTCATCTTCGCGTCGCTTCAAGTCAGCATAACTCTTCTGTCTATCTTGCGCAGCTTGAATTCTAGCCTGAATCAGTCTGACATTCTTAACGGTTTCCTCAATAAACTCTGTCCCCAAGACTATATTTTCACTAAAGTCATTCCAACAAATGGGGATTCTACATTTCCGTCCATATAATGCCTCAAAAGGTGTCATCTTAATGCTCGCATGATAACTATTGTTATAAGAAAACTCAATCAGGTCTAATTGGTCCTCCCAACTACCTTGAAAGTCAATAGCACGTGCTCTCAACATATCCTCCATAGTCTGGTTAGTCCTCTCAGTCTGACCATCAGTCGCAGGGTGAAAGGTTGTACTCATCTTCAATGTTGTCCCAAGATTTAATTGGACCTTTTTCCAAAATTTCGAAAGAAACCTAGAGTCACGGTCAGAAATGATATCCTTTGGAACTCCATGCAGTCTCACCACATGCTTAACATAAGTCTTTGCAAGTTGCTTCTTCTTCCATGTCTCCTTGATCGGTATGAAAACGGCCGACTTTGTCAGACGGTCCACAATAACCCAAATAGTATCATTGCCACTCCTTGTTCTAGGCAAAGCAGTTACAAAATCCATCGATATGGAATCCCACTTCCATCCCGGAACCTCTAATGGTTGAACTTTCCCCATGGGTCGCTTGTGATCTATCTTCACCTTCTGGCAGGTTAGGCACTTAGACACATACTAAGCTACCTCTCGCTTCATGTTTGACCACCAATAGATAACCTTAAGGTCTTTATACAGCTTGTCACCCCCAGGGTGCACAGAGTACGGTGTATTATGCCCCTCATCCATAAGACGTCTCTTAAGCTCATCACATTTTTGTGGTATACACCACCTACCCTTGAACCTCAGACTACCATCATCATGGATCTTAAAATCACTTTCCTTACCTTGGCCCATCTTTTCCTTAATCTTCTCTAGGTGCTCATCCCCAACTTGACCCTCTTTGATCTCGTCGAAAATTGACAATCCCAATAACAAAGCACTCAATCTTGCCTCGATCTCCCCATGATTTAGAATTTCTAGGCTAAGCCTTTGCATATCTCGACACAACTCCTCAGGTACTATCAAGGCGTTCATGCTATGACTCGACTTTCTACTCAACGCATCAGCGACTACATTTGCCTTCCCCTCATGATACTGGATGTCTAAGTCATAGTCCTTTATCAACTCTAGCCATCTTCTCTGCCTCATATTAAGGTCTTTCTGGGTAAAGATGTACTTCAAGCTCTTATGATCTGTGAATATCTTACAAGTCACCCCATACAAGTAGTGTCTCCAAATCTTCAAAGCGAACACAATGGCAGATAACTCTAGATCATGGGTAGGGTAATTAGCCTCATAAGGTTTCAATTGACGCAACGCATACGCAATCACCTTCCCATTCTGTTGTAACACACATCCCAAACCATTCTTCGAAGCATCACTATATACCTCAAATCCCTCATTCCCATCAGGTAGGGTCAAAACAGGCGCGGAGGTTAAACGATCCTTCAAAATCTGAAAGGCTTCATCACACTTTTCACTCCACTCAAATTTTGACTCTTTTTTCATCAAATTGGTCATAGGTCTTGCTATCTTCCAGAAATCTCTCACAAATCTTCTATAATAACCAGCTAGACCTAAGAAACTTCGAATATCAGACACATTCTTCAGAGTTGGCCACTCACTCACAGCTTGAATCTTAGCAGGATCTACAGAGACTCCTTCCTTAGACACATAGTGACCCAAAAATGCTACCTTCTCCAAATGAAACTCACACTTAGAGAACTTGGCATACAATTGATTCTTCTTAAGCGTCTCCAATATGATCCTCAAATGCTCATCATGCTCTTTCTCGTTCCTCGAATAGATCAGGATATCATCAATGAATACGACCACAAACTTATCTAAGAACACATGGAAAATCCTATTCATTAAGTCCATAAATATGGCAGGTGCATTGGTTAACCCAAAAGGCATTACAGTGAACTCATAATGACCGTAACGAGTCCTAAATGCAGTCTTAGGTATATCCTTGTCGCCTACTCTCAACGGTGATACCCCGAACGCAAATCAATTTTCGAGAACACGCTCGCTCCATTTAATTGATCAAATAGGTCGTCGATTCTAGGCAAAGGGTACTTATTCTTGATGGTTACGTTATTCAATTCCCTATAATCGATACACAACCTCATACTCCCATCTTTCTTCTTGACAAACCACACAGGAGCTCCCCAAGGTGATGCACTAGGTCTAATATAACCCTTATCGAACAATTCTTGCAACTGCGTCTTCAACTCACTCATTTCCGGAGGTGCCATTCTATAGGGTGCTTTAGATATAGGTGCAGTTCCAGGAACTAAGTCTATGGTGAACTCGACAGCTCTTACAGGCGGCATACCCAAAATCTCACTCAAAAACACGTCCATAAACTCGTTCACAATTGGAACATCCTCAAGCTTCACTTCAACTTCCTTACTCACATCCTGCACACTACAGAAGAATAACTCACACCCCTTTCTCATCAACTTTCTTACTTGCATAGCAGAGATAACTCCAAACTTCTTAGGTTTCCCAAAGCGCCTATAGGAGGTCAATTTTCCCAAAGAGTTTCTTAACACTACCTTCTGAATCTCACAGTCGATATTGGCCTTGTAAAGACTTAACCAATTCATCCCAAGAATCACATTTAGGTCTCCCAAATTGATTTCTATTAAGTCAGATGGAAAGTCACATTCTCATATCTTCAAAGGCAAATTTCTAAACAACTTGGTACACTTTATGATCTCTCCAGTAGGAATACTGATAGATAAGTCAATCTCTTCATAATCTACTAACCACAATTGAATTTCCTCAATCAAACCTTGCTCAAATCACTGAGCCTTTAACTCCTCAGTGGCTATTACCTCAAGTGCAAATCTAGACAATGCTATGAACTTTCTATAATACTCAGAGATGGTCATGCTCCCCATCCTAATGTTGATAAACTCTTGGGCCCTTAGTTTCCTAAAAAAAAAACAGGGTAAAATTTTTCCTCTTAAAGTAGTAATGAAGGATTCCCAATTAAACTCTTCCACAACATTAAGTCTATTTCTATTTTCTTTCCACCATAAGTCAGCCTCATCTTTCAGATACAGTACAACTTGACCTACTTTCATACCTTCAGGACAATTCACAGCACCGAAAAATCTTTTCAAACTTCCTAATCCACTCTTTAAGAAGGTAGGGTCAGCTTGCCCCTTATAGTACAACGATTTAATCTTAGCTAGTCTCTCAAACATGTCCCCGTCAGGATCGGGACTCTCAATTCTTTCGTGAGTCAATTTCTCTGCCAATAGCAGAAGCTAAGGCATCATTGTTGTTTGACACTCTACTTCGCGACTGAAATTTAACGTAACTCTTCTTTGGTTTCGATTCACACTTACTTGTCATTTCCTACGAAGACAACATTTGATTTGACCCTAAAGATCGCATCAACAAACAATTTCTCATGAAGTTACTATAACACTAAGTTCACACATTATGAACCATAACAATCATATATTCACGCATGAATAAATAATCACATAAATAATCACATAAGGATCAAATCAAACCAATCATAATAAATAAAATATTTCCCCTTTTCACGTACTAAAATATATTCTCACTCAACTCAAATAACTAAATAATAACTTTTATTTCTCGAACGATAACAAGAATATTTTCCAATCCAAAATAACCAACTTATTCCTCAACAATATAAAGATGCTAAAGAAGGAAATTTAAACCATTGTAGCTTGACTACTTTCCAACAACTAATCTTAAAGCATAAAGAAATACTCTTATGGAGTTACATTATCATTCCTATTTTTATTTCCTTTATACTTTCATGGAGTAACATTTCATCTTCAAAGTCTCCAGAGTCTTCGCTATAATAATAATAATAATAATAACTTGAATTCCTAGATCTAGTAGATCTTCGAATCCTTTTGGGTTGATGTCCAATTTCATCCATCTCTAAATCACTAACATCGCTCAGATGAGGTCTCCAAGTAACATTGTAGATGTCCTTTCAGGTTTGCGCTCTAGTACGATCAAACTCTTGAATTACTTCATATATCGCTAACAGGGATGCCTACTTTTAACACATAACGCATAATGCTCTCTAAGCTAGTGTAGCTATCACTTCCAGGCTCATGACATCGAACATTCTCATCATCACTCAATACAATTGGGTTATGATGGCTTCCTACTCTATTAACTTGCCTGACAATTCTATTAACTTGCCTGACAGACATGGCTAGGAATCTATTCAATGCAGGCATATAATATTTCTATCCTATATGCCCTTCCTATACTACCCATTCTCACAATGCAACAAGTAAAACTTTAAAGGCAATAAAAATAATGCAAACACTCCTTATAATATAATAATAATTAAGTGTCGAACTAATTAAAAAAAAAATCGACTAATAAAAAAAAATTCAGACTTATAAAATTCGAAAGAGGAAAACAATTCGAATTTCTTTTTTTCTTAAAAAAAAAATTTCGGAATCCTAAAATTTTTAATTATCACATAAATTCGAAATAACAAAAAAAATTTCTAGCAAATAAAATTTTCGGACAATGATGAAAAAAAATCGGACCCCTAAAAAAAATTTTGGTCCTCTGAAATATACATATAATAATATATTCCTATAAGTTTTTCAAAACGAACAAGTAGGAGCAATTCTAAGAGTTTATTCAAATAAGTAGTAAGTTAGTTAGGCGCCTAAAAGTTTTGAAAATAACCTAAAGCTCCCAGATACCACTTTGTAACACCCCGATAATTCTCTCTTTTCAGAAATGCCTTTAAAATATAAAACTTAGAGAATTACCCAAGTATTATCGCCCGTGTGATAACGTATCGGCTTATTCAGAATTTTGCAGCGGAAAACAACAAACTAAACTTTATAAATAATTAAATAAGTACTTCATAAATAAACCACTCTATAAAAGTCTATCAAACCAACTAGTAATAATAAGTTCCTACTGATGCAGAAAATATGATATATAAAATTTCACAAGCTCTCCATTCCCAGATCCCCAATGATGCTACATCTGCGAACCTGTAAATGTCAATGCTCTAGAGAATCTGCTCACCAAAATTGGGTCATCACAGGATCAATAAGGCAAAGCCATGATCAACACACACAAACAAAGCACGTAATCAGCAAAGCTGAGTACTACATATCAATACATAGACAATCCTAATCATGATACTAAGAAATAATAAACAGATGTATATAATAATACAACAATATAACATTCTGCAGATAACTTCTACTGAACTAAACTCTAATCATCTTTTATTATATTAAATGGAATAGTTATTGGACCGAGTTGTCTAACTAAAAACCAGCCTTCACCTAGGAAGACGATATACGGGCGCGACTCCGTATTCCATAATGACCTGCGATATCGAGGAACCTTTGAATAAAAAGAGGAACGGTGATCAATCCAATTCCCAGAAAAAGCCATGGCACGCTCACCATGTACCCCAACTCCTGATTGTCCAACTTCAGACGTGCACCAGTCTAAAGCTTATTACTATCCAAGTTACACTTTACGTGATTAACAATTTATTACTTGTTATGACACACATACAAGCAACATAGAATATAATTCAAACATTCACAACTGAACTTCTTTTATCTTAGGATTTAATAAGTGATCACACAACTTACAATCCAAGATTACTTTCTTTAATTCCAACCTTTCTTACTTTGTTGAACCTAGCCAACAATCAATCTTACCTTTCAAAGGTATAACTTGTCAACTTACCAAATAAGGCCCACAGTCCTCATAAAGTAGTGAAATACAAAAAGGGAACAATGATCAAACATGATCCACTACTAATAAATATATTAATTCCCCCATGTGAATTAATAAATAAAGTTCCCAATCCAATTAACATGCTTGCATCAATATTCCATACAAACATGATATTCTACTCATAATCAAATATTATAATCAACATGTTTGCACACAGGCATAAAACATGCAAAATCCAACATAATAAATATCATACATGAACTCAACATAGTTCCTATACATGATACTACATAATTCTCCTTCATAAAATCATGATACTATCTCAATCATCACATAGTTATGTACGTACCTTGTGTAACCTAGTCGACTGGCCACTTTAGCCCCTTTAAAAATCTCCTACGGAATACTCTCCGCCTAGAAATCAAATATAACTAAAATCAATACTCTTAAATAAAAAGACAGCAACTTTAAAATATTTAAAATCCCCTTTAAACATATTCAAAAGTTGATTTTTCTATCAAAACTCCAATTACTTTTAATTCCTAGCATAGTACTACCATACTAGTAATTAAAATTCTTAAAACTCCCTAAATAAAATACTTTCTGAAATTCCAGCAACTTATAAAATCATAAAACCTTCTTTAAACCCACTTAAACATGCTTAAAATCATAAATTAAATCAATCTCATAGTATATAATATGCTACTAAGGTTTTCTAATAATTAACACCCTAAAAATCCATGCTTTAATTATTAAAACTTCAATCTAACAATAATAAACAAATCTGAATTTTTATTCTTATAATATAATATATATATATATGAATCAAGATTATTCATTAAAACAGTAAATTAACATTGATAATCATGATTAACATTAAAATAAAGCCTAAAAACATAGTCTTTAATGGAAAACTTGAGGAAAAAGAAAAGAATTAAACCAACACAAGAGGAAGTGATGATGCGCCGGCCAAGGGAGAGCAGCGGCGGTCAACGGTGGTCAACGGTGGTGTGGTGACGTTTCTTAGCGAAGAAGAAAGCGTTACTTGAAGAAGAAGAAAGAAAAACTTGAGAGGAAGAAAAAAACTGATTTCACGTGGAAGAGGAGAGAGAAGAATGCCGTGAGATTTTGAGAGAAAGGAGTGAAAAATACTCTTTGTGTAGAGTAAAATAATTGGGCTTAAGGTATTTATAGGTAGGGTTTCATTTTGGGCTTAGGAAAAGGAGATTGAGTTTAAATAGAATTCGATGATAACTAGGATTGATAAATGAGGACTCCTAGCATCAATATAACTCCTCTTTCCTAATCTACTTAGAATTTGGATTCCTCAAGTCCATTAGACTTCTTTTCTAAATCAAATTCATATTTCAAACCTTCTTCAAAGCATGCCTAATTAAAATATTTTCAACTTTCTTAAATCCTTGAAATAATTTCATTTGACTTTTAAAATAGTCAACCTTCTTTAAATAATAAAATCATTTAAACTAAAATATAAATATACAAATATTAAAATATATTTATAAAATCTTTTAAAATTATGGGGGATTACAGTCTACCCCCCCTTAAAAGAAGTTTCGTCCCGAAACTTGACATGAAAACTCACATATTTTTCAAAACTTGAACTCAACTTTTCAAAAGTTTACAAAGAATTGTGCCACTTGTGCACACTTTTGCTAACTTAAACACTTGTGTTACTTATGAACACGCTTTCTTATGCGGAGAGTCTACTTCTTTAGCACTAACATGTGCAAATTGCTCAACATAGGCATACATATGCATAAAAATCTCATAAAAATAGACAAAAAGCGCGAAATTTATCGCATTCTATCCCCCTTAAAGAAAACGAGTTACGCCCTCGTAACTCACCTCAAGGAACAAGTCTGGATACTTCTTTTTCATCTCATCTTCGGCTTCCCACGTTGCCTCTTCAGATTCATGGTTAGACCAAAGTACTTTCACGATGTGGACATCCTTATTGCGTGTACTACGCACTTTTCTGTCGAGAATCCTGACAGGCCTTTCCTCATATGTGAGGCTACTATCGATCTGAATTCGTTCAGGCTCTAGGACATGATGTTCATCAGGAATATAACGTTTCAGTTGAGAAATATGGAACACATCATGCATCTTTTCAAACTCCATTGGCAATGCCAACCTGTAGGCAACTTTCCCAATTCGCTCCAAAATTTCATATGGGCCTACATACTTAGCGCTTAACTTGCCCTTTTTCCCAAATCTCATGACGCTCTTAGTGGGTGATACTTTCAAGAACACCTTATCACCTATAGCAAACTCATCTTCGCGTCGCTTCAAGTCAGCATAACTCTTCTGTCTATCTTGCGCAGCTTGAATTCTAGCCTGAATCAGTCTGACATTCTTAACGGTTTCCTCAATAAACTCTGTCCCCAAGACTATATTTTCACTAAAGTCATTCCAACAAATGGGGATTCTACATTTCCGTCCATATAATGCCTCAAAAGGTGTCATCTTAATGCTCGCATGATAACTATTGTTATAAGAAAACTCAATCAGGTCTAATTGGTCCTCCCAACTACCTTGAAAGTCAATAGCACGTGCTCTCAACATATCCTCCATAGTCTGGTTAGTCCTCTCAGTCTGACCATCAGTCGCAGGGTGAAAGGTTGTACTCATCTTCAATGTTGTCCCAAGATTTAATTGGACCTTTTTCCAAAATTTCGAAAGAAACCTAGAGTCACGGTCAGAAATGATATCCTTTGGAACTCCATGCAGTCTCACCACATGCTTAACATAAGTCTTTGCAAGTTGCTTCTTCTTCCATGTCTCCTTGATCGTTATGAAAACGGCCGACTTTGTCAGACGGTCCACAATAACCCAAATAGTATCATTGCCACTCCTTGTTCTAGGCAAAGCAGTTACAAAATCCATCGATATGGAATCCCACTTCCATCCCGGAACCTCTAATGGTTGAACTTTCCCCATGGGTCGCGTGTGATCTATCTTCACCTTCTGGCAGGTTAGGCACTTAGACACATACTAAGCTACCTCTCGCTTCATGTTTGGCCACCAATAGATAACCTTAAGGTCTTTATACAGCTTGTCACCCCCAGGGTGCACAGAGTACGGTGTATTATGCCCCTCATCCATAAGACGTCTCTTAAGCTCATCACATTTTTGTGGTATACACCACCTACCCTTGAACCTCAGACTACCATCATCATGGATCTTAAAATCACTTTCCTTACCTTGGCCCATCTTTTCCTTAATCTTCTCTAGGTGCTCATCCCCAACTTGACCCTCTTTGATCTCGTCGAAAATTGACAATCCCAATAACAAAGCACTCAATCTTGCCTCGATCTCCCCATGATTTAGAATTTCTAGGCTAAGCCTTTGCATATCTCGACACAACTCCTCAGGTACTATCAAGGCGTTCATGCTATGACTCGACTTTCTACTCAACGCATCAGCGACTACATTTGCCTTTCCCTCATGATACTGGATGTCTAAGTCATAGTCCTTTATCAACTCTAGCCATCTTCTCTGCCTCATATTAAGGTCTTTCTGGGTAAAGATGTACTTCAAGCTCTTATGATCTGTGAATATCTTACAAGTCACCCCATACAAGTAGTGTCTCCAAATCTTCAAAGCGAACACAATGGTAGCTAACTCTAGATCATGGGTAGGGTAATTAGCCTCATAAGGTTTCAATTGACGCGACGCATACGCAATCACCTTCCCATTCTCGTTGTAACACACATCCCAAACCATTCTTCGAAGCATCACTATATACCTCAAATCCCTCATTCCCATCGGGTAGGGTCAAACAAAGCGCGGAGGTTAAACGATCCTTCAAAATCCGAAAGGCTTCATCACACTTTTCACTCCACTCAAATAATGACTCTTTTTTCATCAAATTGGTCATAGGTCTTGCTATCTTCCGTAAATCTCTCACAAATCTTCTATAATAACCAGCTAGACCTAAGAAACTTCGAATATCGACACATTCTTCGTAGTTGGCCACTCACTCACAAGCTTGAATCTTAGCGGGATCTACAGAGACTCCTTCCTTAGACACATAGTGACCCAAAAATGCTACCTTCTCCAAACGAAACTCACACTTAGAGAACTTGGCATACAATTGATTCTTCCTAAGCGTCTCCAATATGATCCTCAAATGCTCATCATGCTCTTTCTCGTTCCTCGAATAGATCAGGATATCATCAATGAATACGACCACAAACTTATCTAAGAACTCATGGAAAATCCTATGCATTAAGTCCATAAATATGGCAGGTGCATTGGTTAACCCAAAAGGCATTACAGTGAACTCATAATGACCGTAACGAGTCCTAAATGCAGTCTTAGGTATATCCTTGTCAGCTACTCTCAACTGGTGATACCCCGAACGCAAATCAATTTTCGAGAACACGCTCGCTCCATTTAATTGATCAAATAGGTCGTCGATTCTAGGCAAAGGGTACTTATTCTTGATGGTTACGTTATTCAATTCCCTATAATCGATACACAACCTCATACTCCCATCTTTCTTCTTGACAAACCACACAGGAGCTCCCCAAGGTGATGCACTAGGTCTAATATAACCCTTATCGAACAATTGTTGCAACTGCGTCTTCAACTCACTCATTTCCGGAGGTGCCATTCTATAGGGTGCTTTAGATATAGGTGCAGTTCCAGGAACTAAGTCTATGGTGAAGTCGACAGCTCTTACAGGCGGCATACCCAAAATCTCACTCGGAAACACGTCCATAAACTCGTTCACAATTGGAACATCCTCAAGCTTCACTTCAACTTCCTTACTCACATCCTGCACACTACAGAAGAATAACTCACACCCCTTTCTCATCAACTTTCTTACTTGCATAGCAGAGATAACTCCAAACTTCTTAGGTTTCCCAAAGCGCCTATAGGAGGTCAATTTTCCCAAAGAGTTTCTTAACACTACCTTCTGAATCTCACAGTCGATATTGACCTTGTAAAGACTTAACCAATTCATCCCAAGAATCACATTTAGGTCTCCCAAATTGATTTCTATTAAGTCAAATGGAAAGTCACAGTCTCATATCTTCAAAGGCAAATTTCTAAACAACTTGGTTTACTTTATGATCTCTCCAGTAGGAATACTGATAGATAAGTCAATTTCTTCATAATCTACTAACCACAATTGAATTTCCTCAATCAAACCTTGCTCAAATCACTGAGCCTTTAACTCCTCAGTGGCTATTACCTCAAGTGCAAATCTAGACAATGCTATGAACTTTCTATAATACTCAGAGATGGTCATGCTCCCCATCCTAATGTTGATAAACTCTTGGGCCCTTAGTTTCCTAAAAAAAAAACAGGGTAAAATTTTTCCTCTTAAATTAGTAATGAAGGATTCCCAATTAAACTCTTCCACAACATTAAGTCTATTTCTATTCTCTTTCCACCATAAGTCAGCCTCATCTTTCAGATACAGTACAACTTGACCTACTTTCATACCTTCAGGACAGTTCACAGCCCCGAAAATCTTTTCAAACTCCCTAATCCACTCTTTAAGAAGGTAGGGTCAGCTTGCCCCTTATAGTACAACGATTTAATCTTAGCTAGTCTCTCAAACATGTCCCCGTCAGGATCGGGACTCTCAATTCTTTCGTGAGTCAATTTCTCTGCCAATAGCATAAGCTAAGGCATCATTGTTGTTTGACACTCTACTTCGCGACTGAAATTTAACGTAACTCTACTTTGGTTTCGATTCACACTTACTTGCCATTTCCTACGAAGACAACATTTGATTTGACCATAAAGATCGCATCAACAAACAATTTCTCATGAAGTTACTATAACACTAAGTTCACACATTATGAACCATAACAATCATATATTCACGCATGAATAAATAATCACATAAATAATCACATAAGGATCAAATCAAACCAATCATAATAAATAAAATATTTCCCCTTTTCACGTACTAAAATATATTCTCACTCAACTCAAATAACTAAATAATAACTTTTATTTCTCGAACGATAACAAGAATATTTTCCAATCCAAAATAACCAACTTATTCCTCAACAATATAAAGATGCTAAAGAAGGAAATTTAAACCATTGTAGCTTGACTACTTTCCAACAACTAATCTTAAAGCATAAAGAAATACTCTTATGGAGTTACATTATCATTCCAATTTTTATTTCCTTTATACTTTCATGGAGTAACATTTCATCTTCAAAGTCTCCAGAGTCTTCGCTATAATAATAATAATAATAATAACTTGAATTCCTAGATCTAGTAGATCTTCGAATCCTTTTGGGTTGATGTCCAATTTCATCCATCTCTAAATCACTAACATCGCTCAGATGAGGTCTCCAAGTAACATTGTAGATGTCCTTTCAGGTTTGCGCTCTAGTACGATCAAACTCTTGAATTACTTCATATATCGCTAACAGTGATGCCTACTTTTAACACATAACGCATAATGCTCTCTAAGCTAGTGTAGCTATCACTTCCAGGCTCATGACATCGAACATTCTCATCATCACTCAATACAATTGGGTTATGATGGCTTCCTACTCTATTAACTTGCCTGACAATTCTATTAACTTGCCTGACAGACATGGCTAGGAATCTATAACAAATAAATTAAACCTATTCCAATGGATATACTTAGTACTCTCCCTGTACGCATTCCAAAAAATTGGGAATCCTAATGTTGATAAACTCTTGGGCCCTTAGTTTCCTAAAAAAAAAACAGGGTAAAATTTTTCCTCTTAAATTAGTAATGAAGGATTCCCAATTAAACTCTTCCACAACATTAAGTCTATTTCTATTCTCTTTCCACCATAAGTCAGCCTCATCTTTCAGATACAGTACAACTTGACCTACTTTCATACCTTCAGGACAGTTCACAGCCCCGAAAATCTTTTCAAACTCCCTAATCCACTCTTTAAGAAGGTAGGGTCAGCTTGCCCCTTATAGTACAACGATTTAATCTTAGCTAGTCTCTCAAACATGTCCCCGTCAGGATCGGGACTCTCAATTCTTTCGTGAGTCAATTTCTCTGCCAATAGCAGAAGCTAAGGCATCATTGTTGTTTGACACTCTACTTCGCGACTGAAATTTAACGTAACTCTACTTTGGTTTTGATTCACACTTACTTGCCATTTCCTACGAAGACAACATTTGATTTGACCATAAAGATCGCATCAACAAACAATTTCTCATGAAGTTACTATAACACTAAGTTCACACATTATGAACCATAACAATCATATATTCACGCATGAATAAATAATCACATAAATAATCACATAAGGATCAAATCAAACCAATCATAATAAATAAAATATTTCCCCTTTTCACGTACTAAAATATATTCTCACTCAACTCAAATAACTAAATAATAACTTTTATTTCTCGAACGATAACAAGAATATTTTCCAATCCAAAATAACCAACTTATTCCTCAACAATATAAAGATGCTAAAGAAGGAAATTTAAACCATTGTAGCTTGACTACTTTCCAACAACTAATCTTAAAGCATAAAGAAATACTCTTATGGAGTTACATTATCATTCCAATTTTTATTTCCTTTATACTTTCATGGAGTAACATTTCATCTTCAAAGTCTCCAGAGTCTTCGCTATAATAATAATAATAATAATAACTTGAATTCCTAGATCTAGTAGATCTTCGAATCCTTTTGGGTTGATGTCCAATTTCATCCATCTCTAAATCACTAACATCGCTCAGATGAGGTCTCCAAGTAACATTGTAGATGTCCTTTCAGGTTTGCGCTCTAGTACGATCAAACTCTTGAATTACTTCATATATCGCTAACAGTGATGCCTACTTTTAACACATAACGCATAATGCTCTCTAAGCTAGTGTAGCTATCACTTCCAGGCTCATGACATCGAACATTCTCATCATCACTCAATACAATTGGGTTATGATGGCTTCCTACTCTATTAACTTGCCTGACAATTCTATTAACTTGCCTGACAGACATGGCTAGGAATCTATAACAAATAAATTAAACCTATTCCAATGGATATACTTAGTACTCTCCCTGTACGCATTCCAAAAAATAATAATACATAAGTTGCCATTAACATCATAGGCACAAGAATATAACACTTAGCAGGCAAGAAAAATACAAACAGTTTGCAGGGAAGAAAAAAAATAATCATGAATAGTTAGCAGGGAAGAAAATAATAATCATGCTGAACTAACTATTCAATGCAGGCATATAATATTTCTATCCTATATGCCCTTCCTATACTACCCATTCTCACAATGCAACAAGTAAAACTTTAAAGGCAATAAAAATAATGCAAACACTCCTTATAATATAATAATAATTAAGTGTCGAACTAATTAAAAAAAATTCGACTAATAAAAAAAAATTCAGACTTATAAAATTCGAAAGAGGAAAACAATTCGAATTTCTTTTTTCTTAAAAAAAAAAAATTCGGAATCCTAAAATTTTCGAATTATCACATAAATTCGAAATAACAAAAAAAATTTCTAGCAAATAAAATTTTCGGACAATGATGAAAAAAAATCGGACCCCTAAAAAAAATTTCGGTCCTCTGAAATATACTTATAATAATATATTCCTATAAGTTTTTCAAAACGAACAAGTAGGAGCAATTCTAAGAGTTTATTCAAATAAGTAGTAAGTTAGTTAGGCGCCTAAAAGTTTTGAAAATAACCTAAAGCTCCCAGATACCACTTTGTAACACCCCGATAATTCTCTCTTTTCAGAAATGCCTTTAAAATATAAAACTTAGAGAATTACCCAAGTATTATCGCCCGTGTGATAACGTATCGGCTTATTCAGAATTTTGCAGCGGAAAACAACAAACTAAACTTTATAAATAATTAAATAAGTACTTCATAAATAAACCACTCTATACAAGTCTATCAAACCAACTAGTAATAATAAGTTCCTACTGATGCAGAAAATATGATATATAAAATTTCACAAGCTCTCCATTCCCAGATCCCCAATGATGCTACATCTGTGAACCTGTAAATGTCAATGCTTTAGAAAATCTGCTCACCAAAATTGGGTCATCACAGGATCAATAAGGCAAAGCCATGATCAACACACACAAACAAAGCACGTAATCAGCAAAGCTGAGTACTACATATCAATACATAGACAATCCTAATCATGATACTAAGAAATAATAAACAGATGTAAATAATAATACAACAATATAACATTCTGCAGATAACTTCTACTGAACTAAACTCTAATCATCTTTTATTATATTAAATGGAATAGTTATTGGACCGAGTTGTCTAACTAAAAACCAGCCTTCACCTAGGAAGACGATATACGGGTACGACTCCGTATTCCATAATGACCTGCGATATCGAGGAACCTTTGAATAAAAAGAGGAACGGTGATCAATCCAATTCCCAGAAAAAGCCATGGCACGCTCACCATGTACCCCAACTCCTGATTGTCCAACTTCAGACGTGCACCAGTCTAAAGCTTATTACTATCCAAGTTACACTTTACGTGATTAACAATTTATTACTTGTTATGACACACATACAAGCAACATAGAATATAATTCAAACATTCACAACTGAACTTCTTTTATCTTAGGATTTAATAAGTGATCACACAACTTACAATCCAAGATTACTTTCTTTAATTCCAACCTTTCTTACTTTGTTGAACCTAGCCAACAATCAATCTTACCTTTCAAAGGCATAACTTGTCAACTTACCAAATAAGGCCCACAGTCCTCATAAAGTAGTGAAATACAAAAAGGGAACAATGATCAAACATGATCCACTACTAATAAATATATTAATTCCCCCATGTGAATTAATAAATAAAGTTCACAATCCAATTAACATGCTTGCATCAATATTCCATACAAACATGATATTCTACTCATAATCAAATATTATAATCAACATGTTTGCACACAGGCATAAAACATGCAAAATCCAACATAATAAATATCATACATGAACTCAACATAGTTCCTATACATGATACTACATAATTCTCCTTCATAAAATCATGATACTATCTCAATCATCACATAGGTATGTACGTACCTTGTGTAAACTAGTCGACTGGCCACTTTAGCCCCTTTAAAAATCTCCTACGGAATACTCTCCGCCTAGAAATCAAATATAACTAAAATCAATACTCTTAAATAAAAAGACAGCAACTTTAAAATATTTAAAATCCCCTTTAAACATATTCAAAAGTTGATTTTTCTATCAAAACTCCAATTATTTTTAATTCCTAGCATAGTACTACCATACTAGTAATTAAAATTCTTAAAACTCCCTAAATAAAATACTTTCTGAAATTCCAGCAACTTATAAAATCATAAAACCTTCTTTAAACCCACTTAAACATGCTTAAAATCATAAATTAAATCAATCTCATAGTATATAATATGCTACTATGGTTTTCTAATAATTAACACCCTAAAAATCCATGCTTTAATTATTAAAACTTCAATCTAACAATAATAAACAAATCTGAATTTTTATTCTTATAATATAATATATATATGAATCAAGATTATTCATTAAAACAGTAAATTAACATTGATAATCATGATTAACATTAAAATAAAGCATAAAAACATAGTCCTTAATGGAAAACTTGAGGAAAAAGAAAAGAATTAAACCAACACAAGAGGAAGTGATGATGCGCCGGCCAAGGGAGAGCAGCGGCGGTCAACGGTGGTCATCGGGGGTGTGGTGACGTTTCTTAGCGAAGAAGAAAGCGTTACTTGAAGAAGAAGAAAGAAAAACTTGAGAGGAAGAAAAAACTGATTTCACGTGGAAGAGGAGAGAGAAGAATGCCGTGAGATTTTGAGAGAGAGGAGTGAAAAATAATCTTTGTGTAGGGTAAAATAATTGGGCTTAAGGTATTTATAGGTAGGGTTTCCTTTTGGGCTTAGGAAAAGGAGATTGAGTTTAAATAGAATTCGATGATAACTAGGATTGATAAATGAGGACTCCTAGCATCAATATAACTCCTCTTTCCTAATCTACTTAGAATTTGGGTTCCTCAAGTCCATTAGACTTCTTTTCTAAATCAAATTCATATTTCAAACCTTTTTTAAAGCATGCCTAATTAAAATATTTTCAACTTTCTTAAATCCTTGAAATAATTTCATTTGACTTTTAAAATAGTCAACGACCTTCTTTAAATAATAAAATCATTTAAACTAAAATATAAATATACAAATACTAAAATATATTTATAAAATCCTTTAAAATTATGGGGGATTACAGATGGAGCATCAAACGCGAATGCAGCAGGACTTGCATTTGTACTAAAATCGCCACAAGGGGACATAATAGCCCATGCTATACATTGCGAGCTCAAAGCAACTAGAGGCGGAATATTAGGCATTAATCATTGCCTTAAATGTTGCGGTAGAACTTACGAGCAAACGTATCGAGGTAAGCTGCGATTCTTTTCTAATTATCAAATCAGTTTAATGGATCTTATGCAGCAAAAGATCATAAAATGGCGAAGTACCTAGACATAGTCAAAGATGTGTCCAGCAAGTTTGACGAGTTCGCCATCAAGAAAATTCCCAGAGAGCAAAATGTTGAGGCAGATGCCTTAGCCAACTTAGGCTCAGTTGCAGCAGCACTGAATTTAAGCAACATCTCTATTGTGCATATTATGCAACCTACGACAGATCGCCATCAGGTAAATGAAACCAGCACTGTAGTTGCCCCTAATGAAGCAGATTGGACAGAAGAGTACATCCAATGGCTAAAAGAAGGCATCCAACCTAAGCAACTTGGAGACACGCGAACTTTCAAGGTAAATGCATCCCACTTCATCTTAATTAATACATACTGCTTCGCAAGTCCTATGCAGGTCCTTACTTGTGATGCCTCAAAAAAAACAACGTACCCACCGTTTTGCGTAAGGTATATGATAGTGAATATGGCAACCATTTTGGAGACAAAATCCTATCCAACAAAGAACTTAGGATGGGCTACTTCTAGCCTACTCCGAGGAAAGATGCCATGGAATATGCAAGTAAATGTGACGCTTGTCAAAAGCATGTTGCAGTCTCGCATCAACATGCTGAGCAACTTCACCCAATCTTAGCACCTTGGCCATTCATGAAGTGGGGAATGGATAAATTTGGCAAACTCCCACAAGCTCCAGGGCAGCGAGTATTCATGCTAGCAATGACGGACTATTTTTCCAAGTGGATCGAGGCACAAGCGTACAGGCAAGTCACTGACAAAGAGGTAATATATTTCATCAAACGCAATATATTATGCTGGTTTGACATCCCCTCAAAAATCATTTGTGACAACAGATCGCAATTCATAAGTGGCAAGACGCGCAAATTCTGCCAAAAGTGGAACATCAGACTCGACACATCTACACCAAGTACCCGCAAACTAATGAGCAAGCAGAATCCAACAACAAAATCGTCATCAACAACATCAAGAAATGCATCGATGAAGTTGGAGGGAAATAGGCTGATGAGTTGCCTATGATACTTTGGGCTGAGACAACAACTTGTAAAATGCAACTAACCAAACCCCTTATTCTTTAGTTTTTGGTTGTGAAGTAGTTATTCCTGCAGAATTGTACATGCCAATAGCAAGATATGGCCTCATGACAGAAGACAGGAATGGCGTAGAACTATCTCATGACTTGGATACCATCGACAAAATCAGAGATGCAGCCAAAGTCAGAATGGCATCTTACCCGGAAACAATGGCAAGGAGTTACAACAAGAACATCAAGGTCAAGCAATTCCAAGTTCGAGACTGGGTCCTGAGGAAAACATTCCAAAACACTAAAGATCCTAAGGCAGGCAAGTTAGCTGCAAATTGGGAAGGTCCATACCAGATTGAAAAGGTAGTAGGCAACGGTGCATATAGGTTAGTCACCAAAAATGGAGTGCAAATCCCACGTAGCTGGAATGCAACTTATCTCAAACAGTATCACTTCTAAACTCTACTTCTTATTTTGCATTTATTTTATATTTTTTCTCCTCGAGCATTTACTGACTTAAGCACCGGAGAGCCATTTGCAAAATGCCAATGGTCTAGGTCTGCCAAGATGCTTTGCAAGGGGCTGCAACAGCCAAGGTACAATCTCGTAAGCAACTTTAGCAAAACTGTAGCAAACTCCATACAGACTTGCAAACTCAGGTAACTTGCAAGTTGCAAAGGTCAAGCAGACAACTCCTGGTAACATCTTTCATAAATTTCCTCTTTGCATCTACTTTTCGATTTATTTCCAAGAATGCATAGTGACTTAAGCATTGGAGGGCCGTTGGCAAAATGTCAACGGTCTAAGTCTAACATGCTGCTTTGCAAGGGGCTGAAACACTAGAAGCAAATCTATTAGCAACATCGGTCAGATCCTGCCAACGCAACCGTAATCTCAAAAGAGCATAAGCAAGATAGGAGCCATGTATGATGCAACTTCGACAAAGTGAAGTTTCAGAAGTTAGCAACTTAGAACCAAAATGCAGAATTTGCAAGAAATCTTAGTTTGTTCACACATCGTTTATTTTACAAGTAAAGATCTATTGTTAAGAAATTCCTATTCTCCGTTTCTATGTAAGTCAAATGCTAAATTACATTCTAAGTTGTATGAATTTTCGACAATTGACAAATAAAATAAGCATATTCGTACCAAGGTGAGTTAAGCCAATTTTTATTAAGCAATAATACCACGGTTGCAAAATAAATGAGTACACAAAGTAACTTCAAAACGGGTCGACGTTTTAGTTTACTACGACATGCATGCATGAGACAAAGTATATTAGAAGCTATTCTTAGAAACAAGATACAAGCAGGTCAAATCAAGTTGTGAAAACCAATCTCTACGAAAATAGCCATAACTGGCAAAAATCACCAAATAAGCAAAATAGCAAATTGTCATTAATTACTCCCGCCGAAAGGAGGAAAGCATATAAGTTGCATTAAAGTTTTTCTAAATACTCTAATCCTAATAAGTAGAGTTAAACACGCAAACCAGTTTTAAAACATATCCCCATGGCAGACGCAAAAACACACGAGAAATTATCCTAACCTTGCTTCCTTGAGCAAGTAAAAGCATTACAAATTTTAAATTGTTTGAAGGATAGCTGATAAAAACAGTGAAATTAGAGAGTGTCTTCAAGGGTTTTGTCTGCATCCACGTCGTCGATTGGTAGGGAAGATGCACCTGGGGCTGAAGTGTCCATATGGGTAGATGCATCGACAGCAACATCGTTCACTACTCCCGCAACATCAACGTCATCCTTTGCATCATGGAGCTTCTTGGCCTCCTCATAAGCCAACCTTTCTGCAGCTGGGTCCTAGATCACATGCTTTCCCTCAGCATTCTCCTCCATGGCTTCCGCCCTTGCCAGCTAGGATTGCAGACCCATTTTGTCAAGATGCTCATTGCATTTCTTGATAGCTTCCTTAGCAGCTTTCTCCAACTCCCCTTTTAGGCGCTGCACCTCCTCCTGCTCCGTCTTCAGTTTGTCCACCTAACGTCTACACTTCCCCTCAGCATTGTCCCTCTCTTTCGTAAGAGTTGCAACCTTAGTTGCCATGTAAGACATGTTTTGATGAGTAGCGAGGAAAGCTTGCAGTGTAACACCCCGACAATTCTCTCTTTTCTAAAATACCTTTTTATTATAAAACATAGAGAATTATCAAAGTATTATCGCCCGTGTGAAAACGTATCGGCTTATTCAGAATTTTGCAACGGAATATATATATAACTAAACTTCATACTTTAAATATAATAAACAAACAAAGTACTTAAAACCAACACTCTAAAAATGTCTACTCCAAAACCAAACTTAATATAATATGTTCCTACTAAAGCAACAGATAAAACAATTTGTTACACAAGCTCTCCATTCCCAGATTTCCAATGAGGCAACATCTGCACACCTGCAGATGTCAATGCTCTAAAGAATCTGCTCACCAAAATGGGTCATCACAGGATCAATAAGGCAAAGCCATGATCAACACATACAAAGAAAGCGCGTAATCAGCAAAGCTGAGTACTACATAATAATAAATAACATTCCTAACATGATAATAACAAAATAATAAGCAGGGATAAATAATAATATAACATTCTGCAGATAACTTCTACTGAACTAAACTTTGATCATCTTTTTATTACTTTAATGGAATAATTATTGGACCGAGTTGTCTAACTAAAAACCAGCCTTCCCTAGGAAGACGAAATACGGGCGCGACTCCGTATTCCATAATGACCTGCGATATCGAGGAACCTTTGAATAAAAATAGGAACGGTGATCAATCCAATTCCCAGAAAAAGCCATGGCACGCTCACCATGTACCCCAACTCCTAATTATCCAACTTCAGACGTGCACCAGTCTAAAGTTTATTACTATCCAAGTTACACTTTACGTGATTTACAATTTATTACTTATTATGACACACAAGTAATACAGAAATCTCAAATCAAACATTCACAACTGAACTTCTTTTTATCTTAGGATTAAATTAAGTGATCATACAACTTACAACCCAAGATTAATCCCTTTTATTCCAATCCTTCTTATTTGTTGAACCTAGCCAACAATCAACTTACCTTTCAAAGGCATAAATTATCAACTTACCAAATAAGGCCCACAATCCTCATAGAGTAGTGAAAATAATAATATAAGGGAACACATGATTTAAACATGATCCAACTCACTAGATATATTAATTCCCCCATGTGAATTAATAAATAAAGTTCCCAATCCAACATGCTTGCATCAATATTCCATACAAACATGATATTCAACTCATAATCAAATCTCATCATTACATGTTCACACACAAGCATAAAACATGTAAAATCCAATCATAATAGAAATCATATATGAACTTACAAAAGTTCCTATACGTGATACTACAACTTTTCCTTCCTAAATCATGATACTACATCACATAACACATAGGTATGTACGTACCTTGTATAAACAAACTGATAGGCCACCGTTAATTACTTTAAAAGTCGCCTATTGAAAAATCTCCGCCTAAAACAACCAATATAATTTAAAGTCAATACTCTAATTAAATTCCAGCAACTTTAAAATACTTTAAATCCTCTTTAAAAATATTTAAAAGTTGTTTTTACCATTAAAACTCCAACTACTTAATTTACCTAGCATAGTACTACTATACTAGTCATTAAGATCCTTAAAACTCCATTAATAACAATCCTTTTAAAATTCCAGCAGCATATTATTATGTAAAACTCCCTTTAAACATATTTAAACATGCTTAAATTCATAATTCAAATCAATCTCATATTTTATAACATGCTACTATGATTTTCCAATATTTAACACCCTAAAAATTTCATGCTTTGATAATTAAAACTCAATCTAAAATTAATAATCAAATCTGAAATTTTATTATTTTAATACATAACATATATAATCCAAGATTAATCATTAAAACAGTAAATTAAAGTCATTAATCATGATTAGTACTAAAATAAAACATAAAAACATGATCTTTAATTAAAACTTGAGGAGGAAGAAAAGAATTTAACCAACACAAAGAAGAGAACAATGAGGAAAAGGCGCCGGCAACACCAAGGCAGCAGCGGCAGCAAGTCGGCAGCGGTGGTGATTGGTGTTACGACGTTTCTTGGCGAATAAGAAAGTGTTTCTTGAAGAAGAAATAAAATTGGAAGAAGGAAAAAGAACGTGAAAGAGAGAGAAACGGCCGCCGATTTTGAGTGTGAGGAAGGAGAGAGAAAGTTTTTGTGTGGTAAAATAATTGGGGTTTATGGGTATTTATAGTTTCCCTTTTGTGGGCTTAAGGAAAAATATAATTGGGCTTCAAATAGAGTTTGGTGATGAATAGGATTGATGGTTTGATCTCCTAACCTCACTAGGATTAGTATTTGGGTTCCTCAAGCCCATTTAACTTCTTTTCCAAATCCAATTAGTATTTCAAACATTTTTTAAAGCATGCCTAACAAAACATTTTAACTTCCTTAAATCTTTAAAATAATTCCTTTGACTTTCAAAATGGTCAACCTTTGAAATATGAAATCAATAAAATGCTAATATATATTAAAATATAAATAACTATATATTAAAAAATATTTATAAAATTCATAAAAATAGGGGGATTACAGTCTACCCCTCTTAAAAGAAGTTCCGTCCCGAAACTTGACACGAAAGCACACACCTTTTCAAAAGTTTTTCAACTCAACTCCTATTGGAGAAATACTTGTGCCACTCATGTGCACTCTTTTGCCAACTTAAAATCACTTGCGTTACTAATGAACACTTTTTCTTACGCGGAGAATCTATTTATTTTGCACCAACATGTGCAAATCGCCAAACTAAGCATAAAAATGCATAAAAATACCATCAAAATAGGTAAAAAGTGCGAAATTCTATCGCATTCTACCCCCCTTAAAGAAAACGAGTTACGCCCTACTAACTCACCTCAAGGAATAAATCTGGATACTTCTTCTTCATTTCAGCTTCAGCTTCCCACGTTGCCTCTTCGGACTCTGGGTTCGACCAAAGCACTTTCACGATACTGACATCCTTATTGCGTGTACTACGCACCTTCTTATCAAGAATTTTCACAGGCCTTTTCCTCATACGTGAGGCTACTATCAATCTGGATCCTCTCAGGCTCCAAGACATGACGCTCATCAGGGATATAACGCTTGAGTTGGAAAATATGAAATACGTCGTGCATCTTCTCAAACTCCATTGGCAAGGCCAACCTATAAGCTACCTTCCCAATCCTTTGTAGAATCTCATATGGACCTACATATTTGGCACTCAATTTGCCCTTTTTCCCAAATCTCATCACACCCTTAGTTGGTGATACTTTCAAAAACACTTTATCACCCACTTTGAACTCATCTTCCCTTCGCTTCAAATCGGCATAACTCTTTTGCCTATCTTGAGCAGTTTGAATTCTAGCCTGGATCAACTTCACATTCTTGACAGTCTCCTCAATGAACTCTGTCCCCAATACTATGTTCTCACTAAAATCATTCCAGCAAATGGAACTTCTACACTTTCTTCTATATAATGCCTCAAAAGGTGCCATCTTAATACTCGCATGATAACTATTGTTGTATGAAAACTCAATCAAATCTAATTGGTCTTCCCAATTACCCTGAAAATCAATAGCACAGGCTCTCAACATATCTTCCATAGTCTGGTTAGTCCTCTCAGTCTGACCAGCAATCGCAGGGTGAAAGGCAGTACTCATTTTCAACGTTGTCCCAAGATTTAACTGGACCTTTTGCCAAAATTTCGAGAGGAATCTCGAATCACGATCTGAAATAATATCAGTTGGAACCCCATGCAATCTCACTACATGCTTAACATACGTCTTCGCAAGTTGCTTCTTCTTCCACGTCTCTTTGATTGGAATGAACACGGCCGACTTCGTCAGACGGTCCACAATAACCCAAATAGTATCATTGCCATTCCTTGTTCTAGGCAAAGCAGTCACAAAATCCATCGATATGGAATCCCACTTCCATCCCGGAACCTCTAAGGATTGAACCTTCCCCATGGGTCGCTTATGATCTATTTTGACATTTTGACAGGTAAGACACTTGGATACGAACTCAGCAACCTCACGCTTCATGTTTGGCCACCAATAGATCTGCTTAAGGTCCTTATACAACTTATCGCCCCCAGGGTGCACAGAGTACGGTGTATTATGGCCCTCATCCATAAGACGTCTCTTAAGCTCATCACATTTTTGTGGTACACACCACCTCCCTTTGAACCTCATACTACCATCATCATGGATCTTAAAATTACCTTGCTTACCTTGGCCCATCTTCTCCTTAATCTTCTCTAGGTGCTCATCCCCAACTTGACCCTCTTTGATCTCGTTGAAAATTGACAATCCCAATGACAAAGCACTCAATCTTGCCTTGATCTCCCCAGGATTTAGGATTTCTAGGCTAAATCTTTGCATATCTTGACACAACTCCTCAGGAACTATCAAGGCGTTCATCCTATGACTCGTCTTTCTACTCAACGCATCAGCGACTACATTCGCTTTCCCCTCGTGATATTGGATGTCAAAGTCATAATCCTTTATCAACTCTAACCATCTCCTCTGCCTCATATTGAGGTCTTTCTGGGTGAAAATGTACTTCAAACTTTTATGGTCAGTAAAGATCTTACAGGTTACCCCATACAGGTAGTGTCTCCAAATCTTCAAAACGAACACAATAGCAGCTAACTCTAGATCATGGGTAGGGTAATTAGCCTCATAAGGTTTCAACTGACGCGACGCATACGCAATCACCTTCCTATTCTGTTGTAACACACATCCCAACCCATTCTTCGAAGCATCACTATACACCTCAAATCCCTCATTCCCATCAGGCAGGGTCAAAACTAGCGCGGAGGTCAAATGTTCTTTTAAAATTTGAAAAGCTTCCTCACACTTCTCACTCCACTCGAATTTCGACTCCTTTTTCATCAAGTTGGTCATGGGTCTCGCTATCTTTGAGAAATCTCTCACAAATCTTCTGTAATAGCCAGCTAGACCTAGGAAACTTCGAATATCAGACACATTCTTCGGAGTTGGCCACTTACTCACAGCTTGAATCTTAGCAGGATCTACAGAGACTCCTTCCTTAGACACATAGTGACCTAAAAACGCTACCTTCTCCAAACGAATCTCACACTTAGAGAACTTAGCATACAATTGATTCTTCCTAAGCGTCTCTAATATGATCCTCAAGTGCTCATCATGCTCTTTTTCATTCTTCGAATAGATCAGAATATCATCAATGAATACAACCACGAACTTATCTAAGAACTCATGGAAAATCCTATTCATTAAGTCCATAAATATAGCAGGTGCATTAGTTAACCCAAAAGGCATTACAGTAAACTCATAGTGACCATAACGAGTCCTAAATGCAGTTTTAGGTATATCCTTATCAGCTACCCTCAACTGGTGATACCCCGAACGCAAATCAATCTTTCAGAACACGCTCGCTCCATTCAATTGATCGAATAGGTCATCTATCCTAGGCAAAGGATACTTGTTCTTGATGGTTACGTTATTCAATTCCCTATAATCGATACAAAACCTCATGCTCCCATCTTTCTTCTTAACAAACAACACAGGAGCTCCCCAAGGTGATGCACTAGGTCTAATATAACCCTTATCGAACAATTCTTGCAACTGCGTCTTCAGCTCACTCATCTCCGGAGGTGCCATTCTATAGGGTGCTTTAGATATAGGTGCAGTTCCAGGAACTAAGTCTATGGTGAACTCAACAGCTCTAACAGGCGGCATACCCGAAATCTCACTCGGAAAAATACATCCATAAACTTATTCACAATTGGAACATCTTCAATATTTACCCCAGCTTCTTTACTCCCATCTTGCACACTACAGAAATATAACTCACACCCCTTCTTCATCAACTTCATTACTTGCATTGCGGAGATAACTCCAAAGTTATTGGATTTCCCAAAACGTCTATACGAAGTCAACTTACCCAAAGGGTTCCTTAAAACTACTTTCTGAACTTCACAATCTATCTTGGCCTTGTATAAACTTAGCCAATCCATCCCCAGAATTACATCTAGGTCTCCCAGATTAAACCCTATCAAATCAGAAGGGAAAACACAGTCTCCTATCTTCAGAGGCAAAAATATGAACAACTTGGTACACCTTATGGTCTCAGCAGTAGGTGTACTAACAGGCAAATCAATCACCTCAAAGTCTACTAACCCCAGACTTTTAATAACAGACGACGAAACAAAAGAATAAGTTGCCCCCGAATCAAATAATGCTTTAACTAGCATGGAGTTAATAGAAAAAGTACCAGACACTACGTCGGCAGATCGTTCAGCTTCGTTGCGACTCATCACGAACAGTTTGCCCGGAGCCTTGTTCTGGTTGTTCGCACTAGCAGGCTTGTTATAGCTTCCTTGATTGTTCTGTGCCCCTGCAGGTTTTGAACCCTGATTTCCTGACTGGTTAAATCCAGACCTGACTTGGTTACTACCCCATTGCCATTTTGCTCTTTCTTTTGCTTAGCAAAGCACTCATACTCCCTATGGCCCTTCGTCTGACAGTAGTTACAAGTCACTAGGTCTCCCTTACAGTCTCTACCAGGGTGGTTTTTGCTACACTTCTTGCAGTGATACACTCTTTCAGCTCGACCCCTATTGCGGTTATCCTGGTTGATGCTTCCTTGGAAATTCCCATTACCATTTTACTTATCACCTAAAAATGCATATTTTAAATGTGCAGGCAAAGGTTTTAACTCAAGAACGGGGGCTTGAACAATAGAAGGAGGGGGAAGAGGATTACCTTTTTCGAGCTCCTTAAATTCATATACCTTTTTCTTCAACAGAGGATATGCCTCCAATGCCAGAGCCATTTTACTTACCTCTGCATTATTATTTTCAGAATCTGTACCTAGCAAACATGTCTCAAGAGGATCTTTCAAAGTTATCTTGTTAGACCTCTCTACATCTAACTTATCAAGCAAATCAACTCGAAAGACATGATCAGTGAAAGAAGGATATTTTCCAGCTTTAAAAACATTAAATTTAACCTCTTCATTACCGATGTTAAATGTTAAAGTACCATTTTTCACATCAATAACGACCCCTGCAGTAGCTAAAAAGGGTCTGCCTAGAATAATTGGCACTTCAACATCTTCATCCATATAAAGAATAATAAAATCAACCGGAACTATAAACTTATCTACTTTCATTAAGACATTTTCAATCACACCTAGGGGATATTTAATTGACCGATCAGCAAGTTATTGTAATGAGATAGTAGTAGATCTTATATCAGTCAATCCCAACTTTTTGCATATTGACAAAGGCATAACATAGACACTCGCACCCAAATCACACAAAGCCTTTGAAAAATTAATGTTTCCTATTGTGCAAGGAATAGAAAACTCCCTGGATCTTTCAATTTAGGGGGAAGTTTGTTCTGAATTACAGCACTACACTCCTCAGTCAAGGCAATGGCTTCATAGTCTTCCAATTTCCTCTTTTTAGCAATAAATTCCTAAAGAAATTTAGCATATGTAGGTATTTGTGTCAATGCATCGGCAAAAGGAATGTTTACATGCAATTGCTTGAACATTTTCATAAAATTTTCATATTGATTGTCCATTTTGTTCTTTTTAAGCCTTTGAGGAAAAGGGACCGGGGTGCAAAGGGCTTAACAAGGGGTGGTGAAGGTAATTTTTCACATTCTGTTTCAACAATTTGTTCTCCCTCCTCTTCATTTCCCTGATCTTGATTACTTTCCTCATTTGACTCTTTTACCTCTTCTAGTTGCTTACCGCTTCTTAAGGTTATAGCCTTGCATTGTTCTTTAAGATTAACTTTCGTTTTACTAGGCAAAGCTCCTTGATTCCTTAAATTAATGGCATTAGCTAATTGGCCAAGTTGAACTTCCACATTTCTATTAGAAATAGCAATTTCGTCTATCTTAGACTCTAACTTTTCAAATCTTTGACAAGTAGCGTTAGCCAATTTTTCGATAGCTAATTCCCATGATGGTCTACTTTCTTGTTGAGGTTATTTTTGATGGAAACCAGGTGGAATTTGTGAGTTAACATTAGCATTTTGTTGTCCTTGATTCCTCCAAGAGAAACTAGGATGGTTTCTCCATCCAGGATTAAAAGTATTGGAGTATGGATTATTATTAGGTGGCCTATTAAAATTAGAAACAAATTGAGCTTATTCCACATTAATGCATAAATTGGTCAAATGTTCACCACCACAAATTACATGTCATAGCACTAGTAGACACACAATAAACATTATTATTCATTTTAGGATTTTTTGATTTTTACCACCTTATAAAATCACCATTTTTAAGATAACTACCTTATAAGTTAATTGTTTTAAATAACCACCTTATATGACCTAAATCTCTTTAAATACATACCAATTGGCAGATTTCGTCCAAGAAATCGGTCTTAAATAAGGGTTTAAACCTTAAATACATTCTAGTGAATAAAGGTGGAGGTGATGAAATCGTTCTTAAACCCTTTTTGAGGATGATTTCCTTGACGAAATCTGTTGATTGGTAGGTATTTAAAAGGATTTAGGTCATATAAGGTGGTTATTTAAAACAATTAACTTATAAGGTGGTTATCTTAAAAATGGTGATTTTATAAGGTGGTTAAAGTCAAAAAATCCTTCATTTTACTAAATAAATTAACCAAATTGTCTACTTTTGCATTTAACATATTAATGCCATCCACCTCATATATACCAACAGTTTTCTTAGGCTTACTCCTATTATTAAACCATTAATAATTATTAGAAGCCATTTCTTCTAGCAATTTGTTTGCTTCCTCTGTAGTTTTACCCATAATTGCCCCACCAGCAGCCGCATCTATGGTTATTCCAACTGATTCATTAAGACCATTATAAAATGTTTACACAAGCAACCAATCAGGGACACCATGATGAGGACATTGACATTGTAAATCCTTAAACCTTTCCCACGCCTCATATAAAGACTCCCCATCATATTATGCAAAACCAGTTATGTCATTTCTTAGTTTAGCGGTTTTACCTGGGGGAAAATACTTTCTAAGAAAGGCACCTGATAATGCGTCCTAAGTTGTGAATGAACTAGGTGGATTAGAGTTTAACCACTTTTTTGCTTTATCTTTAAGTGAGAAAGGGAATAAGCTAAGTCTAATAGCATCATTAGTTACGCCATTTAGTTTAACAGTGTCACATTTTTCCAAGAAAAACGGTTATGTGCTCATTAGGGTCTTCATTATCTAGTCCACTAAATTGGTCTTGCTGGATTATACATATCAAAGCAGGACTAAGTTCGAAATTATTAGCAGCGATAGTGGGTCTTACTATACTTGAAGGCACTCCAATGGAATTAGGCATAGCAAAATCCCACAGAAACTTCATGGTGTTGTTGTCGTCTCCCATTGCTACCAGTTTATTGTGGAATTTTTCAGAAAGAAAGTGCTCCAAGTCCTGATCTGGCAGCCTCTATATGTGCTCCAACCTCTTCTGTTTTCTGAATGCACGAGCAGTCTTTCGATCTCTGGATCAAAGGGAACCAAAATACGATTAGTATGGGGCATAAAACTAATAATAACAACTAACAGCCAGTGTCTAATACCGCCAAAATAACACAAAAAGACTAAAGTCTAATCAGGTAACCGTAAGGACACAATCAACTATTGCTTACTTAGTTTTAATTCACTTAACCAAATACGAAAAACAAAAAAAATAAAAATTAAACAAAATATAGGTCTAAACTAATTTAGAATTCTCTTTTATATGATATTGACTATTGCCTCCCCGGCAACGGCGCCAAAAATATGGTCAGTCCTAAAAGTACCTTAAAATACCGCAAGTGTACGGGTCAATGAAAGTAAATATAGGGTAAGCAAGATATCGATCCCACAAGGAGGTTTATAATCAACTACCAAATTAAGAAAATCTAATATTATTTAGACGATTCGGGTAATGTGAATAGTGATAATAACTAAAATAAAATAATATGAACTACTAATTCAAACATTAAAAACGTCAAACAATAGGTAAGGATCAAGTATAAGAGATAGTTCTAGGACATAGATTTCGCCTATTACCTTCAACAATGAAATTAAACTAGTTGTCGGATTGAAAACTATTGTATTGCAATGATCGAATTTCCTATGATATACTATCTCCTCTTCTAAGGTAGAAAACGTGTATTTATACTAATCTTACGCCTACTTCTGTGGTCATAACAATCAATATAAACCCATTACGAACAAGAAATTCATATAAAAGACCACCTCAAGTGTATAACTATCCCTAAAATTATACTACTTGACGTTTGATAATCCCCCGAACTAATATTGAAATTTCACTTCCGCTAATAATCCAATATCTTCAACATATAATCAACTGGCCAAATCAATTATATGAAAACAAACCAAGATTATTAAATTGCAATAAAAATAAATCAATCCAAACAACTTAGTTCAAATCATTGACAGAAAATAAAAGACTACATCTAGTCCTAGAACATGGAAATTTAGCTAGACATTCAAACTAAATAAACCAAAGTAATTATCAAAGAGTAATTGAAATTAAACATAGTAATTGAAAATAGAATAGAGAAACAGAAGGACTCTAGGGAATGAATCGAGTAGACTCTCGTCTGCTCTGTATCATGCGCCTGTTATCTCTCGTGCCCTTCTCCATGGTGTCTGTCTTCTTTGTCCCTTGTCGGTGTGCGTCGCTGCCTCTGTAATCTCCTCTTATACTTCTCGTGCCCTGCTTTTTTTGTTCCCCCAGTATCCTTCTCGTCCTAGGTTTTTTGTGCTGCCGTGAGACAACATTGGACTTGCCCACTTATTGACATTGTTGGTGAGTAGTGAGTTATTTGAGTACACCAAGGAAAATACAAATTTTCCTCTACTGCTTGCTGCTTTATTACTCTAGTCAATATTTGGTTTATGTGCTTGCTTTGTTGTATGTGGATGGACGTGGGCTTCAAAAGGATTCCCATGTACTTAATTTTTTTCTTTCTTCTTGCACATTTTACCTACAAAGCAAATACATAGAGTAATAATTAAATGGGTTTTAAAGCAAAGTATTTGCATAGTAACATACTGTAGGAACAAAAACTGGTAACGAAATTGACACACTTAACTTACAACCGTGGCGTGAGAAGATCACTGCCCTAAAGTTGAATTTGCCCCGCAACAACACACGGACTCACAGCAATCAACCTCCAGGGATACACGGCTTCTGCCTTTCCGGTGTTGTCAGAAAAACAGATTAAGAACGCTCTTGAATACTGCCCAGAATATTGGAGGAAGGAAGAGAGGAGAAGAGAATGTGTTTCTGTGTTTCGAGAATACCAGAACACTGGTATTTATAGAGGCAGCAAACCCAGACGAAATCAGAACGTGGCTGAAATCGTGGGAAAAACGGTCACATAGGAGAGTGATTAAGGGAGAAAACGGCATTAAAAGAGAGATTAAAGGGAAAAACGGTAACTTAAGACTGATTAAAAAACGGTCAAAAAATGCCAACATAATTCTGACCCAAAACTATAGTTAAGTTAAGTTTATTCCCCCAAGCCCAAAGCCCAAGGCCCAAGGCCCAAGGCCCAAGGCCCATGGCCCATGGCCCTGGCCCGGTCCGGGCGGGCGGCGGCGGCGCGCGTGTGGTATCCACACCTCACCACATACCCACTAAAAGCCTCATTGCTACTCAACTCAAAGGGTAGAGGAAGAGTAATAGTTTATAAACCTTACTCTTCCCTCATATTCTTTCAATGTGGGACAATAGGAAAAGATGACTCTTCATATTCTTTTGAAGCAAACTTAAAGTTTATATTAAAAACTCCAACAATCCCCCACATGATTCAAAAGAACAAAACAGAAAGAAACAGGGCTGAAAAAGATGATTTGGGCAATAGATACTAGGTTTTGAAGTATCAATGTCTTATGGACTTGAATTGACACTTAGTGCATACAAGTATGTCTTACTGTCATAAAAGGTAGATTTCTCTTTGAACCTTTCATGAGGTTAGCAAACCATAGATGCGCACTCAACCTTTTTCAAATCAAGAAACGTTCTCGCAATTGTAATATTAGTGCCCCACAATTAACCTGGATTCTCATGAATGCTCTAGAGAGTCTAAGCCTTTTGACTCTCATAGGGGATTGGGCGTAACCCCCACATTCACATAGGTAAGTTCATCAAGTTTGTACTGTCACAAACCACCTTAAGTAAGGCTATGAACTTATTAAGAGCTATAAGCTCAACCTCACACATATAACAGTATAATGAAATAAAATACTACATCACTTTTTATTACTAGGAATGGTAGTAGTATTAACAACTTGAGTTATTTTGTGATTTCGTTTGACCCTTTGAACTTAGGAATTCCTAAGAAGGGTATCCACCACAATTCACTCCACAATAGGCTTTAAACCCATTCCTTGTGCTGACTCCAACACCATTTTTCTACAAAGGCCTTTGGTAAGAGGATCAGCAATATTCCTCTCTGACTTTACATACTCGAGTGATAACACATTATTTTTAACTAAATTTCTAACTATAGCATGCCTTAAGCGAATATGCCTTCTCTTGCCGTTATAGGCTTGATTATTCGCTACTCCAATTGCTTGCTTGCGAGTCACACCGCATAGAAACCGATGGAGCTGGCTTCCCCCACAATGGAATATCGCAAGCAAACTCCTTATCCATTCAGCTTCTTGACCCGCCAATTCTAAAGCAATAAATTCAGATTCCATGGTAGATTTGGCAATACATGTTTGCTTTGATGATTTCCATGATATAGCTCCACCAAAGAAGAGTAAAAACATAACCGCTAGTAGATTGAATTTCATCATTATCCGACACCCAATTGGCATCACAAAATCCTTCAAGGACACAAGGTGTCCTTTGATAATGTAGACCCCAATTGATAGTGCCTTTTAGATACTTCAACAATCTAATCAAGGCAACCCAATGCTCTCGATTAGGACTGTGAGTATACCTGCTCAATCTACTAACAGCATAAGCTATATCAGGTCTAGTATAATTCATCAAGAACATTACACTACCAATTATTTTTGCATATTGTTCTTGGGATATACTATCACCTTTATTCTTTTTCAAATGAATACTAGAATCATATGGGGTTTTCACGGGAATGCAATCAAATTGATCAAACTTCTTCAATATTTTCTCAACATAATGAGATTGATTTAAAGATATCCCATATGATGTTCTAGTAATCTTTATTCCAAGAATAACATCAGCCTCTCCTAAATCCTTCATCTCAAAACAAGAATTTAGGAAACTCTTAGTTGCATTTACTACATCTATATTGGTCCCAAAGATTAACATATCATCCACATATAGACATATGAAAACACACCCAAGCTTATCAACTTTGGAATAAACACAAGCATCAGAATCATTTACCAAAAAATCATTTGAAGTAATAGTTTGATGAAATTTATCTTTGGTGCTTGTTTTAATCCATACAAAGATCTAATAAGCTTGCATACCTTTTCCTCTTGACCAGGAACCTCACATCCTTCAGGTTGCTTCATATAGATCTCCTCATTTAACTCACCATTCAAAAATGCAGTTTTCACATCCATTTGATGCACAATCAAATCATGAATAGATGCAAGTGCAATTAACGCTCTAATGGTGGCTACCTTAGTCACAGGAGAATAAGTATCAAAAAAGTTTAAACCGTGTTTTTGGCGATGCCCTCCAACTACAAGTCTAGCCTTATATTTGTCTAAAGACCCATCAGGCTTACATTTCTTTGTAAAAATCCATCTACTACTTAGGGCCTTACAACCTCTAGGAAGGTCTGACAAAATCCAAGTATTATTACTCATAATAGACTCAATTTCACTGTTAATAGCCTCTAACCAAAAACTTGAATCTACAGATTTCATGGCCTCAGCATAGGTTCTTGGGTTCTCTTCCAATACAAGTACATTGACATCTTGCTCATCTAAACACTCTTTTTCAGCTAGAAAGGTAGTAATAAAATCAGGTCCGAAACTAGACTCAATTCTAGCTCTCTTACTCCTTCTAGGTTCTAAAGTCTCACTAGATGATGCAATATCATGATGCAAAGTAGAAGAAGATGCAGCAGGCAAGTATGATGATATACTAACTTTCATAGGAAAAACATGCACAAAGAATTCAACATCCCTTGACTCTCTAATAGGACCAAAACCAGAAGCATCCTTAAGAATGAGTCTATATGCAGCACTGTTAGAAGCATAACCAATAAAGATACCATCTACAGTCTTAGGTCCAATCTTACTCCTTTGAAAGTCAGGAAGACCAATCTTACCCAAACACCCCCACACTTTGAGGTAACCCAAATTAGGCTTGAAGCCTTTCCACAATTCATAGGGAGTCTTATCTAACTTCTTATGGGGAACTCGATTAAGAACATAGCAAGCAGATAAAATAGCCTCACCCCACATGTTATTAGGCATACCTGAACTAATAAGCATTGCATTCATCATATCCTTAAGAGTCCTATTTTTCCGCTTAGCTATTCCATTTTGCTCAGGTGTATAGGGAGCTGTAACCTCATGAATAATCCCATTAGACTCACAAAATTTCTTAAGGGAAACTCCATCATACTCCCCACCCCTATCTGATCTCACCCTCTTAATCTTAAGGTCCAATTGGTTCTCAACTTCGGCTTTATAAATTAGGAATTTCTCTTCAGCCTCATCCTTAGAACTCAATAAATAAACCTTAGTATAACGTGAAAAGTCATCAACAAATGTAATATAATACTTCTTTCCTCCCCTACTCATGGAACTCTTAAAGTCACCTAAGTCACTATGGACTAACTCTAATAAAGTAGAGGAACGGGATACATTTTTATTGAATGCTTTCTTAGGGTGCTTAGCTTCTACACATACTTCACATTTCTCAAAAGATGTATTGCTAAAGTCAGGAATAAGACTAAGTTGTTTAAGTCTTTTTATAGATGCAACATTCACATGACCTAGTCTAGAATGCCATAAAGAAACAGACTCAAAGAATATAAACGGAAGCATGAGAGTTCTTATTATCAATTACAACATCCAAAACAAAAAGTCCAGCATTACAAAAAGCCTTTACCCACAAAAACACCATTTTCGGTTAATACAAGTTTATCGATTCAAAAGCTAACTTAATTCCAGCTTTGTTTAAAAGAGAACCAGAAATGAGGTTTGCAGGATGTCGGGAACATGCAAAACATTCTCGCAAAGCAATGGTTTTCCGGAAGTTAATTTCGGGAAAACCTTTCCTTTGCCTAGAACACTCACGGTGCTTGAGTTGCCCATGAAGACGCATTCTCCTTCTGAAACATTGCTTGTAGTCCTGGAACATCTCCTTGTTGGCGCAAATGTGACGGGTTGCACCGGTATCAACGATCCATTCAAAGAACATTGCTTACCGATTGACCTCGGATACCACAGCAAAGCAATAATGTCGTCTTCAAAGAAGGTTGACTTGAGCTTTGTTGTCTTTTGCTTTGTTCGGAGCTTCCTTTCTTAGACGGCAATCCTTAGCAGCATGCCCATACTTACTACAAACGAAGCAGTTTCCCTTAAACTGACCTTTTCCCTTGAAATTGTTATAATTCTGCCTTGTACCATGAAACTGATTAGGACCCTTACCTTTTGGTCCTTTACCTGCAGCAGCCTTATTTTCCACAAGATTAGCAGAGGAGGAAGAATGATCAACAGATTTCCCTTTAATTTGGATACGGTTCTGCTCCTCAATCTTAATGTGGGAAACTAATTCCTGAAGGGTGAAGTCTTTTCTCGCCTATGTTTTAAGGAATGCACAAAATTTTCCCAAGACGGAGGTAATTTTTCAAGTAAACAATTGGCTTGGAACATATCGGGAATAGCCATACCCTCGCCCACAATATCGGCACACAAATGTTCATACTCATGAACTTGATCTAATACAGGTTTATCATCAGACATAGAGAACTTCAACCAACGGCTACAAGCATATTTCTTAGTCCCAAAATCATCAGTACCATACTTAGCATTTAAGGCATCCCAAATATCCTTAGCATTTTTGGACTTACTATAAATCATGTACAGGGCAGCAGTCATATAATGTAGTAACATCCCACGACAAGTCTTATTATCTTTAACAAAATCCCTACTTGGAATTCTCGGGAGCAAGATCGCAGACAAACAATAATCTACCCCAATTTGACCCAAAAAGAATTCCATTTTATCAGACCACATTTTATAATTTTTTCCATCAAACGGATCTAACTTAGACATGTCAGGAATAAACGAATTGGTAATAGGCACAGCAGTAACACGCACAGGTTCATCAGTTTTTTCACCAGACATTGTTCCGTAAAATAGATAAAACAATAAAATTCAACTTTAGAATGTAGGAACAAAAACTGGTAACGAAATTGACACACTTAACTTACAACCGTGGCGTGAGAAGATCACTGCCCTAAAGTTGAATTTGCCCCGCAACAACACACGGACTCACAGCAATCACCCTCCAGGGATACACGGCTTCTGCCTTTCCGGTGTTGTCAGAAAAACAGATTAAGAACGCTCTTGAATACTGCTCAGAATATTGGAGGAAGGAAGAGAGGAGAAGAGAATGTGTCTCTGTGTTTCGAGAATACCAGAACACTGGTATTTATAGAGGCAGCAAACCCAGACGAAATCAGAACGTGGCTGAAATCGTGGGAAAAACGGTCACATCATGGGAAGAGTCATGGCCGAAAAACAGGAGAGTGATTAAGGGAGAAAACGGCATTAAAAGAGAGATTAAAGGGAAAAACGGTAACTTAAGACTGATTAAAAAACGGTCAAAAAATGCCAACATAATTCTGACCCAAAACTATAGTTAAGTTAAGTTTATTCCCCAAGGCCCAAGGCCCATGGCCCATGGCCCATGGCCCTGGCCCGGTCCGGGCGGGCGGCGGCGGCGCGCGTGTGGTATCCACACCTCACCACATACCCACTAAAAGCCTCATTGCTACTCAACTCAAAGGGTAGAGGAAGAGTAATAGTTTATAAACCTTACTCTTCCCTCATATTCTTTCAATGTGGGACATTAGGAAAAGATGACTCTTCATATTCTTTTGAAGCAAACTTAAAGTTTATATTAAAAACTCGAACACATACTACTACTATAAATATCAATTAAGTCAAATTAGCATGTAAAACATTATAAGTATTGTGGTAGTAGAATCAAGCAAATAGTTTATAAAGCACATCTTATTCATCTTTTCATCAATTTTATTACTTACGTAACTTAACTCATAAATCGTTAAAATATCAGAAGAAAACTATAATAAGTCTCATAACTTATACCAAAAGGTAATATAACGGGCAAAAATCATGTATAAAATAGAGACTTATCAGTAGTGTTTTACTTGTAAATGTAAGTGGCGTCCAGTAACTGCTTGATCAAAGGGATTCCGGATTGATGACTTGGCAGGATGGTTGAAGGATTCCTACTATCTAGGTGAAGCGCGCTGCATTTGAGGAGAAGGTGGAACAAAATTATAAGGGCATTAGCAAAGATATTCCATGATTCCTTGATAATAGGATCTAGGCCAACGATGATTCAAGGGAAAAACGACTACAAAGGCAACGTTCATAATGGTTCCAGTGTAAATATAGTTCATTAGTTCACTTTGTAAATCATCTCATACTCACCTTCTGTACTGCTTACTTACTAGCTTAGCAACTCTCTTGTACTCATACGCAAAGCATACTTAGTGAATTGGCAGGCTACAACTCCTCCCGTGGTTTTTCCCTCTTTCCTAAGGGTTTCCATGTAGAAATTTGCCTTGTGTACTTTACTATATTTTGCGCTTTACTTTACACAATTTAGTTTATATCGCAAGTTAATTATCAACCCACTCTTCAAGGAAATTAGCCTTAGTGTGAAATTTACCTAAAACAGATATGAGTTAACACTTGTCAGTCAGCTGATTGTTAGGAATTAGGATAACTACCACCCCATTTCCTTTATCCTGCCACTTTGTTTTTACTATAATTTTTTTCCTTTTTTTTCTTCTTCTCTTTATTCTCATCTTTTTGTAAAAAAAAAAAAAAAAAAAAAAAAAAAAACTTTTTTCCTCTTTTTTTTTCCTAGTTCTCATCTATTTTCAAAATTCATCTAAAAAATATGTCTTCACCTTTTTTTAATATATCTTTTATCTGTTTTCCAAATTTTATCACATATCTTTTTTGAAAATCCATCCTTTATCCTCTATCCTATCCTTCCATGTATATTATCTCATCTTTTAATATACATCATTTAGGATTTCTTTTTAAGTGGTCAGCTGGTTGTAAAAACCACATCCACTTAGGAATTCTAACTCCAATAGAAGTCATTCTCATCCAAATATTTAGGTTCATCCAGTTGCACTCCATTTAGAGTTTTTAACCTCGTCTAACTCCATTGACATTAGTAATCCTAATCCCGTCTATGTTTAGAGTCATTATTACCATCTTAGGAGTCTAGAATCCATAGAAGTCCATGCGTAACACGAGTCTAAATCCATTATAATTTCATCCATCATAGAAGTCTAGAATCCATAGAAATCCATGCGTATTAGGAGTCTAAATCCATTAGAATTCCATCCATCTTAGGTATCTAGGTCCACTAGAGTCTCATGCATATATGGAGTCTGACATCCTTAGAAATTTATTAAGTTTAGAATTCTACAGTCATTAGAAGTCTACCAAGCCTAGAATTCTAAAGTCCGTAGAATTCCAAATCAATTAGGACTGCATTCATACTAGAATCCTTTTGCATTTCATAGTCCATCGCTCATACACTTCATGCATAACTAGAGTTCACAGGCATTTAGGAGTCTCATTGCAGAGAAACTCTCCAGTCATTTCATGCATTCCACATTTAGTAGTTTGAACTACAAGTGATCTGATTCCCTGTTTGGGATATATAGGCAACCTTTATAGGTTCAAACGCATAGAGTCATGCATACATGCATTAGGTCTAGGTGCATCCAAAAAGTCATGCATACACGCGTTAGGTCTAGGTGCATCCAAAAAAAATCCAAAAAAAAATTCATTCATGCATCCTAGGGGTAGTTTAACCATTATTCATTGTATCCAAAAAATCAAAACAAAAATCATTCATTTAGGATATGCTAATTTGTTCTCATAAGCTCAAAGTTTGAAAATTACTTTGTGAAAAAAAAAAACATTCCATTCATCTCTTCTTTCTCTAAAGTCTACATTGATGATCCATGCAGAAGTCAAGAGACATTGAAATCGGTAACCCATTAAATACCGAGCAACAAATCGCTGAAATAGCAAGAGCTTTAGCCAAGATGACTAGTATGATGGAAGAAATAGTTATAAGACTTGAGAAGGTCGAGTCTGGTGAATCTGTTAGATTCAACAAGAAATCGGAGAGTGTTGTTCATAGGGTGACCAATACAAATTCCTATTTTGAGCTCATTAATAACACCAAACTGAAGGGAAAACTTCCTAAAAAATTATCCGCAACTGACATACCTTAATTCAAACCAACTGATAACCCAAAGTATCATCTAAGAAATTTCCGTGCAACCATGATCATTTAATCGGTTGACCCTTTCTCCAAGTTGTATCATCCATTTTAACCTGAACCGATTTGATGAAAGGGGCAAAAAGCAAAAAAAAAAAAAAAAAAAAAAAAAAAGCAAAAGACAAATATGATGAAAGAATAATAAATAAAAAAACAAAAATCGAATAAAAGAGAAAAAAAATTGTTGCAAATGAACCCATCAATAGCTTTGTTAAATGTACTTCTTTCAAAATCTTTAACCTTCAACCCAAAACCTCCAACTTTAACCAAAAGGCCTTAATCTCCATAACCAAAAAACCATTACAAGCCGAACCATACTTCTATCACAAGCCTTCTCATTAGCAATCCACAACCTTGTCGCGTTCCAATAAACCACAAAAGACAAACCCAAGCTCGCTAGGTCGAAAACCCATAAGGGCGACCTAGGCAAAAGTCAGGGCATCTTCTCATTCATCGGCCTGAACCATGAATGGTCTGATTCTGCTTAAGATACGTAGGAAATCTCGCCCTGAGGTCCGACCGCTTTAAACCAAACCAAACCCACATTAATGCCTACCCCTTTCAAAGAACTCTTCCAAATCAATGCCAAATTCATTAGAAATGGCTCTAAGCAAAATGTCCGGCCACCAATTAAAAAGTTAAGAGCTACGACTGGCCTGATTCTGTCAAGGATACATAGGCAACCTCTTTTGAGGCCCGACTAATTTTATCAAAAAAAATATTTCAAGGCTCGCATAGGCCCATGAGAAAAAGGCGATTGCCAATTCATGAATTTCCAATGCTCATCCCTACCCTTAGAACTAGACTAGAATTTGAACCTGCATCTTTAGCCTACCTTATTGCGTGAGTCACTTCATTCTGATTCCGACTTGTCTTATTCTTATTCCCTTCCACTTTCTCAACCACATCATAACCTTCTAACACAATCTTAGCATAACCTTTCAACGCTCAGCGCTATAACCGCGCCTTATCCTTCGAGTGTTCTTTCTTTGGCCTTTCTTTTTTTTTCACCTTAGGAACCCTATATGGAAACTTTGGTCGAAACTTCCACTTAGCGTGACGAGATATCTTCAAAATCAAGTCTGATACTGCATCAACTCCATCTTGCTAGGGGGGCTACATCACTGGTCCACACAGAAAATCATAGGTTCCAAGTGTACCTTGCTAAAGACTTCATTACGGGTCTATACAGAAAATCACACACAGAAGATCATAGGCTACAGGCATACTTTGATGACAACTTCATTATTAGTTCATACAAAATAAACATGGGCCCTAGACCCACATGACAAAATAATACAGGATCGAATCATTTATTGGCTCATTTAGGTGCATAACGCACACAACTCAAAGGTTATACAAAGATGAAGGTTTGCAATGTACTTAAGAGGGGGGGTGAATTGAGTACTTAAACGATCTGGTGACAAATTCAAATTCTTTCGATTTAAAGAGGAACCAGTTTAGCTGGTTCCTGACAGTGGAAACACTAGGACTTGAAAGTAATGATGTTCACACCAAATTTAACGAGGTTCAACCAAAAAGGGCCTACGTCCTCCTACGCTATTTTTCTTATTAATTAACTCTGGAAAACAAGAATACTCTCGCACTCTCCTATTTTCCTTACTCCACAGCCCACACTAACTCTAGTGTGCTACTTAGCACTTGAACTCACAAGCAGTCGCAAATGAACTCACAAACGCTACCCGCTCTAACCCCTTTGTTAGAGATTCAATACAAACAACTTCTCTTAACTCACGCTTTCTTATAAAGCAAACAAAGAGTAATATGAAGCTCTATAAGATGCATACTCTATTTTAGGAAACTGTTTTAGTTGTTCTCTATGTGAAGACTCTCGAAAATACTCAATATAATCCCGGAGAGCATCAAAGGTGAAGGAGAATCATACTTCAGTATTTATATAAGGTCTAACCCTTAAGCATGCCCTAACTTTGAGGGTTAGGGGTTAATAATGGCAATATCGTAAATAAAGCTAAGGGTGTCTTAATGTCTGTCAGAAAAAGGGTAGATGGTGCACAGTTTTGAAAACTCGGGGTATATGGTGAATATCTGAAACATTGAGGGTATATGGTGAATTTCGTGATTTGTTCGGGGTATTTGGTGAAAAAGCCATAGTTTTTTTTCAAAAAAAGCATACATAAGTGATTTATACTAATAATTGTCTAAAGTTGTCAAGTTTGAATTATCTTTGTTAGTGTGTCAAGTTTTCATGTCTATGATTGTAGTTACACGTGTCACTAAGCGTAATTGTCCCTAATTGAAAAACTAATAAGTTAAAAAGAAAGAGGTAAAACAAAAGCAAGTATTTTATTATTGCAAATCTTAAACTTTATTATTCCTCATCTTTTAGTTCATATAGCTCATTTGATCAAGGAAATTTTTGAACTTGATCTCGTGTACTGAACATTTGATTAATTATTACAATTGAACTAGGTTTAAATTTTTTGTAAATAGTAACAAAATTGTTGCCAATTACCCATAATAATTTAAACTACTCCATGTATTTGAATACTTTACCACTTTTAATTACAAAAACAATATGTAGATGTTTTTGAGGGTTGAGTCCACCCTAGATTGGACGAAAAATCATACAAATCAATCCTACTAATTACTAGTTGTAGAGACACAAATCTGTCTCTCCTTTTAGCACCTAATGATGAAATCTAACGTCGTCCTACATAATTCGAACTAAAGAGGAGTAATCAGAAGTCTTGCCCAAGACCCATTTTGAGTCCAAAATATGTTTTAAAAAGTCCATTTAAAATAAAACCCAACTTCAAGCCCAATTAATTATTTGTTATAATTAATATCAACAAATTATTTTGATACTCTAGTTAAAAAGAGAAAAGGTACGGCACAAATCACAGCCTAAAAACCTTATATCCTTAGTTCTCTCAAAATACCCAAACCCTAAAAACACAAAACCTACAAGCCGCTGCCCAAGCAGGCTCGCTGGTGGTCGGCTGAGCGTGCATCGCTCTACCGGTCGCCAGCGAGCCTTCCCCCGGTCCGTTAGCTAATAGTCGTTAGCCCCCTTCCTATTTCCCCCGCCGCGTTCCCCCGTTAGCTTGCAGTCGAGCGTCTCCCTTCCCCCTTCCCCTAGTGGTTTGTTGTTTCTTCACCTCGAGCGTCTCCCCTTTTCCAATTCAGATTGTTGTTGGTGGTTTAGGGTCGTCCCTTCCACCACTAGCTCGCCGAGCCTGCCGGCGCGCCGCTGTTCGTCGACCCCAATCCCTCACCCCTTGTTGTCCCCCTCACACATCCCTAGTTCGTAGGCCCCTTCCCCCACCCCTTGTGTCGTTCTCCCTCCCTGTTTGTCGCGTGTTTGTTCTTTGCCCGCCCTCCCCCACTTCCCTAGCGCCTAGTGTTTCCCCTTCTCATTCCCCGGTTCTTGAGTTGTTTAGATTCTAGGTTCCCCTTCCCCGCTCCCCTGTTCTAGTTTCAAGGTGGTTCGTTCTTAGTCTCCCCTTCCCCGTCCCCTGTTCTAGGACTGAGTTTAGTTTTAGTGTTCCCTTCCCCGTTCCCCACTAGTTTGTTGTTGTCAGTTTGGTTAGTTCGCCAAGGAAGCACTCGTTAGGTACGTGAAGGCAACATGCAGTTTATTGAAGGTCGTGCGGTGTTGTTGCAAGCGTGAGTTTATGAGTCGGATGGTCGTTCGTTTTGTTTGTTTCGTTTATGTTCTCTGTTATAGCCTTACTATAGGTTTATCCAAGTCCAATTATGCTACTGTAGGGGTTCGATTGTTGGGTATGATGAGAGGAGGTTCTAACATTAAATCTGTTGTGGTTCGATCTTTTGGTTTATAGATTGCAAGGTTGGATCTTCGGATCCGTAGCTCGGGTGAATTACTTCATTATAATTTGCCCCATGTTCATGTGATGACTTTAGGAGTCATCACACTTCAAAAATGCATCTTGTGGGAGGCCCTCCAATTTAATTTGGGGCAAGTTTCGACCTATCCAACCATTTTGAGTTTGAGTCTCGTGAGACTAAACTCTGGAAACCCTCAAGGGTCAGAAGTCACTAAAGGACGTGACTTCTTCGCTACTTCAATCAGCAGAATCCCAGGATGATTTTTCCGTTCAAGGACCTTGGGATTTATAGTCTAGCAGACATTGGCGTCTACTAGATGCGATGCGGCAATCTATTTTCGAAGATCGTCTGGGTTTCGTTTCTCAACAGGTTATCTCTTATGTCAGGTGTTCTTCAACCAGGCATTCAACCCAACACCACCTACCATCGTTCGAGAAATGTTTAAGTACGACTGGATATGTAATAGTTGGTTTTGTTTCGTAGGAAATGTAAGAGCAAATGAAGCTCCTTTAGGTTATATTTGCTTTGTTTTATGTTTGGTTGTATTAGCATTAGCATTATGAAGTTGTCAAGTTTGAGCTGTTTATACTAGTTTATCAATTTCATGTCAGTTCTTATAGTTGGACCAAATTTTACTGAGTTATTGTTTTAAGAAAAATCACCGATTAATTTTCTTTGGATCCAAAGGGTGAACAATTACCCAACCCATTTTGATATGCTATTTGACAAGCTTTTGAGTTCCAATTGATTAACCTTGTCTAAAACCCAAAAAGGTTTAGATCGGTTTTCAAATTGGGTAGATTTTTGATAGGTATAGTCTAGGGATGCTGATTGAGCGAGTCGTTCGCGAGTAGAGGCCTAATCGACTCGAAAACTGCTCGATTCGTGCTCGTTGCTCTTTAAGCTCGTCAAACCCCTACTCCACTCGTGCTCGTTAATATACGTTGTAGCTCGACTCGATTCGAGCTCAGTTTACTCGAATAGCTCGATGAGCTCAAGAGGCTCAAGTATTCGGAGCGAACCAAGCTAATGACAAAGTCAGTCCAAGGATACAAACCACTGTCATCATTTAACTTTATGTCTTAGTAAGGCCCATAATAGTATACTATACTATAGGAGACTTCAATAAACAACTTGGAAATCCTTTCAAAAAAAAAAAAAAAAAACAACTTGGAAAAGAGTAACATTTTTATAGACCTTGATAACTCCCATCTCTTGATAATCTATCGACATGGAACTTATGCTTCCCTTGCTTTGCACCTTTTACACAATTTTACCACTTCCTCTCTACTTTTTTTCTTTTTTTTCCCAATTTGTTGCTTCTTTTGTTAATGAGTCACCTAATTACATCCTAATTTGGTTATAAAAAAAGATTTAAAGATTTAATTGATTCATTTTTTCAACATTATAGGTATAGAAGGACTTTATTTTTCTACTTGTAAAATTTAGCTTTTCTCTATATTATATAAAATCAGTTCCTAGAAAAAAAAATATAAAAGAATTATCGAGCTGCTCGCGAGCTTATCGAGTCGAGGAGGCTTATGCTCAACTCATGCTCATTAAGATTTCGAGCCAAGTCGAGTTTGAATTGCTCGCGAGCTGCTCAACTCGATTAGCACCCTAGGTATATTTGGTGATAGTGCATTTTAAAATCGTATAACCAAAAGAGGATGGTTAGAAGCCAAGTGTACCTATAAGATTATAAACTTTACCTACCGAATTAACTATGATAAAACCAAACCAGTAAGCAAAAGTGGTGAATCCACATAAATCCAACCATTGACATCCCAAGACACATCATACTTCCAACATCCTACTAGCCAATGATAGAAATGAAATAAAATGAAGATAGAACATCCGATCACATTCAACATCCTACTAGTCCTCTTAGCAGTCCATCGACAGTAAGGCTCATGCAAACCCTAGAGATGATCTATATAATCTTCATTCTTCCATAGGGGCAGCACCTTGATCAGATCCACCCTGGTCGGCAGCAGAAGCAGCTTCCTGCTCTGGTGCAGCACCTGCTTCTTCAGTGGCAGGGCCCTCTTCCTCGACTATCTCGAATGAGTTAATCAAATCCTGGACCGTCTGCTGATCCAAAACTTGGAATGGTTCCCCAACTCCCACCACGGCAACTGTGCATATGGAGCTCTTGAGCTTCTCTCCCTGCAAGGTTTCCTTTATAGCAAAGAGTGCATGTTTAATCAGTTCGTCCCGTGAAGCACCATCAAACATCTCAAATTTGCGTTCCAAGTATGTTTTAGCAGCCTGTGAGCGTGACCCAATAGCAAAAGCCTGATACTCGAAGTAATTTCCACTTGGGCAGTTGTAGTACAGATGAGCTCCAGATTCATCCAAACCACCTACTAACAGACCAACACCATATGGTCGCTTCCACGAACGTTGTGTGCAGACCTGGAAAGATACATGAAGGTCAATCGCATAGTTGAAGACACTGAAACACTATCTCAATGCTATAAAGCCCCATGATACAGCAATATGGGCAGAAATTCGAGATCTATGACAGCCCACTATCATTTGGCGCTGAACTACAATTACATCAGAGGCCCAAAGTTGATTATCATATCCTCGAAAAGAGAATAAATAAGAAAATTAAGCAAGCCTCCATGCAAGCCAAAAGATTTATTTTAACTCCCAAACAACACAAAACATCAAGGACAACTTCCATAGCCTGGAAGAAAGCAACCAAATTCATGAGCAAGAGAAATGAAATGTTCCCAAACAACATGCAATTGTTGACATAGTTACGGTAAAGAAAGGAATAGGCACTGTGTCCAATGCAGCAACTGATGCATCATAATAAGAAAATATGAGAGCTCTAATAGCATAGACAAGTTGGGCTACCTGGTATTATTTCAGTTAACTCCATATGATATCAGTATTTATGCCCGTCCTAGGCAGGGACTTAGTACTTCAAAAGCTCTTGCTATCATACAACAGAAGTACTATATAAAGCATGCTAACCATATTATTTCAGCCCTTTATCACATGGATAAGACATATAGCGTGTTTCGGATGAGATCATTTAGAGGGAAGAGAAGGAGGAATGAAGACTTTATTCTCTCTTATTTGGATATGGAACAAGGAAAGGGAAGAGAATTTTACATTCCCCTTCTAGTAAACTAAATCCTTCCACCTTTGGAAAGATTTGATAGGAAGATGGAAGTAGACTCCTTCCCTCTCCTCACCTCCCCTTCCCTCCATAGATGCTAAGAAAACAAACTCTTGGAGAAAAGCATATATATCCTGAGTTCCATGTTCGAATTTATTAAGTCATGCCAAAATAAAGCTACACGACCTTCAAGGGCGCGCTAAAGTATTGAACTTGACAAAGTCTCTAGAAACGTTTATCAACATTCGGAGCATCATGAGGGTATGTAGAACATCCACATGACAACATACAAGACCAGATAAAAGCTCTCCAAATGACAAAGAGGAAAAATGCTCAACATAGAAAGACCCTCATTAGATAACTAATACTCCAACACCATATATATATAGAACTCTACCTACATCGAATCAATAGACAAATTTATCAAATAGTGATATCATGAATATTTATGGTTCATTCCAATATTAGAAAGATCACTACAAAGGCACAGCAATAAAAAATAGCTGCTACCTGTCCCTTCACAACCACAACACGCTCTGTATACTGTCAACAAAAAAGGTAACTGGGGTACCATGAGACTGGATCAATGACTTCATAATGTCCTCCTAGCAAGACTATTAACTCAGTTTTATGACTTGGGATTTGGACGCCATAAATTAAACCTTTAGACAAAACACTGCAAATGTTAAAAGATGTTTTCCTATGCGGTGAACGCTTCTTTCCTGATCTTCAATTCAGCTACTACGCATATTAAAAGGCCAGATCCAAGCAAGGACTTGCATTGATAAAAACCAGGTGATCTGCAATCTTGGAACCAGCGATATATTATTGATTCTCCAACCTCAAACTGTCACTAAATCAGTGGCATATTTGAAAAGGATATACACATGGATACCCATCAGGCCCTTTAGAGTGATGTATTTTGCAATTGATCATCTCCCATTTCGATTGCTGGGGGGATGGCGGCAAAGAGGAAGGTGTTGGATATCAGAACACAAAGTTCTCTAAGTTTGGTTTAAAATGTATGATAAGTGGTAAGTAAATAGAAGATTGTAGATCTTTGTAAGGAGTGACCAATTTGGAGATTAATGAGGGTAAGAAACTCACCTGGAACCATGAATTCAGTCAATAACTTTCCAGATGTAGCAGCAAAAACCTTATATTTATTTTTAGAGGTCAAAATCATTACTATGAATCATATAATCATGGAGCTTTTGACAGGTAGTGAAGGGTAAACCTACAAGCATGATACAATAGCCATTTTTTTTTTTTTTTTTTTTTTTAACAGGATAGAAAACTAGGAGGTGTCTCTACAAGGAAACACCACCTAAAACATCCCGGAGGATGTTACAAGTTACAAATAACAAGTAACCATAAAGAAGAGAAAGGGGCACAAAATAACACAAGTGGAAGCTCCGCCGAGGCAAAAGAGCCTTCTCCCTAGGCACAACCGAAGACACCTTCTTGAACCCAACACGGGGGCAAAACAAACTCCACTTAATTGGCACCCTCAACTTCCATTGAAACAAACCGAACTTACTGACAATGAATCGTCTAAGGGAAGGAAATCAGATTAGCCCAAACCCGAACCCGAAGCCCACAGCCCGAAGCCCGAACCTGAAGCCCGTAGCCCAACGGCTGACTCTTACCAGATGCCGACGAACGCGAACCCCGACCACCGCAAAATGAACCACCGAACGACAGAAACCAGACCATCGCGAGGAAATCGCCGGCAAATCGAAAGCCCATCAAAGACGAAAAGAGAAAGGAGAGACTAGAAGAATGTGTCCGACTGAGGACAAGAAGAAATGGCCAAAAAGGGACTAGATAGCCATGGAAGAGGATGGAAGAAGCTAGATCTGAGGGGAGAGAGGAAGAAAAGAGCCGCGGCTGAGAGAAATTCTGAAATTTGGGGCTTAGGGTTTCTAAAATTGGGGCTTAGGGTTCTAGAGAGAAGGGAGAGCCCTTCTCTCTAGAACTATTCTTATGATACAATAGCCATGAGGCAATGAAAAGGTCTCTTTCTGCCTCCCACCTCCCCCCCCTCTTCTCTTAAATGTACTTGTTCCACATAGCCCTTTCTTTTGACAATTTGATCAATGTGCTTATGTTGACACATATATCCAATTTCTCTCTCCTTGTCGTTTCTATCTCTCACTACCTTACAAGAGTCAAAAGCCTTAAACTATGGTGGTAGAATAGTAATTTACTTCTGTAATATATGCTCCATATCCTCTCTTTAATCTGAATTATGAGTATTATTACTGTTTATGTTACGAAATTCAGATGATGATCAACTTGAAACTTCTATTCAGCAAAATAAATCAATCTACATTTTCTTCTTTTACTTTTTTTTTGTTCAAGAGTTAAGTATGGTGTACGATGCTAGAGTTCTACCCTCATTCAACTATACACGGAAAGGGGGGATAGTTGTGATGGGTAGAAATCTCTTAGTTAACCAGCTGCAGCCCCACTAATATTAATATCCATCATGAATGAGATCTTCCCTATGACTTACCTAAAATGATTGCAATCATCATTAGTTTTATCTTTAGAAAGGCAGGATACGAGTTCAGAAAGTGGGGTTGCCAATATAAGGTGTAATGTCATTTCCCCTCCTACAACATGATAGATGTCTTAGCCCTTGAAACCTTCAACAACTCGGATGAATCTTCTCAAAGCTAGATCTCAAACTAAATTATTCATCTCTCTATCAAGATAAAGTCTTTGCACAACCATTAAAACAAAAATCAGAGAGGAGATAAGGAAAAATCATGCCTTCGAACCAACATTGATTTCACTTTACACTAGTCAGAGGTGAAAAATCATGCCTTCGAACCAACATTGATTTCACTGTACACTAGTCAGCGGAGAATATATTGATGCTATACATTTCTTATTCTAATAGCTAGATGAACAATTTAACACATAGAACACAGAGGAAATCAGGTGAAAAAACAATAGCCTTCAGACGTCCTTGTAAGGGATTCTAGAAACAAAGGGTATTGAACACACATAGTCACAAACGCATAGATTTCTTTCTGCTGAGCTGGGTGGCAATTTGGGCTAAGGAAGGATGGTATCATAGCATTTTAGTGAATCAGCAGTCAAGACAGCCCTCATCCCACTGACCTTCTGGCTTTATCAGAAGTACGTTCCCACATGAATCACCCAACTCAAGAGAAACAATGAACTCATCCCAAAGCTAGAATAAAGATAACCATCCAATCTCAGCGTTATAACGGTAAAACAAGAGTAGTGGATTCTTTGTTCAATTATTCAAACTTGTATATTTGCCATCTACCTCTAAGGGTCGTTTGATCAAAATATGGAATGGAAAGAAAATGGAAACGAATAAAGGAGGGGAATGGTAACAAACTTTTACTAGGGGTTTAGTTAATGGAAAGGGAATGGTAACCAATCTAACCATTACTACAAAGTAATGGTTTTTGTTACTTGAGGGGGATGGAAAGGTAACAAATTGGAGGAGTTCATTACCACCAAGTAATGGTGATGGATTGTTGAGTATTGAACCAAACAAGAAGAAATGGAATTGGTAATTGATTCCGTTTCTTGGAGCCCAAAATAATGAATCAAACGTGCTCTAAGACTAAGAGTGAATAATTTAGTCACAGGCTTATCATCCTCAAAGCTGGTTAAAAATAAAACAGAACCTAAATTAAACTACCACTTCAAAGCTTGAAAAAAAACCTCATTCTCAAACATTCATCTATCCATCCATGACCACTTATTCAAATCCGGAAGTTTCTACAGTGGTTGTAATAAATATGACCAAAAAAATCTAATGACTTAGAACGTAACTACCCCCAAATTTTGCAAAACCTTAAATCAGTCCCAGTCCGCACAAAAACCGGACATTTCCATGGTAGTCTCTTTAAATATGACAATGGAAAATTTAACTATTTAGAATGATTCTACACCCATGTTTTAAATCATTCTCGACTACAAAAATCCAGACGAGTCCATAACAGAGATGCTCAAGACCGGATTACTGTCACAAATAAAGAAAACTAAACACAAATTAGCTCCAGTAATTCCGAAATCGAAACCCTAAAAACATCACGCCACAAAAAAAAAAAAAACCCCCCATTTGCTAATTGGAACGTCGTCGTCTAGCATAGTAGCATACATAATAGGATAAATATATACTACTTTGTAGTAGAAAAGAAAAGCGAGAAGGGAGACCTGAGCCTTATCAGCGAGTTGAACAACAAGACGGCCAACAGGAAGAGAAGATTCGTAAGTGAAGGAATAGTTGATGCATTCAGATCTCATATATCTGGAGAGAACACGACCATCAGCAGTAAGACCAGCAATAGCGACACCAATATGGTCATCGACCTTGAAGATCTTACGCTGATGAGAGGAAAGTTCAGATTGGGCTTTGTTAACGCAGCCCAATACGACATGGGTCTTAGATCGAAGCCCAATTGCAGCAGAACCTTGCTTCACTGCTTCCATGGCGTATTCTACCTGGAACAGCCGTCCGGCGGGACTCCATGTTGTTACGTCGGTATCGTACTGGTTCCTGAACATCTTCCACAACTTTGATATCGAATGCGCTTACGGCTTGGCTTAGTAATTCAAATGAACTCAGACTCTGAGAGTAGCAAGGGCCGATGGGGGTTTTGAAGCGGAAGAATTGGTGTTGGGGGTTTCTTTTTGGGCAAGGAAAACCAAAGTGAAAAGATTATACTATGAGACTGAGAAGCCAAAAGTAATTTAAAGTGGGGCCAAAAGTGTTCATTTCCACGTGTTTCCCCATACTGCCAAATGCCAATTGCCAAACCATAAGAGCACCATTAATGATGAATGAAAAAAAATATCATCTCACTCTCTTTTTAACTTTCTCTCTCTAAAAAAATTACATCCCACAATATTTTCCCACTTTCTTCTTAACAATGAACAAAAAAAAAAAATCATCCCAACTACTTTTTCCTCTCTCTCTTACTTTTTGACCCCACTCAACTACTTTTTTTTCTCTCATCACCCAACCACCATTATACAATATTTTTATTATTTACTTTTTAATGATATGAAATATTCATTACTAATTGCTATTTTATTATTAATTAATTAAATTAATAATTTTAAAATTATTATTATCATTTTAATAATTAAGTTATCTACATAATTAGCTATTATTAATACGTAGCATACGCAATTAGCTTTTTTATTATATTTTTATTAATTAAATATAAAGACATTAGTGAAGATGGAGAAAATTAAGTGTGTCCAAAATATAGCAAAATGGGTCTCTATTTGTAGAGCTGGAAAAAATAGAGCCGTTGGTATTTTTTTTTTTTTTTTTTTGTATTTTTTAAAATATAACCGTTGCAAAATTTACAACGATTATATTTTAAATGACCAATAGGAGCAGGCCAAGTGGAAAGGGCGACAAATGTTGCGCGCCTGTTGACGCGCTGACAAATCTAATTTTTTTTGGCTTTCTGCCAACCAAAACGATGCGTTTTGGTGGAGCTCTCTTACGGCTCCGGCCTAAAACGCGTCGTTTTGGCTTTCCCCCAGCCAAAAAAAATTATAATTTGTCAGATCAGGCAGTGGGTCCCACTCCCACGCCTGATCACCATTTCACTCGTCTGATGCATTTTTTTTTCCCCAATCACTCATCAATCTTTTTCCCAATCATTGTTAAGAACCCAATTTTAAGATCAAGCACTTGATCTTTGTTTTTCACTCATTGTTAAGGATGCCCTAAGAGGAGAAGAAGATCTTTTTTATATTGGGAAATTTCCAATAATCAACTCCAACTTTTCGAGTTTTCTATTGGTAGCCCTAAGTTTTTTTTATTCCCACGGGTAACCCTTTATTATTGTTTCATTCCCAAATGTGATCTTATAGAGTAAAAAACCGTTAATTTTGTTAACTAATCATTAGAATAAATGTCTCGGTTAACGTGCTTGAAAATTGTCTAGGTTTGCATGCCGCAAATATTGCTCGGTTAAAGTTTTGAGGTTCATTTTACCCCTTAAGGGTCAAATTTAAAGTCTAAATTGGTATTCATGCTTAAAAATTAGTCGGCTAAGGAATTGAATGTCAATTTGGTCCTTAAGGGTCAAATTTGACGCCAAAATTGACAAAAAATAACCGGAAGCTCCTTAGTTTGTGTGTCAAGACATTAGTTATAACGGAAAGTTAATGGAATTAACGGATTTTTGCTTTATAAGGTAACATTTTAAGGTAACATTTGGAACTAGAAAAATAATTGAGGGTTACCAATGATAATAAAAAAAACTGTGAGTCACCAATGGGAAACTCGAAAAGTTCGAGGTCACCATTGGGAAGTTTCTTTTTATATTTTTTGCGATAAAATAGAGAAAAAAGTATATCTATAACCAATAAGTCTTTGAAGAGACCGTCTCACGTTAAGACTAATGTAAGACGTGATGATCCATACGTGTTTGATTATGGTCTAGAGTGCAATTTAACTAAACTATAAAAAAATTTAACTACTTGCAAAAAATGTACACTACTTTTACATAATAACTTTTAATGAAAATATGTTAACTAATAAATTAAAACTCATAACTATTAACAAATAAACCATAATTATCAACCCAAAACCATAACATCAACCAAACCACCATAATCATAGCTCAAAATAATAACTTTATATCTAAACTTATAACTACCAATTCAAAACAATAACTATTAACCTGAAAACCATAACAAATAACAAACAAACCATAACTATTTAGTATATATACACCAAAGACCATATTTTATCTCGAAAACTATAACTAATAACATGAAAACTATAATTAATAACGTGTAAATAATTACTAATAACTAAAAATCATAACTATTAAAACCTTAGAAATATAACTATTTACCTAGAACCATAACTATAACTAATAACACGAAAACTATAACTAATAACGTGTAAACAATTACTAATAATTAAAAACCATAATTATTTACCCCAAACCATAACTATCTACCTGGAAATGATAACTAATCACCAAAAAACCATAACTATTTACCAAAACATATAGGAAAATTACACACTAATAATCCAAACTATTGAGTGCCTTCTCAAATTAATCCCAACTATGTGTTATCCTAATATAATCCATACTTCGAAGGGGATCTTCCCATTTTACTCTGTGTTGACTAATTACCTGCTTATCAGGTTACATTCCCTCCAAACTATATTTCGCCCCCTTTACATTTTTTATCTTGTAATTTGGTGAAAGTAAAGACACATTTACTCCCTCACCCACCTATTTTGTTCATTACTCTTGTCCTTCTCCTATCTACCACATGAAATTTGGGTTAGTTTCAAGAATAAAAAATAACAACAAGAAAAAGAAATATTGGAAGAAAAAACTATCTACAAATAAAGTTCAATTCTTCCAAGCATAAACGAGCAATGAAAAACCAGTGGGCCCCTTCAATTCATTCTCTTCAACACTTTCCCATTCCAAAACAAAGCTACTCCCAGAAGAAACAGAGGAAATCGAAGAATTGGAAGAACTCGTAGATTTAACCAATAATTTCTCCTTCATCTTTTTTCTTTCATAATTCAACCCACAACAATCTTGTGACTAAATTACCCCTCTTAGAAACAACAATATTTGTTTTAGTATTATCAGAAGAAAAAATTTCATTCCCTTGTTTCTCAAATCTGAAGGTAAATATAGCGTACTCATCATCATGGGACCCACAATCTTCATCAAATAACCAGTTATAAACATCCCATTAAAGCTTTAGTTTTGGATGTATCATTTGGGTGTTGCTTTTGATTTAGACAGGGTGTTTAGGAGTGATTGCTCCACAAGGCAGGTGTATGAGGAAGGAGCCAAGGCGTTAGTTCTTTCTGTCGTTAGTGGCATCAACTATGAGTGCACCATCTTATTGCTTGATCAACTTCTTTCCTTGTAAACCTTGATGTTGCTCATGTTTGAAGAACCTCTTTTTGCAGCCAATGTTTTTGCATATGGGCAAACAAGCAGTGGGAAAACATTTACCATGTTAGGAATAACAGAGTATACTATGGAGGACATATTTGACTACATAAAGAAGGTAAATAAAACAATGATCTTTAGTTAATGGTTTACCCACTTTCAACTCAGCTTCACTTACAGATGCTGCTTGTGACTTGTGTACTTACAAAGAAAGGAATTTTCACCTCAAGTTCTCTGTCACAGAGATCTACAATGACTCAGTAAGGGACAGTCCCCTTCGACTTTTAGATTACCGAGAGGTGACTTACCTTCTTCTGAGAAAAGAATTTGTTTCATCGCTTCGCAAATTTCTGACTTAACTTCACAAAGTTCGTCACTTTAGTTTTAGCGAACGCTTCCTTCTCCAAATCCCCTACTAAGAGGGTTTACCTCCCCCCTCGAAGACGACGACAATGTAGAACCCAAAGATGGGTTGGGCCCGAGCCCGTACTTGGCGAATAAGAAATCCCAAAAGAGGTAGATAAAGAAGAGACAGAGTGAGGGGCAGGGGCGGGGGGATTTTGTTAGGCCAGATTTGTTCCATAAGAGGAAGGGTTTGAGGGGAGGAGGAGAGAGATGGAGGATGTGGATGGAAATGGAGGTGAAAAGAGCGAGAGAGAAGAGAGCGTGGTTTTTCACAAAAAAAAAGCAAGCTCTAAACCTCATAGAGTTATGTGAGACTCACATGACACTAACTACCTTCCTTTTTCAAAAGGTTACTTGCTGCAACAGGTTACAAAAATTAATAAAGTAAAATGGGAAGGTGCCCCCCAAAGTATGGATTATATTAGAACAACACATAGTTCGAATTATATGAGAAGATACTCAATAGGTTTTGATTATTAGTGTGGATTTTTCCAAACATATATTACGACAAAAACTGTAACTATCTACCTAAAAATCATAACTCATAATAAGAGATACATTAGAGATTAGACCCATTGATAAAGGGAAACAATGAGCTTTGAGAATTAAGAATATACTCTTTTTTTTAAGAGAATTAAGAATATACTTACCTGACTTTGATGCAACAATGTCGTTATTTAAGCGGGAGAAACTAACTAAGCATCATCAAATTCTCATCATCAAGATTGAAGAAGACGCGATAAAGAATGTTAGTTGAAAGCTTCAAATGTTCAAAAAAGAAAAGAAAGAAAAAGAAAGATATGTGGGCTTTAGATAGAAATGGAAGTTGGGTGGAGGAAAGGGAAATGGCAGTTTGAAGGATATAGAAACGGGAGGGGTAGAGGAGTAAGAAATGAGAGAAATGAGGGTTGGCTGAAGAGAGAGAAAATATAAATTGAGGGGAAATGTGATGGTTTTACTAGCATAACTAATAGGTCCAAGCGCTTAAAATTGATTTATTATCAAATAGGTAAGAAGAAATTCTCTAGGCTGCCCTAGCACAAGGACCCCACCCAAAGGCCCATTATAAGCCTGACACCCCCAACCTCCCCTTAAATACCAAACAAATGCGTACAGGGTCAAAACTTAAAATACTCATATTAGCATATTAATATATATAGGTGGTAAAAAAATTTCATACAACATTTGATACTAGGTAAAATATTTCACCAATGTTGTGCTACAATTGGACATTCACCACAACCCTCTATTATATCATAACTCTTCCTTATGAATGTTCGTCATTAACCAGGATAATAGTCGCTTTATTAGAACCTTGTCAGGTAAAACCCAGTGGGAACGTTTACTACCACTTGTGGAAACGTTTTGACTTTCAGATTTTTGCAGCGGAAAATAAATAAAATATTTCAAATCAAATAATAAAAGTCAAACTAAAGTTCTTATATATTGAAACCAAACGTGGCCTACCAAACCAACTAATTTAATATATAAAGTCAAACCATAAAATTAACTCTAGAGTTTAAACAAATCCCAAAACATTATTTAAGAAATTCAATAGAAATCAACCAACAACAATAATAACAATAATTAATAGAATAACTTAAATACTCGCATTCCCCATGCATCATGATCTCCCACCTGAAATAAAGCTATGACATATAGATGCAGGTGACTGCTCGCCAAATAATACAATAGTAAAGATGGGTCTTCACATGATCAATAAGGCATAAGCCATGATCAACATATAAAGCACCTAATCAGCAAAGCTAAGTACACATAGTCTAAGAATAATAACAAATAAACAACCTAGCATGAAACTACAAAATAAAATACAATCATACATTATAGGCAAAATAAATAATTTATGAACATATTTGACTCCACTAATTACTTGATTTATAATTTAGGTTGAATAAGCAAATGAGTTGTCTAAACCAAACCAGTCTTCAATAAGAAGACGGGCAACAAGCGCGACTCCGTCACCCGACCCAAAAGGAAAGAAAAATTGCTCTTTGGGAACAATGCAAACCTCAAAAATGACATTTTGACTTGGTTACTTAGCTCACATCAAGGAGGCACTCAAGGATTGATGCTACCTACAAGATGGTTAAGACTCCCTTCTTTTGGTCTGGTCTCAAGAAATTTGTGAGTGATTTCATTAAGCAATGTAATGCTGGCCAAAAGTGTAAATATGATCATGCAACTTTTCCGTTGCTTCTTCAACTCGTACCCGTCTCTGAATCTAATTGGGAATAAATTACCATGGATTTTGTTGAAGGTTTATCTAGGTCTATGAGAAAACGATCATTTTGGTGGTAATTAATGAGCTACTTGGGCCCTGTGCAAGTCCTGCTGAAAAAGAAGGCGATGCTCGAAATGGCAGACGTCCTCCGGTGGAAAAGGTGGAGGGGTCAGTTCTCTTGACGGGAAAAACGAGTGCAAGTCTGTTGGACGTACTCATTGGACGTCCACCAACTCGCAGCGTCCGAACCACATTTGAGTAATATGATTCACCCGAAGATAAGGACGCAGATTTATAGGATGGCAGCATTTGAGCCACCAGCTGAGAAACCGGCCCGCTGAAGGCCGATCCTTCCTTGTCAGTCGCGTCCGGCTGAGTCTCCGTAATGCCAGCCATTTCAGGTTGGTTCTCGGTCTGAACATCTGCGTCCGGCTGATTCACATGGAGGAGGGTGGAGATGTGCCCCTCCTCTCCCAAAAGAGGAATGACGGTGGACGAGTCATCCACCACCTTCAGAGATTTACCCATAGAGGGTGGATGAGACTCGTTCCCCGTCCTTTGACTGACAGGGGTAGCTTTTTGAACGGCGGAGCTTGTCCGTTCCACCTTTTTCTTGGCGGTAAAGCCTTTGGATTTTTTTGGGCGGGGGAGGATCCCCGGCTGTTGAAGGTCTCTTCTTAGACGCAGCTGATTTCCCAGCTAACGTCTTAGATGTTGGGGAATTCTTTTGCAAAGAGAAAGAAAAAATACAAGTCAGAAGAAGCTCATCCAAAGAAAATGTTGATAAATTCGAAAAATACAATTACTTTTTGGACGCACTCTACTTGCTAAAGGAAGCCGACCATAATGGCAGTTACATTCAGACGAAGATTTTTGGTCCAAATGTGATGCTGGATGAAGGGTGCATCGTTCCAAAACTTTGGACGATGATTATCCAATAAAGAGGGCCTTCGTCCAGGAAAAAGTTAAATTGAGCCTCAGATATTGGACGAAGGTCCATCGTAGAAGGAAGCCGGCCAAGTACAGCCGCCTTCCTTCTACGATGGAACGTCGTCCAAAGACGCATAAGAACGTCCAAATTCAGACGTTCTCCTTCTACGGGGGATCTTCGTCTAGAAAAAATAGACGACTAATATACCTAGAAGGACGGCCAAGACTAGCCGCTTTCCTTCTAGGATAAATCCTCGTTCAAAAATAGACGACTAATATCCTCGTCCAAAAACGCATTGATAATTTTTTTTTACCAAAGTATCATCCCCTCTTTTCGGGCCGAGTCCTAGAATATTCTTTCTAGAGGTTTGCACTAAACTTGGACATTTCTATGTCGCCCGTCCAAGATTTTCGAATAAGTGCTCTGGCTGCTTCTACAAAGGAAAGTCAAGATGGTTAGTTAACAAACACTTTGGACGATAGATTTTACTTAAAGATTTGATGAATTACCTTTATCTTCGACCAACCGCGAACTAGCGGCAACCAAGAAGTTGTCGTAAAAAACATTTCTTTAAAGGGGATTCAGTTAGCTGGCCCTCTAATAGTTGGACGGTTTGGTTTAGACTCAGCTATCCTGAAGTATTCCACCACATCGTCATCAAATCTATCTTCCAAATCCAAGATAGATGCTCCTCGTCCGGTGTTCATCGCTGTCGGCTGGGGTAACGATATCCCCCGACAATGTCTTCGCTGGGAGCCCGAACGAAGATGAAATCGGCCTTCCAGTCGTGCATTTTTTAGGGTTTATCCCAAGCAGTGATAAACTTGGCACGATTGCAGATGCTGAACCAAGCCCCGTCCACCGTTTTGGGAACTTTAGATACATAGTATATCTGGGTGAAGGCTAGTAAAGAAGGGATTAGGCCGCGCAGTTTGTAGACAGATATGAAGGTTAGGATGTTGTGCCAGGCATTCGGCACTAGTTGGTTGTGGCCGATGTTGTAATGCCTTAGCACAGTCTCAATGAATTCATAGAGGGGAAATCTCAACCCGGCGTCCAAAGCCAACTTATAAACGGCAAAGTGACCCAGGGGAGCGCTTAAGATTGTGGCTTCCTTGTCAGGGATTACAAAAGAATAGCCTGACATGGGCATATCAAGTGACAGATGACTAGGGTCAAGGTCAAGCTTTTCTATCCACATCGGTTTACTATTATGAAGCCCGAGTCAGAGAGGGGACCTAGACGTCTCCTAATCTCAAACTGTAATACTCCGTATTTTTAGTAAGTTATTAGTTATAATTTTTTTAAAAGGTTTTATATACTAAAAAGGCTTTTTATTCTTTTATTAATTATAAAGGTTTTAAATAGGCTTTTATGATAGATTATGGGTTTTTCAAATAGACTCTAGCCCAAATTAGGTATTGGGCCTAAGTTCACAAATCCAATCCAAGTAATTAGTTTGGAAAACTTAAAAATATTTTAATAAGAAAAAAAAATTCAAAAAGGATTTATAAAAGATTTACAAAGGATTTATAAAAAGAAAAAAAAAATTATCAAAACTTGGCCGACGGCAATTCACCGCCAGGAACCAAAGTCATGATTATCAAAATTTAGTTAACTTTATTTATCTTTTGATTTTAAGCATCTAGATTATTTATCCTAGGGAATATTCCCCGATGCTAGTGTATCTTAGTTAAAAATTAATTATCTTTTCTCAAAAACCCATCTTTTAGTTTCCTAACTCTAAAATGACTCTACCTATCCAACTAGTATAAATAGGGGTCTCCACCCATCATATTTTTTCACACCAAATTTGAGGAATACATCTCTTTTCTCAAGTTAAAACTCTCTCTCCCTCTTAGCCTACCTTCTCTCTCTTCTCCCTAGTAGTTATTAATTTTCAAGGTGCGTGTATATGTAGATCTTTAAATATTGTTTGGCACATTTAGTATCATGTTTCTAAGGTTGTATTTTGGATTGATATGCATGTTCCATATGAGTTCAATTATAAACGCTATGAGTTTTCATGAGCTAGTATGTTAAATATTATATGAAATTCTATGAGCATATTATTAGTTTATATTTAATGTTTAATCTGGAACTTTATAACTTGTTAATTGACATTATAGTCATGCGGTGAGTTAGCGGTGTTATTATTCTAAGATCATGTTTCACCTTGTCAAAGTAATATTCCACCATGTTGTCAAAGTATCTTAATCATGATTTATAAAACTATCGTCATCATGCTATCTCGTGATCTCTCAAAAAAATCATCACTATGCTTATCTTGCGTCGGGTTTTATAGGGTTATTGCATAATCTATATTAATATCCTTGTTATTTTCGTATGATTAGTATACTTCACCATTATTCTTAATACTTTTCGAGTTGTATTATTAAGCAAGATTTTATTTATGCCTTTACATGGCTAAGTTTATAAGTGTTATTATTCTTTTTAAATAAGGATTATTTCCAAAGGAATTTTATTAGATATATGATCTTTTATGATCACAATTATAAAGAGGCAACGACTTGTTATTTATTAACAAGAACGGTAGCTATTATTATTTACCCAGGCAACGGCTTGTTATTTATTAGCAAGAACGGTAGCCATTATATTATTTACCCATGTACTTTTTGTATAAGTCATGTGGACAAGGTAGTTCCCCTCGTAATAGACTCAGTAAGGAATACTAAACTTGGGGGGTGTGCACACTTTAGGAAAGGTACTTAGGCAAGGAAAAAGGATTTTTATTAAAGTTATATACCTTATATTATACAAGTATTAATTACAAGTATCCAAGGAAGGTTTCTAGAAATATTTTGAATGTTTAATAAAGTATTTCAATTTCCGCATATACAAGTACTCAGTATTTTTACTGACACGCGTTTTGTTTGTTTTATGGCTTTGTCCCTGTGATGACCCTTTTGGTGAGCAGAATTTACAGGTTGATTTGATGCATGCTTCACATGGGGGAGCTAGTGAGGAATCATAATTAGTCAAGGAGTTGTTATTTTATTTTTCTTGTTATATAGTTGTACAATAAAGTTTATATTAATAAAGAGAAATTATTTAAGTTATTTCCGCTGCATTAGTTTCAAGTTCAGTTAGTAGTTAGTATTAAAGCCTTTAACGTTATCACGTGGCAGTAATACTCTCAAGTTTCTCAAGTGTTTTATGTTAAAATATATTCTTCAAAAAGAGAGAAATTTGGGGGTGTTACAAAGTGGTATCAGTTTAAAAGCCTAGGGATATGAAACTGGAATCTAAAATTAATGGGTAGACTTAAGGATGGGCATATAAGTTAGAGAGTTTCGCATTCTTTTCATATTTATATTAAATATGCATAAAAATCTATTTTATTATTTGAGGAAAAACGATTGATTTGGATAAGTTGGGTTGGCAATGTTTCTGGCAAGGAAAGGCTTGGGCTCTCACCAACGTTGCGTGTAACCAACTCTTTCCTGGGAAATTCATTGGCCCGACTATTCTTTGTCATGAATCAAGTACTCACTATAAAACATATTTGGAAAAACAAAAGGTTGAAAAAAATAATTTTGGCAAGAAAAGTTTTAGCATTTTATGTGCATAAGTAGAATAAGATGATAGACTTTGAATTTTTTTTAAAGATGAATTATTTAGTTATTTATTGTTATATTAGAAATATGATTATTTTGAATATATTTCAAGGAGGTTTGACTTATTGTCAAGTTAATATGAAAATCTTTGTATTTTTCATAAGCAAAAGAAAGAGTTTATTGTTTATTATAAGAATTGAGTTATTATTCTGTCTTTCATGACATATTATTAAGAAGCTACTTGCAAGTTGTGATATTACTATCTTTTGAGGCATTTTTTTTTGCACAAATATTTTCTACGAGATGAACTTAGTTATTTAGTGTCTTATATGACATGTATGCATGTGATCTAATTCATGCAAAGTGATTTATATGTTTATTTTGTTGATTTATAAGTGTTACAAGAACCTATGACTTCAAAGTAAGAATAGCTGACTATTTTAGATTCATTATAGGTGAATACTGTTTTGGTTTATTCCTTTGAAGGAAAGAAGTTTAGTAGTTATGTTTTTTTTTTTCTTTCATATAGACATGAAAAAGACATTACCTTATGTTATGCTAAGAATTGTGAAATTAGTCATTTGAAGTTTTATGAAGTTGGATGATCTTTAATATTTAGTGACATGAGTAAGAAAGGGAAATTTTATGATTTGTGGAAAGTACAAGTAGGAGATCAATGATTTATACTCGTTTGGGCGAATTATCATGATTTAGATAAGTTATATATTTTGTTTATGGATATAGTCAACGCCATTTTAGCTATGATATAGATATAACCTTAAAAAGGTGACAAAATAAGGGATATTATGAGGACCTTATAAGTATATGAGATACCATATTGGAGTTTGATTTAATTAAGGAATTTTACCCTATGCTTAATTGCAAATATCTTTAAAGGAGTTATCGTTGTTATAGTAAAACAAAGAAAGTACGAAAGACCATATTTGAATTTTTAGTAGGTTCCTTTCGATCCTTTTTGTGTTAAAAGGTGGAAGTAAGATACCAGGATTCTCTAAATGTATGCTAAGTTGATTTTCGAGTATTATTGGGTGTCAAGAGGAGTATTATTTTTGGAAGTAGTCTTGAACTCTTGATTGAATAGTAGTGTATTATTGTTGTTATAAAGAGTTATAAAGGATTGGGTATATCAATTATCAAAGGAGTCGAGTGACTTTAATAATGGAAGAAATATACTTTTTTGAAAAAAAAAAATCAGGAGCTTAATATAGGAGAAAAGGGAATAAACTAGTCAATCAAGGTAATTGATTTTGGAAAAATTAGTTGTATTTTTGTCTTATGGATTTAAGCATTGAGTATATATTATGTGAAGGAGTTAATTTTATTGAAATAAATATTATATGAATTTCAAGCAATGTTGTTTATTTGTTGTCTCAAGTCCTAGTTGACTACTGTCTATTTTGAGAGAATATTAATTATGGTACTTTAAGAAAAAAAAAATTGAAGATGAATTTCGAGGAGTTTTAGTTTTGAGGACCTAAGTAAGGAAGTTTATTTTTCTTCAAGTATATGTTGTGTTGTTATACTTACAAGTGTTGCTTATGAATGATGAAATGATTTGATTTGTAATAAATTAGGATCAGGATTTATTTTTTTTTAGTCATTGTGAGTTCTTCATGAGTTTTTGAAGCTTTTTAAGGAGAAAGCAAGTCTATTTTTTTTTAAATAAAGGCGTTTTCGAGTAAAACTTGCGAAGGGTTTTATAAAATTCTTTTGTTCTCATTACATTATAGCATTTTCATAACATTTTAGTATTTCCCTCAAATATTTTTCCTACAACACTTGTCATTAGTGTTAAGCTGAAATTCTTTATTATTCTAGAATTTGGAAAATTTTCCTACTCAAATTTTATAAAACTTTTCAGTTTGTCATAAACTATACCCTTTTGGACTTATTTAAATATTTTCTTTATTATGTTGATTTATTATTGAAGGCAAATACTTCTATTATTATTACCTTAAAAAAAAAAAAGAGGTTAATTTTCAAAGCTCAAAAGATTTTTTTTCGAAGGTATAATCTATCTAGTGATTTTTGTAATTCTTAGTCAACTAATGATTCTTATATTATTTGTATTACAAAGTTGGTGAAAAAAATATTTTAGTCAAGTTTTAAGTCTTAGCGAGTTACGGGGGCGTAACTCCTTTTAAGGGGGATAGAATGCGATAGAGTTTCGCGCGTTTGACCTTAGAACGCTATTTTTGACCTAATTTTGACTTGTTTCATGAGTTATTAAGCGAGCCAGCTTACTTTTATAGGAAGTTTATAGTATTTGTGAATTACCTACTTTATTTCTTAATTGCATGCGTTAAGTTTCGAGGACGAAACTTCTTTTAAGGGGGGTAGTTTGTAATACTCCGTATTTTTAGTAAGTTATTAGTTATAATTTTTTTAGAAGGTTTTATATACTAAAAAGGCTTTTTATTCTTTTATTAATTATAAAGGTTTTAAATAGGCTTTTATGATAGATTATGGGTTTTTCAAATAGACTCTAGCCCAAATTAGGTATTGGGCCTAAGTTCACAAATCTAATCCAAGTAATTAGTTTGGAAAACTTAAAAATATTTTAATAAGAAAAAAAAAATTCACAAAGGATTTATAAAAGATTTACAAAGGATTTATAAAAAAAAAAAAAAAATTATCAAAACTTGGCCGACGGCAATTCACCGCCAGGAACCAAAGTCATGATTATCAAAATTTAGTTAACTTTATTTATCTTTTGATTTTAAGCATCTAGATTATTTATCCTAGGGAATATTCCCCGATGCTAGTGTATCTTAGTTAAAAATTAATTATCTTTTCTCAAAAACCCATATTTTAGTTTCCTAACTCTAAAATGACTCTACCTATCCAACTAGTATAAATAGGGGTCTCCACCCATCATATTTTTTCACACCAAATTTGAGGAATACATCTCTTTTCTCAAGTTAAAACTCTCTCTCCCTCTTAGCCTACCTTCTCTCTCTTCTCCCTAGTAGTTATTAATTTTCAAGGTGCGTGTATATGTAGATCTTTAAATATTGTTTGGCACATTTAGTATCATGTTTCTAAGGTTGTATTTTGGATTGATATGCATGTTCCATATGAGTTCAATTATAAACGCTATGAGTTTTCATGAGCTAGTATGTTAAATATTATATGAAATTCTATGAGCATATTATTAGTTTATATTTAATGTTTAATCTGGAACTTTATAACTTGTTAATTGACATTATAGTCATGCGGTGAGTTAGCGGTGTTATTATTCTAAGATCATGTTTCACCTTGTCAAAGTAATATTCCACCATGTTGTCAAAGTATCTTAATCATGATTTATAAAACTATCGTCATCATGCTATCTGTGATCTCTCAAAAAAATCATCACTATGCTTATCTTGCGTCAGGTTTTATAGGGTTATTGCATAATCAATATTAATATCCTTGTTATTTTCGTATGATTAGTATACTTCACCATTATTCTTAATACTTTTCGAGTTGTATTATTAAGCAAGATTTTATTTATGCCTTTACATGGCTAAGTTTATAAGTGTTATTATTCTTTTTAAATAAGGATTATTTCCAAAGGAATTTTATTAGATATATGATCTTTTATGATCACAATTATAAAGAGGCAACGACTTGTTATTTATTAACAAGAACGGTAGCTATTATTATTTACCCAGGCAACGGCTTGTTATTTATTAGCAAGAACGGTAGCCATTATATTATTTACCCATGTACTTTTTGTATAAGTCATGTGGACAAGGTAGTTCCCCTCGTAATAGACTCAGTAAGGAATACTAAACTTGGGGGGTGTGCACACTTTAGGAAAGGTACTTAGGCAAGGAAAAAGGATTTTTATTAAAGTTATATACCTTATATTATACAAGTATTAATTACAAGTATCCAAGGAAGGTTTATAGAAATATTTTGAATGTTTAATAAAGTATTTCAATTTCCGCATATACAAGTACTCAGTATTTTTACTGACACGCGTTTTGTTTGTTTTATGGCTTTGTCCCTGTGATGACCCTTTTGGTGAGCAGAATTTACAGGTTGATTTGATGCATATTTCACATGGGGGAGCTAGTGAGGAATCATAATTAGTCAAGGAGTTGTTATTTTATTTTTCTTGTTATATAGTTGTACAATAAAGTTTATATTAATAAAGAGAAATTATTTAAGTTATTTCCACTGCATTAGTTTCAAGTTCAGTTAGTAGTTAGTATTAAAGCCTTTAACGTTATCACGTGGCAGTAATACTCTCAAGTTTCTCAAGTGTTTTATGTTTAAATATATTCTTCAAAAAGAGAGAAATTTGAGGGTGTTTCACAAACAATGTAGTGGATTGTAAGTCGGATTCTCCAGGAGAACTAGACTCGCCCTCGTCATCCCCACTGTTATCTTCTTCCATCTCTATATCTCTTCCATACGGGCTGGCCTCTGGATTTATTTGTTCAAAATTCTCTTCCCTGCTGTTACCGGAAGAAGAAGGCTCTGCCGCTGGCCGAGCACTTTGGGTTTCTCTTTCCCTTATTTCTCTTTTGGGAACCTGTCCAGTAGATTCCTCCATTTCGTAGCCGGGAAGGGGAGTATTAATCAGCATCTTAGAGGGGCAGTTTACTTGACGCGCGCCAGATTACCCTGCACAGGTAAAGACTGGGTCGTCTGACTTTGTTGGCCAAATCCATAAAAATAAGGATATACATGACCGGCCAGATAGGCCCAACCCTAGAATGTGCCGAAAAGGAATAACTATCGGTTTTAGCGTCAAGGCAAACTCTTGAACGAACGGGATTATTGGACGAAGATGATGAATTCATTTTATTGCTTTTTTAAGAAAAATATAAAGAAGAAGAAGGAATACAAGGAAGAAAAAGGGAGATACTTGACGAGCGCTTGGACGATTGATGAAGTAAACAAGTCTGGCCAAGCATACTCTCTCTCTAGAAAGTTAGAAAATTTGCGAAGTTTCTCTCTCTAGAAAATTTACTCAGGGTGTTGAAATGATTTCAGAAAGGACAAAACAAAGTATTTATAGGGGGGTGAAAAACTCCCCAACCGATTAAAAACGATCGGACACGTGGCCCTCCAAGGAAAGGGCGCGTCATTGCCCTTCAAAACAAGGTAACTTCCACTGGTAAAAGGACATTAATCGGTTTTGCAAACAGTAAATTCCATTTAGGGGAAAATGTTGTGACCTAAAAATGAAGGGTTGATAAGCCGACACGTGGACCAATCAGAGATGTCCACGTGTCCCAGTAAATAAAGGGAAAACTTAGCTCTTTCAAAGGGTTTTTTATTCCCTTGATGATTAAGGGCCACCTTTGGCTATAAGGAATAAACAGAGCCCAACTCCCAAAAAAGGGCTGCATATGATTGACTAATATTCAGCCTCTAATCATTACTTGACACGTGTCACATTCTGATTGCTTAGCCAATCAAATGCTTACATTTTAGGGTGACATCAAATGACAGCTCTCATATTTCAATCACTATAAATAGTCTACTCAAAATCAGGTAAAAGGTAGATAAAAAAATACTGTGTCATTACTCTGCTAAAATATTCTCTTTCTATATATATCTCTAAACCTGATTCCATACCTATACTGACTTAAGCTTCGGAGGGGGACCACCACCCAAATCTCCAGAGGTTGTTCTTTTTTCCGGCAAGTTCGGGACATGGAGCTAAGACATCGTTGCACAAGTCTCTCCAAGAACATTTACTAGGAAGAAGTTGCTTGACCAACAAGTAGACTAAACAACAATAATATTAGTAACTAGCTTTTAACCCGTGCAAAAATGCACGGGAGGTTTTATGTAGAATTGATTTGGACCCGCGTATAATGTACGGAAATTGTATTAAGTAGTTGTTTTTATTCCAAATTTATTGAATTCATAATTATTAGAATCCATGCATCTAATGTTGAAATAATATAAAATGTAAAATTATATTTCATGATATATAAAAATCCTTTGTTATAATATTTTAAACTTTAAAAATCTTATAAACGTGATATATACATCTGTAAATACGTAAATGAAACACAAAACACAATAAAATACGGGGGAATATTTTGTTTATAAATTAGAGATTTTAGCATGTTTCCCCTAAAATAGCTCATGATTTAAAGTTTTTATAATCATATTGTGTATTAAAATATATTTTAAAACCGACTTATGACCCGTACGTTCAATGACTAATGTAGCTATTGTTATGATAAAACATGTGACCAACCAACTTTTATAAACAAAAAAGTTGAATGAAGAAGCTTTCACTCTGCCCATTGCTTCATTTTGAGACTCATATAAAATCACAATTCGCACCACTACTGGCACTCAATCATGCAACCACTTTCGCTCCTCCTTTCTGCAGTCTCGTTCAAACCCTCTCTCTTAATAAACTATTTTATTATAGATATTTATTTTTTGTATGATATGATTAGCCGAAGTGTAACACCCCGTCCTTCTACTACTAGGATACTAAACCTTATTAATTCAAGAAATACTAAAATGACGTTAGCGGAAATAACGTCGGGACGGTATGCTACTCTAAAACAATAAATAAAGATAATAACTCAAAATTCATAGCTTAAAAAGGGAATAAATCTCCAAGTAACATCATGGTTCCAACATAAAAGAAGTATCCCAATTATATCATACTAACAAATCCAAAATACCATGAGACATGCAAGTCTCCCAAAAATAAACTTAAATAACACTAATATCCTTGAAGGCAATCCAAAAATAAGTCTCCCTATGACCTATATAAAGTTCATCCACCAAAAACAAAACTAAAAGCTTCTTCTCACAACCAACTCTCACACTTGCTAGCCCGAGCAAGTCACAAGCCTAGCAATCATTTCCATCTCGCAAGATTATAATACATATTTCCACGGTCGGTGGGGAGTAACTAGCAGGTTCTCCCGAAACAATAGCAATCAAAGCACTATTCAGAGGTAGATTATTAAGAAAGGATTAACATGCAATTCATTACATCATATCATGCACATAGAAATCATAAAGCTCATAGATAAATCGAGAGATCATTAACAATAAGTAAACATAATATAGTGAGTGACATAATTCAAATATAAATAAATACCAATAATAAATCAAAAATACAACAAGTTATTGAGTCAGAAACCGAACGCCAGTGATTCGCAAATCACTTCCTAAGGTTTGTCAGATCGCAATCTCCAGGTCAGTCTATGGGCTTACGTTCCCCCTGCCTGTGTCTAAGAATGGCCAAACTCTCGATGCGGGGTAGAACACGCAGAACCCCCGACCTCTCGGACGACAACAATTAACCCGAGGTGTACCCCTAGTTCGCAAACCAGGTGGTTGGCATGTTCTTAACCGGGGACTACATCTATCCCACCGGATATTCTTATCTCAAAATACAATCATGCATACAAACTAAGTATCATTCATCAAAAATATTCGTCAAAAGGGATGCCACCCGGCCTTATACCCACAATTCATCAAACAGGTTCTTCATAATTCCTCAAAATAAATCACTTATAAAATATTCAACAAATAACTCTCACAATAACACTTGAACATTCCCAAACATCAACAATGACAATATACTGGTTTTTACAGCAACCACACTCAATCACAAATACATCACCAATTAACTCTAAATCATAATTCATTAAAAGAGTAATAACAATTAAATCATTTTATTCCATAAATCAAACCTAAACATGTGGTTACTCAAATGATGCATACTGTATACTACTGAAAATCAGCAACCCAGAATATATTAAATTATAAATTATATCTGATTTACAAGCCCTCAAACAATTTAATAGTGTGTCCTCAATTTCATCACAAAAACACCATAATAATTATGAAACTAACAAATTCGAGCAGTAAAATCACACAAAAATTATCATATAACCCTAATAGCTCTACTGACATGGTACAATTTTTATTTATAATTTTCGGACTCAAAAAGTATTTTTAACAGTTAATATACAGATTCCTCAAATAAGCCATTATAATAACTAAAAATATAAACAGACACCCAAAAATTACCAAAAATTCACATAACATGTAAAAACTCACGGAAATACATATTATCCAAATAAATTAATTTTTCTGCCAATAATAATAATTTTCATGAATTATATACTGACTGAACAGAATTTACAAAAACAGATATATCAATTAATTAAAACAGTAAACAGTAGATAAAAATTATTCCAAGGCATGGAATACATTATACGCATGTAACATGATCTAAGAAAAATGATTTCATCAATTTTAACAGTCGTTCAATAATTATTATGAAATTTAGCCAAAAAAGCACAAAATACTAATTAAATCAAATAAATATTAAAAATCATGCAAAAATTATTTTTCTCTACACAGTATTCACATAGCATATGTCACGTATGTTCATGTAAAATTTCATCAAAAATATCATTCAAAAAGTATTTTAGATAATTCCTAACGTATTAATCTAATACCGAATACTACTCTAATCACTATGATTCTAGGATAACAACTAGTTACCTGGATCGTCGGAGGCGAGCTGAAAACTTCTGGAAATCCCCACAGTAGGCGTGTGACCCTCTTCTTCTTCAAATTCCAAGCGCGAAGTATAAGGAAAAAGCCACAAAAACAATTCACGAACAATTATCAAAGAGAAGAAATGAAGAAAATTTGAGAGAATGAAAATGGTGATGATGGTGATGATGATGGACGAAAATGTTGAAGAATGACATCCAAAAGTTCTGATTTTCTAATCAGAATTTTGAAGTGAATTAAGAGGTTTAATGAGGTTTAATTAAAGAAATCATTAAGGGGGGGTTATGGGGGTTATAAGGCATCAAAGAGTCTTAAGAAAACAAAAGAGAAAAGAAAAGGAGAAAGGTCTCCTAATTCCTTCACTTGGCCGGCTGCCCCAAGCCCACACACCCACAAAAACTTTCGGCCCAAATTCAACAACGATCCATGCTCCGAAAGCCCGATACGCGATAAAACGGTTAATTCCTAAATCGCGCCTAAACTTTGAAAATACTTAATAATAAAAATAATTCTAATAAATTATATTATAAATATAAATGAAATAAACACATTGACACGCCATAAAAATAAAAATAATTCGGCTCCCAAAATTATAAAATAAAAATAATTAATTTAGAGAAAATAATAGTTTTTAGAGAAAATTCTTGCGAAAAACTAGGAGCAAAATTATGGGTTGTTACACGAAGTGTATTAAAGAGCAATCTCAAACTTCTATATTTATATTGCATTACACTTGTGAATGAGGTGTATCTTAGAATTTTAGGTTGAAATATTTATTTAAATAGCCAATCACTCATAAAAAAATCAATATTGTGATATTTTGTCATGATTTGCTATATATTTCTAATCACCATATGATGTATTCTTTCGGATCTTAGAGTTAATTTTTCCATAATATAGTTTGTTTGACACTATGGGAGATAATTACATTAAATTTCTATTAAAAAAATAATTCAATTTTTTGTATGAAAACACAATATTATATTAAAATTACAACAGGAACGCCAATATGATTAGCCATATTGTATTAAAGAGCAATTCATAACAGATTTTTTAATCAAATCAAATAATATTGAATTTAAATCATTTAAATGGTGCAATGCATATAAACAAAAGATCAATTCATTCATCTATAATGAGAACGAAACTAATCAGATTTAATAAACAACACAAATAAGTCAATAAATTAGAGTATGAAGGACAATGTATCAAAATAAATTAAATACTCAGATAGATTAATATTATGACCTCAAAACAAAAGAAGTGTATGGCCTTGTGATTTTAAAAATTTAGAATCTTGTGATGAGAATAGTTTAAAACTTGCTTATGACCCTTTTGCCGCAAGATTATGACTTATGAATTATCTATAATTAAGGTCCGTTTGATTCAACTTATTTTGTCTTATCTTATCTCATCTAATCTTTTTTGAACTTATCTTATATTTTTTATCTTATCTTTTCATATCTTATCTTATCTTATCTGAACTTATCTTATCTTTTCTTATTTTATCTTATCTTATGTGAACTTATATTCTAGTTTATTATTTTGTCTAGCATTGTTAATCCGTTTTATTCAACTTATGTTATCTGAACTGATCTCATCGTATCTTATCTGAAATAAGCTAAAATAACTTGAACAAAACCCAACTTTAGTAATATGATTGTACTTATTTTCTTAGAATGGACCTTAAAAAAATTAACCTGCTTAGGGTCATTTATTTAACTTTAACTAACTTTTTAGTGGTAAAACTTGTCTTATAGATACTTAAACTCACGTAAATTTTATGCCATTATTCCTTATAGTCAATTTAAATGTCTATATCAATTTCCTTACATACAAAAAAAAAAAGTAGTCCCACTAATACCATGGTTCTTATGTGTGGGTGGACAAAATATATGCTGATAATAAATTTGAACATAAATTTTTTATCATTGGTTTTTGACCCGTGCAAATTGCATAGGAAGTTATTAGGTTAATAAATTTAATACTTTATGATAATTCCCCAAAATCATGTTGTAAAGTTCATAAATATGTAACAAAATAATAAAGTCACAGAAGTAGAGATATTATAATTAAGCCTATGTACTGAATATAATTTAATCAAAGTAAAGAGAAAATACGTTTCCCATCATTTAGAAAAAAATGTGAGTTAACTTATTAAAAAATAGACAATATATTTCATTTATCTATCTTTCATTAAGCTGCTCCTTATAAAATTTAGATCAAGATTTTGGCCACTAAGTCAGTAACTCTTGTATGATTTAATACTGAAATTATAATTGTCGTACTGTTAGATATATCCAATAAAGACCTCTTATGAGTTAACAGTATAAAGTTGTTTTCTTATCGTAATATAGCACAGTCCACAAAATCTATTTCGGCTATATCAAAAGGCATACATCATATATCAAGTACATTATGCGTCAAAGAAATTTAAAACTAATGTTATCCTGATAATTAGTTATGTATACATCAAAAAATAAAAACCACATAAATGTTTGAAAATTGTATTTGTTTTTATGTGACCTTATTATAAACTTATATAATAAGACAACAGAATTTATATTCAATTCTTTATATCAAGCTTTATATACAATTTTTTTTATAAGGTAAGGAAAAAAAAAGCATTAGGAGACCCTAAGCTTTATATACAATACTTTACAGTTGTTATACTTTACCGCAAACTTATACCATTGTCTATATTCAGAATATTCTGGGGACTTAAATGAGATTATTTATTCCTCTTCCTCATATTGAGGTGCCATATATTAAACTTCTTTTAGAACAATTATCCATTACCAACAACCATTCTTCTTCCTATCTAATTTCCCATCAAAAACCTCTAAAAATTAAGTAAAGAAAAAACGCCTATTCATCTTCTAAAATTTAGAGATTTCAAGCAAATCAAATTACCTTCTCTCATATATAAGTAGCTATGTTTTTTTAACTTTAAAGCTACAAATTATCCATCAAAATCATACTCCGAAATCTTGAGTTGTTATCTTCTCAAATCATCGATTTTTGCAACAACAACAATTATAAAACTCATGCACGTGGGTTGTATGAAGAAATTACGCCTTTGATCTTCATGTTCTTTGCATTTGAAGCATGGTTACTATAATCCCTCGATGCAACCAAGGTGTAAATCATTCGATCTACAAAGTGAAGAAGATTTAAATTAAAACCGCATGCAAAATAGAGTTGGATTGAAATGGAGTTCGAATAAATTTTCTAAATGGGTCAATATAGATCGGAATTATTTGGTAAGTTTATCAGGAAAAAAAAAAATTGATTTTCGACTAACTGTGATGACGTTTTGCATGATTTTATGTTTGCATGTAGTTTTTAGCAATTTAGATATCATGTAATTATAAGTACTAAAATGAGTCATATAATTCTTAAAATTTATAACAGTGAGTGAGAAGAATCAAGATTCGAATTATTTTTAACAATAACATGAGGTTGGAGTGAATATGTCAATCTATTGAAAATATTCTAATTTATTACAGTTAGTGAGAGAAAAATCTATTGAAAATATCAAGATTCTAACTTTTAACAGTTAGTGAGAATTTATTTGATGTGTTAGTAGTATAATTGTCAATTAGGAATTTAGAATTGAGATTGAAATTAGAATGAATGCACATTTTAATTTTCTGGAGAATATGCAGGGAGAGTTGATGTGGCATCTCCAGAAGATGTTGATGCTGCAAAGAAGATAAACGTGGATTTTCTCCTAGTGAAGAAATTGTTCTAGGGTATGGCTGGTTTTCAGGGAGAGATGGATCAAAAAAAGTATGCTCACACACAACATAATTCTTATGGCCTGATTTATATCTTTGAAGGTTGAATGTGGGTGCGAGTATGAGTTTGAAAGAATAGTTGGGCGAAATGAAAATGCAAATTGTTGGGCATAATATTGGGCGGTTATTTATAGCATTTAGAGGAAAAGAATTACTGGGAAGCAATCATGAAAATCATGGAGATATCTCAACCCAAATCAATTATATGAAGATATTCTCCTATAATTTAGGCATAATTTGCAGTGACTTACCATCTAAGCATTATTTTGTCCATGATTATCGGATATTACACATCATGCCACACGCATACTTTCACTGTGGAAGCGACACATCAGCAATTTTGGAGCTTAACACTACACGTGGCATATAACTTGTAAGGATCATTTTGTAGATTGACATTTGGCGGAATTAATATGAGCTTGACATGTAAGATAAATGTATTTCGCTTTATATGGATATATAGATAATATGTTTTATAAAAGTAAGTGCGGATCAAATCTTATCGAAAAAATAAATTCAAATTATCAAATCGAAAAGATATGCTCAAATCGATTAGTAAAAAGCTTTTGTCATTTAGAGCATTTACGGTTACCCAAAAATCTAGCAAGTTGCCCCTTAAAAAAAAAAAAAATTCTAGGAAGTTGCCTCCTTTTCTCCGTGTTCCCTCCTCCCGGAAACTCCTCATGAACAACTCCACTCTATCATCACTCACTTTCTCCTACCTCCGAGCTATGTCTATGCCAATATGTCTAGATCCTATAGATTTTCTTTGCTGAAGCCTGAATCATAAGTAGTAGTTTTCCATGGAGCTCTATTTCTATAAATTCAGGTGGCAAAATTGATTTTTTTTTTTTTTTTTTTTTTTTTGTGTGTGTAATTGCAGTTCAGAGTACTGCTGGTTCACTTCACTCGGATGTGTTCTCTCACCTACTCTTCTTGGTATCATATTCTCAACTAACTTAACACTTGAAAGAGGAGAGAGGAGAGGGAAAGAGAGAGATGGGTATAGCAAAGACAGCTCTATCAAAGATTGGTCGGCAAGCAAAAGTCCCACACGGGTTGTGCGCGAAGATGACGGCAGTGGTGATATTGGGTTTGTGTTTCATTTTTGTCTGGTCATTCTTTTCATCAACTCCGGATTCCCTGGCAGCTCAGAGAGAGAGTTTCAGTGATATTGCAGACCCAGCAGCAGCAACAACAACAACATCATCATCATCATCTTCGCAATCGCATACAAACAGGGCTAGTCATTCAGCAACCATGCCTCATAGTAAGCACCAGCAGCGCAGTAATTTGAGCAAGAAACCCGGTAAAAATGTAAATGTGACTGTCACTGGTGAGCAGAATTCTAACAAAACAAAAGATGAAGGATCTGAGAGATCTGAGGTTGATGAAGAAGATCAAAATCAACTGGTGGTTGATGGGAAGGAAGATGCATTTCAAGGTGAAGGTGAAAGTGAAAGGGGGAGAAATGATGATGATGATGTCAATGAAGATCCTGAGTTGGAAAAAGGGGTGGATGAGAGCGAGGAGGATGATGAGGCTGGTACTCGCTCGATGAAGAAGCATTTGGGTCCAATGTTTGATTCCAAGGCTCATTACAGTTGGAAATTGTGTAATGTAAAAAGTAAACACAATTACATTCCTTGCATTGATATTGAAAGTCCCACAGGAAAAATTCAGAGATATCGACATCATGAAAAGAGCTGTCCTTCAACACCTCCAATGTGTTTAGTTTCTCTTCCTCCTGACGGGTATGAAACTACTTTACACTGGTCTGAAACCAAAACAAAGGTATCCATTCCATACTGAAAAACCCTTTTGCCTTCTTCAACTGTTTTTGTGATTGCCTTTATGATAGTACATTGTTGTTCGTTTCGCCTACAGATATTGTACAAGAATGTTGCACATCCTAAACTTGCTGCATATATTAAGACTAACACTTGGGCCTTCGAGTCCGGAGAATATCTTGTCTTTCCTCGAAATCGGTCAAACGTTGTTGGTGGTGTTGGTCACTACCTTGAATCCATCGTAGAGGTACTGATTTTTGCCTTGTATCAGTCATTTGCCTGTATTGCTGTGACATCCTTGATGTAAAATTATCGCCAATGGCAATTACCCCTAGTTGAAACACATTCTTTTTATCGGAGTATTTCAAAGTTTTTAGATACTTAATGCCTTATCTAGCGTTTATATACAAAATGAGAGAAGTTAAATTAGGAAAAATTGATGTAAATAGTCAAAACATTCTCCCAACTTCCTTATATACTCCCAACATTTGATCATCTTTGAAGGAATCTTCTCAAATTAGTTCAAACCGTTAATTTATATATACCATTGACCCTAAATGGATTTGCACCAAATAAGATTGTCCGTAAATGGATTATTGAAGGCAGATAAACAACTATTTGGATTATTTTGAGGAGGTCCTACAATAGTTGGGATTATTCTTTTATAATCCAAAGTTTAGATTATATTGAAAAATCAGTGGAAGTTGAGATTATTAGAATCAATTTTTCTTTAAAATTCCGTGTAGGATAAAAAATCCGAGTTATAAATCAAGTTAACTTTTAAACGTCCAATGTTTGATGAGTTAAGTATTTGACAAACTTTCAGCACCAATTAAATGTGTGAAATTATCGAATGCGGAGTTTGATGGCTTATATAGATGTGTAAAGATGTAAAGCTTAAATATTTCTTAATATAATTTTTTTGTCAAGTGACTTGCTTCTAATAAATGGTCTTGTTCTTAGTATCAATTACATCATGGGCGGTTCTTGACAAATGCAAGGTGCACGACCGCATTGGGCCCCCAAATAAAAAGGGCCCCGAAATTTGTATTTAGTTTTCAGGTTTCCAATATGTTCATGGAAAATGAAAGTGGACTAGTGGTTAAAATGCTGGGTCATTAAACATGTGGTTAGATGTTCAACTCTTCTAGGGAGCATTTTAATAAAAAAAACCCCTCACCTTTTTGTCTTTCACATTTGGAGCTTCTCCTTTTAATTGTCATTACCGATGCTAGAGCCTTTATCCTATTTTAATTTTTAGTTTTACCAAAAGCATTCAATTCTTGTTTTTGCTGAGAAGCATTTAATTCTTGTTTCTTGAAGTCTCCTACACTAATTCCATCCATCTGCCAAATGACCAATTTCTATATCTCAAAGCCTTCATCTTCTTTTCATCTGCTTCTTTGAAAGAAAAGAAGGCTCCCGTGGATAGCAACATTAGTTCTTTAATTTTCACAAAGTTTCAACCTTTTAAATTTTAGAGTTATAAATCTTCTACATTTGGGTTTTAATCAAAAGTCGAAAAATGGAAAAACCTCATATCTAACTGATTCCATGCAACGGCAAGGTTGGCAAAACAAGGTAATTTAGAAGTTAAATTTTTCCAATTTTATTTTATTAATGAAATTATGTCAGTAATTCTAATTGATTTTAGTTTAGTAAATTTTTTTCTGTTGATATCAACTGCATATTACTTTTACACTATGAATTAAGGGACCAATTCTAAAAATTTGTATAGGGCCCTCCTGACCCTAGCCCCGCCCCTGAATTACATTGCCTTATATCTTGATCTCCTACTTGATGGTTCTGTTAGATGGTACCAGATATTGAATGGGGAAAGAATGTCCGTGTGGTGCTAGAGATTGGAGTCATCGACTCAAGCTTCACAGCGTCTCTCTTTGACAAAGGTGTGCTAACTTTATCACTAGGATTGAAGGATGACCTGGTGGACTTGGCACAAATCGCAATTGAGCGTGGATTTCCTGCAATTGTCAGCCCATTTGCAAATAGAAGACTTCCATTCCCCAGCTCTTCTTTTGATGCCATTCACTGTGGTGGATGCAACATGCATTGGCAATCTAATGGTATTCTGGTTATTTAATACGCACCTTTGAACTGCTTAAGCTGATATCTTTGTTACTTTGTTATATGCTCCCTGTTTGTATTCTTCCAGGGGGCAAGAAGCTTCTTGAATTGAATAGAATTTTGCGACCAGGTGGATACTTTGTTTTGTCAGAAAAGCATAGCAGCATTGAAAAGGAAGAAGGTTTGGCTTGGTCTAATTTGATCTCTTCTTACTTAGTGATTGAAGATAGAAAACTTCATTTTTTATGTGAAGCAATCAATGGAAATAGCTTTATTTGTAACAAAATTGTCTTTACTTTCTATTTTTCGTACCATCTCTTCAGCTTTTTGCTAAGCCCACTTCTATCACTGACAAATATGTTTGTTGCTAATAATCTGGACCCTGAGACTGAGACTCTGTTTAATTGTCTTCATTCGTAGTGTTCTTTAATAGGCTAAACAAAAGTTGGATGCATGCCCTTGTCTCTTTGGCTCTTCCCTTTTTTTGGTACTCATGGCAAACAGTTTTTTTTTTTTCCAAAAATGACTGCTTTTCTTTTTTTCAAAATAATCTTTTGCCTTGCACTTACTGAGAATTTAAAAGCTGAGTGCCTTTAGATAGTCAGTCTATCTGTAGCTCCAACTCATATGCTAGGTCTTCCTTGTAAAGTCAATGTGGTGCTCCAGCTCATTGAACTCTGTTGCTAAGCATTGTTGTCTTCTCCAGCCTAGTGTCGGTCATGATTCTCTCTTATCATAGTGGCGAAAGATACTGAAGATATTTGCCCTTTGATTCTTCTTGCCAGCCATGACTTCATTGACAGCAGCTATCTGTTGGAATGTCCTTGCTGATAAAACAGACGAAGTCGCTGAAGTTGGTGTCAAAATTTATCAAAAGGCAGACTCAAATTCTATTTATGAACTACGTAGGAAGAAGAATCCTCCTTTATGCAAGGAGAGCGAGAATCCAGATGCAGCCTGGTATGCCATGCCTACTTTGTTTGCAAAACTATTTGGACTTACCATTCATCTATAACTTTTTTCGTACATCAATATCATAATCAATATTACCAAGTGCCGTTATGGTTTGGGGTCTAGCATTCCATTTGTAATTCCAGAATTGACTAAATCTAAGGCTCCGTTTGGTTGGGTGTAAAACATTTTCAATGCAAAATGACTTTCAAGGAAAACAATTTACAATGGAAAACACAATTCCAAAATTAGTTTTCCGTTGTTTGGTTCCATGTAAGAAAAATGATGAAAAGAAAGGAAAATGAAAGGGAAAGTAAGGAGGTAGTGAGAGGAGTGTACAAGAGAGATAAGGAAAAGGAAGGAAAACAATTTTCCCTTCATTTTGAAGGAAAATAGTTTTCCAATCATTGGGAGAGCAATTTTACTCCTAGGGAAAATGGTTTTATACTCTTTTGTAAACCAAACAATGTAAAATTGGAAATAGAGGAAAACAGTTTTCCAGGAAAATGTTTTACTCCCTACCAAACGGAGCCTAAGTGTTTGGAAACATTAAGAATAGAATTCCAAATTCTAAGTAAACCCGTGTCATCTCAAATCTCACATGCTATCCTTTACTTCCCGCCTCCCTTTTACTGAACTTCTCTCTCCTCATGAAACAATGGTAATTGCCTTTCTCCTCCAAGTCACAAACAAGGCATAATTTGTCAAACTCCATTGTGTACTCATGCACATTCTACGTGTCTTAACTCAATGTAGTCAATCTCAAGTATTACCTTTGTTCAAAATAACTAGGCAAGAACTTTTCTTTAAGCTTCTTCTTCAACTTAGTCCAACTACTAAGCTTCTGCGTCTCTTTTCTAGCATGTTTGTCCTTCAAGTTTTTGAGCCAAATACCTGCATATTTCGTGAGTCTCACATAAGCAATCTTGAACCTCTTTTGGTCATCAAAACCCCTATAATCACATACTTCCTCAAGTTGTTTAATTGACTCAAGCAAATCTTCAGGATTCGAATCCCTCGTGTAATTATCCAACTTTAACCCTCTATCATCATCATAGGTAGGTTTTACAACCCTAACAGAACACTCATCATCCTCTTCATCTGAACCACCAACATACTCAAAACTTTTTTTTATCTAGCTTCTTAGTAATAATAGAAGCAATAGCATCCATACGAGTTTCAAGCCTATTCATGTTACTAACATCAGCATTATACTTAAGTTGAAAATCAAATTGTTGTTTAGCAAGATCCGCAATAGCCTTAGTTAACTTCTCCATATTAGATGACATATTGACTAATTAATAACAAAGACTTCAACAACACAACACACACGAAGCAAAGAGCACCCTTAACAACACAAACCCCACATAAAAATTACAACTTTGCAAGAAAGATTGTAACTTTAGAACGAATTACCTTGGATCTTTGAAGAGTAGAATGTGATGCACCAACTAAACAAGCCTAAGTTACTCACATACAAGAGGCGGGGAAATAGAAGGGCAGATCAGTAATTTTTGAAGAATGAGAGCAGAAAGAATATTACGTGGCAAGTGTTAGTTATTTGCTGAGTTGCTTGTACAGGAGGTTTTAGTTTAGAATAAAAGGTGAGTGAAGGTAGTGGAGAAGGGGATGAGAATATTGTAAGGGAATTGGGATTGGGAGAGTGGGAGCCTCTCGAAAGCTCACCAAATCTGGGGACATTTTTATCATCAATATTCAATACACACTTCCTCTCACTTATCTTCTTCTTATTTCTGTTTTATTCCTCACACTCACTCCTTCATTGTTACTGTATTGCTCTGGTTTGGTGTTTGTTCTGTGTGCAAGGTCCGTGGTGAACTGAATTCATCACACTTGGTATCAGAGCAGCCGAAACTGGTGACACTATGGCACCACCAACTTCAACTCAGAGGTTGGATCTACTGGAGACTCAAGTGGCCAACCTTCAAAACTCCATCGCTGATCAGATTTCGACGGCAGTGGGCATAGCTATGGAAGCTGCGAAGCTCACAATTGCCGACCAGATTGCTCAGAAAATGGAAGAAGCCATGAGGAAAAGCAAGGAGGAACTGGATGTGGCTAATTTTCGGCTGGAAGGGAGAATCGAAAGAACAAGGGAGAATTTGGAAGGGATGATGACGGTGGCGCGTGCAGATCAGACGAAGTTCCAAACGGAGATGCGGCTAGCTTTTTCGAATCTCCGATCAGATCCGACCAGAAGACCAGGCCACCATGAGGTTAGTGGGGATGAGGTTGGAAATCCGTATTTGGGGGAAAAGGAAGGAGAGTTCGTCGGGGAGAGAACGACGAATCCGAGAGGGGAGAATGAGATATTTGATGGTGGTGGATCTGGAGGGCCAGGGGGTTCAGGGGGAAGAGGCGCCGGCTCTGGATCCGGTGGGAATTGGCGTCACCGGAAGCTCGACATGCCAATCTTCGATGGCACAGATCCGGATGGGTGGATTTTGCGGGGGGAAAGATTTTTCTCCTTCTATGGGTTGTCGGACGCAGAGAAGATGGAGGCGGCGGTTGTGGCCATGGAGGGCGACGCCTTGCGTTGGTACCAGTGGGAAAATAAACGACGACCATTCCGGACATGGGAAAGTCTGAAAAGTTACGTTCTAGCCCAATTCCGGCCATTGAACGCCGGTTCGTTACATGAGCAGTGGCTCTCTACCACCCAGACGACCACCGTATGGGAATACCGCAAAAAATTCATTGAGACAGCAGCCCCCTTAGACGGTATTCCAGAAGAAATATTAATGGGTAAGTTTATCCATGGGCTTAAAGAAGACCTACAAACTGAAATCCGGGTTTTAAACCCATATACCTTGGATCAAGCCATGGAGTTGGCTCTGAAACTGGAGGAGAGAAATCGAGTTCAGGGGTCCAAGCAAAATGGGGCTAAGTCTGGGTCGTTTTCAATTTATAACAGAGGCCCAACTTCTATTTCTAACCCTACCTCTTATTTTGGATCTCAAGGGCCCAGTACGGCCACTAAAATCTGGGCTGCAGGTTCTAATGTTTCCCAAGCATCTGTGAACAACGTTAAACCTTCTAGCCCTTCTACTCGTGGGTATGGTGAGATGCGTCGCTTGACTGAAAAAGAATTACAGGAAAAGAGGGCCAAGGGATTATGCTTCAGATGTGATGAAAAATGGGGGGCGGGACATCGTTGCCAAAGGAAGGAGCTAAGCGTTCTGTTCATGGAGGACGTAGAAGAGGACGAGTTCGAAGGAGCCCTGAGCATTAGTGACCCACCTCCTTCACCCACGGAGGAGATAATTCCGGAAGTGTCATTAAATTCAGTTATTGGGTTATCAAACCCAAAAACCATGAAATTGACAGGGTGGATCGCAAATCACGAAGTAGTAGTCATGGTGGATCCCGGCGCCACCCACAACTTCCTCTCCCTCACAACCATTGAGAAATTGTCAATTCCCGTGATGGAGTCAGCGGATTTTGGAGTATCACTAGGGGATGGACAGGCTGTGCGGGGAAAAGGGGTGTGTAAAGGGGTCGAGTTGCACCTACCAGGGGGTCTAGTGGTGGAGGACGACTTTCTTCCATTGGGCTTGGGAAATTCTGATGTAATATTGGGTGTGCAGTGGTTAGAGACCTTAGGTACGGTAGTGAGCAATTGGAAAACGCAGGAGATGCGTTTCCAGGTGGCAGGAATTCATTACACCTTGAAGGGGGATCCCTCATTAGCTCGTTCCAAAGTCTCTCTCAAGGCTATGTTGAAAACACTCCGTAAGGAGGGGGGTGGTCTGTGGCTCGAATTTAACCAAGTGGAGATAGGAGAAAAGGGGGTCACAGGGGGCAGCAAGGTGGAACCAGAGATTCCAGGGTTTATACAAGGGGTTATGCAACAATTTGAGCAAGTTTTCGAAGCTCCGGTGGGGCTGCCACCACAGCGAGGCCACGAACATGCTATAGTGCTGAAAGAGGGTAGCAATCCGGTGGGAGTTCGACCCTACCGTTATCCCCAAATTCAGAAAGACGAAATTGAGAGGTTGATCAAAGAGATGTTGGCTGCCGGCATCATACAACCGTCAACTAGCCCATTTTCTAGTCCGGTAATTTTGGTGAAAAAGAAAGATGGTTCGTGGCGATTTTGCGTCGATTACCGGGCTTTGAATAAAGAGACGGTGCCAGACAAATACCCCATACCGGTCATCGACGAGTTGTTGGATGAGTTGCACGGAGCTACAGTTTTTTCTAAATTGGACTTGAAAGCGGGATACCACCAAATTTTGGTGAAGCCGGAGGACGTTCACAAAACCGCTTTTCGCACACATGAGGGACATTATGAGTTTCTCGTCATGCCTTTCGGGCTCACCAATGCCCCGGCCACTTTCCAATCATTGATGAACGAGGTTTTTCGACCTTTCTTACGGCGTTTTGTGCTGGTTTTTTTTGACGATATCCTCATTTACAGCCGTAATGAGGATGAGCATGTGAGTCACTTGAACTTGGTTTTGGGAATGCTGGCCAGGAACTCTCTGTTTGTGAATAAGAAAAAGTGCGAATTTGGGAAACGGGAGGTGGCTTACTTGGGACATGTGATTTCCCAAGGTGGAGTGGCTATGGATGGGGATAAAATTCAGGCGATATTGGAGTGGGAAATTCCCACGAATCTCAGAGAACTTCGGGGGTTCTTAGGCCTCACCGGTTATTATCGGAAATTTGTCTCTAATTATGCCCACATTGCTCGTCCGTTGACAGACCAACTTAAGAAAGATAGCTTCAAATGGTCCCCTGCTGCCACAGATTCCTTCCATCAACTAAAATCTGCCATGGTTTCAGCACCAGTGTTAGCTATGCCGGATTTTCAGCAAACGTTTGTCATAGAAACCGATGCCTCTGGGTATGGGGTGGGAGCTGTGTTGATGCAGAACAGTAGACCCATAGCCTTCTACAGCAAGCTTCTGGGTACTCGGGCGCAACTGAAATCAGTCTACGAGAAAGAGTTGATGGCTATTTGTTTTGCTGTGCAGAAATGGAAATATTATCTTATAGGCCGACACTTTGTGATTCGTACCGATCAACAAAGTCTGCGTTACATTACTCAACAACGAGAAATTGGGGCAGATTTTCAAAAGTGGATGGGCAAGCTAATGGGGTATGATTTTGAAATACACTACAAACCGGGGGCTTCCAACCGGGTTGCGGATGCACTTTCCCGCAAAACAGTGGGCGAAATAGTGCTGGGGGCCCTTATCACAGTTCATGGAGTGAACTGGGCAGACCTGGAGCATGAGATTGCACAGGATCCTTTTCTCACACACATTAAAGAGGAGCTGCAGGCAGGGGGTTCTCTTCCTCATTTTACATTGTTGGATGGCAACCTCCTCTTTAAAGGAAGGTATGTAATTCCCAGTACCTCTTCTTTTATTCCGGTGTTATTACGTGAGTATCATGATTCGCCTATGGGAGGCCATGCTGGGGACTTGAAAACATACTTACGATTGGCGGCAGAATGGTATTGGCGCGGAATGCGTCAAGAGGTAACTCGTTATGTGCAGCATTGTGTTACGTGCCAACAGCAGAAGGTGTCGCAGCAGCACCCCGGTGGTCTGCTTCAACCATTACCCATTCCTTCCTTGGTATGGGAAGATCTCTCTATGGACTTCATTGGTGGGTTACCGGTGTCTAAAGGAATGGATACCATATTGGTGGTTGTTGACCGTTTATCCAAGTATGCGCACTTTCTTCCTCTCCGGCACCCGTTTACTGCTTTCTCAGTAGCAGAATTATTTCTTAAGGAGATTGTGCGTCTTCATGGTTTTCCATCCTCCATTGTCTCGGATCGAGACCGTATCTTTTTGAGTACATTTTGGAAGGAACTGTTTCGCCTCCACGGCACCACCTTGAAGAAGAGCACAGCGTACCATCCCCAAACCGATGGTCAAACAGAAATTGTGAATCGGGGCTTGGAAACATATTTGCGTTGTTTTGTGGGTGGACATCCCAAGGCTTGGGCAAGATGGCTGCCTTGGGCTGAATTTTCTTACAATACCTCTCCTCACTCATCTACTAAAGTCTCACCCTTTAAGGTTCTGTATGGACGTGATCCTCCTCACATGGTTAGGGCTCCTCGGGGGCAGACCTCAGTTGATAGTGTGGAAGCAATGTTACAAGAGCGAGACGCCATACTGGACGATCTCCATGTCAACCTCATAAAGGCACAGCAACGAATGAAGGCTTATGCAGACGCAGGCAGAATTGATGTTCAGTTTCAGGTTGGCGATTTGGTATTCCTGAAACTCCAGTCCTACCGCCAACGGTCATTGGCTCAACGGCCTTTTGAGAAGCTTGCTCCACGTTTCTATGGACCCTTCCCTATACTCCAGAAGGTTGGTGCTACGGCTTACAAGCTACAACTTCCTTCCACCAGCAAAATCCATCCCGTGTTTCACGTGTCTCAGCTCAAAAGGATGGTGGGTAACGTACCTGTCCTTCCTACAATTCCACCTCATATTGCTGCTGACCTGGAGTTTATAGTTGAACCAGAAGAGCTGTTGGATGTACGGCAAATTTGTCAGGGTTCCCATACTCATACAGAGGTTTTGATCAAATGGAAAGGGCTGCCATCTTTTGAAGCTACCTGGGAAGACATGCACCCTCTTCACCTTCGTTTTCCCTCTTTCCACCTTGAGGACAAGGTGAATCTTTGGGGGGCAGGTATTGTGATGCACCAACTAAACAAGCCTAAGTTACTCACATACAAGAGGCGGGGAAATAGAAGGGCAGATCAGTAATTTTTGAAGAATGAGAGCAGAAAGAATATTACGTGGCAAGTGTTAGTTATTTGCTGAGTTGCTTGTACAGGAGGTTTTAGTTTAGAATAAAAGGTGAGTGAAGGTAGTGGAGAAGGGGATGAGAATATTGTAAGGGAATTGGGATTGGGAGAGTGGGAGCCTCTCGAAAGCTCACCAAATCTGGGGACATTTTTATCATCAATATTCAATACACACTTCCTCTCACTTATCTTCTTCTTATTTCTGTTTTATTCCTCACACTCACTCCTTCATTGTTACTGTATTGCTCTGGTTTGGTGTTTGTTCTGTGTGCAAGGTCCGTGGTGAACTGAATTCATCACATAGAATCCCTTCTGTCCTCACCCTGATACCACTTGATATGAACGCCAAGCTAAGGAAGCTTAGAGCTAAAGGAAAAACGCCACTTAAGGTAAAAAAAAAAAACCCGAAGTCCGAAAATAAGAATACATGTATCCGGATATTTCAATGTTAAGGGCCTGTTCTCCCCAGCTTATTTTCAGTTCAATTCAATTCAGTTCAGTTCAGTTCCTAAATGATAATCATTACTATTAATTAGTTATAATTTAATTCAATTCAATTCAGTTCAGTTGTTTTATGCCTTATGCCGAAGAGAACAGGCAAGTGATAACTCCTTAACTCTCAACAAAGAATCTTAAACACACTCAAACCACTCCTGGAATTAAGTTGTTTAACACTAATTAATAAACACTCCTGAATATCAATTAATGAAGATTAAAGCTTATGAATTAACTCACAAACAATAACACAATGTTCATCATAAAATTGTTCTAACCCTTGTAATGTGGTTAGGTGTTTATTTATAAGCTAGCAAGACTAAACTTGCTCTCCAAGCACCCAACATGTCTGAAAATACAAGAGAGAAAAAGAGGGAAACATTCCCCTAAAAACAAGTGTGATGATTTCACTTACTCACCACTCACCTAAACACAGCAGATAGAAAAATGCAGAAATTAAGAGGAAAAGATGATAACTTTGATTAATGGCAAGTAAAATAAACAGAGCTTTCGAGAGGCTCAGTCTCTCCCAAGTGACTACAACTTACACAAAATTCCACACACTCCTTATTTCTCTAACTCTCCTTCTTATAGGCTAATCCCTACGCTCCTTCTTAACGGCTATCTTTTCTCTCTCTTAGTTGGCACTGTCATTCCCACTAATTGTGCTGATCATTGCAGACCCCTTTTTGCGAGAATAGTACTCTTGAATATCCCCTGGTGGTGACTCACTCAACTCTCTTGGACAGATTTGCCCCTCCTCTTGTAAGTTATCCACGGTTTGGGGATAGAATTCATCACATTACCCCCTCCCCAAAGACTCACCTTGTCCTCAAGGTGGAAGGAAGGAAAACGAGCCTGAATCATGTCAGCATCTTCCCATGTGGCCTCGAATGGTGCTAAGTCTTTCCATTTCAAGAAGATTTCGTGTGGACTTGCCGCCCTTCCGAATTTGTTCGGACATCCAAGAGCTCTCCGGCTCTACTACCATTTCCAAGCTCGAAGTCGGTTGAGTTGGAAGAGTTGGGCTACGTGGGCACTCCCTATAGCTTTCTTTAATTGTGACACGTGAAACACGAGGTGGATACGGTGGAATCCGGCGGTTGAAGCTTATATGCGACCTTTCCAATCCTCTCGAATGATGGGAAATGGGCCGTAAAAGCCGAGCCGAGAGTTTCAAAGGCGCGGCCGCCGATTGTTGACGGTAAAGGCCGCAATTTCGATATAAACCAAGTCCCCCACATCAAATGACTCCTCCCTCCTCTTTGCATCGGCGTATGCTTTCATCTTTCGTTGTGCGCGCAACAAGTGAAAGCGCAAGTCATCCAAAGATCGAGTCTCTTTCTTGTAGCATTTCTTCCAAGTCGTCTACGGGTGTCCGCGCCTTTCGCCCAAACGCATCAATCGTGGTGGGTCCCTTCCATAGAGTACCTTGAAGGGTGTGAGCTTGGTTGACATATGCGGGGAAGTGTTATGGGAATACTCGCCTGTGGCAACCCATTTAGCCCATGATTTGGGGTGCCCAGCCACGAAACACCTCAGGTACGTTTCAAGTCCCTTGTTCACAATCTCCGTTTGACCATCGGTTTGGGGATGGTATGCGGTGCGGCGTTTCAAGGTGGTTCCCTGCATACGAAACAGTTCCTTCCAAAAAGTACTTAGGAAGATTCGGTCTCGGTCGGAGACGATACTTGATGGGAACCCATGTAGTTTTACCACCTCCTTGGTGAATGCTTCCGCAACTGTGAGTGCATTGAATGGATGTCGAAGCCCCAAGAAATGCGCATATTTTGACAGACGATCCACCACCACCAATATAGTATCTATCCCCTTTGACAACGGCAACCCCTCGATAAAATCCATGGTCACGTCATCCCATACCTGAGCTGGAATTGGCCTGGGTTGGAGCAAACCCGCGGGCCTCTGCTGGGAATTTTTGTGCTGCTGGCAGACCTTGCAATGTTGCACATAAGCTGCCACCTTTTTTCTCATCCCTACCCAATACCACTCCGTGGCCATTCGAAGATATGTTTTCACATCTCCGGCGTGTCCCCCAATTGGAGAGTCATGATACTCTTCTAACAACTTCGGAATGAAAATGGAAGTGCTGGGTATGACCCTTCTCCCTTTGTACAGGAGTCTTCCCTCATCCAAGGTAAACCCCGAGTGCTGCTTGCCCCCTGCCTCTAATTCTTCTCTGATCTGCTTGAGTAATGTATCTTCCGCAATCTCCTTTTCTAAGTCTGCCCAATTGATGCCTTGAGATGCTATCAAGGCCCCGAGTTCCACTTCACCCACGGTTTTTCGTGACAGCGCATCAGCTACTCGATTGGCGGCCCCGGATTTGTAGTGAATCTCAAAATCAAACCCAATAAGCTTGCTTACCCACTTCTGAAAATCAGCCCCTACTTCTCTCTGTTGGGTGATAAATCGCAGACTTTGTTGGTCAGTATGTATCACAAAGCGTCTCCCCAAAAGGTAATGTTTCCATTTTTGAACTGCTAGACATATGGCCATCAACTCCTTTTCGTAAATCGACTTATCGTTGGGCTCTTGGCCCAAAAGTTTCTTGTAAAAGGCTATGGGTCCGCCTCTTCGCATCAACACGACCCCTACCCCGGCAGCCGGAGGCATCCGTTTCCACCACAAATGGCTTGTGAAAATCGGGCATGGCAAGCACCGGAGGTTGTGTCATGGCTTCCTTCAAATAGATGAAGGCCGCCGTGGCTTTCTCTCGTCCACCCAAAGGAATCCTTTCGCAATTGCTCGGCCAAAGGTCTGCTTATCCGGGCATAATGTTTGACGAATTTTCGGTAGTACCCTGTCAAACCCAAAAATCCCCGAAGCTCTCTAAGGTTTTTAAGTATCGGCCACTCCATCATTGCTCGAATTTGTCCATATCTACCGCTACCCCCTCATGAGAGATCACATGCCCCAAGTAGGCTACAGTGGTTTGCCCGAAATCACACTTCTTCATATTGGCGAATAGTTCATGCTCTACCAATAGTTGGAGGACCAGCCCCATATGCTCCACATGCTCCCTCTGAGTTTTGCTGTACACAAGTATATCGTCGAAGAAGACTAACACAAACCTCCTCAAGAAAGGCCGAAAGATGTCATTCATTAATGTCTGAAATGTTGCGGGGGCGTTAGTGAGCCCAAAAGGCATTACGAGAAACTCGTAATGTCCTTCATGTGTGCGGAAAGCTGTTTTGTGAGTGTCCTCCGGGCGCACCAATATTTGATGGTAGCCCGCCTTGAGATCCAACTTGGAAAACATCGTTGCCCCATGCAACTCATCAAGTAATTCGTCGATAACCGGTATAGGGTACATATCCGAAACCGTCTCCTTGTTCAAGGCCCGGTAATCTACGCAAAATCTCCAAGACCCATCTTTTTTCTTCACTAGCAGTACGGGGCTTGAGAATGGACTGGTGGAAGGTTTGATTATACCGGCATCGAGCATCTCTCCAATCAACCGCTCTATCTCATCTTTTTGGAATTGGGGGTACCGATATGGCCTAACCCCAACTGGATTGCTCCTTTCCTTCATGGTGATAGCATGCTCGTGACCTCTTCTGGGAGGTAAACCCACTGGACTCTCAAAGACTCTTATAAATTGATCCACTACTCTCTGTAAAAATTCTGGCACCCTCACGTCCTCCTTCTGCCTTGGTACCCAGTCCCCTGAACCCTCTTCTACTTGATTGAGTTCCAACAAAAATCCCCCTCCCTCTTTTCGCAGGCTTCTTATCATTGCCTTGAGCGAAATTTTTGATCGAGCCAGTGTTGGGTCCCCCTTCAACACCACAATCTTGCCTTCTACTTCGAACTGCATCACTTGAGTCCTCCAATTGGTGACTACAGAACCCAATTTTTCGAGCCATTGTACCCCTAAAATCACGTCTGAGTTACCCAGACCCAATGGTAAGAAATCCTCGACCACCTCAATCTCCCCTATTTTCAACACCACCCCCCTACATGTAGGCGTGCCATGAACCGCTTCTCCGTTCCCCAAGGATACACCAAACCCGCCGGAATCTGAAACTTCCAGTTTTAGCTCATTCACGGTCATCAAAGAAATAAAATTGTGAGTGGCTCCCGGGTCGATCATGACCACTACTTCCCGACCCCTAATTTCCCCAATAATTTTCATGGTTTTGGGACTCATTAACCCAATGACAGAATTTAAAGATACCTCAGTGGTGGTCTCAGTTGACTGGCCCGCCGACGGTTCGATCTCTCCGTCGCCTTTCTCCGGCGCGCTTCTTCTTCTTCTTCTTCTTCGTCGTTCATCAGGATGATACTCAGTTCTTTTCTCCGGCAACGGTGGCCGGTAGTCCATTTGTCGTCGCACTTGTAGCAGAGCCCTTTGGCTCGTTTCTCCTGATACTCCTTCTCAGACAGCCTTTTAAATTCACCCGTGACTTTTTCATGGCCCCGAGTTGAATTATATCCACTGCTTCGAACTTGTTTGACCGCTGGGCTCGAGGTCCAAGTTTTTGAGGGCTTGGATTCAAGAGAGCCCCAGAACTCCCCACATTTTTAGAGGTGGCCCCCCTGTTGTATATGGAATAAGATCCTGGTTTTTGAGGCCCAGATTTTTTAAGGCCCAATACACGATTCCTTTCTTCAATTCGGCCCGCCAACTCCATGGCCTGTTCAAGGTCCAACGGGTTGAGAAGCCTCACTTCAACCTTTATGTCCTCTTCCAACCCGTTAATAAATTGTCCCATAAGAATCTCCTCTGGTACCCTAGTCAACGGGGCTGCTTTTTCTATGAACTTCCGTCGGTAGTCAACCACCGTGGAGGTTTGCGTGGTGGCCAGCCATGACCCGCAATTAGTTGGTCGGAATTGACGCAACAAGTAGTCCCTTAATTCTCCCCACCACCGTATTGGCCTCCTTTTGTTCTCCCATTGGTACCACCGGAGGGCGTCTCCTTCCATGGAAACCACCGCCGCCTCCAAAGCTTCATTTCCACTCAACCCGTAAAACGAAAAATACCTTTCAGCTCTCAATATCCATCCGTCGGGGTCGGTACCGTCGAAGAGTGGCATCTCTAGCTTCCGGTAACGCCAGCTACCCCCTCCATGGTTCGATCCTCCACCAGGCCCGCCACCAGAGCCGCTATCCCCGTAATTTCGGCCCCCTAGTTGGAAACCTCCGTACTCGTCTCCATCTCTTTCGCCCAAATTTATAAGTTCTGGACCTCTCCTTTCCGGTGGACGTGGTAGTCCCGTCTGAGTTTCAGGCGTGTTCGCCTGGGGTTGTGGTAAGGTTGCTCGGATTTCGGCCTGAAACTTTCTCTGCTCCAAGCGCAAACTCTGGATATCCACCTCCTGGTTCTCCCTCGACCGATTAATCCGGCCCTCCAACCTGGTGGCCAAGATCTCCAGCTCCTCACTGGTCTTCCTTGCCGCCTCATTCTGGCCTTCCAAGATTTGCGCCGTTAGCGACTCACTCATAGCATTAATGGCAGATTCCACCGCCTTGGACACCATGGTGGCCACTGTCCCTTCCAGGGCTGTCATTCTCTCTTCTAGAGAATCGACTCTCTGAGCTTCATTTCGCGGTGCCATGGATCGATGTTCTGATACCAAATGTGATGATTTCACTTACTCACCACTCACCTAAACACAGCAGATAGAAAAATGCAGAAATTAAGAGGAAAAGATGATAACTTTGATTAATGGCAAGTAAAATAAACAGAGCTTTCGAGAGGCTCAGTCTCTCCCAAGTGACTACAACTTACACAAAATTCCACACACTCCTTATTTCTCTAACTCTCCTTGTTATAGGCTAATCCCTACGCTCCTTCTTAACGGCTATCTTTTCTCTCTCTTAGTTGGCACTGTCATTCCCACTAATTGTGCTGATCATTGCAGACCCCTTTTTGCAGAATAGTACTACTGAATATCCCCTGGTGGTGACTCACTCAACTCTCTTGGACAGATTTGCCCCTCCTCTTGTAAGTTATCCACGGTTTGGGGATAGAATTCATCACAACAAGCCTAGAATCTAGCCTAAAAATAAGGAAAAGACTAGATCTAGACAAGATATGCAAATGTTTCCTAAAATACACCCAAAACACACGGCCCTTAACAAGGAGATTGTTTCTTGCCTTCTGCCTACTCTAAGCATAAATAAGGAAAGGTTCTGTCTCAACTTACCTAATTACAACTCATGACAACTTGTCCTACTTGGAGCTTGAGTAACCGAAATTATAACCAGATTTTCGGCACTTTTACAACTCAATTATTAATAAAAACAACTCAACTACTTTAACTAACATTTTAACTACTTATTGAAGACATGAAATAGAATAACTAATTAGTATGCTAAGTAGCTTCCTCCTCAAGCCAAGTAACACAGGTGACAAAACCTTGATTTCATGCCAACAAGTTGAACACCATATGCTCCATGATCAATGTGATTGGTTCATCTTGAGTTGGTGCCTTCGAATCCGCATCAATAACAAACCATTAAACCTTGAAGAGTAGTAATTTATCTTCTACATTCTGAAAAGAAGTTTGTATCATTGATTTCTGATGCTGCTCAGGAGATTCGCTCATTTTCAAAGTCTAGCCTTCTACTCTGTTTACCGAAAAACCATGCAGTTTCCAGGGCAATTCTAGTCCAAGGAATTCCACAGCTTGTGTCCTTATCATTATGCAGATAATTTTCAGCGTGTTTCCACTCTTCAAAAAAAGATGGAATATGCTGATTGCCTTTTATTCTTTCAGCGCTTGGATACTAGAAATAATAGAAATCTCACTTTAAATCATCATGCTCAGTTTATGTTCTGTTTTCTTGATTGTTAACTTGTGATCAAAACAGGTATATTCCAATTAGACATTGTTTGGACCTTATACCCACTGCAATTGAGCAGCATGGGACTGAGTGGCCTGCAGAATGGCCCAAAAGGCTTGAAAGTTATCCTGACTGGTTGAGCGACAAGGAGAAAGTAAAGGCAGACACAAAGCATTGGAAGGCTATAGTTGACAAGTCCTATCTCACTGGAATGGGTATTGATTGGACAAATATCCGAAATGTGATAGATATGAAAGCCATTTATGGGGGGTATGTTTTTCTTGAGCTAATCCGTTGGGAATGTGCTCTAGAAAGAGAATATCTATTCAAGTGCTAATATTTTTTTCTTATTGTATTTTCAATGTATTCGTTTGCCGAACCATGGATTTTGTGAATGCTTTATGCTACAGGTTTGCGGCTGCTATTTCAGAACAAAATGTCTGGGTCATGAATGTAGTCCCTGTTCATGCTCCAAATACACTTCCATTTATCTATGAACGTGGTCTCTTTGGCATTTATCATGATTGGTGTGAATCTTTTGGTACTTATCCAAGGTCATATGATCTGTTGCATGCAGACCATCTCTTCTCACGACTAAAAAGTAGGTGCGGTTGTCTCTCTGTCTCTCCCCATTATTTTGTCCTCCTGAAACAACAATTACATACATATTTGCTGCGTAGCTCTCTAATAAGTGTGCCCCTCTGATTTCTGTTTTAGATGTTACCAACCAGTGGCAATAGTTGTTGAGATGGATCGCATATTGCGTCCCAGAGGTTGGGTAATTGTGCGTGATAAGGCTGTGATACTGGAATTCCTCGAAAGAATATTTAGAAGTTTGAACTGGGATATCCACATGACGTTTGCTAAGGATAAGGAGGGCATTCTTGTGGCTCAGAAAACAATTTGGAGGCCTTGAGGTCAAGCTACAGTTAAAGTGCATCTTATTCTCCACCTGCGAGGTAAGGCGTCAATTTCGCACTTTGCTTTACCTGTGTTGATTCTGTCAGAAGTATATGACTGTCCACGATTTTGCAGATATATCCAAAATATCAGGTTCATTCATGCTACTGTATGAGATGTCGTGGTGAACCTTAAACTATCTCTTCTTTCTTTGTATAACATACTCGCACATTAACACCATTTAATGAGGATAACCCTATGTTTGGGTGAATTATGAAGTCTCAAGGTGGCTAGAAATACTGATTTTCCATTTTTCCAGTTCCATCTTCGATTATGCTCTTCATCCAGGAGCATCCGGCTGGAGGAAAAGGTTTTTCCACACTTTGCAGAGGCAGTGATATTCGCTTGTCTCCAAGCCCTACTAGAAGCATTGGCGCTAGCAGGTGGTTTGTCTTATATGCAGAACACAAGGACCCTTCATTTGGCTGTTCTATCTCTAATGTGAGTGTAAGATGAACAGCACAAGAGTTAGCAAAAAGGCTTAGAAAGCAACTTTCAGAAATTTCTAGTGCATGAATTGTTACTGATTATACGCATTATTGATAAAGTTTTTGGCTTCTATAATTTGCAGTAGCATGTATCTACTTACATATGTGACACTGTTCCAGTTTGTTCGGAGCCCAATGTGTGATAAGAATGTATACGGTGCCTTTCCTTTCTCCCTGTAACAGTCCTTAATTTGTGAGAGATGCAATTGGATTCTCCGGTGACAACCCTATTACTTCACTTTAGAAGTTAAGATGTTCTTAAAATGTGGTATTTTGTATGAGTATGCGATATGCAACTGTTCTCTACTTGCATATTGCATACTCGTTGGGGAACTCACCTTGTGACTTTGAGGTCACAAGTTCGAGCCCCACTACCTACTTGTGCTTGAGAGTAGGGATTTTCTTATATTCCCCCTACTCTCAAGCATTAACCTGTGTAGCTGGACTGGCTAACCTGTGAGGGGTGCTGGTCCAGTAGGGTCCTTCTTACCAAGGGGTTCCCAGTGAGGGCCCAAAAAAAAAAATATTGCATACTCGTACTGTTCTCCTGTTGCATATTAATACTCGATTCCTCAAATTTGCCTATTTTGGTTTGTTCACTGCAAATTCGAGGCTCGTCTTTGAGTTTCCATGGCATGCATTCTGAAACTTGAGTTTCTTAGTTTCCCTTTCTCCATTGACCCAGACTTCTTTTCTGCTTTCTTCGACCCAATTAAACTCCTTGCTTGTCTAGGAAATTGCTCTATCTGTAGCTGCCTGCTGCAAACTGTAATGACAAGCATATTCTTACTAACACCTTGGAAGGACCTTGTTGCATTTAGTGGCCAACTATGGCTAATAAACTTGACAATTACGATGGATATATGAATGGAAAAATTAATGTCAAGGGTCCCAACTAAGGCCGAACATTTTTAAAAGGCACCAACTATTGATTATCCTGTATTGGTCCCAACTTTAGGGGGCTGTGAATTTGGGCGGGCCTTGTAGGTTGCCTAACCTGCTGCAGCAGGTTACTAGTCACGTGATATCATTTAAAACGCACGCTCCCTACTTTCTTTGCTTTTCTATGCTCATCTTGTTCTCACTGTTCAACAATGGAAAATATTCAGGACTTAATTCACACAGGGTAAAGCACCTCTTTTGCCTTGATTGATTTCCTCTTATTTTTAGTCATTTTTCCCCAAATTCAATTCGAGAAAAACACACACCCACAACCTAATTTCTCCATAGAAAGCCGAACGGCAAAATTAAAGTTCAACACAGAATATCTATCCTCATTTCATTACTCCAACTTTTATCAATTCATTTTTTTCCATTGAACAACAATGCAAAATTTCATATTTAATGGCGTCTTTCACCAAGTTCTAATATTATCCTCTAATTTCCCACAAAAAAAGAGAAATTAATCAGATCATAAAATTCAAGAAAGCATATTTTTGTTGTTCATTCAATTTTGAAATCCGAACTTGATTATCTTGTATGCTGACAAACTTTTGTTTTTATTTGTCTTGCCATGACAAAGCTAATTTCTTCCCCAAATCATTTTAAAAAAGAGAGAAATCTGCGAGAAGATGGTGGTGTGCAAAAATTATGTCGTTGAATTCGGCTCCAAATTTGATGCATAAGGATTAACATACATGCATCTCTATCCAATCTTGTACCCGCTGTCAACTGTCTACACTTGATAAATTCGGGCCGAGGAAAGAGAAAGTGATGGAGTGGGGAGTGGGAGGAGAGAGAGAGGAGGAGGCAAATTCGGTACAGGCAGGTGGTTAAGTTTGAAGTGGAATTGGTAGATATTGCGGCAGAGGGAGGTGGCACATGGGGGTACTTGAGGGTGGGAGTGGTGGTGGAAGGACGGAAACGGAGGGGGTAGGATGGAGTTGAAACGAGTCATTTTTTTCAATTGGGTTGATTTTGGAGTCGGGTTTGGGAGTGTGATCGTTTTGTGTGGGTGAGAGAGATAAAGAGCAGGAGGGAGGTGGGACCGTGGGAGGTTGGTTTTATATGGCATGATGGAGGAGAGAAACAGAGGTAGGGTGAGCTGTTTTGAAGGATCAACAATGGAGGAAGGGATATGACTCTCAGGAAGACTAAAGGAAGATAGAGAAGAATTTTTTTTGAAAAAGAAATAAAACTTATTTATTACCTTTTCAACAGGTCATAGGTCACATGGGTCCATTAAAAAATGCTACTCCCTATAGTTGGGACCTATACAGGATAACCAATAGTTGGTACCTTTAAAAAATGTTCGGCCTTAGTTTGGACCCCTGACGTCAATTTTTCCTGAATACATGATGAACGTCTACAAATATATGATTAGCTTGAAAGGTTAAATGGATGTACATATGTCTAAATGATTGCAATCCAAATTCATGGATGGCATGGGGGATGAAGCCATTTTTATATTCTAAGTTGACGAAGAAGGTGACATTATATTTGCAATCTCATCTAATCTCTCTCCTCTTGCTTGAGAAAGCGATCCTAATTTTTTTTTCTTTTAATCAAAGTAGCCTTCTCTTCAACTTAAAAAAAAGAGTTATAGGTTTAAGTTCAAATAAGTTAAGTTCAAATAAATCCCGTTGAAATAAGCAAGAGAATTGAAGTAAAGAGAACAAAATCTATTATAGGGGATTAACTATACTCAAGCTCAGAAGAGTAAAAAGTAATTGGAATTGGATTCAAAAAATTCTTTTTCAAATAAATTGCAATTGTTTTCAAGTTATTATAAGATGTTTTGCCAAAATAAATTACAATTGGAAGTATTTTATTACTAATTTATTAAAAGACAATTTAGACAAGGAGCGGCGCCATATGGCGCTTTTATCTTAGGGTGTTAAATAATTTCAAAATCGTATAATAAAGTCTTAAAAAGTAAACCAAGTGATATTTAGTGTTATCATTTTAAAGTAAAATAATAATGACTTTTTTAAACAAATACCCCCGAGTTTTCATAAAATTCACCACATATCCTCTAACTTTTCAAAATTCACCAAATACCTCCTACTTTAGTACAAATAATACAAATTGTCCTTTTGACTAACCGTAGTTTGACATCCGTTAGTTATTAGCCTCTAACTAACCCCTAAATCCTAATTAAACCTTATTAACCCAATGCCCCTAATTAATTAACCATTCCCTCATGACCCTCTTTCCTCTTCTTTCTCTCTCCACCAAGCCCACCACCTAGCCACCGGAAGCACAACTCCAACCTCCTCAAAAACCACCAACCACCTGATAACGAGCCCGCTAACGGACGCCCCGGGGCGCTAGTTAAGAAATATATTGTTCTACTTAATTACTCATATTTATATAAAATAACAAAATAATATATAATTTCAATTACTCATAGTTAATGTTTTTGAATAGGAAAGGGAAAAACATTAAATGCATTGCATTGGAATTATATATTGTTATATTATTTTATATAATAATGAGTAATTTTTTTTTTTGAAATTAAAAATTAATTAATTGATTCAAAGTCATACGACATCTACAATAGAAGTCAAAACTAAACAAATACATATCAAAATGAAATAAATACAATTCTAATATGACAAAACCACGATCGTTTAGTAGATCTAATACTTCTGAAAACCCTCGTCTTTCACATCGCTGTCTGATGTAGCCTTCTGCAAGGGGGTCTATCGATCTTTTCTAGTTTTGAAGTAGAACTGGATCCAATTCAAGTGATTGTAAACGAAGTACTGACATCTGTTGCAACCCCGCACAAATTTCAATCAACAAATCAACCTCTTGAATTACACAAAAATCCAAAACCAAAGTCTCCAAACTCTCACATAGAGAGAGATAAAACCCAATATATGGGTAGATATAACCCAATAAATGGGTAGAAAAACTCTCCATTAAAGAGAGACTGAAGTTTATTAGAAACATTAACATAAAAAACTAAGAATAAAGGAGAAAAGGGCTTACCACCTCCCAAAAAGGGCTCTGGGTTGAAAATTAGGTTTTTGTGGGAGAGGAGAGAGAGAGAGAGAAAAAAGGGAGAGGAGACGTATATCACATATTTAATTATGAGTAATTAAATTGTACAAATGAACAATATAATTTCTTATCTAACGCCCCGGGGCATCCGTTATCTTTTGCCAAAAACCAAAAAGGAGCTGGAACAAGTGAACAAGATAAGATGCGAATCTTATGAAATATGGACCCAATGTCCCATTATAATTTCCTACCAAAATCCAAAACGCCAGCATATGTATCATTCATTCATGATGACATTAACACTCTGCTTAAGCTCAACTCTTTCATCCCCTTCAATTTCTCCTCCAAAAGCCCCGATTTCTCATTCCAACAATTCGCAGGTCTTCATTTCTAGGAGATTCACCTCATTTTTGCTCTCCATCTCCCCTTTTCTTCTCTCATTACCACCCCCTGCATTCGCATTCAACATCGGCATATGTGCGTATACTTCTTTTTCTCCTTCTATTGAATATTTCATTCCTCTTATAATCCTATAATATTGTATTTTTGGCTGTAAATTTTTTGCAGCAGGACCCAAAGATTGGCTGAGGGAGCAGAAGAAGAAGTCGATAAAGTATCTGTTAGCCCCAATTGACGCCTCCCAACAAATTCTTCGTCATGTCTATCAACTTCTCTGTATGTAATTTTTCTTGGTTACAATGTTTATCTTAGATATTGGATGTCTTATCTTTTTGAATTATGTATTTATGACTAAATAGTGGCAGAGGATAATGTTTTCAAGCCCAAGGATTTGGAGGAAATTCAAGAGTTGCTGAAATCTGCTGGCAGGGGATTGTGTTCTTGAGGATAGGAACTCCATTGTCGCATTTCAAGCTAAAACTGGTGTCGAGGTTTGATCTTCGTGTACTACTATTAGCTTTCCATTGCCATCATCGTACGGGTTTTTATTGGGAAATTCACAATGGTAACCCTATGTTTGGCCTTTTTTTTTTTTTTGCTTTCGCAGCTAGCCAGCTACATTTACTTTTTATTCTAAATGCTAAACCCGTGTTTATGGTTATGCTTGGTGGCGTTAGTAACTATTTTTCGTTATAAACAATTGCTGAAAAGGTTGTTTTAAAAGTAATTAAGGTTTTCTAAACTAGAAATCTAGAATGACATAAGTTCTCTTTAAAAAATTGTCTTTCCTTTGTCACTCATTGAAAACCTATTTCATTCCTTTCTTTTTGTAAGAGATGAACGGAAATAAGGCTTTCAAAGGGAATTTATATCTATCTAACACTAAGAGCCTTAGTTTGAAAACAACCTTTTTAGCAATTGTTTATAATGAAATGGTTATTAATACTACATTCTTAAGTATAACCACAAACACAGGATTACCATTGAGAATTAAAATTAAATTTGGCTGCCCAAGAGAAAAAATCAAAACATGGGGTTACCATTGATATTTTCCCTTTTTTTTTTTTTTGGTTATGCATCATATTGCTGCTTGTCGTAATGGAAGTGGGAAATGCAACTTTCATGTGACCTTAATATTTCGGGAAGTTTCTTTCATGTCAGGGTCTAACAAAATCAATTATTCTTACTTTGTTGCGAACTTGGTAGTTGGAACATAGTTTTGGGGGTGAAGGAAGTGATTGCTTGAATTTGTGCACTGCTTGTTTGATGTTGTAGTGTTAGGGACAAAAGTACAACTATTGTTGCGTCATAGCAGTTTACAACATGCAATTGTACAAATGATATGATTTAGCATTTGTAATGGTTCATGGTTGTCAACAATTCTGAAGCTGATGTTGGAGGTGTTATGTTGATTCTTGAATGCATCATACTCCCACTTCTAATTTAATCTTTTACTTTTAATCTTTGTGATCTAGCTGATATTACTTTGTATTGAGTTTGTCCAGGTTGTTAGCACTTTTTAACCTCCTTTTTGTGTTCATAATAGGTTTGCACATTCAAATTAATCGTGACTAATGCATCTTCATTGCTTGATGATGGTGACCCTGCTAAATTGGAAGCTGAAGCCAGGCTAAGCAATCTTATAAGGTAGATGATATATGACGCTGTTTATCTATAGCAAACTTGTACACATGTTTAATGTATTTCTCCATTATTATTTTCCCCATACTTTGGATGCATGAAAGTTGTATATACCAGAAATCAGAGAAGGCAAGTTAATCATGCAAAGCAAAATATTTGTTGTACGTTGTTGAACATTAAAATGGTGTAAGTGGTATTAGAATTCGGTTATAGACTACTTTAAGGGGTCAATATCGTGTTCTTCATTTAATGCTCCCTTTCCAGCTATTAAATTCATTTCATATGGTCATCGAATTTGTATAGTGAAAAGTGTGACATCTTCTACATGAACGTTCTTAATTGGACTTCCGGGGGGGAGGGGAGATGTTCCCTTTGCTATCTTTGGACTTTGGAAAATAACGGAAGCGCCTTCTTTCTCTTTCTTTTCAACCCTACCCCCTTATCTAGCTTGGACAGTGGAAAAAGGAAAGAAAATGAACCACTGGAAGGGGGAAAACTCTGAGTTGGGACCATTCTCATAGTTCCATCTTCTTCAACATGACCTTTGGCATTGTTACACTCCGTCCTCGGAGAGAACTTATGCAGTTTATTACTTCCGTAATAGGGTCCCTCATGCACTGTTATTGTTACTTTGATCAATGGTGATTTTCGTCCTGAAAATAGGTTGGCTAGTGGTTCAATACACAATTACATATCTATTAAGATCTTGTTTATGCATTATATAGGTTATTTCAATTGCATATTGATAGCGAGAGCTGAGAGAGAGAGAGATTGAAAATTGAGTTGGCTTAGGTGAAGGAGGAGCTTCTTTTGTTGCACTAAAATTTTGTCGAAGGTTGTAGAAGCCTGATTTTTTCTACGCTTGTGATATTGAAGTTCAATACTTGATGTGACAAGATAATAGGGTATTTCCAGAATAGCAACTTTTTATAATTTAGACTAATAGATAATTAAAGATACCAACGGTCAATGTTGTGCATTGGTAAGCGTGCTAGTTAAAGTTGTATAACAATTTTGAAATGGAGGAAGTATATATGTATACTATGATATTCGAATTCGACTCAATCTAGGAAGAGAGAAACGAACAGAGATAGAGAGAGAAGATGGATTGCACCATTAGGGTTTGTCAAACCCTTGTTCTAGTAATTGGAGGTGAAATTTTCGATATTCTTACTTGGGAGGTTGGGGCTTTTGCTTAGGATGTACACTTGTGTATGATTATGGGAATGTTCTCATCGCCGTGCTCATCTTGCTGGCTATTTCTCTGGCGAAAGTATAAAAAAGAAACAGAGGAAATTGGATAGTCGATCTATCTTTTACTCTTCCTTTCTCTCTCATCTCTTCTTTGCCTTTTTATACTTTAGAATGGGTTGAGAAGGGGAAAGGGGGACCCACGTTTCTCTGAATATCGCTGTAATCTCAGGGCTTTTTTTCTTTCTTTTATTTGTAATGTGATTTATGTGAAGTGTTCATTAATTACTATTGCTTTTTTTTTTTTTTGAATTTTATCCAATTTTTCTTATGTCTTACTTTATGTTTTTCAAAGGTTTTGACTTTTGACTTTCCTATTTTGTCTTTTGGAAAGCTAAAAATTATATAAAGTTTAGAGTAAAATATGCAAAAACAAACTATTAAGATACACTTATTAGATATATTTGTGGCAAACTAATAAGAAACTATCTCATGGAAAAATCAGGGACACGACTTACTTATAAAATATTTTTGTGGCAAAAAAAGTAGCAGTGGGTGGATTCCAGTGTGTTGACTAATTTTTCCAACGTTGCCATGTGCACGTGACTTTTAGTTTGCGCTTATTTTCTTCTTTTCCCTCTCCCTGTTCCCTTTTCATTTTCCCACTTGTACAAAATCCTGCATCAATCAGATTTTTTTGCAATTCGACATCCATGCATATATTGGCCAAAAAAAATGAAATCCCAGCAAGATTTGGGAAATACTTGGACAAGATGATCGAATTATGGTTGACCTTTGTTGAAAAATTTAAAGGATTAAGGATATCCTGCAAATTTATGAGAAAGAAGGAATGAAAGAGATACAAGAGGAAGGTAAGGAATGAAAGAGATGCAAGAGGAAGCTAGTCTTGGATTAGAGCACGAGCATTACTGGGCAACCTTCTCCCCATTTCACTTTCTCTCCTCTATTTGGGCTTACTAATGCTCACCATTGTGGGAAGCTTGCCCAATATTAAGGATGCTCTCAAAACTGGGCACCTCCCTTACTCAAGAAGAAATGTTAAGATGACATGTGGGGTTTAATATTTTAAGCATGTGTGAGGATTAATAAATAGGAGAGGGAAATTGTTGAGCAACCCAGCAATGTGGGTATAAATATAAATTGGGGAGGGTAAGGAATAAAGTTAGTGGAAGATGAGGTGGAGGAAAGAGAAGCTGAGGTGTAGGAAGGAGGAGAGGAGAGAGAAATTATGGGCAAGCCCAGAAAGGCTGGTGCTCTTATCATGTGAAAAAAATTTAAAGTGAGAGAAGCTCTTTCTTTTTTTTTAGAAAATAGAAAAGAATAATGCACTTAATACCATGTATAGTTTGGGAAAAGGTGTGTAAATGTTTTATCTGCAGGGAGTATAGATACGCATCCCTATCTAAAGTAGGAAATGTATTGCCCACAAATTTCGAATCTAAGCATACCTTGAGTCTCACTGTACTCCAGGCGCAAAGTAGAGGGACCACGCAGAAGAAAGTTGAAATAAATCATATTCCATGAGAGGGTGATAGAAATGCTGGTGGAAGGTATGGATTTTTGGGGAGGTGAGCTGCCAGAGGGATGTGGTTGATGGTAGTGAACGAATTTGTCGGTGGTGGTAGGAGAAATGGGTGGTTGAAGCTAACAAGGAGAAATAAGCACCCAGATAACATTTCCTTTATTGTTATTGAGATACATGTGCTGTTACCTAATGAGGAGAGATTAAATATTGGAAAGAGAGTGAATGCAGTTGAAGAGGGAAAGACAACCGGGAGAAGAAACAGAGGAACAGGAAAAGGAACAAGGGGCAAAGTAACTAACATGTACAAGGCACATGTGGGTCATCGCTGGAAAGTAAAGTCAATCCACCGGAATCTGGCCACTGTTACCTTTTTGTCGCAAATAAATTGTGAGATATTTTTGTGCCGTTTTTTTCCAGGTAAATTCTCGCAAAAACTGGATTTTATTAGATAGTTTCTCGTAAATTTTATCCGCGTGCCGGTGTCTAACTCTAGGCAGTGTCCCCATATACGAAATTTTCAGATTTGCCGTATTGGACACTCGGTTCCGTACCTTTATCTGATACTAGTACCCGTGTCCATGTAATGTATATATCATTGTTTGTTTTGTTTTATTCTGTGATTGATCTTATTGTGATTTGCGTTTATATATATTTATTAGTAAATTTCTAACTTTTTTTCATTTTTTTGGGGGGGGGTGGTGGTGGTGGGGGTGTGGGGCAGATCATTCACTCTTCTTAATGGTGTGGCCAAGGAAGCAAATCTTCAACTTGCCTCACAGAGGTACGTGTTTTTGAATTCGATGATAAGGGTAACAATCCAAGTCCTTGAATATGATGTTCAATCCCCAAATCAATGTCTCAAATCTAAGCGAGTTAGTACTGAGAATCTTCCTTGGAAGGTTAGTTAGAGGTATATGAGAATGTGAGCTTACTACTGCCATAAATTGAACCGTTATAATGGGATCACAAATTATCGATGTTTTTTCTCACCTATTAAATTTTCAGAGCCCACTTCTTTTGTGATACAGCCTGGTTGTTAGAGTCTACTGTTGGTTCTTTGTTTCTTTTATCTCATGATTCTTTAGTTTCACTTTTTTGTTCTGTTTCAGAAAGTGTTGGGTGCATATAGATTAGTGAAACTAATTATAGCACTCAAAAGATCTTATGATTGATTTATATTTGGACCTGGTACAAGTTGTAAAACTTATGTTATCATCAGATTTCTTACTACATCAGGTAATCCCAAGACTATTACCACCTCTGTTTACAAATTGTTACATTGTTAGGGGTGGGGCCGAGATCATGAAGGCCCTGTACAAGTTCTTTAAGTTGGGCCCTTAATTCATAGTGTAAAAGAATATGCGATTTATATCAACAGAAATATTTACTAAATCAAAATGAATCGAATTACTGGTAGAAAATAATTAATGTAAAATATAACTAAAAATATAAAACTTCTATATTACCATACAAGATAGATGGGGTTTTGCCGACCTTGCCGTTGCATTGAATCACTTAGATGTGAGATTTTTCCAATTTTCTACTTTTGATTTAAGCCCAAATGTAAAGATATGTAATTCTGAGAATTCTAAAGGTTGAAGTTTATTTTGAGAAGAAGCAGATGGATACTTTGAGATTTGGAATTTGGTCATTTAGCAGATGGATGAAGTAAATGAAGGAGACCAAGAGCCAGAGAATTGAAGGCTTTGTCTTGGTAGAAAAAAAAAAGACAAGAGTCCAACTGTGAAACATGAATCAAACATCCGACCACGCGCTAGATAGCTCAACATCTTAACCACTGGTCCACATTTATTTTTCCCGAGTATATTGGAAACCTTAAAGTTAGATACCAAACCCCTTTCATCTGGGGTCCTGTTAGGTTGCTCATCTTGCACAGCCAAGAACCGCCTCTGTACATTGTTCCAGTTCGTGTCTTCTGCCTGTTCATCCAAGGTTTCTCATCCAATTTACTCCTGTTGTTAAGACACATGTACGAGGTTTTGAGCAAGTAGTATGCTCTTTTTTTTTTTTTTTTGAGTGGAAGTAGTATTTAGTATTTATATGTCGAGTGATGTAAACTTAGAGAAATTATCTGCATGATTTTGTTTCTAACTTGTTTGTTGTTATGTGAAGCAGACAAAAGATTGCGGATGCTGTAATGGATTCATTGTCATCCCTCGACAAATTTGAACAAGGTATCAAGGGATGCATCGAAGTATGACTTCCATTTGGATTGCCACGGGTGAAATTGTATACAAGCTTTAAGGTTTTTGTAAATCAGGGAGATTCTGAAATGGTAAAATGAACAAAGTTCACAGTGATGTGAGCTGAGAAGAATCTGCTCTTTTCTCTCTTGTATACAGAGCTGCAACAACAGCAATCCCTAGACCTACTTTACAGGAAATACACATGTACAAAAGAGTGAGGTCACGTGATAAGTTTGGCATCACAGAAAAGACAAAAACAGCTAGAAAATAGAATAAAAGGGGGGAGGATAATCCCTTGGGCCAGAATAATGAGCTGTATATGTAGGTGAAAACTCCTAATTTTTTTACAGACTACCCGCTGGAGTATGTGAACAACTCCAAGCTTGGAAACAAGAAAATAGTGCTGAGAAGAGGGAAGTATCTTGGTAAGCACATCAGATAATTGTAGCTTGCTGGGAACATATAGAGAAATCCAGATTGTATGTATTGTCTCACATAGTGGCAGTCTCTAGACAGATGTTTGGTTCTCTCATGGAACACAGGGTTGTGAGCAATGTGCTCAGCAGCCTTGTTGTCACAGAAGAGAGTAATAGGCTTAGGTATATTTATGTGGAGTGGTACTACTTGATAAGCTCCTATATTAAGCTTCAGCAGAGGACTTGTTGACTGTCTTCTACTTCTTGGTCTTCTAAGAAATCAGGTTCTTGCCCAGGAAAATGCAATAAGCACTTAGTGACTTCCAACTAAAGACACATGAGCTGAAATCAGAATCCCTGTATCCACTAACAGTATGTGTAGAGTCAGAATTAATCCATAATCAGAAGTTCCCTGGAGATATTTGATGAGGTGATAAGCAGCTTGGATGTGTGAGGCTTCCCGGGGTTGCTCATGAACTGGCTCAAATGTTGCAGTGAATATGAAATGTCTGGTCTTGTAATTCCCAAACACAACAATCTTTCCACAATCCTTCTGTAAATAGTTGGATCCTCCAACACTTCCCCTCAGTTGAAAGTTTTGGACTAAGTGGTAGAGAGGTAACCACATGTTTGCAATCTTGTAGATATGAGTCCTTTATGAGGTCCTTCACATACTTGTGCTGATCCCTTCGTTTCTTCTAGAGATCTCTATGCCTAGGAAGTAACTGAGCTCACCTAGGTCTTTGATAGTGAATTCCTTGATATGTTCTTGATCATCTCCAGTGACCAACATACCATCTACATAAACTAGGATTATCATGAAAATTCTCTCCATCCTAGTGAACATTGTATTCTATGTGGCTTGTGTGAACCCCAAGCCAATAAAAAACTTGTACATCCTTTATTCCATTGCTTGGAAGCCTGTTTAAGCCCATAAATAGATTTCTTCAATCTACAAACTTGTCTAGGTAATCCTTTATCATAACTAGGTGGAGGTTTCATTTAGACCTCCTCTTCCAAATGCCCATGTAGGAAGACATTGTTCATATCTAAGTGACATAATTTCCAACCCTTTATAGCAGCTAATGCTATGACTGTTTCTATAGTAGCAATCTTATCCACAGGTGAGAAGGAGGTGTCTGTATAATGATAGCCTTCTTATCCACTGTTTTTGGCAATAACTTTGTTTTGCTGACCCATTTAGACCCCATGGCCTTCTTCCCTTTTGGCAATTCAGCCGTTTCCCATGTCTCATTCTTCTCCAAAGCTTCAATTTCATTGGCTGGCTTGATGGTAAGATACAGGCTCACTTGCATGTTCTGATGATACAACAATTGTGTTGGAGGTGGCTTCTTCTAAACCATTTTTATTCTTCTATAAGGTAGACATGTAAAGTCCTTATATTTCTCTAGGACTTTTGCTCGTGTGAAAGACCACCTTGCTTCCTTTTTCCATTGTATTAATGCCCCTTGTATCCTCTATCTCATTGATGTTGGGAACTAAAACATTAGTTCCTGCATCAATTCTCTCTTCTTCATTTCATGCTTCTCTCATGATGTCATCATCATGTTACCTGTCATGAAAGTCATGGAATACACCTGTCTCAAATTCATATGCTCCTTCATCGTTCTCTTCACGTTGACAATCTTTTTTATCCTTTCAGCATTCCCTTCCTTGTAAGGAAAATAGTTTTCCACGAAACGTACATCCCTGGATATGAAACATGTATGACATTTTTGGTCATAGACCTTATAACCTTTCTTCATGTATGGGTATCCAATGAATAGGCACCTCCTCCCTCTTGGATTAAATTTATCTTTTATTTTCTCTTCGTTGTGGGCATAGCCTTAGTTTTAAAAAGCGCACCCAAGGCGCTAGGCCAGTAGAGGTGTTGAAAAAATCGCCTCCTCAAACTTAGGCAAGGCTCAAACTTAGGCAAGGCGCAATACTTCAAACTTCAGGCTAGTGTATCTTAGTTAAAAATTAATTATCTTTGTTGGTATAAGAATTTCGCAAAGGCAGAAATAGATAACTTTCAAGGCTGTGCCGTGATAGGAGATCACTGACTTGAAAGCAATTACGGCCCGACAATGGTGGTTATCGATCTTGGCCGGAATGCTCCCCAAGGTTTACACAGCAGCTAAGAATGCCACGACTAGCAAACTGAGCTTTAGAGAATAGCACGAAAACCCAGGAATAGAGAAGAGAAGGGAAGAAGAGAAGAGTGTTTGTTGTGTATCTGACTGAACAGGATGGCACTGATTTTATAGGGAAGAATCAAGCCAAAAAAACGGATAGCAATCAATGGGCGGATAATTAGGGATTGCCATGAATACCGTAACGGTAAACGTTACGGGAATTCCAATGACCACACACGCGTAGCTCCCGGGTCAAAAACTTTAGTTAAGTTAAGTTTATTCCCCAAAGCCCAAAGCCCATGGCCCTGGCCCGGTCCGGGCGGGCGGCGCGCGCGCGCGTGTGTGATAGCAAGCCCAAACCAAACATATCATCCAACCACAAAAGCATCTCTAGTCACAACTCAATAGATGGAAGGAGGGAGGAAATATATAAACATGAAGAAATTCCCTCCCACAAGCAATGTGGGACAAACAAGAAAATGAGCCAAGGCTTTTCCAAGCCTTAACTCCAACAATCCCCCACAAAGGCTCGTAAAAGCAAAAGAAATTCCTGGGTAAGGAAAGGAAAGTACTTAAACACCAATATCTTTCGATTTGAATTGATGCATAGTGAAATGAGGCAACAACTTACTATCTAGTGAGTGAATTACTCTTGAACTCACCGGAGTTCCGTTGAGACCCCCACAACACATACCTACCTTAAGATCGTGCAATCTCCGCGATACATCACAAGCGCTTTATAGCCATGCGCATACCTTGGGTCTAATAAGTGCTCTAGAAAGACAGCCCAGTCTTTCATAGAAGGCGGCTTAACCTCCACACTTACGTAGGTAGTCCATCAAGTGTTTCTCAATAACACCACCCCGGGAGGGATATGGAACTATTAAGAGCAAAATGCTCAACCTCTCAATGTATATCCATCAAGTGCGTCTCAGAAGCACCACCAATAGGCTATGGATAAAAGCACTACCATGTGTCATAGGGATGGGAAATGTAGTGCAAGTTAAGATTTCATGGCTTCGTTTGACCACAAACGGGTATCCACCATAAGATCTCAACTAATGGGCTTTAGCCCCATCCCCTCGACGACTCTAGGACAACTCTCCTAGATAACCCCTTAGTAAAGGGGTCGCAAGATTTCTTTCGGACCTCACATAGTCCAAAGAAATCACCCCATTTTTCGGAGAGTTGTTTGACGACTCCATGTCCGATTCGTATGTGTCTCTTCTTACCATTGTAGACACTGTTCTTAGCAACACCAATGGTCGCTTGAGAATCACAATGAAGAGAGACAGTGAACCCCTGTCCACCCCATAAAGGAACATCAGACAACAAGTTTCTCAACCATTCAGCTTCTTGCCCCGCCAACTCGAGGGCAATGAACTCAGACTCCATGGTGGAACGTGCTATACAAGTCTGTTTCGAAGACTTCCACGATATAGCACCACCACCAAGGGTAAACACATAGCCACTAGTTGAACTAATCTCATCATTACCGAGATACCCGGTTGCATCACAAAATCCTTCAAGAACAAAGCAGGAAATTTAGAATAGTGCAAACAAAAATCAACAGTTCCTTTTAGGTATCTCGAGAAGACGATGAAGAGCACTCCAGTGTTCATTACTAGGGTTATGTGTATATCTACTAAGTCTACTTACCGCATAAGCTATGTCGGGTCGAGTACGAGTTCATGAGGTACATCAAACTACCTATGATTTTTGCATATTCACTTTGAGAGACACTTTCACCTAAGTTCTTGGTCAAATGAATATTTGGAATCATAGGGAGAACTCACCGGAACAACATCAAAGGAATTAAACTTTTTAAGCACTTTTTCCACGTAATGAGGATCGACTAAGGGAAATGCGACCGGAGACTCTCTTAAGTCCGACTCCTAAAATCACATCTCGCTTCCCCCAAATCTTTCATCTCAAATTTTGAAGACAAGAAAAGTTTAGTATCATTAACCACCTTTAAGTTGTTACCAAAAATCAGCATGTCATCCACATAAAGACATATAATCACACAATCCGATCCTATCAATTTTGAATAAACACAAGAATCGAATTGTTTACAATGAAACCATTTGACACCACAAGACTATCAAATTTTTCATACCATTGTTTTGGTGCTTGTTTGAGACCATATAAGGACTTCCTCAATTTGCACACTTTATCTTCTTGACCTAACACCACGAAACCCTCGGGTTGAGACATGTAAATCTCCTCCTCTAAGTCACCATTCAGGAAAGCGGTCTTAACATCCATCCGATGTATAACTAAGTCATGAATAGCAAAGCAAGAGCAAGCGGGGTCCTAATAGTGGCTATCTTAGTCACGGGAGAATAAGTGTCAAAGTAATCTAGTCCTTTCCTCCGAGTGAAGCCCCCGATGACAAGCCTAGCTTTAAACCTCTCGATAGTTCCATCAGGTCTCAACTTCTTTTTAAAGATCCATTTCTTGTCTATGGTCTTTGATCCCTTAGGTAAGTCGGTTAACTCCCAAGTAGAGTTAGACACTATGGAATCTAACTCACTCTTAATGGCCTCTTTCCAAAAACTAGCATCCACGAGATCTCATTGCCTCATCAAAGGTCTTTGGGTCCTCTTCTATCATGAAAGCATAAACTAGTTCATCACTCAACAAGTCAACACAAGAACTTTCGGATAGAAAAGCGTTAACAAAATCGGAACCAAAGTCTTTTGCTACTCTAGGTCTCTTACTTCTCCTAGGCTCATCTACGACAGAGGAACCGCTAGCATGCATGTCAACCGAACTACTACTCAAAGTCAAATCAGCGGGAGTATCACAAGAAGGAAGAACATCATGCGTAGAACAAGTAGATAAATCAACAAAGGGAGAAGAACAAGAAGGCACGAGATGCAACATCACCTTTTTCAAAGGAAAAACATGTTCAAAAAACTCAGCATCTCCGTACTCACGAGATAGACCTATCACTCAGAGACATGAATCTATATGCAGCATGAGCATAACCAATGAATACAGCATCAAAAGTCTTAGGTCCTATGTTTGACTTTTTATAGTCAGGAAGCCCAACTTTGGCTAGACACCCCCACACTCTCAGAAAACTCAAGTTTGGAGGATACCCCTTCCATAGCTCATATGGGGTCTTATCTAATCTTTTGTGAGGAACTCGGTTAAGAACATGACAAGCTGAAAGAAACGACTTCCCCCACATTTCATCGAGGCAACCCGGAACTTACAAGCATAGCATTCATCATATTTTTCAAGGACCTATTTTTCCTTTCGACTACACCATTTTGTTGGGGTACATAAGGAGCACTAAGTTCATGAATGATTCCCAATTTCTCACAATGGTCATTCCAAGAGAAGTTCTCATATTCTCTACCCCTATCAGACCTAACCCTCTTGATTTTCCTATCAAGTTGGTTTTCTACCTCGGCCTTATACTTCAAAAAAGCTTCCCCTGCCTCACTTTTGGTCTTAAGAAGGTATAACTTAGTGAACCTCGAGTAATCATCAACAAAGGAAATATACCGGAATTTTCCTCCTCTACTTCTAGTGTTCGAAAGTCGCCTAAGTCCGTATGAACCAATTCTAGAAGTTGGGTGGTCCTTTGAGTCACAGTTTTGCAAGGTTTCTTGGTAAATTTTGCTTCAACACAAATAGGACACTTAGAGAACTCGGTTGAGGACAGATTAGGAATCAATTCTAAGGCCCTTAGTCTCTTAATAGAGGCAACATTCACATGTCCTAATCTACCGTGCCATAAATTTAAAGACTCAGCAATATAAGCAGAACCACAAACAGTTTTATTAATAGCAGATACAGAAGAAGCAACATTTAAAATAAACAAACCCCCACTCAGATACCCTTTCCCCACAAATTCCCCACCACGAGTCATTACAACCTTGTCGGCCTCAAAAACAATTTTCAAACCGACTTTGTTTAACAAGGCACCGAGACACTAGGTTACGACGCATAGTAGGAACATACAAGACATTTGAAAGGGAGAGGGTTTTTCCGGAGGTAAGTTTTAGAGTGACCTTTCCATGTCCAAGCACTCCAGCGATTCTTGCATTCCCCATGTAGACGCACTCACCTTCTATTGCATCCCGGAAGTCATGGAGCGGCTCTTTGTTCGAACGTAAATGCCTTGAAGCCCCGGTGTCGGAATCCCAGTCGAACGATTCTCGACCGGATTTGCTTCAACCACCACAAAGAAGAATAACATCATCCGAAACAAAGCAAGGTTAGCTTGAGGAGTTTCTTTTTGGACGGGAACCTTGGCGTTGAGGACATTGGTAAGCCTTATGATCAGGCTTTCCACACACATAGCACACAAAGGTCCTCTTTTGAATCTTACCACTTGGTTTGTTCACTTTTCCTTGCTTCTTACCCTTGTTGAATACCTTCTTGCCCTTACCCTTGAACTTATCAGAACTTGGCGCAGCAAGAACATTCCACCAGATTAGCTTTGGAAACATTGACAAGAGCCGAGTCCCGATTATCTTTGATCCGGTTGGCCTCTTCAATCCTCATATGGTCGATCGGTTCTCGAAGAGATAGGAACTCTTTCCTATGCTTCGATTGTTACGGAACTCCCTCCAGGAAGGGGGAAATTTTTCCAAAGAGAACATTAGCCTGGAAAACCTCACGCGATTTTCATGTCCTCATTTAGAACATCGGCACATAAATTTTCGTAGACATGAACTTGGTCCATGACAGATTTGTCATCAACCATTTGGAAAGAGACACCACTTTCCTACAACATATTTCGTTTCCCGGCATCATCGGCCCCATATTTTTTCTCAAGGGCCTCCCAAATCAGTTTAGATGACTTATGAACCATAAACAAATCAAACAAATTATTAGTCATCAGATTAAGGAGATGGAAACGAACTGTTTTGTTATCTTTTTCATATTTTAGAATTTGATCCTCATTCTGCTTAATGACAGCAGCAGAAGGAGAAGAAGAATCAGCAGAAGCCTTAATGGCAGTGGGACAGTCATTGAACAGGACATAGTCAATATCCAGTTGCTCGAAAAACATAAGAAGTTTCTGAGCCCAGCGTTTGTAGTTATTTCCATCAAGGGACTCAAGTTTGGACAGATGAGCCATTGATTTGGTTGAACTTTCTGCCATTGCAAATATTAGTAATTGCTTTCAAATTGTTGGTATAAGAATTTCGCAAAGGCAGAAATAGATAACTTTCAAGGCTGTGCCGTGATAGGAGATCACTGACTTGAAAGCAATTACGGCCCGACAATGGTGGTTATCGATCTTGGCCGGAATGCTCCCCAAGGTTTACACAGCAGCTAAGAATGCCACCACTAGCAAACTGAGCTTTAGAGAATAGCACGAAAACCCAGGAATAGAGAAGAGAAGGGAAGAAGAGAAGAGTGTTTGTTGTGTATCTGACTGAACAGGATGGCACTGATTTTATAGGGAAGAATCAAGCCAAAAAAACGGATAGCAATCAATGGGCGGATAATTAGGGATTGCCATGAATACTGTAACGGTAAAACGTTACAGAATTCCAACAGCCACACACGCGTAGCTCCCGGGTCAAAAACTTTAGTTAAGTTAAGTTTATTCCCCAAAGCCCAAGGCCCATGGCCCTGGCCCGGTCCGGGCGGGCGGCGCGCGCGCGTGTGTGATAGCAAGCCCAAACCAAACATATCATCCAACCACAAAAGCATCTCTAGTCACAACTCAATAGATGGAAGGAGGGAGGAAATATATAAACATGAAGAAATTCCCTCCCACAAGCAATGTGGGACAAACAAGAAAATGAGCCAAGGCTTTTCCAAGCCTTAACTCCAACAATCTTTTCTCAAAAACGCATCTTTTAGTTTCCTAACTCTAAAATGACTCTACCTATCCAACTAGTATAAATAGGGGTCTCCACCCATCATATTTTTTCACACCAAATTTGAGGAATACATCTCTTTTCTCAAGTTAAAACTCTCTCTCCCTCTTAGCCTACCTTCTCTCTCTTCTCCCTAGTAGTTATTAATTTTCAAGGTGCGTGTATATGTAGATCTTTAAATATTGTTTGGCACATTTAGTATCATGTTTCTAAGGTTGTATTTTGGATTGATATGCATGTTCCATATGAGTTCAATTATAAACGCTATGAGTTTTCATGAGCTAGTATGTTAAATATTGTATGAAATTCTATGAGCATATTATTAGTTTATATTTAATGTTTAATCTGGAACTTTATAACTTGTTAATTGATATTATAGTCATGCGGTGAGTTAGCGGTGTTATTATTCTAAGATCATGTTTCACCTTGTCAAAGTAATATTCCACCATGTTGTCAAAGTATCTTAATCATGATTTATAAAACTATCGTCATCATGCTATCGTGATCTCTCAAAAAAATCATCACTATGCTTATCTTGCGTCAGGTTTTATAGGGTTATTGCATAATCAATATTAATATCCTTGTTATTTTCGTATGATTAGTATACTTCACCATTATTCTTAATACTTTTCGAGTTGTATTATTAAGCAAGATTTTATTTATGCCTTTACATGGCTAAGTTTATAAGTGTTATTATTCTTTTTAAAGAAGGATTATTCCCAAAGGAATTTTATTAGATATATGATCTTTTATGATCACAATTATAAAGAGGCAACGACTTGTTATTTATTAACAAGAACGGTAGCTATTATTATTTACCCAGGCAACGGCTTGTTATTTATTAGCAAGAACGGTAGCCATTATATTATTTACCCATGTACTTTTTGTATAAGTCATGTGGACAAGGTAGTTCCCCTCGTAATAGACTCAGTAAGGAATACTAAACTTGGGGGGTGTGCACACTTTAGGAAAGGTACTTAGGCAAGGAAAAATGATTTTTATTAAAGTTATATACCTTATATTATACAAGTATTAATTACAAGTATCCAAGGAAGGTTTATAGAAATATTTTGAATGTTTAATAAAGTATTTCAATTTCCGCATATACAAGTACTCAGTATTTTTACTGACACGCGTTTTGTTTGTTTTATGGCTTTGTCCCTGTGATGACCCTTTTGGTGAGCAGAATTTACAGGTTGATTTGATGCATATTTCACATGGGGGAGCTAGTGAGGAATCATAATTAGTCAAGGAGTTGTTATTTTATTTTTCTTGTTATATAGTTGTACAATAAAGTTTATATTAATAAAGAGAAATTATTTAAGTTATTTCCGCTGCATTAGTTTCAAGTTCAGTTAGTAGTTAGTATTAAAGCCTTTAACGTTATCACGTGGCAGTAATACTCTCAAGTTTCTCAAGTGTTTTATGTTAAAATATATTCTTCAAAAAGAGAGAAATTTGAGGGTGTTACACAAACAATGTAGTGGATTGTAAGTCGTATTCTCCAGGAGAACTAGACTCGCCCTCGTCATCCCCACTGTTATCTTCTTCCATCTCTATATCTCTTCCATACGGGCTGGCCTCTGGATTTATTTGTTCAAAATTCTCTTCCCTGCTGTTACCGGAAGAAGAAGGCTCTACCGCTGGCCGAGCACTTTGGGTTTCTCTTTCCCTTATCTCTCTTTTGGGAACCTGTCCAGTAGATTCCTCCATTTCAGAGCTGGAAGCAGGGAGTATTAATCAGCATCTTAGAGGGGCAGTTTACTTGACGCGCGCCAGATTACCCTGCACAGGTAAAGACTGGGTCGTCTGACTTTGTTGGCCAAATCCATAAAAATAAGGATATACATGACCGGCCAGATAGGCCCAACCCTAGAATGTGCCGAAAAGGAATAACTATCGGTTTTAGCGTCAAGGCAAACTCTTGAACGAACGGGATTATTGGACGAAGATGATGAATTCATTTTATTGCTTTTTAAAGAAAAATATAAAGAAGAAGAAGGAATACAAGGAAGAAAAAGGGAGATACCTGACGAGCGCTTGGACGATTGATGAAGTAAACAAGTCTGGCCAAGCATACTCTCTCTCTAGAAAGTTAGAAAATTTGCGGAGTTTCTCTCTCTAGAAAATTTACTCAGGGTGTTGAAATGATTTCAGAAAGGACAAAACAAAGTATTTATAGGGGGGTGAAAAACTCCCCAACCGATTAAAAACGATCGGACACGTGGCCCTCCAAGGAAAGGGCGCCTCATTGGCCTAGCGCCTTTTAAAATTAAGGGCATAACACAAACATCCAGACACTCGAAGGTGTGTTTTCTTCCATGGAGCACTTCAAGTGGAATCTTCCACTTCAGTATGGAGCTAGGTAGTATGTTTATCAAATAGGTTGCAAATAGCACACATTCGCCAATAACCTTTTGGGTAGGTTGCTTTGAATCCTGAGATCCCTGGCTATCTCTAACAGGTGCCTGTGTTTGCTCTATACCCTCCCATTTTATTGGATAACCCCAACAATGCTTGTTTGGTGGAGAATCATCTTCTTTGAAACATCAAGGCGCATTCTTCCCACAATCTTAGTGCCATTGTTGGATCTAATGTACTTGATTTTCTTTTCAAAATGGTTTTCTACCATGTTGATAAAGTCATTAATTGTCTTGGAAACCTGTCTTTTGTTATGCAGGATAAATGTGCAAGTACTTCTACTATATCATCAAGAATTGTTAAGATGTAGGATCCACTCATGGTTTTAACCTTGTATGGCCCCCACAAGTCTATATGCACCAGATCAAAACATTCATTTGCTATGTTATCACTCTTAGCAAAAGGCAGTCTATGATGCTTTGCTAAATAGCAAACATCACATTTGTAGTTCCGAATGCTTGTGTAATCACATTCATTTAAATGCTCCAATTTTGATAGTGAAACATTTCCCACTCTAACATGAAAAACATTTAAAGTAACCTTATTATTTCTCCCTATTTTCATCTTGATCAAGATAATAAAGTCCTCCCTTTCTTCTTCCTTAAACAATTTCTTCTTCTTTTAAAAACAATATTTTTCTTTAGTGAGCACCAATTTCATCCCTCCATTGTCGAGCACCTTTCCTATGGACTTCAGGTTATGTTTGAAAACAAGCATATCATGCAACAATACTTTATCATTAACCTTTAAGTTCCTAATTTTGTGAAGTAGTTTCTTGCTTCCATTTGGCAAACCAATAGGGATTGCCTTCTTTAGCACCCTCTTCTCACTCAAGAGAGACTCATCATGAGTTATGGTATGTGGCTCCTGAGTCTACATTCCATGTTGGAGTGTTGTTCAATGCAGTATAAGAAGTGTCAGGCAAGAGACCAGGTTTGGGTTTAGTACGTGCATAGCTATTGAATGCAGTGCTCCTGCTTCCACTAGCTCCTTCTTCAGGTTGTTTTCCCTTCACAACCTTGATCACTTTGTGCACAACATTAACCATTTTCATGTCCATTCTAGCTAGCTTCTTTCCCATTTGCTCACATTCAATTGGGGTGTCTGAGTCATCATCATAAACACCAGCTTGAACATTTCCAGCAATTTTCCTCCATTTCCACTGGCTTTCTTCTCCTTGATAGACAAAAACTAGTTAGGGTTGTAGGCGTGTTTTTATTCGCATATGCGGTGTGAGCACGTATTTGACTACCTTATGAAGGGTTTTATTAAAAACATTTTCGAAGTCGCCAACAAGTCTTTATAGGAAGATTCATAAACCTAATTGAATATTGAAAAATATTAGGAACAACTTAGGTACTTGTCCAATGTAGATTTTTCCATCATGACGCCATAGCTGATCATTGAACCAAAAATTAACATCGGGGGTGAGGGTACGAACATGATTCGGAATATGTTCGCTCATTGATGTCCTCTACTTAACACAATTTATAGCAATTAATCAACCAAATAATATTTTCAAGCACCCTAAAATAGATTAGTCTAGGTTGGTTCGTTAAACACATAAAAGAGTACATTTATTTAGGTCTTGTAATTATCTATAATAAGATGCAAGGTGATGAAAGCAATGAATATGTCAACATAACAATATGTACAAAAATATAAAGAGTAACATAGAGATTTAGAATATTCAAGAAGAACGAATTTGCTTAGAGATCTACATTATGAATAGCAAGTTAGTAACTTCAAACAAATAAATATGAAAAGAAAAGATTAAGGACCCTCACAAATATACTGGTGTGGTTGGGGTTTGAGAGAGTAGCGACCTTTGGGAAGAAGCAATCATGGATCCTTCTACGAAAACCAATGGAAGTTCGAACGCGTATGTATGTGTTTAATGTGTATGAAGTGTATTTGATGAGAGTGTATGAGAGTATATGCGTGTATAACAGTGTTGTGAGAGAGTAATATGTGTGAGAAAGAGTGCCAAAAACCGTGAAAACTGTGGTCTATTTGTAGGAAAAATAATGTGTAACACTCCAGGAGCTCACTAGTAGATATTGTCCTCTCTGGGCCCTAGTCTGCAAAGATTTACTTTTGTGCGGAACTGTAGTCCTATCCAAAAGGCATCAACTAGGTTGAAGTGTCCACCTCTATATATTCGTTCTCCTCAACTTCCGATGTGGGATTGCCAAGATCTTAGGCACTTTCTCCCTACCTTTAAAGAGTTTGCGTCCATGTAGGCATACTGGACACCGTAATGGGCCGTGGCTCTGATACCATCTCGTAACATCCCCGGGGCTTACTAGTATAGATTGTCCTCTCTCGGGCCCTAGTCGCAAGAATTTTCTTTTGTGCAGAACCGTAGTCTTACCCAAAAGATATCTACTAGGTTGAAGTGTCGATCACTATATAAAGAAGGATTCGTTCTCCTCATTTGAAGTGTCAATTTCAAATGTCATTGAGAAAAGCAGCCAACTTGCGACCATGTAGTCACACCTTTTCCACCTCTGATAACTCTTATTAGTTTAAGATGATTCTTTTGTGGAACCATCTATAAAACCGGTTACGTTCTTGTCACTAAGTGCCCTCTTGACATTCCTAGTCCATCTGAGGTAGTTTTCACTATTAAATAAGGTAGAAACAAGAGGATTGTTTGCATTGTCAGAGTTTGACAAGTAGACAAGGTCATTATAGAAGCTACCTTCACTGGTGGTGTTGTTTTCTTCACCTTTTTAAGTCATTCTTCCAGAACATTGAAGATGTAGAGATTCAAGCTTCAAACTTTAGTGTTCATTCTTTTGTTGTCTTTTATCCAGATGCCAAGGTAATCAAATTTCAAACAAAGAACAACCTTCATGCTCACATACCATGTAGATTATGGAGATTCTAAAATGGTAAAATGAACAAAATTCACAGTTAATGAGCTGAGCAATCTGCTCTTTTCTTTCTTGTATTTACTCTATGTTTCCAATGACAAGTGCAGTCATATATATATACAGCTGCAACAACAACAATCCCTAGACTTACTTTATATTAAATACACATGTACAAAAGAGTGAGGCCACCTAATAATTGTGACATCACAGAAAAGACAAAAAACAACTAGAAAATAGAAAAAGGGGGGAGGATAAATCCCTTAGGCTAGGACAATGAATAATGAGCTGTGAATATAGGTGAAAACCCCTATATTTTTACAGTTTCCATCTTTATCTGATCTAGTTTGTCACCTTCACAATTGATACAACTACATGCACTAATCCTGTCCGTTGGTTAACAAATTGGTTTTCCTAAATTTTAATAGAGGTAAAGAAGCTTCGATTCGGTTTAGTTGAAATTGTTTTTTTTTGTCTGAAATTCAAAATGATGGGTGATGTGTTTAGTTTGCTTGCTAAACTATGAAGTTGTAATTTGAGATGTAATGAAGACGAGCAATATTGGTCTTTCAGAATTTTTTCCTTGAATAATGCAAAATAGGGTTTTAATTCCCGAAATATGTTGAAAGGGAAATTAATTCCCTGCGTACCGTCCACGTAGGACGGCACGCGAGAAAATGTTTTTTTTTTTTTTTTTTTTTATCCCAGGTAAACCGCTACTTCAAGTAGCGGTTTATTTTAAATTAAACCGCTACTTCAAGTGGCGGTTTATACATATAAACCGCTATTTCAAGTAGCGGTTTATGTATATAAACCGCTACTTGAAGTAGCGGTTTATGTGGTCAACATCTTCCACACAATCATACTCTATAATATGTAAACCGCTACTTGAGATAGCGGTTTATGAAAAAAAAAAAGGCCTCTCATCGTTGCTTCCCATAACTGGCCAAAATGCCAGAAACATAAAAAACAAAAAGCTATCCAACCTGCAATTTCAACACCAAATTCCATCCAAGTCCATACAAAGTCTATGCATACATCAATCACCAAACACCAAGTTCATCCACATTCACATTTATCCAATAAGTAAGATTAAGAAAATATGTCAATCACAAACAAAGTTTAATATTTAACATAGTGTTAACGAACTATACAAACAACAAATGAAAGTGCTAAGACCCCCTCTTCTTCTTTTGTGAAGGTCTAGATGAACTAGGTGTGATCTCACTAGACTCTGCGATGGCATGAAGAGAAGATGGAGTGGTGGCAGAACGGCGTCGGTAGGTCCTCTGACAGACTGGAGGCGAAAGCAAAGGTGCTGTGGTAGATGTATGGGCAACAGACATAGAAGGTGTAGAAGTCGAAGTATGTACAGCAGAGGTAGGCACGCCTGTAAGATGTGGCCATGTCCGGCTCGGCTAAGCGCATCAATACACGGTCCCCTCATGGTGCGCAATGTCTCGTGCAAACAAGCGGCGCCCCATATCGGGAGGCAATGACTCGGCGAGCCTCTAGTACGGTCTTGCACCTATGAGCAACATCGAGATAAAGTATGTGCCTCGCATAGAAAGAAAAATACATATTATATAGTCGGATAAATATATAAAAGTATAACTACAAATCATGGCACTTACCAAGTACTACATCTCGCAGACGCAGCCGATAATGTGTAGAAGGAGGTCGCCTCAATGGATGCGTCATGCGTAACCTCGTGATGCGACGATACCACACCATATACTCCTCAATGGCATGAGTACGACCCAGTAAACGGAGTGCCCCGAACAACACGTCTCTCGCGCTCATCCCACTGCGCTATGTAAGGGCGATGTCTGAGCGGATAATTCTTGTTCTTCGACCTCCGACCTATGCCATGAAGGGTCGTGCTTGTATCACAAGGTGTTGGAATCCTCTCGCTCGAAGCCAAACCGGCGCATAACTCGATCGGGACAATGAAACTCCACAATGGCGAAACAAATAAGTGGAGCCAATGTGCGCCATACATGTCGATCGGCTCGACATATAGCAGGCAACAACTCTAGTCTCGCATCAGTATATGGCTGCCAAGTCATCTACAAATGAAGAATGTTGCAAATATTAGGCATGTGAGAGATGTCTACCAATGTATATAAGTTAGGCATGTGAGACTCTATGTACCGCTCGTCCGTCGATGGTCAAGTGCATCCCCTGTAGTAAGATAGCCCACTTGCTAAGTGGGACCTACTAAGGTGTACCCGAAGCCAACTGAAAAGAAATACACATTAATATCCTTCTGAAAAATGAAACTAAATAATGTCAACAAATGTGAGACACTGCATATTACCTGACAGCTAAGGGGTCAACCCCCGGAACATGCTGGGAGCCTAAAATAGGAACGACATCGTCAAACTGTGGAGGTGGGTCCCGCAACCTCGAAATCTCGAGGTCCGCCGATGTGTACGTGCTCCCATGCCCAAAGCTGTAACAACAACACAGGACCACCTAACTCCCTGGCACGCCTCTGTGATGCCCGACATAGCTGTCGATACAAGTATGCAAGGGTGGCACTACCCCAGCTATATGTCCCTGCTACGTCGAGATCTGCCAAAAGTGGAAGATAAAGCACCTGTACTGTATCTCCACTCTTGTCAGCAAAAAGAATGGACCCCATCAAAACAAGAATATAAGCCCGTGCGAATTGCTGTACTGTCACCTCATCAGCATCGTTTGGCAACAAGAAAAAATGAAGCCGAAGCCATGTCAACCTCAAAGACGAACCCTGGAGAACTTTGGGCTCGTTCTCCGGGGTGGTGGGCCATACCCCTAACAACTCGTGCACTACTAGTAAATGACATAATGTGGGTCTGACAACATGCTAGTAAATGATTCAAATTGCATGCTAGGAGCTGATGCCGGTACCTCCATGCTATCCCTAAAGTCCATTGTAGGTACATAACCCACATTACTTTGGAGATTTATCTCCTTGGGAACTTGTTCAATGTACACCTCCATTGCCATGGCTGACGTTTGTGTCACTGATAGCCACATAGCACTTAGTGACTCGTCATCCTCTAGTGCAATTGGCACATATTTCCCCGGCATCGGATATCTCATAAACAATTTCAGTTCCACATACATACGATCACATCCAACAACGTCATATACCCTATTCAGAATCTCTTGAAACTTCATACCAGAATTGATGAACAAAAACTTTTTCCTTCCACCTCTATACACAATATCAACGTCATTTTGAGATAGTTCACCATTCCAATAAAGGTATAAAGGATATTTAGGTTGTTCCATATTCTACATACAAAAAACATAATGTTAAAGTTATTCTTATTCTACACATTCAAACAATATCAACACCATTCTTCACCTATACTAGTAGCATTTGCAACCTAAACACAACAATTCATGCAAAATCAACCATCACAAAATGCTCAACACCATTTTTAACCAACCAATATAACCAATAAATCACCTTCCAATTCATGCAAAATCAACCATCACAAAATGATAAATTATGCAAAATACTAAATTATACTAATCAAACCAAACAATTTCCATCTAACAACAGTTACAAAGCTAAAATACATAACAAATATGGCATGCTAAGCAAATTAAATTAAAAAAAAACAAAAAAAAAAAGACTACTCACCTGGGCTAATAGACGGTGGCGTGCTGTTGGTGGCGCGGCTGGGCGACGGTGGCGTGCTGTTGGTGGCGCGGCTGGGCGACGGTGGCGTGCTGTTGGTGGCGAGGCTGGACGACGGTGTGACTCGGCTTTCAGGCTGGGCGACGATGGCCTGCTGTTGGTGGCGTGGATGGTAGGCGACGGTGTCAGTCGGAAGAGAGAGAGGGAGAAAAACACCGCTGTTGGCTGGCGTCAGTTGAGCGGCGACGATGGTCGGCTGAGCAACGGTGGTGTTCGACGGTGGTGTAGCTCCGGTGATCGACGGTGGTGTTGTGTGGGTTGTGGGCGACGCTTAGTAAGAGAGAGAGAGGGAGACAAATTTGAGAGTGAATCGTTCGAATCTGAGAAATTGGGAAAGCTAGGGCGGGTTTTGGGGATTATAGTAAACCGCTACTTCAAGTAGCGGTTTCTATTAATGAACCGCTACTTGAAGTAGCGGTTTACTTTAGTCAGCGCCAACTTGGGGGTCTAGGTACCAGTAAACCGCGACTTGAAGTCGCGGTCAATTAATATTAACCGCTACTTCAGGTAGCGGTTTATTTTTTTATTAACCGCTACTTGAAGTAGCGGTTTTACTTAAGTAAAAAAAAAAAAAAAAATTTCTCGCGTGCCGTCCTACGTGGACGGTACGCAAGGAATTAATTTCCCTTCCAGCATATTTCTGGAATTAAAACCGTATTTTGCATTATTCAAGGAAAAAATTCCTTTTTATTATATTCTATTTTGGCAAAGGCATTTGCTAGTTTTACTGATGCACCTGCATGCATGTAGCTTTAGAGCTTCTCTTTGAAATCCTCACTTTTTTTTAATTATTTAGTTGAGAAGATAGAAGGAATAAATCACGTCTGTGTGCTAGGGGATAGATTTAATAGATCGCTTTGCTCTTATATGTCATTTGGCATAAATTTATTTTTGACTCTCTTTATTTTTTTTAAAATTTTTTCGATAAGGAGAGGAAAATTAGGAGGAATCTTCTAATGCGGGGTTCAACCTAAAATGTCCTCACGAACAAGGAGAGAAAAATCAATAGAGTAAAGGGGGCGGGGGGGGTGAAGTACATAAGGGAAGGGGTAGAATGACCCTTGTGTGTCATGTAGTCTTCCACTCAATCTGATGTAACACTTCATACTAATTAATTTTTTTGGTTTGACTCAGTGGAACATTAATGTGTCTTGTCTATTCAACTTATTTATATTTAATTTAGTTATCGATCCAAAATCAATTTTACTCTTGACCACAGAAATGAGACCAAGTACAAGATCGACATATGAATCAACAAATATAAGACAAAAAAAAAAAAAAAGTTTACATCATCTAATGGGTTCTTGTCAATTCTCCCTTTTTGGCTATGGCAAAATTAATAGTAACAATGGTGAATGTATTTACAAGAGGACCTGTCCAATATGAACTATACATGAAGGCATTTGTCTGTAAACAAGTATTTGGGCTTAGTTAGAATCTATTTGTTTTTGTAGCAATATTTCAACACACCCCATCTAAGATGTTTTTGAAGCACATCTCTTAAATAATCTTCAATATTTACGATGCACATCTCATCACATATACAATTTTGTTGATGCACATTATCATCAACACCTAATCTTTGGAGTATTTCTCTCCATAGTGCGCATTATCACCCACAATAAAGTTTTCTTCCATAAACATATTCATTCTTTTTCATGGCTAATGACTCAAACTGAATTTCCGACTTTTTTCAAAACAACTACCTTTTCTTTTAGTCACTGGTGCACTCTTTCTTCAAGATTGCCAAGCTTCTTTTGAAGACGCTGTCGGCCTTGCCGCAACAATCCTTGGGAAAACAATCACGTGATTTTGATGGGAAGAAAATTAGAGCCTCTATAATTAGCCATATCTTTACTTTCACTATAGAAGATGGCCTCCTCTATTTAATTGGATTTATTACACACACTAAGCATTTCTTGGACAATCAGGATGCTCTCTTGTATTGCTATAAGGCAAAAGCATGTTGAAATTAAATGGGCGAATATTTTTTTATGTGAAGCTATCTACCACCTCTTCTAAATTACCCCTCCGCTTTACAACATCACCTCACTCTTTCCCTCATCCTTTTGCCTCTACAATCTCTCTCTTGAATTACACCATCAACAACACCTCTATCACCACCATGAATGAAAAAATAAATTCCAACTAGTCAATTTCGAAAGTAAACTTTTTTAAAAAAGTTGCAAGCACCACAGGAAAGTCAATTCCACCATGGAAACACATGCCACATAAAATTGAAATATTAACATGGTTCCACAATGTTCATCTTCGAATTCTACATCTAGGTTAAAAAAACTTATTTTCATCATTGATAGACTGCGTACACCTGTCAAAGTAATTCCTAGCAAAACCTCCTAACAATGTATTAGGGTAAGTAGGGCCGAATCCACATAGAGATGGTCGTTTTAATCTAACTTCTAAAGTGCTGGAAAAATAAACAAGATCAAAGATAGATGAATAAAAGGTTCTAACTGGTAAATAAGAAAATCAAACTAAAAACATCTAGGGCAATGGTTCACCATGTTCATAATTATGATATATCAAAATACCATCAATTGTTCAATTAATCAAATATCTAGAGCACGGAGTTAATCCTACGGTCGGGTCTTAACGCTCTCAAATCAACATATGCAGTTAGGTTGCTAACATAATCAGGTTTGCTAATTGCATATAAGCCTATAAAGAATACTATCTCTCGATCTATGACTCGTTATTAACAATATTTAATCAGACAATTGATCAGGTTGTAAGATTAACAGAATAAACCTAATCAATTAGAATGACTAATCAAAACATCAATAACATCAGTCAAGATTGATAGCATATAAACATGGATTCCCAAACCCTAGAAAATAAAACTACGTACTCAATGATGAAATAAATAATGAAATCTAAATCTACAAAGGAAAGCATAATTAAAGAAATCAATGAAAGAAATAAATAGAACTCATGAATTAATGAAGAACAAGAGAAACTAGGGTTTACTAAAATATTAGAGAGAAAAGATGAAGAAAACTAAAACTAATAATAATGAGAGAAGAGTGGAGAGAGGATGGAGAGTTCTTCACAAAAAGTGATTCCTAATCTAAATAATACTCCCTTTGTTTTTTCATCCTTCTCACTTTCTTGTGTGCGTCTCTGATAAGAGGTCTTTAGTGTGTCGTTAAGGCACCAAAAATCGCTTTTCAAACAATATTCATAACACCTAACAAGCTATTACTAAGAACGTAGTAAAGGCAAGTCAAGGGTCGATCCACAGGGAAAATAGGATTAATCAAAGTCTATCAAGTCTAAATTACTTAATTGAAGGGTTTTTGGGAGTTTAAAATGATTTGGTAACAACTACGACTAGCTACTATCAAAGGACTAGCAAATAACACGAGATGAAAAAAAATATCAATAAGGAAGACACTAGAGTTAAGGTTACTAGTATGGATCAAAATGGACAACGATTATTAATGCAACTGTGATTCAAAGGCGACAATTATGCAAGGTTTAGTTTTCCTCTAAAATACTCGAGTCCTCTCTCGAATGGTCCTCGAGAATGATCGCTTAATCAATCAACTAAATCCTCTCTCGAATGGTCTTTAGTCAATTGATTAAGAGATCCAATGAATTCGGAAAACCCCTAATAAAGGATCCCCTTAATTTCTACCCAATATCTTGGCCTAGAAATTAAGTTGATTCATGGGGATGAAAAAAGAGTTCAAAATTCAATTAAGAAATTTGAAACCAAAATACCAAAGCATAAATGTGATCCATATCTATCATAAGGCCTCAAAACACCAAGATCAATGCATAATCATCTTTAGATCATCACAATCACATTAACAATACATTCAAACCCTAATCCACACTTTCACCCTAACCCTAGATAGGAGACTACTCACTGATGATGGATTCTAAGCATAAAAACATGAAATCTATAATAATGTAGGGCTAAACATGATTAATGTATGATTAAACTAATAACAATAAGCAATTATGAAACTACAATATAAGAGATCTAATAATATGGAAGAATAAAGAATAACATTGAAAAGGATGAATAAAAACTGAAACTTTGCAATTTAATTGATAAAAGATACCTTCAATCAGTAGAAATCAACAAACTTCGATGTATCAATCCAAAATCTAAGACAAACTAATGTGTTTTTCTCTCTAATTTGAACCCTAGAATACCTCTCTAGTCTCTAGAATAAAACATAAGTCAAAAACTAAACAACTCTCTTGTTTTAGTTCGGCTCGAGCCTTACAATTTTCTGACAGAAATAGGTGGTGCGGACGCACAACTGAAGTGGTGCGGGCGCACCAAGGTTGTTGATTTTAGGCGTCCAATCTTCACAGGAATGGTGCGGGCGCGCCATGAATTTGGTGCGGGCGCACCTCAGAGCTGGTGCGGGAGCACCTAACTTACTGACAATAAGAGTGCTGACTCTGTGGGGTGGTGCATGCGCACCGATGTCAGGTGTGGGCGCACCAATGTGTGCGGGCACTTCTAAGGCAGTGTGGACGCACAAAGTTCTCAGCTCACGCTTCCTTTCTTCCATTTTCGTGCGTGCAAACTCCTCGAAATTCTTGCCTATTACTGTATCTCCCAACTCTCGACCTTAGAAAAGGTCATACCTGCAATCAAAGCACGGGAAAACACGGTGAAAGCAAATGTACTAGAAATCCAGTTAAAATTGACCGAAAATCTAGTAAAATGTCACTATGATCAACAATGATCAAGTGAAAGAAATAGAGAAGGGAATGAGGAAGAAAGAGGGAAGAAAAGGGAGGAAAGAGGATCAAACCAAGCTAAAAGGAGCTCATGAAGTGCGTTCGAAATGCACTTATCAAACTCCCCAATCTTGCATTTTACTTGTCCTCAAGTAAACCAAGAATGAGAAAGAAGAAAGAGAAGAGGTGAAAAAGAGGAAAGGAAAAAGAAAAACCATGCAACAAACTAACCTAGATGCTCTATAAGCAAAGCTACAAACATGACATGCAAGCTAAATGAGTTCATAACAAGATTTAGGAGACCAACCAAACACAAGAGGGAAGATGATTAGGAAGCACAAGAGTGACTCAAGAGATCCAATCCACCGATCAACCGATTCTCCTTGAAAAATAGGCTTTCTAAGAGTGATTTCTTACTCCTCTCCACTTCCAAGTCCCGAGTTTGACTCCACCCTAGGGATGCTCACCCATAATAGCTCGCCTCTACCACATTTTGATGACCCTCATCATGACTTGCACAAAATCTCACCCGCCACTACTAATTGACCAAGTCCATCTAGAAGTCAAAAGGTACTTTATTAAGGTTGTAACCTTAGTTTTAAAAGGCGCAAGGCGCAAGGCGAAGGCGCACGCCTCCCGTAGGCGAGGCGCACCTTTGATGCCAAAATGCTTAGAAATCAAAAATAGAAACATTGTAATACTTGAAACAACATAGATATTATATTAAAGACCCATAAAAGGATATAAAAAAGCATAAATCATCGCTAAAGTACGGCAACAAGTCAAAGTACTAAATAGAAAGATGAAAATGAGTTTCTATAATACAATACTAATTTACTACTTCCTAGTAGTCACTATATTAATAATTTACTGCCTCAAAATAAATAAAATACACTATATTACTACTTCCTAAAAGACAGAGATCAAAGAAGAAGAAAAAAGGTGAGAGAAGAAATCAGAAAATAAAATAGAAATCAGAAGACAAAAAAATACAGAAGAAAGGAGAAAGGAGAAAGGAGAACAACACTTCCATAAAAAAAAGTAATTAACATAAAATTAATATAAAAAAATGACAGAATTTTTAATATATACTGGACCCAGGAGAAAAAAGAAAGGGTAAAAAAATGAAGTATATTTGTATCTTTAACAACACTGGGCCCAGGAGAAAAAAGAAAGGGTAAAGAAGAGAGCGGTCGCATAACATAGGAAAACATATCGGAATCAAAGCATTTGAAAAACGAAACATGAATCCAGATCGAAGAGGAAGAGAGAAGAAAAGATGAAAGAGGGGGACGAAGCAGAAGGAGAGAAAGTGCTGGCCACGGAAGAGAGAGAAAACGAAAACTAACCTGAAGACCTATGTCGCCGGCCACCGGAGATGTCAGAAAGTGCCGTCGGCCACCGGAGATGGCTCGCCGGCAACTTCTGTCGAACCCAGAACCACTAATTTTAGGTATTGGTTTGCAGTTTGCGAATTAGGGTTTTTAAATTAGGGAATTGGGGTTTTTAAATTAGGGATTTCAATTTGTGGGTTGAAATGAAGTAAATTCGTGCAATCAAATGAGGGCTTTTGCTCGATTTTGTAGTACAAAGACTGGGTAAGTCTTATTTTCAAGAAATTTTGCTTTTTTAAAGGTTTTTAGCGAAGATCTTCTTCCCTTCTCACGCATCGAGCCTAAAAGCGACTGAGGCGCGCGCCTCGCGCCTCTCAAAAAGCGCCCTAAAGCGCGCGCCTGACCGCGCCCTTCGTATGTCGCCTCGCCTAGGACTTCCAAGGCGATTTTTCTTGCGCCTGAGGTCGCCTAGCACCTGGAAGCGCCTTGGGCGCGCTTTTTAAAACTAAGGTTGTAACAGGGCTAGGTTAAAGGTGTGGATAACAACTTAGGAATGTGGTGCAAAAAGGGTAAAGTGGAGTACAAACTACGAGGTAAAAACTCCCCCAGGCTAGTCCAAACACCAACTCAAATTGAAATCTCACACAACTTTGATTCTCACTTTGATTTTTACTTTTTGAACATTGATTTTCACTTTTTGGATACATTTTTTTTTTCATTTTTCTCAACAATTTGCTCTTTCTTTCTTTTCAATAGAAATCCAAATGAAATACTAAGGGCATTCTTTCTTTCTTTTATTTCCTTTGTCTTTCCTTTCTCACAATTTTCCTCAATTTTTGCAATTATACACGCACATTAATTCACTTTCAACCAAAGATTTAGTATCAAAACAACTCAACTCAACACAAACTAGACATGTACTCCACTTTGGGGAAAGTTTGGCCATGACTTATTATGAGGGTTAAGAAAAAATAGGATAGAAAGGTTCAAATGGGTTGAGAAGTGGACAATTATGCAGGTATAAAAGCTTTATGGCTTTTGAGCTCCTATTTCTAGCAAAAAGAAACGCCCTAAATCATTCTTCTATAGGCTCGGTCTTATGCAATCTTAGGGAGCTAAAATGCAAGTCACAAGTTAGGCGATCAATGGTGAGGGTTGTAAATGAGTCTTACGAGGTTCTTGGTCCTCCTTCGGGGTTCACCGCACAAGGGACAAGGCAATCCAATCAACCAACTCACCTAGTTTCAAAAAGACTCTACCAAAAGTTATCGTTTTCAAAGATCACTTAAAGTCACACCAAGGCTTCCAAGACCATCAAGTCGAATGCAGGGAAGGTCTTCCAATCAAGTTATGAACACTCTTAACCACAAATCATGCATGCAACCAACCCTAAATGCAGAAAAAGGAAAAACAATTTTTTTTTTTTTGTGTTTTTTGTATGCAAGGCAAACCTACCAAAAACAAACTACCAAAACTAAGCTAAAAACAAACTACCAAAAACAAGCTGAAAACAAACTACCAAAAACAAGCTATACAAGGGTGATTTGGATGAAACAGGGGTGGGGGAAAAAGACCAAGTAGAAGTAACCAATCACCAATCCGTACCCAAAAACGATAGAACCCCACATAACTAACCACCTAGGACCCCAAACTCCCAAAAACATAGGCATACATGCAAGGGCCCCCAAGCTTAAGTGAAACTCCGCGCTCGGAGTTGCAAAAAGAGGGAGGGGGAGGGGTAAAAAAAGAGCACCTAATAATTCCCATCATTGCCCCCATCGGGAGGGGGTTAGAAGGGAAAGACGCACCTGAATACCCGTCTGGAAAGTAAGACGGGTAGTGGGGGAAAGGGCGGAAAAGTGCCTCCTCAAATGGCCCGGCAATAAGGTCAAAGACAAGAGGGTAGTAGGGGTGGTTCGGGAAGGGCGGCTCATGTACGGAGTGGACATTGTCAAGATGAGTTCGCCAAGCCACTCTAGACATATGGTCAAGGTCGGTGCGGATACCGTCAAGGGTACAGTAACCGCACGGTGATTGGCCGCTTGAGTGGCCTGCATCTGGGCTATGGCCGCCATGACAGAGGCCATATCAAAGGACTGGGAGGAAGAGGCTTCGACCACCTCACTCACGGGAATGCGTTGGTCGGGCCTCGAAACCCCTGGTACCCTGTCCACAGTGGTGGACTGAAGGTAGGTCATATCAGAGCAATGCTCTAGGTCAATAGGGGTAGGGGGAACCCGCCATCGGTTATCACGGTCGGCAGGGGGGTTCCAAATGAACTCACTGTCGATATAACAATAGGGTCTCCCTCCCACAAGCCAAATGCAACAGGTCTTCCTGAAACCACGCAGAAATTTCATCTGCTGTAGGGCCACACCATCCAATAAGTTGGACTGGTCAACAGAAGGCACACTTTCTTTTAAGCGGGCCACGTCATCGTACAACGAGAGGTAAGACGCTAGATGGGTGATCATTCCACCTCAAATGATCTCCCCGGTTACCGTAGTACCCCCTCGAATTTCTTGCAATCGATTAAGGAAGATAGCTGCAAAATTTATTCAGGCTCCATGGTAGGCCCCATCAGTGGCCAACCAGAGAACCAATAGCTCTTCCTTTCTCAATTGCTCGACTTCTTGCTTAGGAAAGAAGGTATAAACCAACATCCTATGGAAGTAGCGGAGAGCGGGATGGATAATCTCATAAACTTTGGACGAGTTCGTCCGAAACTGTGTGGTGCCATCAGTGATCTTGGCCCACCACTCTTATTCATTGTACCCTTCCCAAATTGTTGCTAAGGGGGCATCACATGGGGCACTAGAGTCCGTCCCAAATGCTTCGCAGGCCTCGTCAAAAGATAATATTCTGACTTGATTAAAAAGACAAGCTTGGATAGTCAGAGCACAGGATTTCGGCTCCCGACTTATGTTCAACGAACTTAAGAACTCAAGAGTCAGTTGGTCATAAGTAGGTTCCCGGTCGTGAAGGAAGTTCGACAACCCTAGATTTTCTGCCATCCGCCTTACTATCGTGTCGATATTAAGGTGCTTGCAGGTACCAGAGTCATAGAACTTCGTGGGACGAAGAGTTTGACTCGAAAGCCGTGTAAAAATCTGACGGTGTGCGACAATTGGGAATTTGAGAGGGTAGATGGGTGGGGGATTAGAGCTTGAAGAGGGTGCCTGCGAGGAGGACCCTGTTTTAGCTTTCTTATCCCGAGAGGATGATCCTTCGCCACTTTTTTTTTCCCATGGTGGTATTTTAAAAACAATTTGAAAAAGATGTCCTTTCAAACGGGGAAAAAAGGGCGTGGCCTTTTCAATGGGACACTTCAATACCTTGGACAAACAAATCACGACACTAATAAACTCACAAAAGACCTAAAAAAAGAAAAAACTACCAGCAAACAAATCCCACAATCAATAGCAACAAAATTGCTAACAAGCAAGAACTTGATTCTACTCCAAAAACTCAACCAAACTCACAAAATTATTCAACTCACACAATCAACAATCCAACAACATGTTTATCAATACTTTCTCAACAAATCACTTCAAATAGTGCAATGTAGTTCACAAAAATCCCATAGACTATGAAATTTCCACAAAGAACATAAAATTACACTAGTTCAAATTTGGGCAAAATTCATGAACAAACAAAAGCTAGAAGAAAAACAAGCATGCAATAAAAAAGATAACAAACTTGTAGTCCAAATAACAAGATTATAAATGAAAAACAAGAATTTAGAAAGAGATTACCAACTTGGAGATGAAAATCCCCAATTTTGAAACCCTAGAAATCCAAATCTTGCAAAACCCCCCAAATTGATGCACTTGAGTGTTGTAGAGATGAAGGACATGAATTTTCCGGTGAGAAGGTGGGCGGAGGTCGCCGGAATTTTGTGTTGGTCGCCGGATCTTGAGAAGATGAAGTGAGAGAAAGCGAGTGAGATGTGAGAGAGCTTCGAAATATGAGAGAAAGAGACTTGAGAGCCGAAAAATAAACACGATTTTCGTGTTTAAGAGCTGTTGGGGTTTGGTGCGGGTGCACCTCATAAGAGGTGCGGTCACACCAAACTTCCTGCCTTATGCTGAGTTTTGCGGGAAATTGGTGAGGGCGCACCGTTCAAAAGTTTCAAAATTTTTTTCGAACGGTGCTGGCGCACCTCAAAGGTGGTGTGGGCGCACCAAAGTTCTCGTTTTTTTTACCTTACTGCAGACAGAGTGGTGCGGGGGCGCCTCTCAGGGGTGCGGGCGCACCATTCAAAATTTTCAAATTTTTTTTCGAATGGTGCGGACGCACCTCAAAGCAGGTGCGGGCACACCAAACCTTCTGCCAAAAGAAGAAGACTGCCTAGTAAATTTTTTTTTTCTCATGGTTAGCTGTTAAAACACAAACTCAATTTAGCTCTCATGGCTAGCTGGTAAAACAAAAATCTAGACTAAAAATAAAAATAAAAAAAGGATAAGAAGAAGAGAAACGGTTTGCCTCCCGTATAGCGCTTGTTTTAAGTCATTTGCTTGAAAAAAAGGATATGTTCTTCAAGAGGAGCGCTCGAGTGAGCGAAGGATCAAGCAACCAACAGAACCAATTGCGTGATTATCGTGGTAGAGCTTCAATCTTTGACCGTTCACCAAAAACGGACCATTCTCCCCTAAAATCTCATAGGGTGTAGTTTTCAACACTTGGAAGGGTCCCGACCACTTGAACTTTAATTTTCCGGGAAAGAGCTTTAGCCTTGAGTTAAACAACAAGACTTTGTCTCCAACTCGGAATTCTCTTTGTTGAATCCGGTGATCGTGCCATTTCTTTGTTTGCTCCTTGTACAATCTTGAACTCTCGTATGCATCAAACCGGAGTTCCTCAAGCTCAACTAGCTTTTCCTTTCGAGCATCTCCCGCCAAATGAAGATCCATGTTGAGCCCTTTGATTGCCCACCAAGCTTTGTGCTCGAGTTCAACCGGCAAATGGCAAGCTTTGCCATACACGAGGCGGTAGGGAGTGGTACCTATAGGCGTCTTGAAAGCCATGCGAAGAGCCCAAAGAGCATAATCAAGCTTCAACGACCAATCCTTCCTTGTCTTATTAACACTCTCTCAAGAACATTCTTCACTTCTCGGTTGGAGACTTCAACTTGGCCTTGGGTTTGGGGATGATAGGGAAGTCCGATTTTGTGATTCACCCCGTACTTCTTCAAAAGTGCCTCTAATTGCTTCTTGGCGAAGTGTGAGCTTCCATCACTTATCAATACTCGGGGAACTCCAAACCTTGGGAAGATGATCTTCTTAAGAAGTTTGGTTACAACCTTCTGGTCATTTACGGGGGAGGCAATGGCTTCAACACACTTAGATACATAGTCAACCGCAACAAGGATGTACATGTTGCCCAAAGAAGGGACAAAAGGACTCATAAAGTCAACTCCCCATACATCAAAGGGCTCAACCTCTAGAGTGTTTTGTTGAGGCATCTCATATCTTCTCGTAATACCACAACTCCTCTGACATCTATCACAGCTCAAAACAAACTCACGAGCATCATTTTGCAATGATGGCCAAAACATACCACATTGGAGTACTTTAGCAACAGTTTTGCTTGCTCCAGCATGCCCTCCACATGCCAAGGTATGACAATGGTTCAACACTGAAATGATCTCATGATTGGGCACACATCTTCTAAAAGCACCGTCGGCGCACTTTTTAAACAAGAGAGGGTCATCCCAATAGTTACTCGAAGCTTCCTTGAAAAATCGATTCCTTTGTTGAGAATTGAAACCATGAGGTTCAATCTCACAAGCTAAGTAGTTCGCATAGTCGGCGAACCATGGAATCTCATTATTCAGAATGGCGAATAAAGCTTCTTCTCTCAAATCTTCTTCAATATGGGTCTCGTCAGGATCCAAGAGCTTCTCATTAAGAGGGAGACGAGAAAGATGATCGCCTACCACATTTTCCGTCCCCTTTTTCTCCTTCATCTCAAAATCAAACTCTTGAAGAAGCAAGCACCCACCTAATGAGCCGAGGCTTTGCATCTTTCTTACTCATCAAATAACAGACTGCAGAATGATCCGTATACACAATAACCTTATTGTAGGTAAAGTAAGACCAGAATTTGTCAAATCCAAAGACTACGTCCAACATCTCCTTCTCCATAGTTGCATAATTCCGTTGAGCATCATCCAATGTCCTACTTGCATAGGCTATCACATGTAGCCTTCCTTCCTTGCGTTGCCCAAGAACAACGCCCACTACAAAATCACTAGCATCACACATCAGTTCAAAAGGCAAGCTCAAATCCGGAGCTTGCACAATGAGGGCGAAGTGAGGGCCTTTTTCAAAGTTTCAAAAGCCTTAATACAAGACTCATCAAACTCAAAATCTACATCCTTTTGAAGTAGATTTGTCAATAGTTTGGCTATTTGAGAAAAATCATTGATGAAACTTCGGTAAAAACCCGCATGTCCAAGGAAAGCACGAACTCCCGTCACCGAGTTCGGTGGCGGAAGCTTCTCAATAACCGAAACCTTTGCTGGATCCACTTCAATGCCCTTCTTTGACATTTTATGCCCAAGGACAATGCCTTCCTCGACCATAAAGTGACATTTCTCCTAATTCAGGATGAGGGTCGTCTCTTGACACCTTTTCAATACACATTCAATATTAACAAGACATGTGTCAAAAGACGAACCACACATGTACACTAAAATCGTCCATGAACACCTCAATAGAATCCTCTAGCATGTCAGAGAAGATTTATGTCAAACACCTTTGGAAAGTAGATGGGGCATTACACAAACCAAAGGGCATCCTTCGATATGTGAATGTCCCATATGGACAAGTAAATGTGGTTTTCTCTTGGTCATCCGGATGAATAGGGATTTGAAGGAATCCAGAATAATCATCGAGAAAACAAAAGTGTGAATGACGAGCAAGCCTCTCCAACATTTGGTTAATGAAGGGGAGAGGGAAATGGTCCTTGCGGGTGGATTTGTTTAACTTCCTATAATCAATACAAACCCTCCATTCGGTAACAGTTCTAGTGGAAATAGTTTCTCCTTTCTCATTCTCAACAATAGTCATGCCTTCTTTTATAGGAACCATGAGAATCGGGCTCACCCACTTGCTATCGGAGATAGCTTAGATGATTCCCGCGTCACGCAATTTCATGATCTCTTTTTTTCACAACTTCTTTGAGGTTAGGATTGAGCCTTCTCTGATGCTCTATGGATGAGGCATTACTATCAATGAGATGGATATGATGCATAGCAAGAGAAGGGCTTATCCCCTTAAGGTAATCAATCGAGTACCCAATGACATCTTTATATTTTTGTAGTATCTCAATCAATTTTGATATAGAGATGTCATCAAGACTTGAATTGACAATAACTGGATAAGTGCATGCATTATCAAGAAAAACATATTTAAGAGAAGAGGGAAAGGTTTTGAACTCTACCTTGGGAGGAGGCTTAGAACACTCCTCTTTGTTAATGGATGTAGCTAGAACCTCAAATGCTTCATCTTGTGTCTCCTCAATGGTAGTGTCAAGAAGCATGGAGAATTCCCTCACCTCTTCCATGTCCAAGCTCGGGGCTTCGGTAAGAGAAGCATATAACTCATCCCCGGTGTGAATCACACTCGCAGCATCCTCTATCTCATTCTCCACTAGACTGACCCGACAAATTCTCTCTATCATAGGCCTCTTCAAAGTCTTAGAGAACTCAAATACAACTCGATCATTGGCTACCTCAACCGTGATTGTATCATTTTTGCAATTGATCATGGCACCCAATGTCTTTAGAGCTTCTCTTCCAAGAATAAGAGGAGTCTCCGAATCTTTTTCCATATCCATTATCACTAAATCACAAGGCACAGACACATGCCCAACTTGGATTGGCACATCCTCCAACTCACCATGGAGGACTCTCATAATGCGGTCCGCCAATTGAATCGTTTTCCGCGTCGGATGAAGAGGAAAGTTAAGGTGCTTAGCAATAGACTGTGGCATCAAACTCACACTCGCTCCTAAATCGGCCAATGCACCCTTAGGCTCTAGATCACCTATCTTCACCGGCAAGGTGAAACTTCCGGGGTCCCTTTACTTCTTGGGCATAACACGTTGCACAAGAGCACTCACTTGGTATGGCAAAGTGATAAGCTCATCTTCAAGCTTCCATTTATTGGATAAGATCTCCTTCAAAAATTTAGCATAGGCCGGCATTTGAGACATAGCCTCAAGGAATGAAATGTTGATTTGAAGGCTCTTCATCACATTGAGGATTTTGATGAACTTGTCACTCAATTTTTTCTCCACCAACCATTGAGGATAGGGAACCGGAGGCACATAGGTCTTAGTTGGTGGAGATGATGGCAATGGAGCTTTATCACCAACTTGGACTTGTGGCTCATCTCTTTCCACATTCTCTTCTTTCTCACCTTCCTCAACTTCATCTTCTTTCTCAACAACCTCAACTTCTTTTTCCTTCTCTAACTCCACATTAGGCATATCCTCATAACTTGTTCCCGACCTCAAATGGATGGCTTTGGCTTGGTGGAGATTGGGGTTAGGAATGGGTTGGCCCGGAAGTTGATTTGTGGGCAATTTGGGTTTCAAGCATTTTGTTATGGGCTTGCAGCTCTTGAAACCTTTGCTCATGGTTTTGGATAATTTGGTTCATTGATTGGAGTTGTTGGAGAATTTGGAGAAAGGTTGGATCGAGAGATGGAGTGGGTTGGGGATTTTGTTTGGGAAACGGAGGATTAGAGGGAGGTTTTGGGGTATTGGCTCTTTGATGTGGAGCTTGATAGACATTAGACCCTTGTGAGGATGAACCACCTTGATTATAGTTTTGGTTATACCCTTGCACATACCCTTGGTGTTGAGCTTGGTTGTGCCTTTGTTGAGGTTGATTCCATCCTTGTTGAGGTTGGTTGAAGCCTTGATTAGTTTTGTTGGGGTTGTTTCCAACCTCCTTGTTGATTGCTTCTATACCCTTGGTAACCATCTCCTCTAGAGTTTATTGCCACCACATGCTCTGAATTTGTACCTCCACAATAAGAAGTGTCATGATTAGTACCTCCACAAATATCACAAGAAAAAGAATTTACCTGTGATGGATAAGATGATGCGAGGTTGATCTTTGTGAGCTTCTTGTCAAGTTGATCCATCTTAGCTTGAATTTGATCTAATTCAAACTTCCCACTCTTCTTAGGTTGAGCACCTCTTCGTCGTCCACCCCATGAATAGTTCTTAATTACTTCCTCAATAGTGGACTCAAGTTGATCTTGCAGGATCTTAGAAAGTTGACCTCTCGCTCCAGCATCAAGGTTGGCACGTGATATAGGATCAAGGCCATCATAGAAGAATCACATGAGTAGATTTTTGGTGAACTCATGGTGAGGGCATGAATGGATCATCACCTTGAACCGCTCCCAAGCTTCCGCAAGTGTCTCATCATTCTCTTGCTCAAATAAGGAGATCTTCCTCCTTATGTCTGATGTCTTCCACTCTGGGAAGTATTTCTTCAGAAAGGCCATTGTGACTTCCTCCTAAGTAGTGAGGGAATTAGCAGGTAAGCTCTTGAGCCATGATTTTGCTTTTCCGGTAAGAGAAGACCGGAATAGATGCATCTTGATGTAGTCTGGAGAGACGTCATTTGTGGTTATCATGGCACATATCTCAAGAAACTTTTCAATATGGTCAAGAGGATCTTCATCCAACCCTCCACAAAATTGTTCTGCTTTCACCATCCGAGTGAACTGAGGATGAATGCTGAAATTTGTAGTAGTGGTGGGGAGTCGAATACCACCTTGAAGAACATAGGAACCCGGATTTCCAAAATCCCTAAAGAGTTGTGGATTTGCTTCACCCATATCAGACTCAACTTCACTTGTTGTACTTGAGGCTGGTGAAGATGGTTTGGAACCCAAAGACAAATCTTCCAAATTTTTCCGAAGCTTTCGCAAGGTACGGTCAATTTCTGGATCTAGAGGAAAGGTGGGTGAACCTTGAACTCTTCTTCTCATGTAACACAACAAAGCTAAGTAGAGGATTAGCAAATAACAACCACAATCAAAAAGAAAATAAAAGAAAAATCAACTAAGCAAAGCTAAACTAAAATAAACTTCAATTAATAGCACAAGTTCCCCAAGACATGACACCATTTTGATAAAAGGTTTTTAGTGTGTTGTGAAGGCACCAAAAATCGCTTTTTAAACAATATTTATAACACCTAACAAGCTATTACTAAGAACGTAGTAAAGGCAAGTCAAGGGTCGATCCACAGGGAAAATAGGATTAATCAAAGTCTATCAAGTCTAAATTACTTAATTGAAGGGTTTTTGGGAGTTTAAAATGATTTGGTAACAACTACGACTAGCTACTATCAAAGGACTAGCAAATAACACGAGATGAAAAAAAAATATCAATAAGGAAGACACTAGAGTTAAGGTTACTAGTATGGATCAAAATGGACAGCGATCATTAATGCAACTGTGATTCAAAGGCGACAATTATCCCTAAAATACTCGAGTCCTCTCTCGAATGGTCCTTGAGAATGATCGCTTAATCAATCAACTAAATCCTCTCTCGAATGGTCTTTAGTCAATTGATTAAGAGATCCAATGAATTCGGAAAACTCCTAATAAAGGATCCCCTTAATTTCTACCCAATATCTTGGCCTAGAAATTAAGTTGATTCATGGGGATGAAAAAAGAGTTCAAAATTCGATTAAGAAATTTGAAACCAAAATACCAAAGCATAAATGTGATCCATATCTATCATAAGGCCTCAAAACACCAAGATCAATGCATAATCATCTTTAGATCATCACAATCACATTAACAATACATTCAAACCCTAATCCACACTTTCACCCTAACCCTAGATAGGAGACTACTCACTGATCATGGATTCTAAGCATAAAAACATGAAATCTATAATAATGTAGGGCTAAACATGATTAATGTATGATTAAACTAATAACAATAAGCAATTATGAAACTACAATATAAGAGATCTAATAATATGGAAGAAAAAGAATAAAAATGAAAAGGATGAATAAAAACTGAAACTTTGCAATTTAATTGATAAAAGATACCTTCAATCAGTAGAAATCAACAAACTTCGATCTATCAATCCAAAATCTAAGACAAACTAATGTGTTTTTCTCTTTATATGAACCCTAGAATAACTCTATAGTCTGTAGAAGAAAGCATAAGTCAAAAACTAAAAAACTCTCTTGTTTTGGTTAGGCTCGAGCCTTACAATTTTATGACCGAAATAGGTGGTGCGGGCGCACCAAGGTTACTGATTTTAGGCGTCCAATCTTCGCAGGAATGGTGCGGGCGCACCAGCTTGGTGCGGGGGCACCTCAGAGCTGGTGCGGGAGCACCTAGCTGACTGACAGTAAGAGTGCTAAATGTGGGGGTGGTGCGGGCGCACCAATGTGTGCGAGCACTTCTAAGGCAGTGCGGACGCACAAAGTTCTCAGCTCACGCTTCCTTTCTTCCATTTTCGTGCGTGCAAACTCCTCTAAACTCCCGCCTATTACCGTATCTCCCAACTCTCGACCTTAGAAAAGGTCATACCTGCAATCAAAGCACGGGAAAACACGGTGAAAGCAAATGTACTTGAAATCCAGTCAAAGTTGACCGAAAATCTTGCAAAATGTCACTATGATCAACAATGATCAAGTGAAAGAAATAGAGAAGGGAATGAGGAAGAATGAGGGAAGAAAAGGGAGGAAAGAGGACCAAACCAAGCTAAAAGGAGCTCATAAAGTGCGTTTGAAACGCACTTATCAGTCTCCCAATGCAACTCTTTGAACTTCAATACCTTTTATTATATATTAGTAAAAAGTATAACTATTGAATATTAATAAAGTACTGATTGAGACAAATCAAACAAGACCCCACATGACTATATTTTTTCGTATAAATTGAGAAAAATTGAGAGGATTCTCCATAAGTATGAATAGTGTCAAGATTCTAAGTGAGAAAGATGAAAAAAACAAAGGGAGTACTAGGTAACCTAATATGACTAGGAAAGTAAGTTACAAGATAAGGAAAGTGGAAACATTCATTAATGGGGGAATTAAGTAATCCGTGCGTACGATAGCAGATTCCAGTAGAAACAGTCCGAACTTCCGAAAGGTATAACTCCTTGACTAGAAATCTCTTCGGGGAGTACCACCTATAATTGGAAAGCTCTTTAAATCTAGTTTCCAAGTGCACTTGAATTATTCAATTCTCATAAGCACATTAAAAGTTATGATCAGAAGAGTAGACGTGACTCCTTTTTCACATTTCATCTAATGATTTTTCGCTTTGTTTTCGTTCAAACTCATACTAATGACACTCCATTATGATCCTTATCATTGTGGCTTCTTTCAAAATGATCCTAATCCTCAAGTTTAGCTAATTGTATTTCAAATACGTTCTCAATACCTGACATTCATAAAAAACACGAAAACATACCAAATAGGAGTACAATAGCATAACTTAAGAATATGATGCAATATGAACCTAAGTATGAATCTAAATGTTCTAGAATTCAACCTATTTAAATACCTAAAAACTATATATAAATATTACATATCAAACTCCCCCAAGCTAAACCATTGCCTCAAGCAATAAGATATAGACACGGGAAAAGTAAGTCAATTTACAAAAGGAAAAATTGTAAAAAATAATCCCAAGTTTCAGGTGTCTTCCCATATTAATCCCAAGTTTAAATTATTTTTGAATAATCTGAAGTTTGGGAGTCATCTTCCCATATTGGTCCAAAAGACCTATAATCGTTTGAACCAATTTTAAAAAGTTGATAAGACACCATTTTATTTAAAAAAATCACCTCTAATCGCCTTCATCACCACTCCACTATTAAAATGAAAGGCAAACGGAAATGTTTCACGCGGCATATTGACCTTTAAAACGAGTTTAAACCGACTTTTTTCACTAGGGACCAATAAGGGAAGACTACTAACAAACTTGAGATTATTTAAAAATAATCCAAAGTTGGGATTAATTTGGGAAGATGGCCAAAACTTGGGATTATTTTTGACAATTTTTTCTTTACAAAATAGGACTACAACATGGCTAAACATCAGCTGATAACACGAGAGATATAATCACTACACAAACCAAGCATAGAGACAATCTCGAACAAAGCCGGCATAGCATGCCATGTATCGCAATCGACTCTCCAGTCATACCACAAACCATCTCCCCCAAACTGGATTAACCAAACCTGACAAACTGATGAGACCAAGTTATGTGCGATTATAGAGTGTTGAGAAGTCCATTTTACTAAGGTTTAAGGTTTAAGAAGGAGAGTTTTACTAATCTAAACCTTAGTGTGGAGAAGAGGGAGTTATGATGAATTTGTGATATTAGAGGAGATTTAAGGGTATTTTGTGGCTATATGTGTTTATGATCATTTTTTCCATCCCGTGTTTGCGATCCATTCAACATAAAGAGATCACCGCACATTTCGAGCCACACAGGTTCATGTCAGCGTAGCACGCCCGACTCGCGCGCAAGACATGCCCGAGCTGCGCATATCGAGTGAAGGCTGAAGCTAGGCAGCAGAGGATGCCCGAGCCGCGCGCAAGACATGTGCGACCCGCGCGCTGCGAGTGAAGGAATGAAGCTTGGCAGCAAGACAGGCCCGACTCGCGCGCTAGACCTGCGCGACTCGCGCGCTAGACCTGCGCGACTCGCGCGCTGAGCGAAGGCTGGATGATTTGGGCAGCAGCCAAAGCCCTACTCGCGCACCATCATCGTCCGACTCGCGCAGTTCGACGCGGCTGCGATTCTTCGGCAATTTTCAGCTTTCCTTAGGTTTTATTAAGGAGAAAAACGTTTTGTTTTTGGATATCTGGTAATTTCAGAACTGAATTAGAGAGGAGAGAGAGAAGAACTCTAATCCCTTTTTCTCCCTTTTTGAGTTTCGAATAATGAGTTTGAAGATTTGCTTGATGGATGCTATGTTGATCGTAGCCTAAAACTATTCTTGAGAACGGTTAATCAAGCTTCGGTCTACTATTGTGAGGTTTCTCTTTGTTAACTTGCTCTTAATTATAATTGTGATTTCTTGATTTAAATCTATGATTTTGGTATGTATTGCTAGGAGTACTACTAGTTTATACATTCGATTTATCATTTGCTAGGATTTAGAATTGATGACGATTCATCTGTTCTTCTTTCATGAGTAGCAATCTAGGGTTTGATTAATGAATCTGATTATTCTTGATTAATCACTAGAGAAATCACAAGTTCCAATTTGAATATGTTGTGCTAGCAATTTGTTAATTGGCTCATTGTTTCCTAGTTCGTTGATGTTCTTGTGATTTGAATTTAATCTCTGATTAGATTAGATTAATCATTAGTTCAAGTTTTATGATCATCTGATTGTGATTGTTTAACGATACTTTTGAGGGAAAGGAATTTGATTTCCAGCTTTGAGTAATTAAGAGTAAAGTTACACATTTGAGAAACCAATGATCAATGGTATGAATCGAAGTGGCCATTAACCGAACTCAAGATTTTTCTCTTCTCGATTACATTACTTTTTATTATTCTTTAGTTCTTCTTATTTAGTTATTCAATTCTTTAATCCCAAAACCCCCATTTGATCTATTATAAGCACGAGTTAGTCCCCAAGTCTCTGTGGATTCGACCCTACTTGCCACTTACATTAATTTGTATTGGAAAGAAGGAAAATAAACTTTTATCTTTGGTAGCGCGTACGACCGCGTCCCACCAAATTTTGGCGCCGTTGCCGGGGACTTGGCAACTGCTAAAACGTGTTTATTGTAGATTGTGTTTTGAAATTTCACTTTTTGATTAGTATATGGTTGGCACCCGTGCTACTAACCAAGATTGTGTGGATTACGATCCCGAGTTAGAATTGAATCTTTTCAGGTTGCGAAGGGAATTGAGAAGAAATTTTCAAGAACTTCCATTTGCATTGAATTTGGAAGAAGAAATGCCACCTAGGGTGGAGACTCGTACTCTGAGGGAGCTCACTGCTCCAAATCTTGATCAACAACCATTATGTATCACGTTCCCAACACCGGAAGCAGGTACCACCTTCGAGCTCAAGTCAGGGCTCATTCATCTATTACCATCTTTTCATGGGCTCAGTGGTGAAGATCCTAACAAGTTCCTATCCGAGTTCCATGTTGTGTGCTCAAGCATGAAACCGAGTAATGCCACGGAAGAGCAAGTTAAGATGAGGGCATTTCCTTTTTCTCTTAAGGATACGGCCAAAGATTGGCTATATTATCTTCCACCGGGGTGTATCTCCAGTTGGTCTGAGATGAAGAAGCGGTTCCTTGATAAATTTTTTCCCGCTTCAAAGTCATCCACACTCAAGAAAGAGATCAGCAACATTGAGCAGCGATATGATGAACCTTTGTATGAATATTGGGAGCGTTTTAAGAGGCTATGTGCAAGCTGTCCGTATCATGGATATAGTGAGGAAGATCTAATCCTGTACTTCTATAATGGACTTTCTGATGATGATGTGCGGATGATTAATGCAGCTAGTGGTGGATCGATCATAAATAAGACTCCAGCGAACGCTAGAGCTTTGATAGAGGAGCTTTCTGAAGGCTCCAGACATTTTAGTAGGCGATCCACCCACGAGAAGTTGAATGTGGGTAGCTCAAACACGCAAAATCCCAAACTTGAAGAACAGGTTCAAGCTCTTACCTCACTCGTAAGAGAGCTCATTGTTAAGGGACACACACAACAAGTTAAAGCGTGTGGGATATGTGCTTCAGATCACCCCACTGATTATTGCCCACAACTTCAAGAGGGGTCTAGTGCGGAAGTCAACGCTCTTGGTTTTCAAGGCTCAAGGAATCAAAGGAGATACGATCCTTATTCCAACACATACAATCCTGGTTGGAGAGATAATCCGATGTTGAGGTATGGGAATGAGCAAGGTAACCAACAACCCACACAATATCATCAACAGCAACAACAGTTCATGAGACCCCAAGCTCCAGTTCAGAGTCATCATCAGGGTCAGAATTCGGGTATGAGACAAGGTTCTACAATGTCTACTGAAGATATGCTTAATGCCTTAACCAAGAATGTGACCACCATGCAAGGGAATATGGTACAGTTTCAAGAGGAAACCCGCTCTAGTATAAGGAATTTGGAAACACAGATGAGCCAGGTTTCAAGTGCAGTGAGCAGGCTAGAGGCTCGTGAATTGGGAAAGTTACCCTCCCAAACAGAAGTAAACCCAAAGAAGAATGTGAGTTTTATCATGACAAGGGGTGATACACAGCTGACACAGGGAGAGAGCATGGTTGCAAGAAAGAAGGAAGTGACTTTACTTCCAAAGCTTCGACCTCCCCCACCTTTTCCAGAAGCTTTGCGGGCCGATAGAAGGTATGAACGCAACAAAGGTATATACGAGTCCATACGCGAAAGTGAGGTAAGTTCTCCTATTTTAACCAAAGTAGAGAAAACTAGTGAGCATGTTTCTGCTATTTCTCATAATGCACTTCCTCCCAAATATGATGACCCAGGCATGTTTACCATCCCTTGCACTATTAATGACATTGGTATTCCTAAAGCTATGTTAGACTTAGGTGCTTCAATTAATGTGATTCCATTTTCACTATATAAGTCTTTAGTGCTTGGCCCTTTGCATGCAACAAATGTCATTGTGCAATTAGCTGACGGATCCCACTCTTATCCCAAGGGTAAGGTAGAGGATGTATTAGTTCATGTTGGTAAACTTCAGTTTCCTACTGACTTTTATGTACTGGACATGGAGTCTGATTGTCATATTTCTCCTGTTCTTTTAGGGAGACCGTTTTTGAAAACATCCAGTACAAAAATTGATGTTGGTGCTGGGTCATTAACTGTGGAGTTTGGGGGACATATAGAAGCATTTGGTATTCATGAGTCTAAGAATTCCCTAGCGACTGAGCATCCCTCATGCTTTGTGGGTACTATTCAGTCCATAGTGTGTGATACATATGATACCATTGAGGGACATGAGTCATTGGAGGTAGTGAGGTTGCAAAAACATGAGAGACCACCTGATTTACTGAATAATTTTACACCGTTATCACTAACGCTAGCTGTGCAGGAAGTTGTCTCATCAAACCTACAGGTACAAGTGTTGGAACAAGGATTTCAACCATCCCCGGACTGATTTTGGAGAGGTATAAGGTCGAGCTAACGACTTTAAATGTAGCGCTACTCGGGAGGCAACCCGAGCTCCTTTTTCTTTTCTATTTTTCTTTCTTTTCTTTTCCTTCTTACTTTTAAACCTCACCATTTTTATACTCCACCACAACAAATTATCCTTCACCCACCATTCCCCCTCTTGTTTCCCGAGCTATAATTCAAAACATTTTTAGTCAATCATAATCCAACTTAAGCCAAAATACATCAAGAGACCTTTGAGAGGTGTCCATTTGAGAGACGTTGGTGAAATTGGAGGGTCGAGATTGATGAAGGAGTGCATGAGCAATGCTTACGAGCAATGATGCGCATTTGCATACTGGATTTGGTTCTACTGTAAGGTGCAAATTTCTAAAATTATATTCTCCTCATGAATTTAATTTTGGATTAGTCATTTACTTGGGTGTTATAGGGAGTCGGGTTGTGAGATGGTGTGTGTGTTTGTCGTCCATGTGTTCTCTTATGTTGTTGGGGTGTGAAGTGTTTTAGTTTGGTATTGTTGAAGAAGTGAGAATTTTTGTGAAAGTCGATTTTTGAGTGTTCCCCTTCTCGTTTCTTGTGTTTTCTTGTACTTGCTCTCACATTGAGGACAATGTCTTGATTAAGTAGGGGGGAGGAATTGCTCATTGTTTTATTTGATGTTTTCTCTTTGATCAAAAAAAAAAAAGAAAAAAAAAATACGAAAACCCGCAAGGGCGGGCAACTCAGGCAAAAATGGGGGCCCGGATAGGTTGAAAACCCGAAAGGGCAATTTATGCAAAAAAGTGGCTAATTGGAGCGGGTGAGATGGTGAGCTCATAAATGAAAAAAAAAAATGTGTGTGAAGCTAGGATGAAAACCCGAAAGGGCTCCTAGGCAAAATGAGAGATAAAAGAGAGAAAATTTGATATCATTTGCCGGAGTTGGTGTCATAAGGAGGATTGGTGATATAAGGAGTGTCTCGGGTAGGTTTTTCATCTTGATGTTCGGAGTTATAGGCGAATAGGTTAGAGCTCGCTCATCATTCGAGGAATAAGGAGTTTGGTGGTTGAGATTGTGTTTAGATGGTCCAAGTTCGAGTCCTTTGAGATTTGTCAGGATTCGAATTTGCTTTTGTCATTTCATAACATGAGGATAGTTGTGGTGTTGTGCAGATGGGAATGGCTTTGAATCCTTTGAGATCTTTCGGGGTTCAAACTCATGCGTTTTTATTATCTTGGTGTTGAGTATAGTATGAGAATGCTATTTACATTATTTCAGGAGAGCTTTTAGTTCAAGTGTGGGGGTGACTCTTACCCTTAGACTTGGCTTTCAGCGAATCAGGAGAAATGGCAAACTTTTATCATACACTAGGATGGAGAGATAAGGGGAGTAGTGAAAGGTGAGCAATGGCTTGGAAGGGGTGCCTCATTGACCTTTATTTTGAGTTTACTCGAGGTCGAGTAAAGTTTAAGTGTGGGGGTATTTGATGAGACCAAGTTATGTGCGATTATAGAGTGTTGAGAAGTCCATTTTACTAAGGTTTAAGGTTTAAGAAGGAGAGTTTTACTAATCTAAACCTTAGTGTGGAGAAGAGGGAGTTATGATGAATTTGTGATATTAGAGGAGATTTAAGGGTATTTTGTGGCTATATGTGTTTATGATCATTTACAGGTGGATTTCCATCCCGTGTTTGCGATCCATTCAACATAAAGAGATCACCGCACATTTCGAGCCACACAGGTTCATGTCAGCGTAGCACGCCCGACTCGCGCGCAAGACATGCCCGAGCCGCGCGCAAGACATGTGCGACCCGCGCGCTGCGAGTGAAGGAATGAAGCTTGGCAGCAAGACAGGCCCGACTCGCGCGCTAGACCTGCGCGACTCGCGCGCTGAGCGAAGGCTGGATGATTTGGGCAGCAGCCAAAGCCCGACTCGCGCACCATCATCGCCCGACTCGCGCAGTTCGACGCGGCTGCGATTCTTCGGCAATTTTCAGCTTTCCTTAGGTTTTATTAAGGAGAAAAACGTTTTGTTTTTGGATATCTGGTAATTTCAGAACTGAATTAGAGAGGAGAGAGAGAAGAACTCTAATCCCTTTTTCTCCCTTTTTGAGTTTCGAATAATGAGTTTGAAGATTTGCTTGATGGATGCTATGTTGATCGTAGCCTAAAACTATTCTTGAGAACGGTTAATCAAGCTTCGGTCTACTATTGTGAGGTTTCTCTTTGTTAACTTGCTCTTAATTATAATTGTGATTTCTTGATTTAAATCTATGATTTTGGTATGTATTGCTAGGAGTACTACTAGTTTATACATTCGATTTATCATTTGCTAGGATTTAGAATTGATGACGATTCATCTGTTCTTCTTTCATGAGTAGCAATCTAGGGTTTGATTAATGAATCTGATTATTCTTGATTAATCACTAGAGAAATCACAAGTTCCAATTTGAATATGTTGTGCTAGCAATTTGTTAATTGGCACATTGTTTCCTAGTTCGTTGATGTTCTTGTGATTTGAATTTAATCTCTGATTAGATTAGATTAATCATTAGTTCAAGTTTTATGATCATCTGATTGTGATTGTTTAACGATACTTTTGAGGGAAAGGAATTTGATTTCCAGCTTTGAGTAATTAAGAGTAAAGTTACACATTTGAGAAACCAATGATCAATGGTATGAATCGAAGTGGCCATTAACCGAACTCAAGATTTTTCTCTTCTCGATTACATTACTTTTTATTATTCTTTAGTTCTTCATATTTAGTTATTCAATTCTTTAATCCCAAAACCCCCATTTGATCTATTATAAGCACGAGTTAGTCCCCAAGTCTCGTGGATTCGACCCTACTTGCCACTTACATTAATTTGTATTGGAAAGAAGGAAAATAAACTTTTATCTTTGGTAGCGCGTACGACCGCGTCCCACCACAAACATCATGATAGTTATGTGCAGTCAAATCTCTCATGTGTTTAAAGGATAAATGTAAAACTCAATCTAAATCAAGTTTACTCAGATGAAACATATACTCTTTAACTTTGACTTTTTAACTCACTATTTACTCAACAATACAATACATAATTATCAAGAGGACTTTAAAGGGTTGTAATGGGGCTGAAGTCAAAGGTATGTAAAATGATTTGGGAATTGTGATGGAAAACCAAGAAGGGAGAGCATCCTATAACTGAAAACATGACTAGAAAGGTCACAACAACTCTAAACAACAACCAACAATCTCCAAATAAATAACCAATAAATTTTTTCACTCAAGAAATTCAGGAAACCCTTTTTTTTCACTTTATTGATAACTCTTTTTTCGCCTTTTTTCATTTATTTCATTTTTCTTTCACACTTTTTTTTTTATCTTTTTTGACTTTCAATTCAATTTCTAAGATCACTAAACATACTTTTCCATCCATCTGAACCACAAATAGATCACTTTAATAAAACACGGTAAAAAAGGCTCAACGGGGCTAGAGAAAGGATAGTATGAAAACAACAATAACTCTGGAGCTAAGATCGTGAAATGAAACAGCTCAATCATATCAGAATGTATGCACTATCAAGTATCAAAGAGTACCAAGTGAAAATCAAGATCAATGCGATAACTGAGGAGTTTTAGAGGCACAAAAGCTCACTTAGGTTAGGTGCCCGCACAGTTTAGTTAAATCGAGCGAGAGAGAGATCAATCAATCTTACCACGAACAATCAATTGCAAAACAATCGTGGTAGTGCAATTATCACGTAGTTAGTGGTGGAGTAGCATGGAGTTACGAGAGGGAGTTTAGCAAGTAAAGGTTGGAATGTTGGATGATGGATTTAGTAAGTATAATATAGGAATTTTAAAAAGTAATCTGCATACATAATACGATTTTGACTTACTATTTAAACTAAGGGGTTACTTGAGAAGTAGTGTAACCAAAAAAGTGATTATTTAAGATGAATAGTGAGAGGGTTTCACGCTGAAACCATTGCATTCAAGAACTCGAAATAAGTAGTGAATAGCAACACCCAATTTTTGCAAGTGGAGGGGTATGCTTGTTTGTATGGTATAAGGGATGCAGCTGAAAGAGGATATACAAGAATTAATGTCAAGACAGATTCTATGGTGCTGGAACAAGGATGGAAAATGAAGTTTTCAGGCTATGACTTGATTAGTATTATTGAGGATATAAATGGATTTAAGTAAGAATGTAGATTTGTTTAGTATAGAAAAGGTTAGCAAGGAAGAAGTACAAGAAGCACGTCTTAGCTACTACTACGAAAGGAAATTTATTGTAGTTTGTTTGTTGTTTGCTCTTGTCGTCAAAAAAAGAAAAAGAAAAAAAAGCAACACCTAATATTTTAGAGAAAAGTTTTCATACGATTAACTAGTTTAAGCCATGGTTTTATAGAGAGTCGTGAAAAGGAATTTGGAACGAGCCCAAAGACATTTTCAAGTAAAATTGACAAAAGTTTTAATTTACTCATCAACATCAATTGAAAAGAATCATTATATTTACAACTTAACACTATCATTCCAAACTTACACACGCATCTCATATTGTCCAAGTTACCATTAATTTATCACAAGATGACCAAAGTTTCGTTAAAGCTATATCAATAAGTAATTGAATTTATAGTGCAATTGTCCAAAAGAAAGCGTATATACAATCAGTTGCATTACACTGCAGCATCTCATCGTATTAAAAGACTCGGAGTAAAATATTATATCATGCAGCACCAGAAAAAAATATCAACCACTAGATTTACCAGTAGTCTATAAACTATAATATTCTCTTTCCTCAGACACATACCCCTTAGAAGCTTTAGCCCACACCTCAGGACAGCCTGATTAAGAAGTGCTATTCAAGCCAGTGATCAGATCGTACTGTTGTAACAGCATTAGTTGTACAAGCAGTGGATGAGGTAATGTCAAGACGGTTGTATAGAACCTATGGCAGGAAGCTTCTCATATGATGCATTCATGTTGACTTTTATCCTGTTTTCCAAGGAAAAAACACGTTGATCCTTAGAATAGTGAAAATATCGGAACTTGTAACACACCTAAGTTCCCTCACTCAAGTTCAGAACAAGAACAAGTAAAAAAAAGGGCAGCCATTCGATATCACCAGCACATTATCCAGATTTCTAATAAAAAGGAATGAAGTTGAATGCCTAAGAGCAATGAGAAAAATTCAGAGCAGTCCTGACTAATATACAGAAAAGCAGACATTGAGGCAAGTTAAAAGACCAAACTTCAGCATCTGGTGTCTTGACAGGGGGGATCAACCCACTGTAAGTCCAGTTTGGAATTTAGTTCACAGTTAAAGCACAAGTATTGCCTGCTCCTGACAGTGTTGTCAGATTCCTCTTTAAGGTGAACAGGACGATCAGTAGTATGCCAGAGTGTTACACTTGTGTGGCAAAAGCTGGAGACTTGGGGTGACATCAGAACTTTAGTTTGCAATTCGGATGACGTCACTAATTGGTGAAAACAATTGCAAGTCTGCTTCCGAAAGCAAATTGCCAAAGCCTTAATCCTAAGTTCTAGCTGCCGTCTACGCTCCTTGAGAGCTCCACCCTGACCCAAATCCACAACTTACAAGTGGAGCACCTTAACCTAAAGCCCCTAATTTCGGATCAGGTTCGGGTTGAGTTTTCTGGTCATCACACTTTTGCCACCTCTAATTTTGAACCCCATAATGTGGCAAGAATGAAATCATTTGTTGCTAATTAGGTCATAAAATGATATAGAATTAGATAACATCTATTACTCCTTCCGTCCAAACATGATTGTCACTACTAAAATTTTAGAATGTTGTGTCCAGAATCAAGATGCACATTCCTTATTAAGCACATTTTCTCCCATTGGTTTCTTCCTAACTTGTTGTCTCATTGCCACTACCTTAATAGCAAAGATGATGTCCTCGAGAAATGATCCACGCTATCAATCTTCATTTGACCCTTGATTTATGCTCACAAAGTCTCTTTGTTTAACTTACATTTCAAACATGAGATGTCATAAGCTCGATGTACTTTACAAAACTGATCCATGCTATCAATCTGCATTTGACCCTTGAATTATGCTAACCCAGGCTCTTTGTTAGCTTACATTTCAAACATGAGATGACATTGGCCCAATTAGTGCTGCAAACGAACCGAGTTGAGTCGAATTATAGTCTGTTCGACCAAAGCTTGTTATGAATTACAAGTGTTCGAGTTAGCTCGAACAAGCTTTCGGAAATCCTTGTTCGAGCTTGGCTTGTTAAGCATTTGACTGGTTCGAGCTTTGTTCACGAATGTGCTCATTTGTATTTTGAGTTCAAACAAATATTTGGTCATAAAGTTTCGAAACAAACTTAATCGAGTTGTTCACCGGCATTACCGAGCTGAACATGAAGCTATTCGAGCTTAACTCATTTAGTTAATGAATTTTTACCGAGCTTGTTTCAGAGTACTTTACGAACGTATCAACTCATTTGAACCCCTAGGCTCGATGTACTTTACTCTTCTCGAACCGACCTCCCAGAAGCTCGGGCATCTCAAAATTTTCAGTATTTCATCTTCAGTTAACAAATATTAAGTTTATTATTTAAACCCTTGATCTCAAAATTTCTTTATAGATGTTCCTCGCAATCGAATCTGCCAATTTAATGAGATTAGGTGGGGTGGGGTGAACCAGGAAACACTTTTTTTTCAATGCCATTCTCTATTTGCTGGTTCTCTTTTATCATAATCTAGCTTTGGCGGAATGTAGACACTAGTAATCCAAACTAACCCATATCGTGGCCCCGATTCATACATTGGGTCATGTTGACACCACTACAGCAGGAAAACAACTTTGTCCATTGTCCGGTAACATAGCTCGTCATGAGAAAACCAATTGGCCTCCTATATTCACAAGGCCGCAGGTCCTCAATGAGAAAAGGAAATGTGAAGACTTGACATACACAAAAATGGTGGAGTGCAACTAGTACTCTAAAATGAGAATGTCCACTATAGCCACACATAGGTGTTTCAGGTGGTTTCAATGCGTAAAGTTGGCCAAGTCATGTTACCAATTTGGAGCCTTGTTCCTTTTCTCCTTTTTCTTTGCTACTCGGTGCATGACACAGCTTACCTCTCAGAATCACATTTACCTTGGTTCCCGTTAGGCAGACCAAGGTTTCCTAATTCACCCCAACTCCAAACGAACTATGTTTTGGTATGCACACTCTGGTTCGAAAATCACTGTGGAACACAATCTTGGCATGCAAGCTATCTATCAAAGAAACACAATCTTGGCATGCAAGCTTCAAAGAAGAGAAAAAAGAAAAAAATTATTGCATGGCCATAAAGCATGTCCAAGAAAGGAACCTATATAACACATCCAAGGAAGAAGTTGGCTTCCAAAAGGATGCATTTTGAGGACTTCATAGTGGGAGCTCACCCCAAAACACATTGTTTCGATGTGCTTCACATTCCTTAGACTCCCCTTTCCATTTATGCTCTTTCCATTATGATGGTATTTTCTTCTACAACCTTTTTCTTCCTAGGGTTCTTCATTCATGTGGCAAAACCCATGGATAAGAGGGAGAACAAGAAGAGAGAAAAAAGAAGAGCAATGTGTAATTCTGTTGAACGGGGGAACAAGACACGAATAGGGGAAGAGGATAAAAATATTTAACCTCTTTTTTTTTAATAATATATGAAGGCCAAAAATAAGTGCTTTTGATGCCATTGAAGAAACTTCTTACACAACCAAATCAGTGTTAACCTATTGAAATTAACATTGGCTATTGAGATTTTTTCTCATTAAAAGAAACCTATATTGATAAATATTAACTTACTAAAAAAGCTATCCCCTGGAAAGAAAGAATGAAAGAAAGGAAAAAAAAGGGAAGAAAAAAGATCCAAGAAATTACTTATATTAAAATTAGTCAAATAACAAGAAAAACTATATCCCAACGTAAAGCAAGTGGTCAAAAGTAATACCCATTGCACCAGTTTCTCTGACAGTTGTACAACAATTCAGGTAATCTCGGGTAAAGCCCCTGAAAGGATCTCTTTTAGGATTTGGAAAAAAATATAAGTGTTGATGGGTAGAAAAGGTGATGCGTGTGTGAAGAGCTTAATCCAGTTTAATCCCTCTTAGAAATGAAGGTTGTAAAATACTCCTAGTTTTGTTAGGAGTACTGCTAGTTTTCCTAGTTCTAGTAGGAGTAGGACTCATGTAATCCTAGTTCTATTAGGACTAGAACTCCTAATCCTGTTAGGAGTATAAGTTGTAATCCTAATTCTAGTTCGATTAGTAGTCCAAGTCCTAGTTGGATTGGGATTCCTGATTGAATTAGAATTATGGTTGAGTTGGGAGTCTAGTGTTAGTAAAGGTCTTTTTGCTTACAAGGTTTTACTATCCTACTTGAGATAGATTTACTTGTTTTAAGCTTGTTAGGAGTCTTAGTTTCTAATTATCTTGTTTTAAGAGTTATCTTAGGCGTGTAGGATTAGGATTCATTTTGTTGATTTTTATCTTTCCTAGTATTCGTTTATTTACGTTTCTTTTAGTATATATATGTAAGTCGATTATCATTAATATTACACAGAAGCTTTGATAAAAGTTAAACGAGAGATTACAAGTGATTTTGGACGGGTTTTTCCAGAATTATTATTGCTTTTAGGCAGTGAAACTAAACACAAGAACCTTGATTTAAACGAGTGAAGTTTAGATTGAGCTTAGGTGAGATATTTAGGGAGTGGACCTAATTAAATCATCTAAAACACATCCTAATTCGAACCTTTGGTGAGTGAAGCCATAGTATTAGAGTTAGAACCCTTAGTGGAGATTAAGTGAGTGGAACTTATTCGAAACTAAGCTAGATTCCCTAACCGGAATTATATCAAAAGGGCCCACTTTTTTCGAGTGGGCATGTTATGCTAATTCAGTCTCCTTAACCTAGAATCCCTTGATATTACTTATGACATTTGGACTTCCATTTAGGTCTGCTAAGAGTCTTTGAGAGGAAGAAACATCTTCTGGCATACCCCATTGCACCAATCTCCATTAAGGGGGGGGGATGACTGAGACCTTGCAGTTATAGTTATTTATTACTTTTGCTGTCGCCCAGGCATTATGGTCAGAAACGAATAATCTGATTTATGGGTAATGCTTCTACTCAGGCCTAGTGGGATTGAGTGCTGCTCTTCAAATGTTATGTTCTGCAGGACTCATGGTCAACGATGTACAATTCTTCATATTCTCATTACCAAGTGTTTCTTTATCAGAAAAATAAAAAATCTAATCAATTGCGATTAGTATCAAACCAAAAAGGGACAGCCAATATTGAAGTCTTTCAGCCAGCTACTTGTACTATTGCAGACAAAATAAAAATGTAAATGATATATGAGGTACACTGCAATTGTAGTCTCTCAGTGAGCTTGCTAAGACCCACCACATACCACCAATTTCCCATACCTATGCTAGAAGGAGGCGCAAGAGGCTGTCTGCCCGGGGTACTTCGTAATTAGCAGGAGCACGAGAGTAACTGCAAATCTTGAGCCAGGTGGAATTGGTACTATGATAGTGGGTGATTAGGCTCAGAGAATATTCTACCAAATAGTACAATACGAGCTTTGAATTTAGAGAGAGAAAGTAGTACTGAACTTTGTAATAAATAGGGGAGGGGTAATGATTAGTAAATGATTCAGAAAAGTGCTGGGTAGTAATCTAGTGGGAGAGAATCTATTCTCTCTCTTGAAAGTCTGAAATTGTACTTGAGATTTTCCCTAATCATTGAATACAATCTATCCTTAGTTCCTATAATTCTATTTCTTATCATTTCTTACTATCAAAGGTCAGTCCTTAGCAGAGCTCTATTATACTATTGCAGACAGATTAAAAGAAATTGTGTAAATGAGATATGATTTACCTGTTGTGGATGTTTACATATTCATCAGTTTCGTCCAAAATTTCCTCCTGCAGTAAGGCATTGGGGAGAATAAGTCAGAAAAGGATAGAACTAAAAGCTCCAAGGAAAGTACAACTTTATTAGCTCGACAAAAGACAGTCCCATGCTATGCTTATACAATACAAAAAGAAGACCATTGATGTGAGTCAAGTCCTAATCTCCTACAACATATGGGTTGGTGCAATGTCATGTGTCCTCCAAATTTTTCCTCCAAATTCTTTGAAGGTTTCTCATGTAATTAACATTATTTCAACTTATATTGTTTAGTTAATTGCTTGTTGGGTTCCAAGGGCGTGACCTGTCTAAAAGAACCCGAATCACCAGATCAGTTTGGACTTGTTAGAAAGAGTATGTGAATCATGGAGAGAGAAGAGGAAATGGGGTTTTTCCATTTGGAATGAATTTTTTGTCATCAGGGACCTTTTAAAACATTTTGGTTATGAGGGGACTGACAAAAAAATTTAATTGTTAAATGGAGCCTTTAAAAAAAATTGGTTGCTATTTGGAACCCGAAAGTCATTTTTCCACCTTTCCGGTGGAAAAGGCATGGCCCTCATTTAATTCCTTTCTCTCTCCTAAAACCGCATGTGTGAGACTCAATCTCCATCCCTTCTTTCTTCCTCTCTCATAACCCCTTTCTCTTCTCATTTTCCTCCAACATCAGTTCATCGATGGCGGACGCGCTCTAGAATCTTCTCCGACCTTGAAGCTCACCATAACCTCAACCTAATCACCCATCTCCCAATCAACCCTTTTACACCTTCAATCTCTCTTAATCCCTTAAAAATCAAACCCAAACCCTAAATTTCAACAACGACAATAACATTGATGACCCACCTCAAAAATTATACATACATGGCCTCTCTCTCTCTCCTCCCTTGTCACCACAAGTTATTCTACCATGGATGCTAGTACCCTTATTTCTCTCTCTCTATGCTTCCACTATTTACCTATCCCTCTTTATTCCCATGTCATTTTCTTACTCTCCTCCACTTGACTTGCCTTCTAGCACCAGCTAATGCCATTACTAGAGAACTTTCAGGGGAAGAAGACTCAAAAGTGGAAAAAGTAATACTACAGGCCCAAAAAATTCCAGAATTATATTACAAGCACAGGATTCGAGTTCATACATATCTACTTTAGAAGCTCGTCTTCTGGATTACCAAAGAGTGCAAAGGTGAATCAGTTTGAGAACGGAGGGAATTAACTGAAGGAAGAGTGAAGGAGCGAAAATGAGGAAAAGGTGAGGGTTTTAATGGAGGAAATCAATTCGGGGCATGTCCCTTCCTTTACTACTTGCTTTGTTTCCTTTGAGGTTTTATTGCATTGCATTAATGGAAGTTTTCGGGAAATTAAAGGGGAAACAGGGAGAAGGTTTTTTTCCGAAGGAAAATGATGAAAGAGAGGGGATTTGAGGGAGAAAGAATGAAAGAAGGGGGGGGGTTGTGTTTCACGCATGTGTTTTAGGAGAGATTGAGGGGAGTTAAATGAGGTCAATGCCCAAATGTTGACTTTTATGCAGGAATATGACCTTTGATCCTAAACAACAAATATATAATTATATTAGGTGTCTGTACACAATTAATTTTTTTTTGGTCTCTCACACCCAAAATGTTTTAAAAGGTCCCTTCTGACAAAAAAATTGATTTAAAATTGATAAAAGGCCAGCACGTCATTGACCTATTCTAAGATTAAAGATTAATTCTTCCAAAGCAGAGCATTAAAGTAGTGTATATATTTCTAAGAAGAAAATGTGTTGATTGGTCTGGACCGGCATACCCCAAACCGGGAGTCAATATCTCGATCCTGATCTAATGTGGTTCCATTCCAATTAAATTTTCTATTTTGATCGGTTTTTGCACAACCCTACTTTCAAATTTATTAACAAATTAGTTGGTTCATTTGGTTTCATTAATTAATCTAATATGGTAGTTAAGCTTTGTTTAGTTATTAGGTTTATTTTCTAATTCTAGAGCTTTGTTTAATTGTTAGGTTTATTTTCTAATCCTACTTGGAGAATGAAAAAAGTAATTTGCTCAAAAGATAAAATACGAGCTTGGTTCTAAGCCCAAAATTTAGAATGACTTGTAAATAAAGAAACAGGATGAAGTACACTATCAAGCAACTCTAATGAGTACAAAACTTTCAAACTTCTATTGTTGGATTCCTTCACTAAGCAATTCATGTGTGCCAAAATTATTAAGCTATTACCAGATAATGTAACTCTCAAAGTTATGCTTTACAAAAACATAGACATTAATTGCAATTGGCCGAAAATTGTTACCAGATCTTGCATCAATTATTGGTACATACCTTGAGTAGTTCTTCAATTACGTCTTCCATGGAAATCACACCAACCACGACTTGATTAGGTGGAAATTCAGGAATTGGAACGTTCTCAACATCTAATATACAGAAAGAGCAACCTCTATGCCGTTTAAAGGTTGTAGTACCAGGAGCTTTTTTGACCTGTTGACCTATGTTATTGTCAGTAAGTGCCTGATCATCATTTGCCTGCAGCTTCCGAGCTACACCAGTATCTGAACTACCATGCTCTGAAAATTACCAACAGTATCACAATGTCAGAGATGAAGACTAGAACTTTGTGTAAAAACCACGCTATTCGACTCTAACTTTTATCCCAATCATTGACTGGGCAAATTACCAATAAGCATGACTATACATCTTATATGTATTTTGTTATCATGGACCATATACCTTGTATCGATTTTCTTATCATAGATTATACAGTCAGTAGCTATCAGCGGGCCCCACAAAATTCACTACAACTTTACTTACAAAACAGGCATGACATGTCATACATATATATATCAACTTACAAACCCATAGACACAAGGCAAATAACATGTAAAAATCATGGTCCACCTCCATAGTATGCAATATCTAGTTCAGACTAGTGTCACACAATCACGGGTCGCTCTGGAACATGGCACAAGTTCGGGAACAGAGTCCGTCCTTATATATATTCATATAAGAAACTTAGGGTGAGAAGTGAGTAGGAAATACAATTTCAGTAAAAAGGCTTATATGTGTAATCGAAATTATAATCCTTTTTTACTTGAATTTATAAATTACAAATAAACTGAAATTGTAAAAAAAATTACATAAATTATAGTGAGAAATTTATATAATCTTTTTTACTGAAATTGTAATTCCTTCTCAATTCTCACCCTAAGACCACTTCTCACATCACACAATCACAGCTCACTCTCGAGCACTACACAGGTTCGGGAACGGACTTCGTTCTTCAGGGTATTGCTTTTAGTGAACGAGCACCCCTCCCCTCTGAATTGTGAATACTGTACCAAATCGTTCGTTAAAATTCACAACTTGCAAGGGACTTAGGCAAATTACGTGACATTGGTTTGGACTATTATGGCCAAATAGACAAAACTAATTTTAAAAAGGGTTCACGAATAATACGCCGTTTGCCTTGCTTACATTTGATCTTGCAATTTACGTTAGAGCGTCCCCTACTCATCAAAGTGCTGATAACTCATTCCCCACTACCTTGTGACTATTGCACACACAAGCGGCAACTGACACTTGTTCTCATGTCGCCAATAGGCAAGAGCATCCCTTTGAGATAAAACGTTGTTCATACTTCTACGAGCTTCGAAGACCCTTACTGCACAAGGCTTGCGTCCTTGTAGGGTAATAGGCAAGAGTGCGCACAATCTGATGTCAACCCACTCGGACCGTGACATTTGGTATAAGAGCCGAACTTAAAGCTAGGCATCGAGAGAACCATGTGAGCACGCGGTGAGGAATACACAAGATAAATAAGGTCACAGAAAGGCTAGCGCGGCTAGAATAAAGTTAGGGAGTTGACCCAATTCGAAGAGATTGTTGTCCAACAAGCCAAGCAAATCGATCAGCTAGAGACAATGATTAATGGCTTGGTGATGGAACGAGATTTGCTCCATGAGCACCTTAGGACAAGCTGAAGAAGCACCCAGAGAAATGTGTGTCTTTGATGTACGGTGTTGGTAGAGACTTTGTTGATGTTGGTGTGGTGAAGAATAAACCTCCCAATCCCCAAGACTACAGCAGCGCAAGAGATGCAAAAAAAAGTGGATAACATCCTTTCCGATATGTAGTACTTTAGGATATCCTACTCAGCGACGACCTAACAGTAAACTTTGCGGCCATGCTTGTCAGAGGATGCGAAACCATGGTGGCATACTAAGTATGCTGACATTGAAGCGGGAAGGATCAAGATACACACATGGGTACATTTTTACCTTAAGAACATCGAATTTGCTGCTCGAATGAAATTGAAGGAGGTGCATCACAAGCACATCATCACAAGCACATCATCTACGATTATGTGAAGATATACTAAGCTTGCCTATTGGACATCTCATCGATGACGAAAAGGATCGGTTATTCAACTTCGTTCAATTGTTGAAAGAGTAGGGGCAGTGTCAGCTTAGCTTCTAAGGCAGAAGGTAGATACACTTTCGGTGGCCATGACTGCTACACAGCGACTAGTGGACTACTGGAAGGACCACACTCATAAGAAGAATCGAAGGGGGCATCTGCACACTTGGAAAACCAACTCCAAGCTCAACCAAGCGGTATCCCATCTCTTTCAGGGGATACAAGCAAAGAAGTGGAGGAGCCGAGCCTCGAAGGCCTTGGTCATCCTCTCCCCATAACTCAAGAAAATGAAGGGCCAACACATGCTCGACAAATACTAGGGCGCTGCATGCTATGTCGAGGCCCACACAAAGGTTGGAGTGCGAACATAAAGGAGAGCTCGACAAGATACGGAAGTCGTCGCCCATGATTGTGGAAGAATCACCAGATGAGGCCACAGATTCAGATGATGAAAATGAGCCCCTAAGCAAATGGGGGTCATCTATAGATTGAGTGCAATGCCAGTAATGGAGCCACAAAAGAAGGCAACGTCCAAGAGATCCTCTCGCAACGGAAACAAGAACCAGCAAGGCAGCTCCTCAGTTGCACCAAGCAAGTACAACAAGAATACAATGAAGCATTTAAAAAAAGCATGGGCCCAACAGGAGGGAACACGTATTCGTTTCCTAAGAAGCATGTTGTTCGAAGCTCACCATCAAAGGCTAAGGAAGCAACTCTTCGCCAGCCTCCGACATATACTCACTTACCAACAACTGGGATACAAACAGAAGCAAAAAGACTCCAAGAACCCCGATCAACAAACGGCGTGCCGGAGACAGCAACATAGAAGATAAGAGTTTTTTCATTTTCTTTTGTAGTGTTTGTAAGTGAACAAGGTCGTCGACAACTTAAGTGGGGGAGGATGTTAGTTTCCGACCTTCCTTTACATGTATTTTGCTTATTTAATTCTTTCTAGTACTTTATGTTCTGACTTTAGCTCTGTGTTTAGGTTTTATCTTCCATGATTATGTAAATACCTATCTCACAATAAACCATTTTTAGGGAGCATCAAGATTGAAATTAAGCGTCCTACCAAGTTTTGACCGAGTTGTCATTGTTTTCCTTACTTACGTTTGGTCTTGTAATTTACGTTAAAGCGCTCCGCCTCCCAATCAAAGTCTCAACTCATTGTTCCAGACCCACTTGTGACTGTTGCGCACGACATTTGCTCTTTCGTTGTCAATAGGCAGGAGTGTCCCTTTGAGATACAACGTGATTCGTAAATCGTAATTCTACAAGCTCCACAGACCGTCTCCGCATAACGCTTGTGCCCTTGTCGCCTAATAGGCAAGCGCACGTCGAAGGATCCAATGTCTAAACACTCGGGCCGGGACACTTAGCCTTTAAATAGATACGAAGATAGTTTTGTGAAATTCCATATTACATAAGCATCTTGAATTTTATGATGCTCACAATTACTACTTCATCCCCAATATACTCGTCTTGACATAACACAACCTTATGAACTCCATATTCATCTAGAGAAAATGAAAACACACAACATTTTACCCCGTGAAATCAAACTTCCTTTACCTACAAAACAATACAACATCCATCTACATAACCCCAAAACTGTCCCAAAAATTCAAATCTAGGATATGCATTCAAAAATCTTGGATCTAATTATGATAAATAGATCGATAACGAATGGTTGAAGTTTCAAAGCTTTCCTAAAGAATAGTATTATTCTAGCCTATGGTTGATAAAAAAGAGAGAACAAAGAAGACTTAAATTTTTCATAGACAAAGGAAAAGAGGTGAGAATATAATGAAGAGTAACTTTTTGAAGACTTGTGAAGGTGAAAAGAAAAGCAGCTCGACAAATTAATGATTCAAAACTCGGTTTGATGTTCACTACCGTATTCCATGTGATTTCATTTTCTTCACGTATCTATATCAATTAATTCCCAAACACTCCTATATGTACTTACATAAAATTTTAAATTATCATGTCCAGATATCCACTTTTTATATATTTGGATACTTATGAACCTTGTGAAGTATCTTCAAATAAATACATTATGTGGGTCACTCTTGAATAGTGCGTATCCTAGTCCCAGTACCATAGAACTTAAGTGACTTAGTTGCTGAAGGTTCAGCATACTGAACTCTTTAGTGTTGTATTAAGGCCCTTTAAAACAAGGCTCATACATCTTCCCTAGAGTCAGGTTCATTCTATAAAAAAAAAGATACTAGAAATACTCGTGATTTAATTGTTTAGTTTGCAAATAAAGATATCATATAATACTTAAGTGATTACTTCAGAATCGATATATATATATATATATATATATATATATATATATATATATATATAGAGAGAGAGAGAGAGAGAGAGAGAGAGTGGTAGAGAGAGAGGGGTAGAAATTAGGATCCAGTGAAAACTAACCTTCAGCTGAAACCGGCCTTTTTGCTCATTTTACAAATTTTTGTTCATTTTATGTTTTTTGCTCATTTAAAGAAACTTCTACTTATTTTAGGAAACTTTCGTTCATTTTAAGAAGTTTTTGCTCATTTTACAAACTTTTGTTCATTTTATGTTTTTTTGCTCATTTTATGTTTTTGTTCATTTTACAAATTTTTGCTCATTTTCTGTATTTTTGCTGATTTTATATTTTTGCTGATTTTATCATTTTGCTCATTTTATATTGCAGTTTTCAGCATAAGAAGTGGTTCGTATATATATATATATATATATATATATATATATATATATATATATATATTCCCCCTGTATTTTTTTTTTTTGTTCTTCCAACTTTTACTATGCAAGTTTGCCAATGCACTTCTTTGAACTTAAATATCTTTCATTATATAATAGTAAAAATTTAATACTAAAAAAGTACTCATTGAGACGAATCAAACAAGACCCCACATGACTATAATTTTTCTTATATATTGAAAAGAATTTTATATATAGGTTACCGATGAGTTAGAAAGTCTTACTCACTTTATGTTCTTAACAAGTCAAAGCTCGAAAGCTAATGCTTGGAATCCCCCTTTTTTTTCTTCTACGGGTACTTCTCTAAGTAAGGGGAACCACTCCCTTTTACTTAACTCATCTAAAACCCCATAAACATGTTGGTCTCAAGTTTCTCTCTATAGCCTCATTAGTTTCTCCCCACTTTCTCTATGTTCCACTGGAAAAGAAATGGAGAAAGTATATATCTATTTGCCATAAAAGGGAAAAAAAATCCAAAGAAAATGAAACTATACTAATTTGCCCTCTCACCACTTCTCACTCAATATATCTGTATTACATAAAAGCAAGTGTACATCCGTACTTGTGAAGCCTTTTTTTGGTACCAAGGTGCTTACCATCTACAGGCCTTCCATTCATCTGTTTCAGATCCTTGTAAACGACAGCAATGTGACTGTGACCCTTCTGAAACTCATTCAGGATATCATACAGTGGCATACTTTCAGGAACCCTGTAGGCCCAAAGAAAGCAAGAAAAGTAACAACGAAGTATCATGGACATATATAAATCTAATTTAGTGTTGAGAAAAAAAAAGAAAAAACTTGTAACAGGAAAAGGAACACGTTTAAACAAAAACGAGGATCAAAACAGAAATAATAATAAAATAAAAATGTACACAATGAGGACGATGGAGTTTGTGCTCCGCCCTACTGCAGAAGTCATGTATAAAGTTTTTTAGTAATGGATCGTGGGCTTGAGGATGTATTTCGTCAGCTTATCCTTTTTTTTAACAGTTACAAAATAAATTAAAGGTAAGGAGAATTCCCTTGCAAGAAGAGGGAGAAATTGGGGATATTTCTTGCAAAGGGTGAGAATCGAATCCCTGTCACCGGGGTAGAAGAAGGGCCTTACAACCACTAGGCCAACTTTGATCCTCATTTAACGGTTACAATAGGCATACAAAGATTAGGCTTTCAAAATTTAATATTTGCAAACTAAGGGAAGACTAAAAAAATGAATTTAAATTCTAGTCAAGCCTTTTCAATAATACCACTACCTTTTTAGAAACTCGGTCAAATAGTTAAATTTGGATAGTTTTACAGAGAGGAGAAGGAAGATAAAAGCCACGATTATCTTAATACCTGGGTATTTTTCTAATGATCATCTTTCTTATAGGCATTCCTTCATCAGGGTCAACTGCTAAAAGATTTTTAACCTGTACAAACAAGATAGTATGCACAGTATAAAATTCACATAGTAAAAGCAACTCATAAGTATAAACTATTAGTATTGTGTGCATCAGGTATATGATAAATTTATTGTCATACTAGTCAATTTTAGTAAAAATGGGTACTTCCAAGTCAAAATGGGTCATTTTTCAAGTCAAAATGAGTCACTTTTAAACAAAGGGTAACTTAACCTTAAATGGGTCAATCTATATAAGTAAAAGTGACCCATTTAGGGCAAAAAGTTATCCCCGTGGACAGGTATCTTTTTACCTAAAAGGGGCCACTTCTATATAGGTGACCCATTTAAGGAAAAATGTTACCCTCGTTATATGATACATTACTATGCACCAAAAAAATTGAATATTTTGTGCAATTATAATTGCATAAAATATAATCAAATATTTGTGTTTGAGACTAAACTCATAAGTTTTCTAATTACAAGTAGTATAAACATATACAAAGACTTCATAAACAATTCTAAACAGCAACAATTTCGACCTCGCTCACAGCTACCAATTCTGCAACATCACAAATGCAGCCACATCTTCAAACCATGTTCTAAAGCAAGTGGTATTGGCATTGGAGTGGTATTTGTTCAAAAGAAACGCCCTATTTCTTTCTCTAGTGAGAACCTTAGAGGTGCCAAGTTGAACTACACGAGAATTCTATGTAATTTTTCGTTCTTCGGATCATTGGGCTCATTACTCGAGGCCTATTCCATTTATCTTACAGTCGGATCACAAGGCTATTAAGTACATTCATGGTCAACAAAAACTCAACTGTGGACATGCGAAGTGGGTGAAATTTCCTCCACTCTTTCACTTTTGCTTCTTCTTCGAAGTATAAAGAACACAAAAGTTATGTGATGGCAGATTCTCAAAATTGGCGCATTTTACTCCTATGCACAAGATGGATGATGCTCAATATGTTGATGATTTACATTTTCGGGAGGTTGTGAAATTGGAAGGCATTCCATGAAAGTATTGTTTGGGATCAAGATACCAAGTTTTTGAGTCACTATTGGAGGAAGTATGGCACATGGCTGCTACTAAGTTACTGTTTAGTACTTCATGTTATGCACAAAGCGATGGCCAAATCAAAGTCACTAACCGCTCACTAGTGCTTTTGTTGAGGGGATTGGTTAGTAAGACTCGAAAGAATTGGGATTTACAGCTTGGATATGCGGAATTTGCTTACAGTCGTGCTTTCATTCTATTAAGGTAGTTGACGGTGTGAATCCTTTGTTCCTATTAATTTGATTCCTTTCCTAAGGGTGTTATACATTCAAATTCAAAGAAGAGAATTGAAGTTTTTCAGATTACATGTGAGCAAGTGAAGACAAGGCTCGAATGGAGAACGTGAATTTGCAATGAAGAGAAATGCCAATAAAAACTGAAAGCAACTTATCTTTAAACCTAGTCATCTAGTTTGGGTGCATTTGAAAAAGGAACATTTTCCAGGAAAGAGGAACAACAAGATGATGCCAATAGCATATGGTCCTTTCCAAGTTCTTGAAGCTTATAGTAAATAGTGCTTATAAAGTGGAATCTCCGAATGATTTTGAAGGTGTGAATGCAGCTTTCAATGTTGGTGATCTTTCTCCATACTATAATGATGAATATTTGAGAGTAAATTATTCAAATAGCGAAAGAATGATGTAGGTTGAAAGGAAATTGCTCAAGATGAACCAATCACCTTGCTTCTAGATGTCATGGGATTCAACTTGTACGCATCTTAGCAAGAATTCCTCACTTGTGTTAGTTGGCTTATCGAATAAGTCTTGCACTCTTAATTAGAAGTTACAAAATCTTTTATTGATTTCTTAGCTTAGTAATAAGCCCATGGTAATTCCCAAGGTTAGGAGTTTTTTTTTACATGGTGCAACTCGTTAGTTAAACTAGTTATTTTTACGTCGTGTGGTAGTTTGTAGAGGATCCGAAAAATCTAATGTTTAATTCCGATTCCTAGTGCTTAATTGTTATTTGGCTCTAATTAGGAAAGCGGCGAGTACTTTTCTAAACTAAGAGTACTTAGGCAGCAAGACTAATGTTTTAATGGAAAGTAATTTACTTTCCCTATGATGCAGGAGCTAAGCTCAACTGCTAGAATAACCGAAAATAACAGAATATAGAGAGAGAAGAAGAGAATAAGAGAGAGAGAAAGAGATAGAAGGAGAGTTAAGCTTTCATTTAATGATTGAATGAATTATTACAGAACTAATTACAAGTATTTATAGTCCTAATCAGAATCACAACAACAGAACAAGATAATAACATCATGTCTGTTATTATAATTTTGGGTGCCAAAATTATAACAGAATTGAAGTCAAAAGTTAACACCCTTATCATTCCACCCCCCTTAAAGAGAACTTAACCCCAAGTTAAGAGCAGACATAAGCTCGGGAAATTTTCCTTCAAAGGCATCAGCAACTTCCCAAGTAGCATCCCGAGGAGAAGAGTTAGCCCACTGTACTAAGCACTGAACCTGAGCATGATTGTGAGATTTAACAATTGATGCGGATGCAAAGGCACTTGTTCTTGAAGAACCTATTGACTTGGTTATGGAGCAAATGGGATTTCAGTTTAGAAGAAATAACCAAGTGTTGGCATGTGTTGTTACTTGGCTTGGTGAAGAAGAGGCGTGAAAGATGGAAGAGAGTTCGAAGGAAGGAGTCCTAGTTCTGTTAGGACTTGGTTGTTGCATAGACTTCTAGGTATGTTAGAAGTACTATGTATTTTAATTGCTTTTAGTTAGTTATTTCGGTTGTTAGGAGTTATATGCTGGTTAGAACTCTAGTGAACATCAACATGCTAAAAGATATGAAGCGTGTGGTGTTTAGGAGTTTTATCTTGTTTTGTTTTATTCTTATCTTATTAGTGATCTAGTTATAATAGGAGTGTAGCCTATATAAGGCGATTTTAATTGTTAATGAAAGGAGATTACGTTTTGTTTTACAAATAATTATTCTTGATTGCTGTTTTGCTTGTAAGCAACATTAATCAAACCATTAAAGACTTTTCAGGAGTGTTAAGTGTTTAGTGTTAAACATCTTAATTTCAGGAGTGATCTTGAGAGTGTTTAGATTCTTGTTTAGAGTTCAGGAGTGATCTTTAAACCAAGAAATATCCGGATACTTGTGGTTTGGTTCGAGTGAATCAATTCTTGAATCCAAGAAAGTGCAAGATTCGTGTTTCTAATTGATTATTAGGTATTCTTGGCTTAGTAATCATATCAAGTGGTATCAGTTTTCCAGGGGGGTGAGAATCGAAGGGATTCTTCTTTTCTTATCAAGATCCGTGGCATTAAGCTTCCAAGATTCAATCTTTCACATCCAAGATTCAATCTTTGCGGTGCAAGAAGTGCGTAGGTTTGCACGTTGGTTGTGACGATGGAGTCCGAATTGGAGAAACTAACTAAGCAAGTGCAAGACCTTGTTAAACTTCAATTCAATACCCAAATCCAACAAAACGAAGACTCAAGCAAAATGAGTCGATTGGAAACGAGAATGGATGCTCTTGTTTCGATTGTAGAGAAGAGACTTGATCCAAATAGTGCGGCGTTTGTGGGGGTACATTCAGATGATGAGGCCGAAAACTATGAGGACAAGACCAACAAAACCTCATACAATGATGATCGTGGATTGAAGTTAGAAGACTACACGGGGGATAGCAACCCGGAAGATTTGTTGGAATGGATTCGACAATTGGAGAAGGTTTGTGATTATAGGGGCTTCGATGATAAGAAGCGTTTTAAAATAGCCTCAATTAGTTTAACCAAATATGCTGGTATTTGGCTTGAAAGTTTAAAGGCTAAACGTAGAAAAGCTTAGTATTTGGATAAAATTGAAGGAGAAGCTTAAAAAGAAGTTCTTGCCAAGTGATTATGAACAAAAGCAATACATAAAGCTAACAACTTTGAGACAAGAAGCGCTTAGTGTTCATGATTATACCGTAGAATTCGACAAACTATGCCTTGTATGTGATTTGGAGGAGAAGGAGACTATGAAAGTGGCGAGGTACATCAAAGGTTTGAATAGGTCGGTTGCAAGGAAAGTCGAGGTGTCTACTTATCACACGTTTGATGATGTGACGAGGCTAGCCATGAGATTTGAGGCTCATGAGCAGGAAGACAAGCCTAAGACCTTGTACCCTAACAAGTTCGATGCAAGCTCGTCTAAAGCTAAGGCAAAGTGGTTCGAAGGGCCAAAGAGAGATAATTTGGTCAAGGAAGATACCAAGGGCGAGAAAGCAAAAGTCTTTATACCAAAAGACAAGTTTGAAGAGATGAGGAAGTGTTTCAAGTGTCAAGGGCGTGGACACATAGCAAGCAATTGTCCGACGAGGAAGGCCCTCACTATGAGACAATACTTGGAGTTGCAAGAGGAAGAGGAACTTTATGAATTTGTTCCGGAGACGATGCACATAGTAGGAGAAGAGGAGGAGGAGGATGCCTTTGCGGAAGATGATGCGAAGTTGGTTGGTGTGGTGAGGCGTGCCTTACATGTAGACCACACGCCTAACAAAGAGCAAAGAGAGAATCTTTTCCATACTAGGTGCAAGGTAGGAGAACACACGTGCAATGTAATCATAGACAGTGGCTCTTGCACGAATGTTATTGCGGCTGATGTAGTATCGAAGCTTAACTTGGCCATAAGGGAACATCCTAAGCCATACAAGTTGAGTTGGTTGGATGATAGCACGGGCATGAAGGTTAAGAGGCAAGCTTTGATCGCATTTTCCATAGGGGGGTACAAAGATGAATTGTGGTGTGATGTGTTACCTATGAGTGCGTGCCATATATTACTAGGGAGACCTTGGCAGTTTGATAGGAAGGTAATCCATGAGGGGGATTCAAATGTATACTCAGTGTTGGTTGGAACTAAGAGGGTTCGATTACATCCTTTAGCTCCCAACTCAGTAGCCTCTAAGCAGGTTTCCAAGGCGACAAGTTTGTTCCTTTCATCAAGGGAATTTGAGCGTGAAATCGAAGAGGAAGGGGGTGCTTATGCCTTGGTTGTTAGACACGCTGCTACTAGTACCAAGGAGCCTAGTGATGAGAGATTAGGGGCCTTGATGAAGGAATTTGGGGACGTTTTTCCGGAGGAATTGCCGCAAGGGTTACCACCATTGAGGGGTATAGAGCATGCCATAGATCTTGTGCCCGGCGCACCTTTACCAAACAGACCGGCTTATAGATGTGATCCCACAAAGATCGAGAGAATTACAAAGACAAATCGAGGATTTGATTGAAAAGGGATATGTGAGAGAAAGCATGAGTCCATGTGCGGTTCCGGCTTTACTAGTTCCTAAGAAGGATGGAACATGGAGGATGTGCATTGATAGTAGGGCGATGAACAATATAACGGTGAAATATAGGTTCCCTATGCCTAGATTGAAGGACATGTTGGACGAATTGCATGGAGCTTCGGTGTTTTCTAAAATTGATCTTCGAAGTGGCTATCATCAAATGCGGATTAAAGAAGGTGATGAATGGAAGATCGCTTTCAAAACCAAACAAGGGTTGTACGAGTGGATGGTCATGCCCTTTGGCCTATGCAATGTGCCTAGTTCTTTCATGAGATTGATGAATGAGGTACTTCGACCTTTTCTTAATAAGTTTGTTGTTGTTTACTTGGATGACATCCTTATTTATAGTAAGAGCATCGAAGAACATTTGTTGCATTTGCGTAGTTTGTTTGAGAAACCTAGAGAGCGAAGAACTATATGGTAAACTAGAGAAATGTGAGTTTCTTGTATCTAGTGTGGCGTTTTTGGGGTATATTGTTTCCAAGGAGGGTGTTCATGTTGATCCCGAAAAGGTGGAGGCTATTTCTTCGTGGTTAGCACCTAAGAATGTTTCGGAGTGTAGGAGCTTTCATGGGTTGGCTTCGTTCTATAGGAGATTCATTCGAAACTTTTCTTCGTTATGGCACCAATTCTCGAATTGTTGAAGAAAGGGGAGTTTAGTTGGACATCCATGGCACAACAAGCCTTTGACGAGGTGAAGAGCAACTTTGTAGTGCTCCTGTTTTGGCACTACCTGACTTTCACAAATTATTTGAAGTGGAGTGTGATGCAAGTGGGGTAGGCATTGGTGCGGTGTTGTTGCAAGAAAAACGGCCAATTTCTTATTTCAGTGAGAAGTTGAACGGTGCTAAATTGAACTATTCTAACTATGATAGAGAGTTTTAAGCAATTGTTCGTGCCTTGGATCATTGGTCACATTACCTACGCCCAAAGCCTTTTATACTTCATTCGGATCATGAAGCATTGAAGTATATCCATGGTCAGCAAAAACTCAACCATCGACATGCTAAATGGGTGGAGTTCCTTCAATCATTCACGTTTTCATCCAAATACAAGGAAGGTAAGTCTAATGTGGTGGTTGATGCTTTGTCAAGGAGATCATATTTGTTGGTTGTGGTGGATGCACAAGTGTTGGGGTTTGCACACTTGAAAGAATTGTACAAAGGAGATGCTGATTTTGGGGAGAAGTTTGAAAAACCGGATGGTTCCTTTGTGGTACACGAGGGGTTTTTGTTTAAAAGCAACAAGTTGTGTGTGCCTAAGCGTGGAGTGAGGGGTTTACTTGTTAGAGAGGTGCATAGTGGAGGTGTGGCTGGACATTTTGGCGTGCACAAGACTCTTGATACCCTTCAAGAGAGCTTCTATTGGCCGCATATGGTGAAGGACGTCCATTTGGTGGTTACTAGGTGTGCTACATGTCAAAAGGCAAAGAGTACCTTTCATAAGGGTCTTTATACGCCTTTACCTGTGCCTAGTCATCCTTGGGATAGTGTAAGCATGGACTTCATTGTAGGGCTGCCTCGAACTCAAAGGGGAAAGGATGCTATAATGGTGGTTGTGGATCGATTCTCCAAGATGGCTCATTTTGTTCCTATGCATAAAACCGATGATGCAACTCATGTGGCTGATTTGTACTTTAGGGAGATCATTAGGTTGCATGGTATTCCACGGAGCATTGTATCTGATAGGGACTCTAAGTTCCTAAGTCATTTTTGGAGGTGTCTTTGGCGCATGGTTGGTACGAAGTTGCTCTTTAGTACAAGCCACCATCCCCAAACTGATGGGCAAACCGAGGTTACTAATCGAACTTTGGGGTCTTTGTTTGCGAGGGTTGGTGAGCAAGACTCGAAAAGATTGGGACATCAAGCTTCGCTCATGCCGAATTTGCCTACAACAGAGCACATTCGTCTACTACTTCCCGATCTCCATTTGAGGTAGTTTATGGTGTTAATCCTCTATTGCCTATTGATTTTGTTGTGTTGCCTAAGCATGAAATTCACACGGATGCAAAGAAGAGGTTGGAAGCATTCAACAAAACGTGTGCGCAAATTAAGGCAAAAATCGAAAAGATGAACACTCAATACAAGACAAGGGCTAACAAAGGGCGCAAACAACCAATTTTCAAGGTTGGTGATCTTGTGTGGGTGCATTTGAGGAAAGAACGGTTTCCTAGCAAGAGGAAAAACAAGCTCATGCCTAGGGCAGATGGTCCTTATGAGGTGGTTGGTGTCGTTGGAGATAATGCTTATAAGATAGATTTGCCGGATGAATTTGGCAATGTGAGTGCCACATTTAATGTGGGTGATTTGTCTCCCTACTATGATGATGATAATTTGAGGGCAAATTCTTTTGTGGAGGGGGAGAATGATGCGGATGCAAAGGCACTTGTTCTTGAAGAACCTATTGACTTGGTTATGGAGCAAATGGGATTTCAGTTTAGAAGAAATAACCAAGTGTTGGCATGTGTTGTTACTTGGCTTGGTGAAGAAGAGGCGTGAAAGATGGAAGAGAGTTCGAAGGAAGGAGTCCTAGTTCTGTTAGGACTTGGTTGTTGCATAGACTTCTAGGTATGTTAGAAGTACTATGTATTTTAATTGCTTTTAGTTAGTTATTTCGGTTGTTAGGAGTTATATGCTGGTTAGAACTCTAGTGAACATCAACATGCTAAAAGATATGAAGCGTGTGGTGTTTAGGAGTTTTATCTTGTTTTGTTTTATTCTTATCTTATTAGTGATCTAGTTATAATAGGAGTGTAGCCTATATAAGGCGATTTTAATTGTTAATGAAAGGAGATTACGTTTTGTTTTACAAATAATTATTCTTGATTGCTGTTTTGCTTGTAAGCAACATTAATCAAACCATTAAAGACTTTTCAGGAGTGTTAAGTGTTTAGTGTTAAACATCTTAATTTCAGGAGTGATCTTGAGAGTGTTTAGATTCTTGTTTAGAGTTCAGGAGTGATCTTTAAAACAAGAAATATCCGGATACTTGTGGTTTGGTTCGAGTGAATCAATTCTTGAATCCAAGAAAGTGCAAGATTCGTGTTTCTAATTGATTATTAGGTATTCTTGGCTTAGTAATCATATCAACAATCTTCCTATCAAGGATGGCAATAGGCTAATGCACTGACCATGAAACCATGGAGTAGTATGTGTAGCAACAGGAAGAGTGCCATGAAAAGCCTTCAACTCGGATACATGAAACACATCATGTATCTTAGCATCGGAAGGTTGAGTTTGTAAGCCACATTTCCTACAGCAGATTGCACTTGGAAGGGACCATAAAACTTGGGAGATAACTTGTGATTGGCCCTAGATTGCACTGATTGTTGCCTCTATGGTTGTAACTTCAGCCATACCCAGTCCCCTACTTGAAACACCATGTCACGGCTACCTTTATCTACCTGTATCTGCTTGTTGTTTCATCCTTGTTTGAGCCCTCAACAAGTGGAACTTTAATAGAGAAATCATGTCTTCTCTCCTTTGAAGACTCCTATCAATAGCTTCCACCACGGAGATAAGGGAGATGAAGTTGGGGAGACTGGCCATAAACCACTTCATAAGGTGTCAAATAAATGGCTAAATGAAAATGGGTGTTATACCACCACTCAGCTAAGTGCAACCAAGCATGCCAATCCTTAGGTTGTTCACTGCACATACACCTAAGATAAGTCTCTAGGCACCTGTTGAGAACCTCAGTCCGACCATGTGTTTCAGGACGATATGCTGAGGAGAGAAGAAACTCAGTACGATGTACGCTAAAGAGGCCTGTCTAAAAATGACCGAGGAAGACAGCATCCCCTGTCACTTATAATGCTTCTAGGCCATCCATGAAGCTTGAAGACATTGTTAAAAGGGTGAGATAAGGCCATAAAGTGACTGTACTTGCTAAGTCTGTCAACCACCACAAACATCACATCATATCCACCAGACTTAGTGAAGCCAGTGATAAAATCCATGGATATGTCAATCCAAATAGATTCAGGTATAGGAAGGAGTACAGGATAAGCTGCAGTGTCATATTTGGAAGCTTGACAAACTTGACAGTCGCTGACAAATTTCCTAACCTCCTTAGTCAAACCTTTCCAGTAAAAGAGACTTTTAACTATTCTAATAGTTAAATCCCTCCCTGAATGGCCACTTTCAGGAGCAGCATGTAGCCAATGAATCACCTTGTGCTTCAAATTATTATCTGGACCCAAGACCAGCTTTCCTTTTCTTCTAAGCATGCCATCTTTAAGAGTGTAGTGACCAACTGTAGGAACCTCCTGCAATTGAGTCAGCAATTGTTCTAAGTTATCATCTAGAACATTGCTAGCTTTTATGAGAGCTATGAGATCAGAAGACACTGAGATGGCCATGCACAAAATGGCGCGCAGCAGCTATATTTTCTTTTCCACACTTGTATTGGATTTCATAGTCAAATCCCATTAGTTTGGACAGCCAGAACTGCTGGAAAGGAGTGGAAACCTTTTGTTGCAATAACCATTTCAAACTCTTTTGATCAATCTTGATCACAAAGTGGGTACTCATAAGGTACTGCTCCCACTTCAGAACTCCCACTTCTGAACTGTAAAAACAATTGCCAGGAGTACCTTTTCATATACTGATAGCTTTTGCCACCTTGGACCTAGAGCTCTGCTAATATAGGCTAAAGAATGATTGTCCTGCATTAACACAGCACAGCACAACACAACACAACACCTATACCTTTCTTGGATGCATCAGTCTCCACTACGAACTCCTAGCTAAAGTATGGAACAGCTAGAACAGGTGCTGAAACCAAGGCTTGTTTCAAAGTGACAAAAAGATTGTTGAGCTGTGTCAGTCCACTCAAAAGCTCCCTTTTTAAGCAAGTCAGTTAATGGTTTGATGATCAAGGAATAATGCTTCACAAATTTTCTGTAGTACCTTGCAAGCCCTAAGAAGCTCCTTAATTCTTTCATTGTTTTAGGCACATGCCAACTTTCCACAGCAGAAATCTTACTAGGATCAGTTTTCACCCCTTTTGAAGAGATATAGTTGCCCAAATACTCAACTCTATCTATAGCAAAGCAACACTTGCTAGCCTTGGCAAACATCATGCTCTACCTCATCAAAGTGAATACTTGAGCTAAATGATCCCAATGCTCAGCTTGAGTTTTGCTTTAGACCAAAATATCATCAAAAAACACTAACACACACTTCCTGAGCAATGGTTTAAGCACACTATACATCCATCCTTGGAAGGAATCAGGGGTGTTAGTCAAGCCACATGGCATGACTAAAAATTCATAGTGGCCTGAGTGTGTTTTATAAGTTGTTTTATGGACATCTTGATCATGCATCATGCACCCTCACTCAACTGATGGTATCCTGCCCTCAGATCAAGCTTACTGAATATTGAAGCACCAGCTAGCTCATCAATGAGCTCATCAACAACTGGAATAGGAAACTTGTCCTTTATAGTCTTGTTGTTGAGCTCTCTATAGTCTATGCATAGCCTCCATGTCCCATCTTTTTTCCCAACCAATACTACTGGTGAAGCAAAAGGGGTTGAAACTGTTTTGAATTATGCCTCTTTCAAGCATTTCATTCACTTATTGTTCTATGATATCCCCCGATTTGAGGGGGTATCTATATGGCCTATTGCACCAGGCTCTAAGGGGATGGTATGGTCAAACACCCCCCTATGAGTAGGAAGAGAGTCAGGATCTGAAAACAAATGCTGAAATTGAAGCTTCAAAGCCACCAGCTCCTTATGACAAGAATTAGGAGTAGATTGTTGTTGTAGCTGCAATTCCATGAAAGATACTTCTCTCACTTGCAGTAAACAAAGCTCAATAGCAGTGTTGAGCATTTTAATTGAAGGAGCATCATTCACCATCTTGACCTTTTGAGAATGTATTCCTCTCAAAACAAAAGGGTGACCACCCTGGTCAAATTGCATGAGCAATTCTTTGAAGTCCTAACAGATTGAACACAAGGTAGTTAACCATTGAATGCCCAGAACCATGTCACATCCTCCCAAATTAATCGACATAACATCTGTCTTGAACACATGACCTTGCATTTCCCATTGAAACCCTTTACAGTGATTACCATTAGCTACCGAAATTGCTTAAGTAGGAATGCTTTCAATATCACAGCCTAGTTTCTTAGCTAACTCCAAATCAAGGAAGTTGTGTGTACTTCCAGAGTCAACCAAGATGTGAAACAACTTCCCTTTCACCATACCTTTCACTCTCATTGTTTGAAAGGTTTGATTGCCACACAAAGCACTAATAGAAATAAGAGATTCATTTAACTCATCCTCCTCAGATTCATCATCCATCTCATTGCAGTCTACTTGATCATCTCCTTTTGCAATTTCAACTGTAAACAGATGAGATTCCTTGAATTAACAATTATGACTTCTATCATAAGGTTGGTCACAATAGTAACACAACCCCTTAGCAATTTTAGCAGCCCTTACATCTGCTAGAATATGCTTAAAATTCCTAACAGGCCTTGGACTAAACTTGGTTAAAGGTAATGAAGCAGGTTTAGTTGAAGGTGTTGGTAGAAGAGGAGGTTTGTTAGAGTTAAAAAGAATGGCTTGTAAAGGTTTGTGTGAAGGAAGGTAAGCAGGTTTGTGTGGTTTATGAATGACGGCTAAAGCTTCCTCTTGTAATCTTGTAAACTGCACAGCTTCGGCCATTGTGGTAGGCTTGAAAGCCTTAACAAATGGTTTAATAGCAGGCTTAAGTCCTCCAATGAAGCTTTCTAATACAAACTCTTCAGGCAAAGAGTGATGAGTTTGAATAACATCATATTTCAGATCTTCAAATTCTTCCAAATAGGATTCAAGAGACTCGGTTTGCTCCAGTTTATTAAACTGTTCTACCATATTCATTCCTCTTTCATCTTTAAATCTAGCTGCTAAATCCATCACAAATTCAGGCCAATCTACATTCCTTCTTGCAGATAGATAGCTAGTAACCCATCTTTCTACCTTATCAGTCATATTCAAAGCAGCTAAATCTAGCTTTTGATCATCACTAATTTTGCACAAATTGAAGTATTTACTGCATTTCTTAACCCAAATTCTACAATTTGTACCATCAAATTTAGGAAAAGATAGTTTAGGTGTATACCCTAAGGGTTAGGAGAATTAACCTCCTTCCATCATCTTGATCCTTCGAAGAATCACTCGTTTTGTTTTTCAGCTCCATGATAAGTGATAACAATCATCAAGTTATCAATCTTCTTGCACTGATCTTGAATTTGAAGAGATTGATCATCATATTTTTGTGATTGATCTTGCAATTTCTGCTCCAAAGTCTTCAATTAATCTTCCATTGCAATTACTCTACGAGTTTGAGGCCCCAGAATGATCAGACTCAATTAGATTTCTGGAAAATTCTCATATACCTTTCAAAATAGGGTGTCAAATTGCGACTGAGATTCGACTGAGCAGATTGATACAATTTTTAGATGTATGAACTCGGAATTTCACACGGATTCTTTTGATCTAAATTTGACAAAATTTGATCAAGATTTGATCAAAATTTGCTCTGATATCAATGATGCAGGTGCTTAACTCAACTGCTAGAATAACCGAAAATAACAGAATATAGAGAGAGAAGAAGAGAATAAGAGAGAGAGAAGAAGAGAATAAGAGAGAGAGAAAGATCAGAATTAAGAGAGAGAAAGAGATAGAAGGAGAGTTTAGCTTTCATTTAATGATTGAATGAATTATTACAGAACTAATTACAAATATCTATAGTCCTAATCAGAATCATAACAACAGAACAAGATAATAACAGAATGTCTGTTATTATAATTTTGGGCGCCAAAATTACAACAGAATTGAAGTCAAAAGTTAGCACCCTTATCATCCTAAATCTGTTTTTTTTTTTTTTTTTTGCCTTGGGGGCAAGTCTAAGAAATCTAATTTTCTTTTGCCTAGGACAGCAAGTGTCACTTGTCTCTTTCTCTATAAAAGTGCAGCCATTCTTCATCAAGGGGTTAGATTGTTGTCACACAAAAAAATCAAATCATGCCTTCTGAGTTCCTTTTCTTCCATCAATCTTTCAATCATGAGTGATTATAATTAGTGTTTCAAATAACTTAGTGTCAAGAGTGATCTAGGTTGATTTGAGAATTCAATTACTCGAAGTTAACTGTGCATCCGTCTAGTTCTTAAAAATACGGTTGTTTGTTCTTATTTTGGTTAGAACATATGCAAGCTTGGGTTTTGTTTGTGAAACTTAAATTTTGGCTAATCTACACTTAAAGATTGGCTTTGATTTATATCACCCACCCACCACTGAACCCTAAAAATTCGTAAAAGAAAAGAAAAGAAAAAAGAAAAACAAGATAAGGGGGAGTTCTTCCTAGAAGGTTTGCCCCTTCCCAGTTCGTGGGCTCTAAGTTGTATATGGGTTTTTTTTTGCGCAATATATTCCTTTCTTACTTCTCCAAAAAAAAAAAAAAAAAAAAAAAAAAACAAGAGTAAGAATGGCGAAATACCTCTTCTTATAATCTTATCATTAACCATGGCTTTAGATGGTCAAATCCAACCATGAAAACTCCACATCTGAAGTTTTCATGGTTGAATTCAATCTTTTAAACCTCAAGTTGACCTCAACTTTTATTGCGGTGGTGAGACATAAGGGAAGGAATAGAGAGAAGGGGTGATGGTGGCCACAACAGGTTAGGGCAGTACTCAAAGCACGGAGAATATGATGAGAGGAGGAAGGAAGATGGAATGACCATATACCACCCAAACAACACTTTATATCAAAGAGTTATCTTTCCTTTCCCCCTCAACCCCTTTCTTGATTCCATTTCTTTACCCCATTGAAACCAAACGCCCCCGAGAGTAGCAAAGGCGAGGAAACAAGAAGAGAGGATATGTACCTAACGGCCTAAACTATATGCCTGAACACAAACCATACTAAGCTTAAAAACATAACAATATATAGCTAAAAAGATCTAAAGTTAGCTAAAATAGTAAAACCACCACAATTTCCCATTATAAGAGAGTTACACAATATCCAATAGCAGATCTACCTCCTTGTAGGGAACTCCATTGTGTTCAAAATAAGCAACTACAGGTCATCAAAGTTACATTTATGTTAAAAAAATTACAAAATAAACAATTAGTCGATGGAATAACAGCCACATAAGCATTGTTGAAGCAAACATATTTCTCTATGACAGGTGAGACAAGGAAGGACTACTAACTTTTGATGAAGCCATTTGGTTCACTTACAAAAAAGGGACAGAAATTGAGAAAGAGAAAAGGTGGGTAAGGAAGGAAATTCCATTTGTTAGTGGGGGATATAATATAATTGACTGAAATAATTTTTGCACACTGAACATAAAAGACAAGAATACAAAGTTATATCTTTCTCCCCTACAACACCATCCACCCTGATAAAAACTAACAGAAAGGCCCATTGCCACCACATCATCAACAAACTTCATCATCCTCCACACATGGCCACCATAATGTAAGTCAAACAGCTACAGAAGGAATTGAGGGGAACAATTCTTTTTTTCCATGTCTTGACTACCCCGTAACAGTCCTCGAGTGTACAGAAGAGTAGAAAGTAAAATTCTGTAACAAACTTACTTCTTTTAAAACAACAATACCTTAGCCGTATCCAGATTCCTAACAACTTGATCTCCAACATATCAATATACCATAAACAGAAGAAGACTAAGGACAGGTATCTACAGTAAACTGATTCCCTTATGAGAACTTATAAAGTACTCTTCTCACTAAATGAGAAAGGAACCAGTCCATTAAAAACACAGGTAAGTAGGTGACACATGCAGGAAACTGATACCATGCAAGAAATCAAAGAACAGATACTCACAAACAGACTTGTCAAAAAATAAGCAATGTACAAGTGACAGAGATTGATATTTATATAAGTTGCATTTTCTGGGTAAAGCATAGCATGATGTAAAGAACGAAATACCAGGATTAATCCAATTATATTCATGGGGTTTTGATAATAAACAGGAACTCTACTATGTCCCATTGCCATAATCGCATTGAGTGTATCCCTGCACAGAGAGATATATTTAGAGATAAACAAGACTCTCTGACCCACTAAATAAGACTCGACCATAAGCCATAGACCCACAAATCAAGAGTTGCATCCAGATCAAGGGAAAATGCCTTCGATATCAAGGTCATAGCATCCTTTGCAGTCTTCTCAGTCAGTTCAAGTGCACCAGTTATGATAGTAGTCTCATCATGTGTTAAATCCCCACCTTTTCCAGCCTATTAAACAAACAGTTCAGAACATTGTAAGTTCAATAGTCAGCATGTCCTCAAGTTATATCAAAACTCGGACGGTTGGGAGGAGATAATCCAGAAATGACCCTAGGAAAAGACGAATTAAAATCAAATATACCTCATTTCCATGGAAATTAACAAAAGTTTTTAGTTCAGCTCTTCGTAAGAAGTGCACTTTGTCCCTTGCCCAACATCCAGTCTAGAACCTAGCACCAGCAGTCAAGATAACGATATTATATGAGAAGACTGCTTTTTATTAGATAAATCTAGAAGTTCAGGTTCATCCCACCTAAGTACTCCAACCGAGGACGAAAAATGATCACATTAAGTAGGGAAGGTAAGCTGGCCTCAATTAGATGTGCAATCGCCAATTACAGAGCTTATATTAAAACAGTAATTAGTAGTCCTTTCATAAATTTTTCTTCAAAAACAAACCTTGTTTTCACATGGGAACCTACATCTAGATATAAAAGAAATACTTTCCTACAGAAAGATAGGAAAATGCTTTATTAAAGAAAAGTAAGAAACCAGTGCCACATACCACAAAGAGGCTATCCCATGACACTGTCATACAATTTGCCTTACTCTAGAAGATAGATACAGGCATTGCTCAAGCGAAAGCACCCAAATCGCTGCCGCAAAAAGCCAAAAACACATTGACCCTGTTTGGCAACTAGCCTATAGCTATTAGTTGTAAATTAGGTAGTTTGACTAGCTGATCGTATGAGCTATTCGTATAAAAGTCTTCCGTAAATAGCATAAATTGATTGTATTTTAGCATATTAATCGTTTTACCTCAACATGCCCAATCCTGCCTCACCCAAAGGCTCCTCATATCAAATTTGTCAAAAGAAGCGTTTTCAGTTCAAATTGCTCAATTTGACACACACTAACATCACAGGATATACTCTCAAATCTAAAACCTCTAATTTATGCCCAATCCTCTTTTTCACCGAACTGGACCACTATAAAAGAACTCTCTTAAAAACAACACATCTCACTTGCATGTGAGTCTAGAGGTGTTCAACGGGCTGGGGGCCCATGTTCAGCCCTGATCCAGCCCGTTTATAAGAGAATTGGGCTCAAAGTGGACCGGGTGAAAAAGGGGCTATGTTAGAAATAAAGAGGGTTGGTATTAAATGGGCTGTATTAGAAAAATAAAAAGGCTAGGCTCTCTCTCTCTCTCCTCTGACTGTCTCTATCCCCAAACTTTCCCCAAAATTAAACCATCAAAAAATTCCCCAATTTTCTCCCCAATTAAACCCTAAAATTCTCTCTCCTCTCTCTCTGATGTGCTATAATCATAAACCCTAAGACGAAATTGCTGCGTCTGAGATAGCATAATTGATCTCTTCTTTCTCTCTCCTCTCTCTCTCATGGAAAAAAAATGAAACTCTGCTGAAATTAGGTGATGATGAAAATGGCTTCTTTAGAAAACATCTTCACAGTTCTACTTTCTCTCTCCTATGCTTTTAGCAATTCTGCAACTTTCATGGAAGTTCTATAGTAATTAATATAGTAGTACTAGTATTAGGCAATTTTAATATTCTATTTTTGCAGGATTTTGTTTTCTCCTTTTGATATTAATGGTGGAAAGTGTGAGATAAAAAAATTGGGGGTTTTTTTTTTAGTTGAACTGGGGTTGAAGATGGAGAATGATAAAGTCAGAATTTTGTTGTGTGATAATGATTCGAAGAGCTCTTCAATTTTGGATTAATTTGAATTTTTTTTTTAATTGCTTGTACTTTTTGTTATATGATACTCCCTCCGTTTCATTTTAATTTACTCACTTCACTTTGGGGGAGAACCAAGGAGAAAGTGCAAAAGTATGAGAGAGAAACTGAAAAGGTGGAGAGAGAAATTGAAAAGTGAGAGAGAAATTAAAAAGTGGGTTAAAATATTAAAAAGTGGATGACATGGGTGGAAAAAGAGGAGAAAGTAGATGTGACATGTTACCAAAAATAGAAAAAGTAACACTGTGTAGATTAAAAAGAAACGGACCAAAAAGGAAAGTGTGTAGATTAAAAAGAAACGGAGGGAGTAGATATTATTATATAAACCCAGTTGTTGAAATTGTTGTTGTATAATTTATGGGTGAAAAACGGGCTATGTAGTTCAAAATGATAGTTATCACGCTATGCTTCGCAATATTCTTGAAATGGGCCAGGCCGAGCCTCGTGGGCTTCAGCCCGGCTTGGCCCACTGCTATCTTAACCATAGCCCAGCCGGGGCCGGCCCATCTCACTTCAGCCCGGCCCGTTGAACAGCTCTACTACCCACCATGGAAGCAGAGACAACCTTGCCACCATAAATCCAAAGCCTTGCGGTGAATCCAAAGCCTACACCATAAAGCACCAGCCACCTTGCGGTGAATGAAGAATTGAAGATATAAGGGTCAGATTCTGGACCGTTTGTAATATGCGATAACAGAAAATTTGCTTCATGATAGCTATGAGGGCATGATTTATTTCGTCCTTGGCCATCTTTTATACATGGGTGACACTGCTTTGGTGTCTTTCTATTAAACTCCCTCCGCTCCTTCGTATTCTTCTGATTTGTTTTTCACGGTTTATAATGCACATCTTTTATCATAAATATCTTTAATTAGGTACTAAGAAAAAGTATAAAAAGTTGATAGCTTGAATAAATGGATCTAATAAGATGTCACGTGATAATATTTTTTCCTATATACTTCTTCCATTCTTTTATCATTACTACGTTTTCCTTTCATGGAAATTTCATATTAATTGGTGCATATCCTCTTTTGAAAAGTTTGTGCGGTCTCCCCTTCCCATTTTCCCCGCAAAGTACTATTTCTTCTCTTCTATTGTACATAAAACATTTGTTTATGTGGTCCTCCCCCCTTCCCTTTTCCCCTATTTCTCAATTTTGTGCCCCCCTACATTTAGCAATAACTAAAGAACAAAGGAAGTATGAATTATAAAAGATGGTCAAACCTTTCCAACTTTCTCACATGAGTAGTAAACTAGAAGAATACAAAGGAATAAAGGGAGTATATGGTTATTACTTATCCAAACTAATTGTGACAAAAATATGCTAAGACCCACCACAACCCTCTAATTCTCTACAAGGAGGAACAAGAACCAGGCTAGTACTGAAATTGCCAATCCCACCTCTGAGCCAGGTGGAATTGGTACTGTGACAGAGGGTGGTTAGGCTAAGAGAATATTTGGCAAAATAGTACAAAAGGGAAGCATCAGATTTGGAGAGAGAAAGCATGACTAAAAGAAAGTAGTACTGAATTTGTAATAAATAGGGGAGTGGTAATGATTAGCATATCATTCAGAAAAGTACTTGGCATGGTGTCAAAACAAGGCCGCCTCATATCGTACCACCCGTGTCATAAAGGTTTTCACCGAACCGATACTATCCGCATTGTAAAGGTGTAAAAGAAACCATGTTTTAGGCATGTTCAAGGGACGATAACCGCATCATCCTCGTTTCTGCATCACCGTGACCATTACCGCAATCGCGACCGAAACCGCATTTTCGAACTATGGTCCTTGGTAGTAATCTAGCGGGAAAAAATCTAGACTTCTCGAAAGTTTGGAGTTGTATGAGGGATTTCTCTAATCATTAAATACAATCTATCCTTAGGGGGGGTTTGGTTAGGGATTTACAAGAAAAGGAATAGGAATTGGTTTTCTTGATTCCGTTTTATGTTGTTTAGTTTGGGGTTTGATATTTCCTTTCACACTCTCAGATTAGGTTACCCCCAAAGTCCTGTAAGTTAATCCTGTACCCCTCCCCCCAAAGGGTTTGGGATGACCTAAACTCCTCTACAGACACCACACCTCCACAACACTCAAGCACCACCTCCGGCAACCCACCAACTCCAGTGACCCATGAACGTTGGTGATCATAGACCCATCTCCGGCATCAACCCATCAACTTTGACCCACCACATCGACTTCCTAACCACTACCACGAGTACCGTCTGATCTAAAGAGAACGCCACAAAAGATTACAACAACCAATTTGAAGGCTCATTCCCAAATTTCAAAAAATAAAATGACGAAAAACAGAACAATATGATATGGGCTGCTTAGGATCTTTTCAACCTTCTTGCCGACTTTGAGCTTTTCCTCCCCAGAGTTCCTTCCTCGCCGGAGCTTCTTCTTCTCTTTGAGCTTCTTTTATGCATATGGGCTACCACTGAATTTCTTGATTGTGCTAGGAGAGAGAAAATCTAGAATCGGGGGGAACTTTTTACTCTTAACCTTTCTAAAATTTCTTGGACCCAAACATTACATATGGGAATTGTATCCCTTTCCCCATTTCAACCAAATGAAAAAAAAACAGATTCCCTTTCTTGGTTCCTTTCCCCTTTTTTCCCTTTCTTAATTCCTTTCCCTTTCCCTTGTGCCAACCAAACGTCCCCTTAGTTCCTAATTCTTTATTCTATTTCCATTGTTAAAGAGTCTTAGTACTTACCAAAACACTGAAAATAAGGCTCTTATGGATTTCTGCATGAGCAAAAAAACATACAAAAATATCTCATTTATCTTGAACTGTTGTCCACACACAACCCTCGCCTTCCAAACGTTAATGATTTTAAATGACATAAAGAACTAGGAAGCCAGATCCTTATACAAGACTATTAGAGAAAACATACAATGTAACAATCTCAATAGGCAAGCGGCAAGCAACATCACCCAATTCCCTATCTTATGCATTTCTTTAACATGAAGGTTCCAAAACAAGAAGTGACGTTATAGGATAACAAACAGTGAAATAAGAACAAGGTATAAGATAGATAAGACATCGAGAATAGTGACAAAGAAAACAACACTCCTGAAATTCCTCACGGAATCCCATCCCACCCAAGAATCCTCCAAAACCCCTACATTATCCCCATTAAGGCATCATTGACAAGTGAAGGAAGAAAGAGAATTCCTTATAGATCAATAGATGCACGTCTCTCCCCTCCCTTTGCCAACACGCAAGAGCATTGAAGATTCATTGAACTTGTATCACCCAAACAACTTTTAAATTCTCTTGACCCTTTATTTGATGGCTCAATTATAAGATCTAGGGATTTCGAAACCCAAACATATATTCTCCTTTGTTTTGATTAGAAGACGCATCTGTTTTGCCCCTAAAGAGCCAGACCCATACCTCTTGTACGCCCCAGATCAGGTCATACCAACACAAGCTCTTGCCGAGACAATAGCCGAGCCTAAGCATCGTAGCTTCTTACACTCTTGCTACCATACGCTCCGACCACCATAGATACCGGACCATGAGAATTAGACTCCTAACCACCCAATGAGCAACTGAAAGAGACAAAAGTTCGGAAGAGGAATGTTGGAAAGCAAGATTATATTCAAGAACCCTTTTCCACCCTTCTCCAAAGAGATATAAAACCTTCTTCCCATCCATCCAATTATGAGAATCTACTCCTCAGTAATCTCCACATGTTTCAACCATATTAAATTTTCTTTTCCCAAAACATAAGGGAAAAAACGACAAATGAATTTAAATTTTTATTTAAAAAAAATGACAAGATTCAGGTGAAGAAACAAAACCCATGGACTATTTCCTTGAATGTTAATCATTTCAACAATTTTGCTAGCATTAAACTGGAGTAGTAGGGTTAAGGAAACAGGGTTCTATTAGTGTATGCCCTTACTTATACTTTGATTAGTGAAAGAAGCCAAAACATGGAAGGCAATAGGTAATTGCTAGAATATAGGAAGATTCTTAGTTCATCTATCCCAATATGTAAAACCATCGTTAACTGCATTTTAAAATACATATAACACTTAGCCTCATCACATACATTAGCATTTCCATAGAGGTTCATACCTTACTAATTGGATAAGAAATGGGGTAAAATATCCAAAGCAAAACTCGAACAAAGGGAGCCATTGTCGCTCCAACCACTAACCCATAGCGTGTGCAAATTGCCTGCGGCAATATCTGCAAGGAAAGAAGCAAATGATTCCACAAAGCATCATATGCTAAGGTCTTTTATCAAGAACTAGCCAAATCCCTCACCTCACCAAACATAAGAATCAGAGTTACTGATATCAGGATCGCAGCCCAAGGCGGGACAAGTTTATCTATAAATATGGGAAGAGCCTGCAGAGATAAGGAAAATATGAGGCAACATAATCAAATATATATGGCCCAAATCAGCATTAGGTCAAATAATAGTCCTATACCTCCATTGCCAAAGAATTTCCAATGAGAAGAGTACAGAGCAAAAGATGTTGATTCTTAACCACTGGAAATATTTTAGCTGCCAAAGAAAGATGGGTCATAATAATACATCAATGATGAGTGTAAAGAATTTCCAACCATCAATCAAAATGACCATCCAGTATAGCCTCTATATGATTAAACCTACCCTTATTTACATTCTTTTAATATGGGGCTTTCCAATTCTAAGGAAGCCTTGTGAACTATTGTTCGAAAATCTAAACTGGCAAAATTAAAGCATACTATATACTTCCTCCGTTCTTTTTCTATTGCAACAATAGAGTTTTCACGTTGCCAATACACAACTTCAACTATGAATAACTTTAATTACTTTTTAGTAAAAATTATAAAAATTTGATATTTTGAAAGTATACATTGAGATAAAACTAACAAGACCCCACATGACTATATTTTCTCTTCCGTAAAAATCACAATAAATAGTTAAAGGGTGGTGAGTGAATAGTGTAAAAATCTCATTGTTACAATAGAAAAAGAACGGAGGAAGTATATAAGACCTGAGATAATCCCATTTTCTCTTGATGAATATTTTACTCCCCATACACACAATAATAGTACAGTAAAAGGAACTGGGTACAACTTCAAAATTCAGCATCAGCAGTCAAAGCAAGGAGAAAAGCTGTTTGGTGATTTGTATTGTAAGAGTAAGATTATTAATTTCTTGGGCAACAAAACAAATAAAATAAAATAAAAAAGTGTCGTTTTACCAATTCAAACCAAATGAAGGAATAAACAGCTAAACAAACGCACCTCATCTGGATAACCCAATACAGAAAAACCCAAAAAAGATGAAGTAGAATTACATAAAATAAACTAAACACCATAACAAGTAGATGTCATCTAACTTAGTTAGTAAAGTCTACATCACCGTGATTAGTAGCTTTCTAGCACAAGATTAGTAGCTTTCTAGCACAAAACAAACAAACAAAAAAACACATGAAGAATAGTGATGAGATTGGTAGAGAGAGTGAGAAAGAGAAGGTGATGACCAGCGTGGATACGATCCTGAGGACGGCCGGACTTGATGAGGACTTCGAGGTCAACAAGGGCCAAAGACATGAGTCCGAGGGTGAGACCAGCCATAACGCCAGCAAAAACAACTAAACCAATAATTATGAGTACATACACCGAAAACTTCGTCCCACAACAGGGTATGTCTCCATCACCAGCTTCCGTCATCTCTCTCCTCCTTCCGGTCTAACCCCTGCTGATTCTGTAACTCTGTCTCCCCCAGAATGTCTATATTTTTCTTTTTTTTGAGGGAAGTCTTTATGGTTTTACTAAGATAAACTAGTATCTTTTGCACGCGATGCGTGCATGAAGTTTTAATTTAATCGTCATTCAAGTATATTGTTCTATTTTTTGTTTTTACTGGTGCAGGGATCCTTTTTTTTCTTTTCCTTGAAAAAAAAATTGAGAGAATGTAATTTTGTTTGATTATTAGGGGTATTTTGGGTCAAGAGGAAGGTGTGCACGTCCCAAAACGCAAGCAAAATAAAACAAAACGTTGTCAACTAGAGGCAACTACTAAGCTAATGAACATGTGCATATACCCAAATAAACATACGTACATCACTTTGCATTTATTACTCTGACACTCTTCTTTTCTCTCTCCTGATATATGTCTCCTCATAATATTTTCTCTATCTTGCTTTTCTATTTTTTTCTTTTGCTTTATTTTATTATATTGCTTTAAGACATATATTTCCCAATTTTTTTCACTCTCTTGATTTTCTCTCTCATCAAGTTTATTTATCAAACAAAGAACACTTAACTTACGAATGAACATCAGAGAACCACAAAAAGAACAATATTCAAATATGAATGAACATCATACATTTAGTAGTATAACAAAAATATTTTACTCACATATGATAATTACACTAAATATAATTAGTGTCCATGAACGTCAGTCAAAGTACTATGAACAACAGCTGAAACTGTAATGATCATCAACTACTAGATCCAATAAAAATATCCTAATTGACTCTAATTAACCCATTATCAAAATAAAATAAATTTTAAAACTAAATTGATATGTTTTAAATCTAATTCTTAATTAAGCACCTAATTTTAATTCTTATTTATAAATTCAATAAAAAACAAATTTTCGAGAAAGCTGGTCAAAATAACTTTGTAATTTTTTGAACACGACTTTCAAGGCGATCTTAAACGGCTTCAAAACAACTTTTTTTGAAAAAACGAATGCCACCGAGTACCCAATTTTTTCTCTCTACTGATTTTCTCTCTCCTCAAGTTTATATAAAACGACCATATGTTCACTACAGCATTAGTTGTTGTTCATAGTGATCTGATTGAAGTTCATTTAGAGTTACCATATGATCATTCTTATTTTTGTTATATTCCTAATTGTTTTCCCTTTAATGATGTTCATTTATGGCTCAATAACGTTTATTTGCGACTCAATAATGTTCAATCCAGACTCAATAATGTTCATTCTTGATGGATGGCTTTTTAAAGAACAATATAAAATAAAAACTACTGGATTTAATTAGTCATCTTATGTTCACTATAGGGTTTCCTGTTGTTCATAGTGCTCTGACTAAAGTTCATTTAGAATGATCATATGTTCATTCATATTTTTGTTATATATCTAAATTTTTCCCTCTCTAATGATATACATTTATTGTTCATTGATGTTCATTCATGGCTCAATGATGTTCATTCATTTATCCATGTTCTTTAAAGAACTGTATAGATTAAAAAAAAAACCCTACTATATTCAATAAGACATTTTATGTTCACTACAGTTTAGCTGTTGTACATAGTGCTTTGACTAGAGTTCATGTAGAGTGATTATATGCTCATTCTTACTTTTGCTATATTTCTAATATTTTCCTCTATAATGATGTTCATTTATGGTTCAATGATGTTCATTTATGCCTCAATGATGTTCATACATGGATTAAATAATGTTCATTCATTTATCGATGGTTCTTTAAAGAACTGTATAATAAAACAATTACTAGATTTAATAAGTCTTTCTATGTTCACTATAGCGTTACGTGTTGTTCATAGTGATCTGACTAAAGTTCATTTGGAGTAATCATATGTTCATTATAATAATCATATTGACTAAAACATTTATATCATATCTAAATGTTTTCTTCTCTAATAAAATTATATTTTATTGAATCTAGTAGTTGTATTTTCACTATAGGGTCAGCTGTTATTTATAATGTTCTGGAAGAAGTGTTTTTAGATTTTCAGCTGAGCATTACATCATTGAGCAATAAATGTATATCATTAGAGAAGAAAAAATTTAGATAAAAATATCATAACGGAACATGCAACTACTATATCCAATAAAAATAATTTTTTTTATTATACACGAAAATATTTAGTAATACAACAAAAATATTTTACTCAATACGGCAATTAGATTGGACATGTGATCAATCTAAATGAACTTCAATCACAGTACTACCTACTATGAACAACAACTGACCCTATAGTGAACATAAGATGACTTATTAAATCTAGTAGTTGTTTTTTAATTTATACAGTTCTTTAAAGAACCATGGATAAATAAATGAACATTATTTAGTCATGAATGGACATCATTGAGCAATAAATGTATATCGTTAGAGAGGAAAATATTTACTAATTTAACAAATATAAGAATGAACATATGAGCACTGTAAATGAACTTTAGTCAGAACACTATGAACAACATGGAACCATATAGTGAACATAAGATGACTAATTAAATCTAGTATTTTGTTCTTTATATTGTTCTTTAAAAAGTCATCATCAATAAATGACTGAACATTATTGACACTCAAAATGAGCTTCACCCAAAACATCATGAACAACAGCTGACCCTATAGTGAAAATACAACTACTAGATCCAATCGAATATAATTTTATTAGGGAGTAAAACATTTAAGTATAATTAAAATATTTAAGTCAATATGATCATTATAATGAACATATGATCACTTCGAATGAACTTTAGTCACATCACTATGAACAACACTTAACCTTATTTTAAACATAGAAAGACTTATTAATCTAGTAATTGTTTTTAATTTATAAAGTTCTTTAAAGAACCATCAATAAATGATTGAACATTACTATTTGAGCCATGTATGAACATCATTGAGGCATAAATGAACATATAATTCTATTAGAGAGTAAAACACTTAGGTATAATAAAAATATTTTAGTCAATTGATTATTATTATAAACCATCGATAAATTAATGAACATTATTTGAGCCATGTATGAACATCATTGAGCCATAAATGAACATCATAGAACCATAAATGAACATCATTATAGGGGAAAATATTGGAAATATAACAAAAACAATAATTAACATATGATCACTCTAAATGAACTTTAGTCAGAGCACTATGAACAACATCTAACCCTGAAATGAACATAAGATGACTTGTTAAGTCTAGTAGTGTTTTAAAATTTATACGGTTCTTTAAAGAACCATGGATAAATGTATGAACATTATTGAGTCATGAATGATCATCACTGAGCCATAAATGAACATCATTGAGCAATAAATGTACATCATTAGAGAGGAAAATATTTAGAAATATAACAAAAATAACAATGAACATATAATCACTCTAAATGAACTTTAATCAGAGCACTATGAACAACACTTAACCTTATTTTAAACATAGAAAGACTTATTGAATCTAGCTAGTAATTGTTTTTAATTTATAAAGTTCTTCAAAGAACCATCAATAAATGATTGAACATTATTATTTGAGCCATGTATGAACATCATTGAGGTATAAATGAACATATAATTCTATTAGAGAGTAAAACGTTTAGGTATAATAAAAATATTTTAGTCAATTGATTATTATTATGAACCATCGATAAATGAATGAACATTATTTGAGCCATGTATGAACATCATTTAGGCATAAATGAACATCATAGAACTATAAATGAACATCATTATAGGGGAAAATATTGGAAATAAAACAAAAACAATGATGAACATATGATCACTCTAAATGAAATTTAGTCATAGCACTATGAACAACATCTAACCCTGAAATGAACATGGATAAATGAATGAACATCATTGAGCCATGAATGAACATCACTGGGCAATAAATGTATATCATTAGAGAGGAAAAATAACAAGAAACCCTAGTTAGAGCACTCTAAATGTAACACTCCCGCCAACCCGAACCCTTTTTCATTTAATAAAATTCGAGATGGGGGAAAATCCACGAGGGTTCGAATCAACGGGCGTGCTACCGCCGCACTTATCTCCTTGGAAATAACTGCAAGGCTAGATTAAAGCATACTAAATTCAAATAAATTAACCCTTACAACCAAGTATATTGTTCATTAAATATTACTAATTACTAAAGTATTTCAGAGTTCCAGCGGAAGCTAAATCATAAGCTAAGTGGATGACAACTCTAAGTGATCTCCCTTTTTTTTTTGTCCCCCGTCGATCACCCACCTGCACGAATACATTGAAAAGAAACAAGAGAGACAAGCTCCCAAAAATCAGAAAAACTGAGTAATTCCAACTCCATCCTGTAAAATACTTAAGTTGAAAATACTTTGTAAAATAGTAGGTTAATAGGGTTGAAAGGCATAGCACACATACACATATATATACAATGAATGATCACATAATTAATCCAATTATCTAAGGAGAGGAAAGAGAACGCCAGTAAGCCGGGGTCAATCCCCTGTAACCACTTACTTCAACATTGTAGGGCGGGGTCAATCCCCTGTAACCACCTATGGATAACATAATTGTAACACCCCGTCCTTCTACTACTAAGATTCTAAACAATATCTAATCAAGAACTACTAAAATGACGTTAGCGGAAATAACGTCGGGACGGTTATGCTACTCTAAAACAATAAATAAAGATAATTCCTCAAACTCAAAGTTTCATAACTTCAAAAGAGAGTTAATATCCGAGTAAACATCATAATTCTAAAATAAAAGAAATATCCCAAATTGTAACATATCATCAAAACCAATACTATGAGACATGCAAGTCTCCCAAATAAAACTCAAATAAAGCTAGATGTCCTTGAAGGCTATCCAAAAATTGGACTGTCTATGATCCCCATAAAACTCATCTACCAAAAACAATATTAGAAGCTTCTTCTCACTACAAACTCTCACTCTGCTAGCCCAAGCAGTCACAAGCCTAGCAATCATTTCCATCTGCAAGGATATATTAAATAATTCCACAGTCAGTGGGGAGTAACTAGCAGTTCTCCCAGAATAATAGCAATCAAAGCACGATTCAGAAGAAGATTATTAAGAAAGGAATAACATGCAATCATTACATCAATAGCATGCACATAGAAATCATAAAGCTCATAGATGAAACAAGTGATCATCAATAATAAGTAAACATGATAGAGTGAGTGACATAATTCTAATATATATAAATAATAATAAATCAAGAATTCAACAAGTTATTGAGTCAGAAACCGAATGCCAGTGATTCGCAAATCACTTCCTAAGGTTTGTCAGATCGCAATCTCCAGGTTAGTCTATGGGCTTACGTTCCCCACTGCCTGTGTCTAAGAATGGCCAAACTCCCGATGCAGGGTAGAACACGCAGAACTCCCTGACTCTCGGACGACAACAATTAACCCAGGTGTACCCCTAGTTCGCAAACCAGGTGGTTGGCATGTTCTTCATCGGGGACTACATCTATCCCACCGGATATTCTTATCTCAAAATACACACATGCATATAATCCAAGTATCATTCATCTTGAATATTCATCAAAAAGGGATGCCACCCGGCCTTATACCCACAGTTCATCAAAACAGTTCTTCATAATTCCTCAAAATAAAACACTTATAAAATATTCAACAAATAACTCTCACAATAACACGTGAACATTCCCAAACCTCATCAATGATAATATACTGGTTTTTACAGCAACCACAACTCAATCGAAAATTACATCACCAATTAATTCTAAATCATTTCCATTAAAAGAGTAACCAATGATACATGTGGTTACCAATTTTACCAATTTTTACAATTACATCACCAATTTTTACAATTTATCATTTTCTTTCATAAATCATACTTAAACATGTGGTTACCCAATGATACATACTGTATACTACTGAAAATCATCAACCCAGAATATATTAAATTATGAATTATTTCTGATTTACATGCCCTCAAATAATTTAAAAGTGTATCCTCAATTTCACAACAAAAAAACCATAATAGTTATTAAACTAATAATTTCGAGCATTAAAATCATACAAAAATTATCATACGACCCTAATGGCTCTACTGACATGATACAATTTTTATTTATAATTTTCGGAATCGAAAAGTATTTTTAACAGTTAATATACAGATTCCTCAAATAAGCCATTATAATAATTAAAAATATAAACAATGCCCCAAAATTACTAACAATTTACATAACATGTAAAAACTCACGGAAATACATAATATTCAAAGAAATTAATTTTTCTGCCTATACAAATAATTTTCATGAATTATAAACTGACAGAATAGAAATTATATAAACAGATATATCAATTAAATAAAACAGTAAACAGTAGGTAAAAATTATTCTAACGCATGGAATATATTATACGCATGTAATATGATCTAAGAAAAATAATTTCATCAATTTTAACAGTCGTTCAATAATTATTATGAAATTTAGCCAAAAACGCACAAAATACTAATTAAATCAAATAAATATTAAAAATCATGCAAAAATTATTTTTCTCTACACAGTATTCACAAAGCATGTGTCGCGTATGTTCATGTCAAATTTCATCAAAAATTTCATTCAAAAAGTATTTTAGATAATTCCTAATGTAGTAATAATACCGAATTACACCCTAATCACTATGGTTCTAAGATAACAACTAGTTACCTGGATCGTCGGAGGCGAGCTGAAAACTTCTGGAAATTCCCAAAATAGGCGTGTGATCCTCTCCTTCTTCAAATCCCAAGCACCAAGTATAAAAAAAAGGCCACAAAAACAATTCACGAACAATTAACAAGGAGTAGAAATGAAGAAAATTTGAGAGAATGAAGATGATGATGGCGTCCGAAATATTTGGAGAATGGCAGCCAAGAGTTCTGATCTTCTAATCAGAATTTGAAGTGAATAAAAGGGTTTAAAGAGGTTTAATTAAAGGAAATCATTAGGGGGGTTATGGGGGTTATAAGGCATCAAAGAGTCACAAGAAGAATGAAAAGAAAAGAAAGAAGAGAAGGTTCTCCTTCTCCTTCACCTTGGCGGCTGCCCCAAGCCCAACACACCCACAAAAACTTTCGGCCCAATTCAACAATGATCCAAGCTTCAAAAGCCCGCTACGCGATAAAACGTTTAATTCCTAAATCGCGCCTAAACTTTTGAAAATACTTAATAATAAAAATAATTCTAATAAATTATATTATATATATAAATGAAATAAACACATTAACATGCCATAAAAATAACAATAATAATTCGGCTCCCAAAATTATAAAATAAAAATAATTAATAGTTTTAGAGAAAATTCTTGCGAAAAACTAGGAGCAAAAATTATGGGTTGTTACAATCTCCCCTCCTTAAATAAAGTTTCGTCCTCGAAACTTCGAAAACACACAAACAAGACAAGATTACAAATAGTACCTGAAACGAATAGTTTCGGGTATTTCAGTCGCATCGACTCTTCGGTTTCCCAAGTAGCTTCTTCGTACTTTTGACTTCTCCAAAGTACTTTAACCAAGGGATCACCTTCCTTCTCAGAGCACGGTTCTGACGGTCCAATATACGAATAGGTCGCTCTTCAAAAGTCAGATTCGGCTCAACTGACACCGATTCAACAGGGATCACATGCGAAGGATCACTACGATACCTGCGCAACTGCGACACATGAAACACATCATGAACCTTCGACAGCTCTGGCGGCAAAGCCAAACGATACGCGACCTCCCCGATCTTTTCAAGAATCTCATAGGGACCTACGTACTTCGGACTCAACTTGCCCTTTTTGACCAAACCGCATCACTCCCTTCATAGGAGACACCCTCAAAAGCACATTATCCTCCACCTCAAAAGAAATAGGTTTCCGACGCAAATCAGCATACGACTTCTGCCTATCTTGAGCAGCCTTCATCTTCGCTTGAATTACTTTCACCTGCTCAACTGTATCCTGAATTAACTTCGGGCCCAAAATCAATGAGTCACTGATGTCGCTCCAACAAGTAGGACTACGACACTTCCTTCCATAGAGAGCCTCATACGGAGCCATTTGGATACTAGCTTGATAACTGTTGTTATAAGAAAACTCCACCAAGCTAAGAGACTTGACCCAAGACTGTTGAAATTCCAAGGCACAAGCACGAAGAATATCCTCCAAGGTCTGAATAGTCCTCTCAGTCTGACCATCGGTAGCTGCATGAAACGCAGTACTCAGCTTCAACTTCGAACCAAAAGCCTCTTGCAGAGCAATCCAGAAATGGGATAGGAATCGCGGATCACGGTCGGAGACAATGTCTTTGGGAACCCCTGAAGACGAATGATCTCATTAGCATAAGCTTCAGCTAACTCTTCCATAGACCAAGTGTTCTTCATCGCAATAAAACGAGCCACTTTGGTCAACCGATCCACAATCACCCACACAGCATTCAATCCACCAGCAGCTCTAGGCAAACCCATCACGAAATCCATCGAGATTGAGTCGAACTTCCAAGCAGGAATAGGCAGAGGTTGCAACAAACCACCAGGCCTCTGATGCTCAATTTTCACCTTCTGACAGATCAAACACCTAGCTACAAACTCGGCAATCTCTCTTTTCATACCAGGCCACCAAAAATTAGCCTTCAGATCCTTATAAAGCTTGTCACCCCCAGGATGAACGGAATAAGGAGTACTATGAGCTTCCTTGAGAATCTTTCTCTTAAGCTCACCATCATTGGGCACACACCAACGCCCCATAAACCTCAACTATCATCAGCATAGATCTCAAAATTCTCTGCACGACCTTGCATCTTTGCTTCACGGATCTTCTCCAGCTTCGGATCACCTTTTTGCTTGCTTCTTAACTCCTGGAACAACTCAGGCTCAGCACTCATGGAACCCAACAAAGCAGACACATAACCCTGAGGAACAACCTCGATATCCAGCTTGCGAAACTCTTCACACAATTCACGAGGCACCACCATAGCAGCGTTTAATGAATGCTTACTCTTGCGACTCAGAGCATCCGCTACTTTGTTCGCCTTACCCTCTTGGTAATCCAGGGTCAGATCATAATCCTTGATCAATTCAAGCCACCTTCTCTGCCTCATGTTAAGATCACGCTGAGTGAAGATGTACTTCAGGCTCTTGTGGTCAGTATACACTTTACACGGAACACCATACAGATAGTGTCGCCATATCTTTAGTGCAAACACCATAGCCGCTAACTCCAGATCATGGGTCGGGTAATTCTTCTCATGCACCTTCAGCTGCCTCGAACCATAGGCTATCACTTTCCCTTGCTGCATCAAAACACAACCCAGACCATTCTTCGATGCATCACTGAACACTTCATACCCAACGCCCTCAGATGGCAAGGTAAGAACAGGAGCAGAGGTCAAACTCTTTTTCAGCTTCAGAAATGCCTCTTCACCATCCTCAGACCAGATGAACTTGCAGTCCTTGCGCATCAAGCGAGTTAGAGGTTGAGCTATCTTGGAGAAATTTTGAACGAACCTCCTATAATAATAACCGGACCCGACCAGAAAACTCGAATCTCGGTCACATTCTTAGGACTCTCCCACTCGACAACAGCCTTGATCTTAGCGGGATCCACCTTGACTCCTTCCTTGCTGATTACATGCCCTATAAAAGCAACCTCCTTCAGCCAGAACTCGCACTTAGACAGCTTTGCGAACCACTTTTGCTTGCGTAGAACATCCAACACCAGTCTCAAATGCTTCTCATGCTCATTCTCATCCTTAGAGTAAACGAGAATTTCATCGATAAACACGACTACACAAGTATCCAAGTACTCATGGAAAGAACGATTCATTTGATCCATGAAAATCGCAGGAGCATTCGTGAGACCAAATGGCATCACTTCGAATTCATAGTGCCCATACCTGGTGCGGAAAGCAGTCTTCGGAATATCCTCCTTCTTCACGGGAATTTGATGATATCTGGATCTCAGATCGATCTTGGAAAATACCCCAGCACCTTTTAACTGATCAAACAGATCTTCAATGCGAGGCAACGAATATTTATTCTTGATCGTTACCTTATTCAGCTCATGGTAATTGATGCACAGACGCATACTCCCGTCTTTCTTCTTGACAAACAGATCAGGAGCACCCAAGGAGACACACTAGGCCTTATGAAGCCCTTATCTATCAACTCTTGCAATTGAGTCTTCAACTCTTGCAATTCAGCCGGCACCATTCTATACGGAGCCTTGGATATAGGAGCAGTACCCGGTACTAAATCAATGCAGAACTCCACATCTCTTTCAGGAGGAATACCTGGCAACTCTTCAGGAAACACATCAGGATAATCCCGAACTACCGGAATACTCTCGAGCTGATCTTCGGATGACAAATCCTTCACCATGCAAAGGTATACCACATCACCTTTTTGACGCATCTTCCGCATTCTCAGAGCGGAAACCCACTTAACACCCTTCTTCACTACAACACCAGAATAAGAAATCCTTTTTCCCTTAGAATCTCTGAGCACCACTTTCTGATCACGGCACTGAATGCAGGCATGATACTTCGATAGCCAATCTATTCCAAGGATCACATCAAACTCTGACGTAGGGAACTCCTTAAGATCGGCTGGCAACTCAGAACCCAGAATACTGACAGGCACGCCTTTAAACTCAGAATGACAGGAATAATTCTCACCAGACAGAAGAGAAATTAGGGACTTAATAGGAGATCTAGAGGAAAGATTAGCTTTTCGAACAAAGGAACTAGCAACAAAAGACACTGTAGCACCAGTATCGAACAGAACAAAAGCAGGAGTATTATTTACAAGAAAAGTACCAAAGATGACATCAGGATGAACATCGGCTTCAGCTTGCGTCATCACATAAATCCTGTTCTTCGGAGGAGCAGAAGAACTAACTGGCTTAGCAGGACCAGCAGAAAAAGACGGGGCTCTAGGATTCTTAGAACACTGGAAAGACTTGTGCCCCACCTCCTTGCAATAGAAACAGACGACAGTCGATCCATCACAGTTCTTCCCCGGATGAGCAGCTTTACCACATATTCGGCACTTGCTCGGATCAAAACTCGGACGAAATCCCGATCCAGAACCCTGTTGATAACCCCCTCGACCAGGCGGCTCATACCTCGGCTTCTTAGCCGGGAACTGAACATAGGTAGCAGCAGGCTTCTTAGCAGCAGTAGCCTTAGCAGAATCTTCCTCTTTCAAAGAGGCATGAATACTCAGAGCTATCTCATAGGCTCCCTGAAACGTCGAAGCTCCCGAACTCAGAACATGGGTCCTCACCCTAGGATCCATTTTCTTGACGTACCTCTTCACACGCTCAGCTTCAGTAGGTACAACTGCGGTAGCAAACCTGGACAGCTCGGTGAATTTATCAGTGTACTCCTGCACACTCAGAGTACCCTGAGACAGAGTTAAGAACTCTTCCTGCTTCTGCCAACGGAGCTCATCAGGATAAAACCTGTCCTTCAGCTTAACACGAAACATATCCCATCCAAATCCCGGTGTAGCCATGCAACTTGCACGAACAGTACTCCAACAATTGTCAGCTTCCATCTTCAGATAGTAGGTACCACTAGGCACCATTTCAGCAGCAGGGCATCCAGCAGCAGCAAACAGCTTCTCCATCTCTCTTATCCACCCTTCAAGCACAACAGGATCAGAAGTCCCGTAAAAAGTAGGCGGACGGTGACGGTCAAACCGATCAAAAATAGATTGCCCACTAGGCGGAGCAGAAGACCGATTAGCCATAGCTATGATGGCGTTCTCAAGTGCTTGGCGCCTCTTTCGGGCAGCCTCCTTTCTAGCACTAGTCAAACCTCGAGGCGGCATTCTACAAACACAAGTTAAACATTCGTTCTAAACACGTTATTAGTTGTAAATTAACAACTTATCACATCAAAATAAGAAAAATATTTTCCCGTGGTTTCCTACCCAAGTGACCCTCTCACCACTACTTTTCTTGAAGCCTATGATTCTAATTATCCTAGTTACTTCAACTATACATTTCCCGGGAGTTTCTTAGTGGCTAAGTAAGGGTCTCGGGTAACTTTGCTCTGATACCAACTGTAACACCCCGTCCTTCTACTACTAAGATTCTAAACAATATCTAATCAAGAACTACTAAAATGACGTTAGCGGAAATAACGTCGGGACGGTTATGCTACTCTAAAACAATAAATAAAGATAATTTCTCAAACTCAAAGTTTCATAACTTCAAAAGAGAATTAATATCCGAGTAAACATCATAATTCTAAAATAAAAGAAATATCCCAAATTGTAACATATCATCAAAACTAATACTATGAGACATGCAAGTCTCCCAAATAAAACTCAAATAAAGCTAGATGTCCTTGAAGGCTATCCAAAAATAGGACTGTCTATGATCCCCATAAAACTCATCTACCAAAAACAATATTAGAAGCTTCTTCTCACTACAAACTCTCACTCTGCTAGCCCAAGCAGTCACAAGCCTAGCAATCATTTCCATCTGCAAGGATATATTAAATAATTCCACAGTCAGTGGGGAGTAACTAGCAGTTCTCCCAGAACAATAGCAATCAAAGCACGATTCAGAAGAAGATTATTAAGAAAGGAATAACATGCAATCATTACATCAATAGCATGCACATAGAAATCATAAAGCTCATAGATGAAACAAGTGATCATCAACAATAAGTAAACATGATAGAGTGAGTGACATAATTCTAATATATATAAATAATAATAAATCAAGAATTCAACAAGTTATTGAGTCAGAAACCGAACGCCAGTGATTCGCAAATCACTTCCTAAGGTTTGTCGATCGCAATCTCCGTGTCGGTCTATGGGCTTACGTTCCCCACCGCCCGTGTCTAAGAATGGCCAAACTCCCGATGCGGGGGTAGAACACGCGTAACTCCCTGACTCTCGGACGACAACAATTAACCCAGGTGTACCCCTAGTTCGCAAACCAGGTGGTTGGCATGTTCTTCACCGGGGACTACATCTATCCCACCGGATATTCTTATCTCAAAATACACACATGCATATAATCCAAGTATCATTCATCTAGAATATTCATCAAAAAGGGATGCCACCCGGCCTTATACCCACAGTTCATCAAAACAGTTCTTCATAATTCCTCAAAATAAAACACTTATAAAATATTCAACAAATAACTCTCACAATAACACGTGAACATTCCCAAACCTCATCAATGATAATATACTGGTTTTTACAGCAACCACAACTCAATCGAAAATTACATCACCAATTAATTCTAAATCATTTCCATTAAAAGAGTAACAACAATTAATCATTTTCTTTCATAAATCATATTTAAACATGTGGTTACCCAATGATACATACTGTATACTACTGAAAATCAGCAACCCAGAATATATAAAATTATGAATTATTTCTGATTTACATGACCTCAAATAATTTAAAAGTGTATCCTCAATTTCACAACAAAAACACCATGATAGTTATTAAACTAATAATTTCGAGCATTAAAATCATCCAAAAATTATCATACGACCCTAGTGGTTCTACTGACATGATACAATTTTTATTTATAATTTTCGGACTCTAAAAGTATTTTTAACAGTTAATATACAGATTCCTCAAATAAGCCATTATAATAATTAAAAATATAAACAATGCCCAAAAATTACCAACAATTTAAATAACATGTAAAAACTCACGGAAATACATAATATTCAAAGAAATTAATTTTTATGCCTATACAATTAATTTTCATGAATTATAAACTGACAGAACAGAAATTATAAAAACAGATATATAAATTAAATAAAACAGTAAACAGTAGGTAAAAATTATTCTAATGCATGGAATACATTATACGCATATAACATGATCTAAGAAAAATAATTTCATCAATTTTAACAGTCGTTCAATAATTATTATGAAATTTAGCCAAAAACGCACAAAATACCAATTAAATCAAATAAATATCAAAAATCATGCAAAAATTATTTTTCTCTACACAGTATTCACTTAGCATGTGTCACGTATGTTCATGTCAAATTTCGTCAAAAATTTCATTCAAAAAGTATTTTAGATAATTCCTAACGTAGTAATCTAATACCGAATTACACCCTAATCACTATGGTTCTAAGATAACAACTAGTTACCTGGATCGTCGGAGGTGAGCTGAAAACTTTTGGAAATTCCCAAAATAGGCGTGTGATCCTCTCCTTCTTCAAATCCCAAGCACCAAGTATAAGAAAAAGGCCACAAAAACAATTCACGAACAATTAACAAGGAGTAGAAATGAAGAAAATTTGAGAGAATGAAGATGATGATGGTGGCCGAAATATTTGGAGAATGGCAGCTAAGAGTTCTGATCTTCTAATCAGAATTTGAAGTGAATAAAAGGGTTTAAAGAGGTTTAATTAAAGGAAATCATTAGGGGGTTATGGGGGTTATAAGGCATCAAAGAGTCACAAGAAGAATGAAAAGAAAAGAAAGAAGAGAAGGTTCTCCTTCTCTTTCACCTTGGCCGGCTGCCCCAAGCCCAACACACCCACAAAAACTTTCGGCCCAATTCAAATATGATCCAAGCTTCAAAAGCCGCTACGCGATAAAACGTTTAATTCCTAAAATCGCGCCTAAACTTTTGAAAATACTTAATAATAAAAATAATTCTAATAAATTATATTATAAATATAAATGAAATAAACACATTAACATGCCATAAAAATAAAAATAATAATTCGGCTCCCAAAATTATAAAATAAAAATAATTAATTTAGAGAAAATAATAGTTTTAGAGAAAATTCTTGCGAAAAACTAGGAGCAAAAATTATGGGTTGTTACAATAATGGCCATAATAACAGAGTCCCTAGTGTGCACACCCCTTCTACTTGGATCACAACAAGATAGAAGGAAGACAGTAACAGAATAATCAGCATAGTAACTAGAGAACCTGTAGGGGCCGCTGAACCTCTCATACAGGGCAACCTGTTCATCATTTCCCTCCGATATTTCACTTTACGTGATTAACATCATTTGTTCAAGTCATCACATAAATCACGTACACAATTACGTCATCGTTGTTCAATCCAGTGTGAATATATTTCATCCATCATAATCTCAATCCCTTCATAACGGTTTCAATAACTCATTTCACAACCGTCACTTGAGTTCATTTATCACTTCAGATTCATTATCATTTCATTATTCAAAAGTTCTTATCAATTCCAACTTTCATAAAGTCTCAATATTAATAACAATAATGACAATAATAATAATCATAATAATAATAATCATAATAATAGTAATAGTAATAATAATAACTATAATAATATTAATAACCATAATAATGTTATAGTAAACATCTTTGTCATATCGTACATCATCCATAGTCATGATTCATAATCGAAATCCATAGTCGTTGTCCATTTTGTCCTCCATATTCATAATTCGCATTAAGTCGATAATCCATAATTATAGTCCATACTTATAAATTTTATAAGCACATAATCACGTAATCAATTCATTTTATACTAACGGGATCTATGTTTAGATGGACATCGGAGATTACCTCGTGATGTGTGCCCAAAAGTTAGATTCACGAACCGATTAACACTCTTGATATTCCTCGTCTACGCAATCGGAATCTACATTAAACGTTAAGGAGATCTAAGTCAGTTACCTAAATAACCCCTTTTTATATAAAATAAACAATTTAAATAATTTAAATAACTTAAAGAAATTCTTAATTAATTTAAGAGAGTTTATAAATCAAAGTTTATAGTTTTCAAAACAATTATGAAATTATTTTAAGTACTTTAAATTACTTCAACTTAACTTTCATTAACTTAAATAATTATTTTAAACATAAAAACTAACTTTATTATACTCCTTATTTTATTTTAGAAAATTAAGAAATATTATCAAGTTATAAGAGACTATATTAACCTAAAGTATACCAACTTAATAAAGCAAGTTAATTTAGGCAAGTCATTTGTTTTGTTTCAAAAATAAAATAAAATAAACTAATAACTAAGTAAAGGGGGAAAGGGGGGGTAATACTGATTCAAAGAATCAGTATCATTAACCAAGAGAAAAAAAAACGAAAGGAAGGAAGGAAGAAGAACAGGGGCGAATCAGGAGAGAAAAGAGGAGGAAGGAAGGCTGATGATTTTGATGGCGGTACACGGCGGAGCTCAGGCGGGGGCTGGGCGCGGCTGAGCGTGGCTGAGGGAGGCAGCAGGGTGCTGCGAAGGGGAGGTCGCGTGGGAGAAGGTGAAGCAGCGAAGGGGGAGGGTGTTTGGCTGGTGGTTCTGGTTGCGGTGCTGCGGTGGTCGTGGTGGTTCGATGGTGGGTTTCCGGCGGTGAAGTCAGGTGGTTCGAGTGGTGGTTCAAAGGAATCAGGGGAATTGTTAATGGTGGTTTGAATTTTCATTTTTAATTTTCAAAATCAAAAATCAGAAATTAAGGAAGAAGATAGAGGATTGAAGCAAACCTTTTGAGATTGTTTGCTTGAGTAGTTTGGTGAGAGTAAATCAGTATTTATAGGAGGATTTGGTTAGAAATTTGGAACTTTGGTCAAGCTCCATTAATGGTGGAGGTGAGGTGAGGTATGGTGAAGAATGGTGTTGAGATTGATTTTTGACCACTTTTTCTCCCAAAATCCGGGATTGTGGATTGAGTTCTGACAAGAACTGTTGAGTTTGTGGAAAAAATCTGACCTTTGGCTCTATTGGTTTTGTACGTGAGGAAGGAGGAAGGAGGAAGGAGGAAGATGGTGATCTTTGATGATCACGTTTTCTTTTCCTTTTTTTTTGATTTGTTTTTCCTTTATTTTTGCTAGGTATTTTGGGCTTATGGCTTTTGGACAAGGAATTGGACAATGGGCTTAGAATTACATTCAACATGGTTTAGTTTAGGGTACTTGTTTAAACAAAGTGGAACTTCAATAAAAATGGTCCCTAATTATTTAGAATAACGAAAATAATTGATTTATTTAAATAAAATACATTTCAATTAAATTATTTAAATAAACTCGTTAAATAATTCAAAACTAAATGAAATTATTATTTTAATAAACATAGTTATCAAATAAAATCGCATTATCATAAAATAAATTTTAAGTGGAAATAATATTAAACCTTAATAAATAATAAAATAAATTTCGAAATTTCGGGGTATTACATCTACTCCTCCTTAAAAACAAAGTTCGTCCTCGAACTTTAAAGTTAAATATTTAATATTAACGAAATAGTAGTTTTGCGCTTTGTTAGTATTACATCCGGTCTCCCTTAAGGAGTTTCGTCCCCGAAACTCGATAATCGTACCTCAGAAAAGAGTTCAGGATAACGCTTTCTCATGTCGTCTTCTGTTTCCCAAGTTGCTTCCTCGGTTTGATGATTAGACCATAACACTTTGACTAACTTTACTGCCTTATTCCGGGTATTTCTCGTTTTGGAATCAAGGATTCTAATAGGACGTTCTTCAAAAGTGAGGGTCTCATCTAGTTCAATGGTTTCAGGTTGGATGACATGGGAGGGATCGGGGATATATTTACGAAGTTGAGACACATGAAAGACATTATGAACATTGGCTAACTCTGTGGGTAAGGCTAATCTATAGGCCACTTCCCCAATTCTTTCGAGTATCTCATAAGGTCCGATATAACGAGGACTCAACTTTCCTTTTCTACCGAACCTCATTACTACCTTGGTTGGTGAAACTTTCAGTAACACTTTTTCTCCAACTTCAAACTCTAAATGTCGTCTCCTTTGATCAGCATACGATTTCTGTCGATCCTGAGCTGCTTTCATACGCTCTTGAATCAACTTCACCTTGTTGGTAGTCTATTCTATCATTTCTGGTCCCAAATTCAACGACTTATTCACATCGCTCCAACATATAGGACTTCTACATTTCCGTCCATACAATGCCTCATAAGGTGCCATTCCTATGCTCGAGTGATAACTGTTGTTGTACGAGAACTCAATGTACATCAAATGATCATCCCAATATCCTCCGAAATCCATTACGCATGCCCTCAGCATATCCTCCAAGGTCTGAATTGTTCTATCTGTTTGACCATCTGTTGCTGGGTGGAAGGCTGTGCTGAATTTCAATAGTGTACCCACGGCTGTCTGAAGCTGTTTCCAGAACATAGATAAGAATCTCGAGTCCCTATCCGAAACGATGTCCTTCGGAACACCATGTAGCCTAACGACCTCATTAAAGTAAGCATCGGCCAACTGTTTGAACGACCAAGTATCCTTCATTGCCACGAATCTTGCCGTCTTAGTCAAACGGTCCACTATTACCCATATTGCATTCTTTCCCGACCTCGTATTCGGTAATCCCATGATGAAATTCATGGAGATAGATTCCCATTTCCATCCTGGCACTTCCAACGATTGCAATTTCCCTCCAGGCTTCATATGCTGTATTTTCACCTTTTGGCATGTTAAACATTTTGCCACGAATTCGGCTACTTCTTGCTTCATCCTAGGCCACCAAAAATGCTTTTTCAGATCCTTATAAAGCTTATCTCCTCCTGGATGCATGGAATACGGCGAACTATGGGCTTCCCTTAGAATTCTCGTCTTGAGTTCCTCATCCTGTGGCACACACAATCTCCTTTTATACTTTGCAACGCCATTGCCGTCGATCTCGAACTCCGGTGCTTGACCACTTTCTTTCATCTCTCTTAACTTGCTTAACCACTTATCTGCAGCTTGTTTCACCCGAATCTCCTCAAATATGTCCTGTCCAACAGTAAGAGCATTCAACTGAGCTTTCACATAACCAGGCTCAACTATTTCCAAACTTAATCTCGTGATCTCTTCACACAGTTCATCGGCTAGGATCAACACATTTAGCGATTGAGCACTCTTCCTACTCAACGCGTCAGCTACTTTGTTCGCTTTTCCCTCTTGATACACTATCTTCAAATCATAGTTGTTTATAAGCTCGAGCCAACGTTTCTGTCTCATATTCAACTCCTTTTGCGTATACAGATACTTCAAACTCTTGTGATCTGTATAGACCTTACATTGCACTCCATACAAATAATGTCTCCAGATTTTAAGCGCAAACACGATTGCTCCTAACTCCAAGTCATGAGTAGGGTGATTTTGCTCATGCGGTTTGAGTTGTCTAGACGCATAGGCCACTACTTTACCATGTTGCATCAAGACGCACCCAAAACCATTCTTTGAGGCATCACTGTAGACTTCAAATCCTTCTACTCCAGAGGGCAATGTCAATACCGGGGCTATTGTAAGTCTCTTCTTCAGCTCTTGAAATGCTTCCTCACACTTATCATCCCAATGAAATTTTGTTGTTTTCTTCATCAGGTTAGTGAGAGGCTGGGCCGTTCTCGAAAAATCTTTCATAAATCTCCGGTAATATCGAGCTAAACCCAAGAAACTCCTTACTTCGGTGACGTTCTTAGGTTGAGGCCAATCGGTCACTGCTTGAATCTTCGATGGATCTACGGAAGCACCTTCTTTTGATATCACTTAACCCAAAAATGAGACTTTTTCCAACCAAAATTCACACTTCGAGAACTTCGCGTACAATTGCTTTTCTCGAAGAATCTCCAGAACTTTCCTCAATTGATCCTCATGCTCTTCTCTATCCTTCGAGTATACCAATATATCGTCGATGAACACAATCACGAACTTGTCCAGGTATGGCTGGAAACTCCTATTCATGAGGTCCATAAAAGCTGCGGGCGCATTAGTGAGTCCAAAAGGCATAACGGTGAACTCATAATGGCCATATCTTGTACGAAAGGCTGTCTTAGGGATGTCTTCTTCAGCGATTCGTAGTTGGTGATAACCTGATCGTAAATCAATCCTGGAAAACACTGTTGCACCCTGAAGTTGATCGAACAAATCCTCGATCCTCGGGAGCGGATATTTATTCTTTACCGTGGCATTATTCAATTCCTTATAATCGATACACAACCTCAAAGATCCGTCTTTCTTCCGAACAAACAATACTGGGGCTCCCCAAGGCGAAACACTAGGTCGAATGTACCCTTTATCCAACAACTCTTCTATTTGCACCTTCAACTCTTGCATTTCTGCAGGTGCCATTCGATACGGAGCCTTAGAGATAGGTCCTGTTCCAGGGACTAAATCGATCTTAAAGCTCACTTCTCTCTCTGGTGGCATTCCTAGAAGCTCTTCGGGAAATACATCCGGAAACTCCTTTACTACCGGAATTTGAGTCAACTCCTCGTTTTCCACGCTTACGTCCCTTACTTGACACAGGTAGACTGGGTAGCCTTTTCTAAGATAGGTTTGAAGGTTCAGGGCTGAGATTATCTTGACATCGGGCTGGAAGGTTATGCCTTTATAAGATATCCTATTTTCCTTTGGTCCTCTAAGAGATATTTTCTGGTTATGACACTCGATTTTGGCTTTATACTTGGCTAACCAATCCATTCCCAAGATAACGTCAAAGTCTTTTAGGTCAAAAATGATAAGATCGGCTGGTAATTCAGTACCAGCTATGACTACAGGGATACTTTGGAAAAGAGATTTACAAGAAACAGTTTCACCGGTGGGCATGGCTATATTGGCTCGACAAGACTGGGTAGACTTGAGGGGATATTTATTAACAAAAGTGCTAGAAATAAAAGAATGAGACGCTCCGGAATCAAAGAGTACATAAGCAGGATTTGAGTTTACGAGAAAAGTGCCCGTCACAACATTGGCATCGGTGTCAGCTTCAGTTCGGCTCATGACATTGATTCTTCCATTGGTGTAGCCTCCATTGCCATTCTTTCCATAGTTTCCATTTCCACCTCCAAAAGAGCGGTTGTTCTGGTTCCCGTTCTTTGCAGCATTTCCTCCACTGGGGTGGTTGAAATTGAAGTTTTGAATTCTGTTTCCACCTCCATTGTTACCACTGTTCCCATTTGGTCCACTTTGAGCTTGCTTCTTGGGACAATTGAACGATTTGTGACCTACTTCTCCACACTCGAAACACTTGATCCTTTCACCCTGGCAAGTGAACCCTGGATGGCTCTTGGCACACTTCTTGCAAACAAAGTTCTTTTGGTTCCTATTTCCTTGCTGGGCCTGTTGTCCATAATTATGATTGTTGCGGTTGTTGTAGCGTCCACCATTGTTATTGTTGTTTCCACCATTGTTGTTATTGGGCCTTTTTTCGTACCCTTGGCTGTTGTTGTTGCCGGCTGGTTCCTTTCTTTTGTGTCTGCCTAGCACCTCTCTCTCACGCTGTAAGATTCTCTCCAGGTTCGAAGCTTTAGCATACGCTTCCGCGAACGTAGTAGAGGTGCTGCCTCCCATTCGTGTCTGAAGATCAAACTTAAGTCCGTCTTCAAACTTTTGAGCCTTAGTTCCTTCATCTGGCACTACAGTCGGGCAGAATCGGGCATACTCATTGAATTTCGGAGCGTACTCTTGCACACTCATGTTATAACTCTGGTTAAACCTACTAAACTCATTGTACTTCTGCCTGTGAATGTGCTCGGGGAAGAATCGAGCCTTAATTGCTACCTTAAATGCTTCCCAGTTAAAGTTCTCTTGAGCTTTAACAGTAGGTCCTACACTTTCCCACCAAGTATCAGCATCTTCATGCAGATAAAAGGTTGCTTGATCGACCTTCTGGGCCTCAGGCGTACCCGTGGTCGGTAAAATCTTTTCGAAATCTCTTACCCAATTCTCGAGAAGTAGTGGGTCTTCTCTCCCAACAAAGGTTGGTGGTTTCAAAGCGGAAATCTTTTTCGCCATTGCAGCTTGCAGATCGTCTCCATGGTGGTTGTTGTTGATCTGGTTTTGAAGGACTAAGCCAAAGCTCTGAGCTAGTTGCTCAAGAGTCCTAAGTCGTGCTGCAACTTGTTCAGGAGTTTCGGCCATTTGGTTTTCTTGTCGCCTTGCTCTAGATCGCGTATAAACGTATTGCGTAAGCTACCTGCGTTATTCACATTGTATTTCTACGATTCACATTGATTCTTATATAAAGGCTAATTCACATAATCATGGTTCATACCATTCATTCATTCATTTCATACTCAATTCACATATCAAAAGTTCATCATTCATTTCATACTCAATTCACACATCAAAAGTTCATCATTCATTTCACAATCAATTCACATGTCAAAAGTTCATCATTCATTACTCCAAAAGTGCCATAACAATTCGTTCATAGTAGCATAAGAGTTTGTTTCAAATAGTCAAATAAGCATTAGTTGCACCATTCTTAACTAAATTAACACATTAATCGGTCGTTTACGACCTTAATTAGAAATCTAAGGGTCAAGGCTAGAGATATGGGTTTCTAGTCAGCGTACTCGGACGGATCCTCGTCTTCTCCTTCATCTCCGTCTCCATCTCCATCGAGATTTACAACGGGTGAGGCAGGGTTGCTTCCTACTTCTTCATCGTCATTATAGTTGGGTTCCTCGTCATCAGTGGATAAATGGTCATTAAGCCACTTGGCCCTAGCATTGAGCATTCTTTTCTCTAGGTAACTCAACGTGAGATACCACTTCCCTTTCAACGTGTATCGTTCATAGTTCGGCCTTCCATTTTTCAGAACATCAGAGTATTCGTTCTTGATTCCGGCATATGGACCATCGTTGGGGAGAGTGTGAATCAAAACATCGGCCTATTTAGGCGGCGTGAGATAATCTGAATTCCCGTGGCCTTCGTTGAGGTGGTAACACTTCATTGTTAACCGTAACCTGTAAATATAAGCTGGAACAGACTCTCCTACCCTCATCCTTAGAAGGTAAGGTCCTTGACGAGGGATTCTGGTGCATTTTCCTGGCGGTCAAACGTGTCTTGGCCATCTAATCAAATATCATAAACAATTAATAAGTACCTTTAGCGAGTACTTTCTTACATGTACATATAACCCATTCGTACCCATACTAAACCCTTAAGTCATATTTTAATCCTATTAAGTCATATTTTAATACTAATTCATTTTTCTTAAATAATTTATTATTTTGACCTCCTAAACCAATTTTAAGTTTTACCCCATTTGATTCATTTTCCCTAATTATTATATTTCAATAATTATAATCTTTCCCTATTTAATCTAAACTTCGCTCTGATACCACTTTGTAACACACCCGCCAACCCGAACCCTTTTTCATTTAATAAAACTCGAGATGGGGGAAAATCCACGAGGATTCGAATCAACGGGCGTGCTACCGCCGCACTTATCTCCTTGGAAATAAATGCAAGGCTAGATTAAAGCATACTAAATTCAAATAAATTAACCCTTACAACCAAGTATATTGTTCATTAAATATTACTAATTACTAAAGTATTTCAGAGTTCCAGCGGAAGCTAAATCATAAGCTAAGTGGATGACAACTCTAAGTGATCTCCCTTTTTTTTTGTCCCCCGTCGATCACCCACCTGCACAAATACATTAAAAAGAAACAAGAGAGACAAGCTCCCAAAAATCAGAAAAACTGAGTAATTCCAACCCCATCCCGTAAAATACTTAAGTTGAAAATACTTTGTAAAATAGTAGGTTAATAGGGTTTAAAGGCATAGCACACATACACATATATATACAATGAATGATCACATAATTAATCCAATTATTTAAGGAGAGGAAAGAGAACGCCAGTAAGCCGTGGTCAATCCCCTGTAACCACTTACTTCAACATTGTAGGGCGGGGTCAATCCCCTGTAACCACCTACGGATAACATAATGGCCATAATAACAGAGTCCCTTGTGTGCACACCCCTTCTACTTGGATCACAACAAGATAGAAGGAAGACAGTAACAGAATAATCAGCATAGTAACTAGAGAACCTGTAGGGGCCGCTGAACCTCTCATACAGGGCAACCTGTTCATCATTTCCCTCCGATATTTCACTTTACGTGATTAACATCATTTATTTCAAGTCATCACATAAATCACGTACACAATTACGTCATCGTTGTTCAATCCAGTGTGAATATATTTCATCCATCATAATCTCAATCCATTCATAACGGTTTCAATAACTCATTTCACAACCGTCACTTGAGTTCATTTATCACTTCAGATTCATTATCATTTCATTATTCACAAGTTCTTATCAATTCCAACTTTCATAAAGTCTCAATATTAATAACAATAATGACAATAATAATAATCATAATAATCATAATAATAATAATCATAATAATAGTAATAGTAATAATAATAACTATAATAATATTAATAACCATAATAATGTTATAGTAAACATCTTTGTCATATCGTACATCATCCATAGTCATGATTCATAATCGAAATCCATAGTCGTTGTCCATTTTGTCCTCCATATTCATAATTCGCATTAAGTCGATAATCCATAATTATAGTCCATACTTATAAATTTTATAAGCACATAATCACGTAATCAATTCATTTTATACTAACGGGATCTATGTTTAGATGGACATCGGAGATTACCTCGTGATGTGTGCCCAAAAGTTAGATTCACGAACCGATTAACACTCTTGATATTCCTCGTCTACGCAATCGGAATCTACATTAAACGTTAAGGAGATCTAAGTCAGTTACCTAAATAACCCCTTTTTATATAAAATAAACAATTTAAATAATTTAAATAACTTAAAGAAATTCTTAATTAATTTAAGAGAGTTTATAAATCAAAGTTTATAGTTTTCAAAACAATTATGAAATTATTTTAAGTACTTTAAATTACTTCAACTTAACTTTCATTAACTTAAATAATTATTTTAAACATAAAAACTAACTTTATTATACTCCTTATTTTATTTTAGAAAATTAAGAAATATTATCAAGTTATAAGAGACTATATTAACCTAAAGTATACCAACTTAATAAAGCAAGTTAATTTAGGCAAGTCATTTGTTTTGTTTCAAAAATAAAATAAAATAAACTAATAACTAAGTAAAGGGGGAAAGGGGGGGTAATACTGATTCAAAGAATCAGTATCATTAACCAAGAGAAAAAAAACGAAAGGAAGGAATGAAGGAAGAAGAACAGGGGCGAATTAGGAGAGAAAAGAGGAGGAAGGAAGGAAGGCTGATGATTTTGATGGCGGTACACGGCGGAGCTCAGGCGGGGGCTGGGCGCGGCTGAGCGTGGCTGAGCGTGGCTGAGGGAGGCAGCAGGGTGCTGCGAAGGGGAGGTCGCGTGGGAGAAGGTGAAGCAGCGAAGGGGGAGGGTGTTTGGCTGGTGGTTCTGGTTGCGGTGCTGCGGTGGTCGTGGTGGTTCGATGGTGGGTTTCCGGCGGTGAAGTCAGGTGGTTCGAGTGGTGGTTCAAAGGAATCAGGGGAATTGTTAATGGTGGTTTGAATTTTCATTTTTAATTTTCAAAATCAAAAATCAGAAATTAAGGAAGAAGATAGAGGATTGAAGCAAACCTTTTGAGATTGTTTGCTTGAGTAGTTTGGTGAGAGTAAATCAGTATTTATAGGAGGATTTGGTTAGAAATTTGGAACTTTGGTCAAGCTCCATTAATGGTGGAGGTGAGGTGAGGTATGGTGAAGAATGGTGTTGAGATTGATGTTTGACCACTTTTTCTCCCAAAATCCGGGATTGTGGATTGAGTTATGACAAGAACTGTTGAGTTTGTGGAAAAAATCTGACCTTTGGCTCTATTGGTTTTGTACGTGAGGAAGGAGGAAGGAGGAAGATAGTGATCTTTGATGATCACGTTTTCTTTTCCTTTTTTTTTGTTTTGTTTTTCCTTTATTTTTGCTAGGTATTTTGGGCTTATGGCTTTTGGACAAGGTATTGGACAATGGGCTTAGAATTACATTCAACATGGTTTAGTTTAGGGTACTTGTTTAAACAAAGTGGAACTTCAATAAAAATGGTCCCTAATTATTTAGAATAACGAAAATAATTGATTTATTTAAATAAAATACATTTCAATTAAATTATTTAAATAAACTCGTTAAATAATTCAAAACTAAATGAAATTATTATTTTAAAAAAAAAATAGTTATCAAATAAAATCACATTATCATAAAATAAATTTTAAGTGGAAATAATATTAAACCTTAATAAATAATAAAATAAATTTCGAAATTTCGGGGTATTACACTAAAGCCATCCATCAAGAATATGAATGAACATATGATCACTCTAAATGAACTTTAGTCAGAGCACTATGAACAACAAGAAACCCTATAGTGAACATAAGATGACTAATTAAATCTAGTACTTTTTTATTTATATTGTTCTTTAAAAAGCCATCCATCAAGAATGAACATTATTGGATCTGAATAAACATTATTTAGTCGTAAATGAACGTTATTGAGCCATAAATGAACATTATTGAGCCATAAATGAACATCATTAAAGTAAAAAACAATTAGAAATATAACTAAAATAAGAATAAACATATGATCACTCTAAATGAACTTTAATCAGAGCACTATGAACAACAAGGAACCCTATAGTGAACATACGATGACTAATTAAATCTAGTAGTTTTTTTTATTTATATTGTTCTTTAAAAAGTCATCCATCAAGAATGAACATTATTGAGTCTGGAATGAATATTATTGAGTCGAAAATGAACGTTATTGAGCCATAAATGAACATCAATAAAGGGGAAAACAATTAGGAATATAACAAAAATAAGAATGAACATATGGTAACTCTAAATGAACTTCAGTCAGATCACTATGAACAACAACTAATGCTGTAGTGAACATATGGTTGTTTGATATAAACTTGAGGAGAGAGAAAAAAAAATTGGGAAATAAATCTCTTATAGCAGTGTAATAAAATAAAGTAGAAGAGAGATGGAAAATAAAGAGAGAGAAAATCAGGAGAGAAGGAAGAAATTGGGAAATGTATCTTTTAAATAAATATAATAAAAAAACATAGGAGTGATATAGAAAACTAGGAGAGAGAAAATTATTTCCAGAAGACATAAATCAGAAGAGAGAAAAGAAGAGTGTCAGAGTAATAAATGCAAAGTGAATAAAGTGGATAGGAGTGTCAGGGTGTCACATCAATTTCCTCAATGTTCATTCATCACCCATGCGTTGTTCACTAGGGTCTCCAAATGTTCATTTAGTTCAAGCTCATTTAAGCCAAAACCCCACGTGCAATGAAACGTCGTCGTCATTCTTTGTGAGCACCTTCCTCTTGAGTACGTACATGTGCACCTACTAATTTGCAAGATAAATGCCTAGTTGATACATAAACTAAAAAAATTCATCGTGATACGTTAAATGCAACAAAACATCTTTGGTGTGGATTGGATTGATAATAATTTATTGTGCACCCAAACTGATTTTATCATAAAAATTGACAATATTAGAAAACAAAATCAACTATATATCAGACAAAAACTGATTATATCAAAAAATTGACTACATCATACGAGACTGACCAGGGCTGGCAAACAGGTTGGGTTGGGTCAATTTCAGGTTGACCTGATTTATATATCAGGTCACTTACCCCTAACCCAAACCCGACATGATTCTAATTTCAGGTCGAAAACCATAACTTGAACCCGACCTTTCCTATTCCGGGTTGACCCGAAGCTAACCCAAAATTACCTGAAATGAAATTTAACTATACAAGCTAAGTTATGAAAGTCGGGGTAACAGAAGATAGATTGTATAAGTTATGAAAGTCTGGGTTAATTTCAGGTTGACTCGACCGGAAAATAACCCGACTTCTAAATTAGGTTATTCGGGTTATTTTCAAGTTCAAAAAGTCAACCCGAACCTAACCCATTATATTTTCAGGTCGGGTTAGGTTGACCCGTTTTTTATTTCAGGTCGAAAATCTCAATCCAAACCCAGAATCTACAGGTCAGTTTCAGGTCGGATTATCAGATTGGGTCAGCTTTTGCCAGCCCTAAGACTGACTATATAAAAGGTGATTATATATCATACAAAAACAGTGGTGAAGCTAATATTTCAAATACGGGGGTGCACAATTATAGACACATTGAATCGAATTCTGGCTGAAAATTAAGCATGCACGTGACACCACATTCTTGTGCGGGACGCGGAGGTAGTGCGTGTGGCGCGGTGACGGTGTGCCAAGCACGTACTAGATGCATGGACATTCTTTCAAACTAGGGTTTGGTGAAGGTTCCTGTCCATGGAATAAGTGCAAATGTGAGTAATTTATGTGCATTGTTTTCAACAATATCTAATAAACACCATGTAAAACTGGGTTGTTTGATGACATTATACTAGAATAATAGATGGGAATATGCTGGAAAGAGATCAGTGAGAGAAGTGAGAAACCATTTGATTCATTCAATTAGTTTTTTAGGATGAACTAAAATATCCCTTTAATATAATAGCAAAATATTGACAGAATATAACTCAGAGCTCCAATTGTCATGTATCTGACAATGCAAGTTCTTTTTTTTTTTTGCTTAATTATTTCAATGCAAAGTGCTAATGAGAATCAGATCAAGGGTTGAACAAAAATTGTTGCATAATAGTTTATGAGGTGGCATGAGAGCATGTATTTTACGCGATGTCGTGGCAATCTAGTTGAAAGAAATAAGAGTGGATCTTGTATTTTGTCCCTCTTGTTGTATTCCAATGTTTCTTAGCTTAGTGCGTATTGGATGTGTCGAGTGCATAGTATATGCGCGGTGCGCGGCGTTGTTGCGCGAAGCGCTAGTTTATGCGTGGAGCGCAAAACACGAAATCTTTAATTTTCTTTTATATAATTTGAGAGTGCACTTGCACCCCCATGCCCCTAGCTGGATCCGCCACTGACAAAAATTGACAATATAAAAAAAATGACTATATCATATGGTTTCCAATGCACAATAAATTATTTTGTACCCGGTCCATTCAAGTTTTTGCACAAATACAAATCAGAGAAAGACTTGGTAGTTGGTACCTTAACATCATTGTTGGATGACTCCAACAAGGTATTTTGGTAATTCTATAAGTTGAAGGTATCATAATACAGTTTTTTCACCATATATCCCCTACAAATTTTTTCGTACCTTATACCCCTGCAAGTTTTAAATTTTACCATATACCATCCAACTTTCCAAAAATCCACAGGATGCCCTTAATGACTAACGACCGTTACCTCTGTTAGTCATTAACCCTAAACAATCTAATTACCTCATTAGCTCTTGATCATCCCTCCCCTAATCTCCCTCCTTCCATTTTCTCTCCCATAACCCAATTAACCCACTTCCCCCCTCTCTCTCCTCCACCATTAACGTCACCACCAATTAGGCCAATTAACCCACTGCCCTCAAATCTCTCTCCTCTTAGCAAGATCTCCGGCTCATCAACTGTCCTATTGCCCTTGTTACCTTCCCCTCTAAATTATCCTCAAATCTTAAAGACATTTACTTGCATTAACAACTTACGAAAATTTAGGTGGAGTTTGGCTATCAAAGCTAGAGAATGTCACAGATCTGATTGTTACTAATGTGCCAATAAAAGAAGGGGTCTATTATAATTCTTAGCTTAAACATCTCAAAAAAGCTAACAAAGTAGTGATTTATAAGGCAAATCTTACTGGTATTTTGGTTGCGAAATCATGGAACTCAAATACTTCCCACATTGATTGATCAGGTAATCTATTTTAAAGGTAAAATACCCAGTTCAATTATTGAGCTTGAGAGTTTGGTTTCTCTGAATTTATCCACAAAGCAACTTAGTGGTGAATTACCTGCCTCATTTGTTAACTGATTTAGCTTATCAGGAACTTGTTAGTTTCATCGAATTCGCTATCCAGCCTATAGAGGGATATGACGTGGTCGTGATGACGTGGAAGGGGGAGGAAAGAGAGGTGGAAAGGGTGAAGGAAGAGGAGTAAGTGAAAGTAGGGCCTACTAGTTTGACGTGGATGGAGATGGGGGGGAGAGAGATATGGGTTGGTGGTGGTTGTGGTAGGAGAGAAAATCAAGAATTAGAAGATGGTGATGATGATGGTGATAGTGAGAAGAGAGAGTGGAGTGATGGAGGCGGGTGTAAATAATGACATAGGTAATGGTGGTGGAGACGGTGAAGAGGAGAGAGAAAATGAGTCGATGAGGGTGGCCTGAGTGTCATGGAGGTGGTGCGGCAACAAGGCAGCAGTGAGCTAATTGGACTTAATGGTGGTGTTATTAATGGTAGAGGAGAGAGATAAGGAGAGGAAGTAGGTTGGGTTAGGGGAGAGAAGGGGATGAGGGAGATAAGAGGAAGGGTAATTAAGGGTTAAGAGTTAAGGATTAGAGTGTTAATTAGGTCAATTAGGGCGTAATGACTAATAGTATTAATGGTCGTTAGTCATTAAGGGCATTCCTGTGGATTTTCTTTCTGAAAATTGGGGGATATATGTGTATATATATAATCATGCCTCCCCATCTAGTACCCAATAATGAGACATATCTTCGTGCTAATTGCTCCGGTCCAAAGGAAGAGCAATTCAACATCTAAGCTTAAAATCGTTTTAAAAACATAAAGTCTATTTATTTATTTTAAGTCCGATTTTAAAAGGCCAATTAATTATTCATGATAATTAATTGTATTTTTTAAGCCCATTTTCAGAAAGCCAAATTAATTATTCATGATAGTTAATTGTACTTTTAATAAATATTAATTATTCCTGATAATTAATTATTCATGATAATTAATTGTATTTTTTAAGCCCATTTTCAAAAAGCCAATTAATTATTCCTGATAGTTAATTGTACTTTTAATAAATATTAATTATTCCTGAAAATTAATTATTTATGATAATTAATTGTATTTTTTAAGCCCATTTTCAAAAAGCCAAATTAATTATTCTTGATAGTTAATTGTACTTTTAATAAATATTAATTATTCCTGATAATTAATATATTTTAATAAATATTTTCTTTAATCAAAGATATAATGAAAATCAAATTTTTATTCCTTAAGATAACTGATTTTCGAATGAAAAGATAATATTTCATGAGGATAAAAACAATTTTTTAAAGATTGGACAAATCACAAAATTCGATTAGTCTACGAATGTGCTTCACGCTCGGATGCGTCTGACATGCCAACGTTGCGCATGCGCAACATCAAGACAGCCAGCAAAACACATATTCGCAGAAGCGGATGCGCTCAATGCATCGTGACGTTTGCCACACAAAATTGATGCTTGCAGCGCATCGCTAATGCGTCAAGCGGAACAAGCTTGCGCGCAACGCATTCTTAAATTTTATCTGGTTTCTTCCGTTTTCCATATACATAGACCTCGGTTTCACCCAATTGTCAACATACTTTCCTACGAACTTTTCCTACGGCTTCCAACTACAAAACTCTCTACAAACACTTCAAATACTTCAAACACTCAAACTCCATTGATTTCATATTTGAAGCTTCAAGATTACTTCTCCTACAGAACGTTATACAAGACCCAGGCGACAAATGTATTATTTCTGAGGATCAATTCTAATTTAATTCTTATTTTACTAGCAATCTACTTTTTATGATGTAGATCCTCAAAGAATTAATGCTCTCTTGTATATTCTTCTCTAAATCTCTAATCTTTCTTTTTCTTTCTATTTCTGTACATTATCATGTTCATATGCGTGATTTATGTTTTAATGCTTTTATCACCTCACATGCTTATTTTTACTAATGAAAGACCTAAGTGAATGTTCTATGATAACTTCAGATAATTTGGACAATTGGATTAGATTCCCAGAAATTTGATTGTATAAATAACATATCACCAATAGTTAGTCTTTTGTGTTTAATGAACCATCATAGTTTAATTTTTATATTGCATTATTATGTGGTTATTTATTTGCATAAATCTAGACATGAATCGTTAATAAGTTAAGGAAAACAATGAGCGAATTTGATTCCTGATCATATTCGTATCCTCATTATTGAACTCTATCTTTGGTTCATTGACCAATTAAGAAGTCAAGACTTGGAAATCTACATTGGATAAGTCCCTAAAATATCCCTATGGCTTCCCAAAATCCAATTAGGTATATGAGTCTTACTTCAAAGACTCGTTGACGACTTCTTTATTTCAAAACATTTTCAAATCTAAAAACCTTTATAATGAGGAAGTCAAATACTCAAATATGTTCTCATCCCGCGTAGGCATTAAAAACACGCCTAGAATTTGACAACTTCACTCAGAATTATTCAAACTTTAATTTTTGATGAGTGGGTGAAACCCGAAAAATGCAATTCATACTTGTTTTATGCCTTTAAATGACATTACAGTTTTGCATATGCATGGCTAATTTTCAGAGCCACTATAAGTTATTGTCCTTGCCTCATTAGCGGGTGTTCTATGCGTGAGGCCACCCCCAGGGTGTTGGCACTTTGTCCCTCCAAAACGCTTCTTGAGCGATAGTGTTGGATCTTAATCATAAGCAAACCTACCCAACCATGACATTGCTCTCTTGTTCCTGATATGAGACTGGAGTGCGTCTTACATGTGGCCATCTTTTTAAGCAAAGATATGAAGCGTGGGATTCAAGCCTAAACCTAAGCCTAGCCATAGTATCAAACATAAATTTTGACTTTAGGTTGGAACTGCATACTATTTCTTGCCTATTTAACATTATTGATTGCTTGTTTGCTATGTTTAACATGCTTTTCCCTTGTATTCCTTTTGAATTAGGCTATAATCATTGAAAAATGACCGATAAACCGTTGAAATACGAAAAGCTGCATCACCGACATCATACACCAAGCACAAGAACTTGCGTCACACACAAGGATCTTGCGCACTATCTTGCGTGGCACAGAAGACTCTTGCATGTCGTGCAAGATTCTTGTGTGGCCTACAAGCCCTTGGGCATGGCGCAAGATACTTATGTGGCGCGCAACATGCTTGCGTGTGGCGTAAGCTACTCAGTCTTTTTGCAGTTCAATCTCGACGGTTTATTTGCAGGTTTTCTATCTATCTTTGCATTTTCAGAATTATATGAAGCCAGTAAACAAACAACTAATCCGTGGGTATTTGAACCCGAGTATCAGGGAAAGAGTCGGATATTTGATGGAAGAACGGGAGATCCTTTTGAACAACCTATTGTAATAGGAGATCCTTATATATTGAAATTAATTCATCATGGTTGATGATAAAATCCATGGTCGTTCTATCAAACAAAACTTACCCAATTCAAATTAAGATAAAAATTGATCTTTTCATACATATCATCTAACATTAAGTCTATCCTTAAAAGTGTATCTAGATAAGTGGTCATGATAGAGTTCGAGCCGTCATGCATCACATACTATCCCATCTTATCCTTTCTAGCCAACCTATCTTATCCAACATATCTATCCTACCATATCTTTCCATTTCAAATACATATCTTTTTTTCAAAATCTATCCTGTCCTACCCTCTTCTATCTTATCTATTTCAAAAACATTTACCATCAATTTAGGCCTTTTAGATTTCACAATATTCTTTGTGAGCATGGCCAGTTACATGAGATTGTAAAGAAGCCTGGGAGAGCATAGATGATAGATTCAAAATGAAAAGTGTGTGGTTGAAGCTGAAGAGAGTTAAAACTGCTCTCATGCAGATTCACTCAAAACACTTTTCTCAGGCCCAACATAAAGTGGAAGAGTTCAGAACGAAATTAGCAGCTATTCAAGCTCTCCCTGACTTGTTTATCAATGATACTTTACAGGAAGAAGAGAAAGAATGCTGTGAGAAACTCAGATTCTGGTCAAAGGTGGATGACAGCATTCTTAGACAGAAATCAAGGATTAACAGGCTTTCACTAGGAGACTCTAACTCGAAATTTTTCTTCAATGCAATTAAGGTTAGGAAGGCAAGGAACAAGATTGCAGTGCTGCACAATAGTCATGATCAATCTCTGACTGATCCTGAAGATATACAAAATGAACTTCTTGGGTTTTATAAGAACCTATTGGGAAGCTGCTCTCACAGTTTGCCAGCAATTGACTTAGTCACAGTCAGGTCAGGTGCTAAACTAAGTCAAGCTGCTTGTGAATTTCTTGCAAAACAAGTTTCTGACAGTGAGATTGAAAACGCAATGTTTTCAATTGATGACACAAAAGCTCCTGGGCTAGATGGCTTTAATGCTGTCTTTTTCAAGAAGAGTTGGGGGTACATAAAAGATGATGTGTTGGCTGTAGTCAAGGAATTTTTTCACAACTCGTTTATGCACTGGCCAGTTAATACTACTGCTGTTACTTTGATCCCTAAAAAGGACAATGCTAAGTATGCCAAGGATTTCAGACCTATAGCATGTTGCTCACCTATTTATAAAATCATTGCCAAAGTGATTACTCATAGATTGCATTAGGTCGATGAGAGAGAAAAATAGAGAGAGAAGGTGAGAAAAGAAAAAAAAAGCAACCTTAGCCCTAAAGCCCAAAGAACAAACACCAGATTTGCAGCGAGAAGGTTACCCAAATTCTCCACTCATCTCAGCCTAATTATTTGTCTAATTCTCACTCACAAAGCCTGCGTCTTCCCCATTAGCCAACAAAACAATGAAAATCCCTTAACTTAGAGAGACATCTTGAAAAAAAACCAAAGGGCAAGAGTTAGACCAGCGAAAGGAGTCTAGGCAAAAGAAATGGAGTCAAATCCGTCCAAGATCCCACTATTACCCGGTGGATAAAAGAGGTGTATCTTGTAAATCGACAAAAGCTGATAACCCACTCAAAGCCAAATACAATGTCGACAAACTCCTCTGGTACTTCAAGAACTCATTTAGAAGACTCCATTGGTACCTTTTTCGAAATACAAAAGTAAAAATCCCAGATTTAGGGCTTAGGGCGATTCTCTCTCATCCAAAAAATGAACCCATTTCCACTTTGGCATATGAGGCGTGGACTCCAAAACGGTTGAAGTGTCAAAGCGAAGGAAATCAGTTTCCCTCTTCAAAATGTTGTGGTCTAATCAAAGACTGGGGAGCGAAATTCAAGATTTCAAGAGCAGATCCCAGATTGAAACAGAGGTCAAAGCAAAGAAAAAGGCATAGCCCAATCCCCAAGTCAAGGACCACCTCTCCCTATAAAAAGGGAAGCAATACGTATCACTCATTCAAATTTCTCTAAGTATCTCCCCCCTCTTACTAGCAAAGCTGAGGTTGGAATTTTTAAGTCTAATCCCACCACAATGTCTGAAAAAAAAAACATTCAAAGAAGCTGTAGTTCAGGGCATTAAGGGATCATCTGCTCCATCTGTTTCCCCCTCCTCAACTGATAATTTTCCTAGTGAGCACCCTCAAATGCATATTCCGTCCCCAGTTCAGCCTGAGTCAGAACCCTAGAACCCCACACAAAATAACAATCATGATGACCAACCCACTATGGATGAGCTCCCCCAAGTCCAACAGGATATTGAGGAGCTCACCAAGACTTGCCTATTTGGGAAAATTTTGGGAGACCCCTTAGATGTGCCCACCATAATTTCCAAGACAAAAGCTGATTGGAAAATGGTGAGAGGAGACGTTGAATACCATGAGATAGGTAATCAATGGCTCCTCTTGCGCTTTGCAAACACGGCTGACAAGGAGTTGGTATGGGAGGAGCGCCCCTGGCATATGCAAGGGGCACTCCTTGTACTCCAACCATGGAGGCCTTTTTTTGATCCTTTTTCTGAAGAAATCCAAAATGTTGACCTTTGGATTCGAATTCCTCGTTTCCCTGCGGAACTTCTCAATGCTCAATCTGTAGCAAACCTAGTTGAAAGAAACAATGTTGGAAAGTATACAAACAATAAGCAACATCACTATCCCTTCCAATGACATTCAGGATACTTTGTTCTGGAGACTTAGTCCTAGTGGTTAGTTCTCAACTAAGTCTGCCGATCTTCTAGTCCAAGGGATTACCCCAGAAAATATCCAAAAATGTTCCTTTCGATGGATTTGGAAACTGCATATCCCCCCAAAGTAGGTAATTTTATTTGGAAAATATGCAACGATGGCCTACCTACAAAAGATAGACTTTTACGGAGCCATGTCGCTGTCCCTCTCTCTTGTGTTTTTTGCAACCACCACACTGAAACAACAAATCACCTCCTACTAGAATGCTCCTTTGCCCAAGATCTATTTTCGAGTATAGCTAGGCACTACTCTTGACCAAACATCAGGGAACAATCTGCCCAAGAAAACGTGATGGTTAACATTGTTAACAATCTACGTAGCCACAACACTTCCCAAGATCTACAAAAAATTATGATCGGATGGTGGTTCATTTGGTTTTTCCGCAATAGACTTTACTTTAATGATGAAACCATTAATGTTCATCAAGCCTCAATAATAGTAATCAATTATTGTAAAGCTTGGAATAGCAACTTTAATGTGACAACAGGTGAAGTGGAAGGTAGGGACTCCAATTGGAGACATCCCTCCTCCCCCCTACCTCGTTCCATTGTTTGGACCCCTCCCCCAGAAGGTTTGCTAAAACTCAACTTTGATGGATCGAAGTCAGGAAACGAACATTGCTCATTTGGGTTCATCATAAGGAATCATTTAGGTCTCCCAATTTAGATCGGAGCTAAAGCCCTCCCTCCTAATTGGTCCATCCTAATGACCGAAGCTATGGGCTTCTACATCGGGCTTAAGACAACTATTTCTCTTGGTATTAGGAAACTTGAAGTAGAAGGAGACAATATTTCAGTGATTAATTCTATTAGAAGAGAATGGCGTATTCCATGGGAAATTTCTAACATTATTGATGATGTAGGGAAGGATGTAAACAAGCCGGATGCATTTGTGGCCAACCATTGCTTCAGGGAAGCCAACCAGGCGGCGGACCGGATAGCGAACTGGGGGAAAAATCATCAACAACTTTGGCTGTCTTCTTCGGAGTTTCCTCCCGGGCTCTCTTTAATCATCCGCAAGGATGAGTTAGGTTTTCCCACATCAACGGTGTACCCTAGTTTCCTGTCCTTTGTAAAAAAAAAAATAGATTGCATCAGGTCATTGGTGAAATTGTCAGTCAAGCCTAGTCAGGCTTCATCCCAGAAAGACATATTGCTTATAATATTATACTAGCTACTGAGCTGATTAGGGGGTATAATAGGTCTCATATTTCCCCTAGGTGTGTGATAAAGGTTGACATAAAAAAAGCATATGATTTAGTTGAAAGGATTTTTCTGGAAAATATGTTACATGAATTGGGATTCCCTAGTAACATGATCAGCTGGATCCTTGCCTGTGTCAGAACAACTTCTTACTCTCTGTTAATTAATGGGATTCCTACTACTCCTTTTAATGGCAAAAGATGGCTAAGGCAGGGAGACCCTCTCTCTCCCTTCCTTTTTGCAATGAGCATGGAATATCTCAGTAGATGCTTGTGGGAGCTGCATTTGAATCCTGAGTTTAATTTTCATCCTAAATGTGAAAGATTGAAGCTCACTCACTTGATGTTTGCAGATGATCTGCTTCTATTTGCTAGAGCAGACATTAGTTCAGTTACTAAATTGATAAATGCTTTCCAAAAATTCTCCCTTGCTTCAGGCCTTGAAGCTAGTGTGGAAAAGAGCTGTATGTATATTGCAGGTGTTTCTAATGATGAAGCTCTTTCACTAGCAGAAGCTACTAGCATGCCTATAGGGACCTTGCTCTTCAAGTATTTAGGAGTTCCTTTAACTTCTAAAAAGCTTAATTTTGCTCAATGTAAGCCCCTCATTGATAAAATTACAGAGAGGGCTCAAGGATGGATGGCCAATCTTTTGTCTTATGCAGGCAGACTGCAACTGGTGAAGACTATCTTGAGTAGCATGCAAAATTACTGGGGTCTTATATTTCCCTTGGTAAAAAAAGTCATCAAGGAAGTGGAGAGTATCTGTAGGAAGTTCCTATGGACAGGCAATACCCTTCCTTCTAGAAAGGTCCTATTGCTTGGTCTAATTTCCATAAACCTAAATCTGCAGGTGGATGGAATGTTATAGACATGGCTTTATGGAACAAAGCTGCAATTTTGAAACTGCTTTGGGCCTTAGCTTTCAAAAGAGACAAATTGTGGGTACGCTGGGTTCATGCTTATTATATTAAGAGAAGAGATATCTTCACTGTTGCTATTAGTAGCAACACCTCTTGGCTCCTAAGGAAAGATCATTGAATCTAGAAGTTTACTTGATCAAATTGGTGATTGGAACTCTGTCTATGCAAATGACAAATCAGCATTAAGAAAACTTATTCAATTCTCATGGGTGATCAAGAAAGAGTTGTTTGGAGAAGAATTCTTTGTAACAACAAGGCTTCTCCAAAGAGTAAATTCATTGTGTGGCTGGCAGTTCGAAACAGGTTAGCAACTGCAGATAGATTATGTCAATGGAATGTCCCTTGTTCTATCACTTGCTGTCTTTGTAACAAGGATCCAGAATGCTGTGACCATTTATTCTTTGCTTGTGAGTACGCTGAGTTCATTTGGAAAGCTTTGATGCAACTTCTGAATATTCAATACCAGAAGAGGAATTTTCAGGCAGAAATTGCTACAGCAGGTGTGAAGGCTCGCAGTTCAAAGAGCAAAGATAAATTGTATGTCATGCTCTTTACTGAGTCTATTTATGCAATTTGGATGCAAAGGAACAACAAAATCTTTAGGGGTAATTTGAATCATCCTACTCAGGTGATCAAGGATATAATCTTTAGAGTTGCTGTTAATTGTAATGATAATGATAGGGCCTTGTTAATGCTGTAGGCTTTGTTTGTCTTGGGCTGGTTCTTTCCTTGTTGTTGGGAAATTGTCAGTGCCTTTAGCTTGTATGGTATGTTCACTACTTTTTTTTTGGTAGTCAATAATATCTTTGAATTGCCAAAAAAAAAAAAACATTTACCATCAACCTACCACATGTTCAAAAAAAATCTTGGGTTTTTCTACATTATACCCTTGTGTTTTTTCAATTTCTACAATGTACCCCAACCTTTTGAAAATTCCACTCGGTACCCTCAAACTTACCTTTTTTAATGCACAATGGCCTTACCGCTTATTATACGTCATTAATTTTGTTTACTTTGTATAATCCAATGGAACTAATCTAATTTATGATTATTCCCTTCAAGCGTTAAACTATGTATAAGTTAAACTAGTTCCGATAAATAAAAAAAATTAAACGAAATTAATGACATATAATCATCGGTAGGGACATTGTGCATTAAATAAGGTAACCTCGAGGGTACCGTATGGAATTTTTAAAAGATTGGGGTACAACGTAGAAATTGAAGAAACACAAGGGTATAACGTAGGAAAACCCAAAAATCTTTTCCAATAAAAGATAAAAACAAAGGGGTCCTTTTAAAAAAATGAATTTCAAAAATTCTAAGCCCAGTCCAATTCAGTCAACCTAGTCCATCCAATCAACCTTGTCCAACCAATCCAATCTAATTAATCTAATGACAGTCCATTTGCATTAAACTTAGTCCATGCATTCATCTCAGGCCCATGTAAATTTGAGTCCATGCATTCATATTTGGTCTAAGTCCACCTTAGGCCCATGTAGTGGTGTCAAAACGGGTTATCTAGTGAGTTATGGGTTGACCCACGCCAAACCGAATCTGACCCGCACGGATCATGTTTATGCCAACCAATACCATGGGTTGGGTGTCGGATGGGTTTGCTTCATCTGGGTCGGTCATATTTGAATCACCAAATTGCCGGGTGCAGGGTTCGAGGGCCCGTGGTAGGTTTTAGCCGGGTTTGCGCAGGTCGGATTAGGTTTTATGTACACTTGGCTCGAGTCAAGTTTGCTCGGGTTGAACCGCTTATGACTTTGGCTCGATCATTGCGAAGCATCGGGTTCATTCGCTATTGAATGTCAATTCGATTTCAGTTAAACTTCAGTCAACTAGTTATCACTTATCATATAGTTTTTTGATCGAGTTATATGTTATACATTGACTACTAGAGAGGTATGATTAATTGCAATTTTGATTTTGTAATGGATTTTGTAAATGAATCATATTATTAAATAATGAATCTTCGGATTAAGTAATCAACTTCTTGAATATTCGGAGTATATAGCAAGTTTGATTTTGTAAATGAGTATAGAGAGGTATGTCCATTACTCCGTTGACATGAAATAATGAATCTTCGGATTAAGTAATCAACTTCTTGAATATTCAGAGTATATAGCAAGTTTGATTTTGTAAATGAGTATAGAGAGTTTGTAATGGATTTTGTAAATGAATCATATTATTAAAAGTATTAAGATCGACATATATATACATACATGTGCATGTGCGAGGAATATATTGATGATAACAAAAAACTAATAAAAATACTATATTATTTATATTTTTGGACCCTGACTAAAACCACTCTAATACTGTTGATTATAAATAAGTATAACGACTCTTGATATATTATCATAGCAAATGACAATAGTAATGAGTATACGATCAATTACCAGGTTTATATAAATGACTCTATTATATATAACAAACAATCATTATTGTGGCATTGTCCATTACTCCGTTGACATGAAATAATGAATCTTCAGATTAAGTAATCAACTTCTTGAATATTCGGAGTATATAGCAAGTTGCCAAGTTAGCAACAAAAAGATGAATTGAATAATTGAATTAAAGAATGAGAAATTGAGCATATGAGATTAGAATATTAGATAATAGATATATATGAACTTATGAAGTATACTAAAAACTATGAAGTATGAACTTATGAAGCTATAAATAGGACATCTATTCAATAATACATTAATAATATATTAAATATTTTAAATAATATATATGAAGTTTCTAATATCTAATAATAATACATTAATATTTATATTGCTAATTTCTAAGTTAATAAACTAAGCACAGATTATTAGCTAATGGCTGAGTGCAATTATGCATTATTCAGTTATTGTAACATACATTAATAATCAATCATCAAATAATCAAATCAGCTTCTATGATACTTTGGTTCCATCTGAACAATTAACAACCATAGGTCAATACTGATTACGAATTACTGATTAGTGATTAGTCTTACACACATAATTAGATTGTTTGACACTTCCTAATAATATACACTTAATAACTCACTTACTCACTATATGACAACAAAAGGATCAGTTGGATTAAAGAATGAGAAGATGAGAATATGATTATGTGCGTGCGTGTGTGTGCGTGTGTGTGTGTGTGTGTGTGTGTGTGTGTGTGTGTGTGTGTGTGTGTGTGTGTGTGTGTGTGTGTGTGTGTGTGTGTGTGTGAGAATGAAAACTAAAGGCTGAAGTATGAACTTATGAAGTTATGAATAGGACAATGAAAATTCTTCTAGAGAGAGAAAGAGAGAAACCCCTTTTTGGCTCAAAGAAAACCCTAGAAAACCGATTTTTAGAAATCGAAAAATTCTTCAAATCCAACCAGATTTGTGGCTTCGTGTTGCTCTTTTCTGGCTGATTCTCATCGAATTTCATTAGATCAATTGTTGAGTATTTGTAGTGTTTCATCATTACATGTAGGCTAGTTAATTAGTTTTAGCCATTTCCCTATTTTTTTTGGCTGGTAGGCCATAATGAGAGCTCTGAGTGTTCAAAGGTGAATTTTACTTCCATAATTCTCTTTGACGAGTGTTGGAGTGGTATTAATCTCTGATGTCTTGTTTATTGCTTTACTTTTTGATAGTTTTTAGTTGGTATTATAGTTGTTTTTATTTAGCTTAGGCTAGTTTGTTAGCTATTTCCTTAATTTGTGCAATTTTCCTCCTTGTATGCACTTTCTTGGGGCATTTTGTTTCGTTTCAGGACTTCAGAGCATGCTTGGAGGACACTTGCACAACCCCGGATATTAATATCGAAGAAGAAGGTGAAGGAAGCATAAACGAGTTTCGGGGGAAAATATAAGAAGTTTTGGAAGGGTTTGCGCACCAGGGTCAACTTTAAATGGCCATAACTTTCAGCACACAAAACATTTTTGAGCGATTCAAGTTGGAGATGGAATCTTGGCTCAATAGCTTTCCAACGAGTGGTCACAAGCTCAATGCAAAACGAGTGAGATATGGCCGTTTGAAAATGAACTGACGAAACTGAAAAATGACCCGAGCACTGAAAACAGAAATTTCTGTTATGATGGTCTAATTAAACTTAGTTTATTTTAGGACTATATAAGGCAAACTCCTCTCATTTTAGGTTATGCTAATTTACATTATATTTTAATAAAGTGAGGTTTGAAATTCTTAGAACCCTAGGAGAGAAAAAATCTCATCTTCCAGAAAGTGAAGTGAGAGAAACTTGTAGAAAACTTAGAATTTGAAGAATCTAAGAAGAAAACTTAAAGATTTGGAGGCTCCTTGCAACTTTAATGAGAATTTCTTACTATCTCTCTCATATTTTATTGCTTTATTTTCTTATATTCATGTTATTCTCACTCTATTTACTTGTTCATCCTAGATTATTGTTTTAATTCATGTTAATAGTTGTTAATTTATCATGATTTGTGAGTAGTTATTTCTTTGGGAAGCGTTTGAAGACATTGATGAGTTCATGAACCTCTAAATCCAACATTGGGTTTTGACTTGGGATAATTTTGGTTAATTGATTTCGCATTTTCATGAATGTTTGTGTGATTGGCCATCATAGGAGCATAATTTAGGTACCCTTTGTGAAGGATCAAGAGATGAAGTTAAGGGGTTGCCTCAATTCGATTATTAGGCTTAAAGGACCATGAGAATAGGGACTACCTAGCCTAGGGGACTTAGTTTGCTTGTTTATGTTCATCATGTTTATGGATATGCTTGGTTGAATGCCTTAGCCATGAGAATAGGTCTCCGGTAAGAGACTAGGCCAATCTAGCTAGCTCGAGAGAGTGGTTAGAGTACCAATGGATGAACAATTCCCCTCAATTGATTCCCATTGTTGATTCCCATTATGATTGCTTGGTTTGTGAATGAGTTGATTGGTGGATACCCCTTCCCAAAGTTATTTTTCTTATTGTCTTTTAATCTATAAATCTTCAAAAACATAGACTTTGCTTAGCTTATCATAAATTCATACTTATTGGTGCTTCCCTTAGTCCTTGTGGATTCGACCCTTTGTTTACCCTATATTGGATAGTTTAGGTATCTTTGACGTGTTTACAACGAGAGCGTCAATCTCCTGGGTGGCGTGTGTTTTAGAAGGCTTTCATTGGCTTTCGGAATAAAGTTTATTATGGTTTCTACGGTTTAAGTTCAAATTAGGAGGTTAATTTTAGGGGTCTTTGTTGCTGAGTATTAATGGCTCTGTGGTTTTGTACTTTAATTGAAGGATCTTTCAATTCCTATATCGTGTGGTCAATCAAAGCGTTTGGAGTGTGCTGGTGGTGGAATTCGCATAGTCGAATTTGTGATGGTATTGTTGTCCTTTCGGACATTATGAGCAAGCAAGCATTAAAATGCGATAGTAAGTCTCACTTATCTCCCAATGTTTGGTAAGAGAAGGAGTGATTGGATTTGTAAACCCTATTATCTATTTAAGGCAATTTCAGGTATTTTCTCATAAGTTCATTCTTTAATATCTTCTTTTGTGCTATTTTCTTTGTCTTGTTATCAGTATTCTCTTTCGCTTGTTTGAGTGTCCTGCTGTTATGACTTCTGATCAAATTTTTAAGAAAGCTTTGCCATTTATAAAACAAGATGAATGTTGTGTTTCTTCGTCGTCCCAAGATGTCCATGTGCCTACTATTGCTGTTCCTTTTTATGGTAATATTTAGTATAAGGATGGGTTATTTGATGAACCTTCTTTTCCTCCTGAATTCCTCTAGTTCCAAGTGTTAGTTGACATTCCTCAAGTCCAAAAAGATATTAAGGAATTATTTAAGTCATGCTTGGTTGGCAAGATGATGGGCTCTCTAGTTGACTTGCGAACCATTATCACTAGAACCAAGGCTGACTAGAAGTTTGTAAAGGGTGCTATTGAGTATTTGGAGATGGGAAATAATTGGATTATGGTTAGGTTTGGTCACCCAAATGATTGTTTTTTGGTTTGGAGTGAGAGACCTTGGCATGTCCAAGGTGAGCTCTTTGTTATTCTGCCTAAGAAGCCTGAATTTGACCCATTTTGTGAGGAAATAGAGTGGGTTGATTTATGGGCTCGCATCCCTCGCTTTCCTACTAAGTTATTGAATTATGAATTTGTTGCTAATCTATTTGCTGCCAATAACATTAGTTCTTTGGTGAAGCTTGATCAGAACTTTTTGCTTAGAAACAAGATATGTTTTGCTCGTGCATGTATTCGAGTGGATATCACTCGATCCCTTCCTAAATATGCTAAAGTTGTTAGAGCTGGTGGCAAGGTCTATGGCTATGTGATGTTGGTGACTAGTGAAAAAAAGCTTATATGACACTACAAATTAGGGCCTTCAATCACTTTCCCTCCCTCACCTCAAACACAAAAAGCTCAAAAACCACTTCTTTTCTCTCTCTTCTTCATTCCCCAGCCTCCTCTCTTCTATCTCCTCCTCATTCCCTTTTCACAACCACACTACCACCAACTATCCACCACCACCCACAACCACGCCACTCACCAACCCTAACCACCAGATCTGAACACCACCAACATCAACACGGTTTAAATGAAGGTCACCATCTCCCACCAGTTGTTCATGCGCCGTTCAACAACGTCTCCACCGTGTTTATGAGGAGTGAAGGTTACCGTCATTCGTCACCACCATGTTTGAGTTCGAGAAAGCTTCGATGTTACCGTCGCCGTCGCTTCTCTACTCTCCTTGTTCAAAGTTCGTTCCAGATCTAGGGTTTGTTTTATTGGTTTTTTTTAAAAATTTTTTTAGTTTAATTTGTTTATTTTTGTTGTGAATAACTATCATGTAATTTATGTTCTTGTAGATCTAGGGTTATTTTCATTTCTTTTTCGTTTTTAGTTATTTAATTTGTGCTCTATACTTTCGTTGTTTGTTAGTTAATTTATGTTTTGTAAATTATATAATTTATATAATATATGGATTGGAATTTAGTTAATTCATGCTCTGTAATTCGTTTTTAGTGGTAGGTTTGCATCCACAATGCTCTCGTTCCAATTCTTTCAACATTTTTAATTTCGTTTCTATCCATCCTTTTTATTTAGTCCTCAATTTGGTGGTTGTTGGCTGGCTGGGATCCGTCAGTTTTTTTTTCTATATTATAAGGAGCCTAACTGATCCGGTTATTTGTAGAAACCGGATCAGTTTGTGATGTTGTGGATACAAGTGGCGTTAGAAGAGAAACTGATCCGGTTTTGAACGAAAACCTGATCAGTTAACCTGATTAACTGATCCGGTTTTCGTTCAAAACCGAATCGGTTAGTGATTAACTGATTTGGTTTAGGACCGGATCGGTTAATCTTTTAGAACCGCTCCGCGCTCACCTGATCCGGACCAAAATCGGATTTATTAGCCAGGTTTTGACCGGATTCGATGGGCTTTTTTTCCACTAGTGGGTATAAGGATTTCTCCACTAGTGGGTATAAGGATTTCTCCTCGGATTGTTCTTTTTGTGGTGATTAAGGTCATGCCATTGATGTGTGTGCATTATTGTGTTCTCCTCCACATGAAATTCATGTTAAGTTGCTTAAAAATCCAAAGCAAAAGTTGATGTCAAAAAATTTAATGAAAGCTAAGAGGCAAGAAAACTGTGAAGCCACTGCTGTGGAAGCCAACGTGGTTCATGTTAAGCCTAAAGTTTTTGTTAGTAAGATGGGTGGACATGGTTTTAAGGATGTCGATGGTAAGAAAATGTCTAAATTTGGTAAATCTATTAGCAAGGGTATAAGATTGGTGATTCCTCTTCTCTTCCTTTGAAAAAGGGGGGTGAACCTTATTACTTTGGGTAAGGGGAAGTCTATTTTGGTTGCTTCTTCTCCCTGTGTTGAGTCTGTTTCTAGTTCTGATGATGAGCCTATTGGTGATCCGTGATCCTATATCTCTTGATGTAGCCCCTCCTATAGACCATTCTCTTGGACTGATGGCTGGCAATGTTAATGGAGATGGACCTATGTTCCATGAGACTGCTACCCCCTAACCTGTTAATGCTATTGTAGAGGTTCCTATGCCTTTACAGGTTAAGTTCCCAGAGGAGTTGTTCAATGTGAATCAGTTCATGGCATTATTTCCAGATGATGTTTGTGATGATGGTGAGCCTATTATTATTCCTTCTTATGAAGATACAAATACTTATCTGCTTGATGAAGCTGAGGATGTCCTCTAAGCTTGTGGAGCTATTCCAGCCTCCTCTTTTCACTTTCTATCATTGGGGAGTTATGTTATCTAGAGGATATAATCTATGAGGATGGAGCATGTGGACCATGTGGCTCTCTCCTCTCACTCTAGCTCTACCAAGAGGAGGAAGAGCAGCCCTGAGGATGAGAGACAGTCCTCTGCTCTGAATGAAAATAGAAATTAAAGTCAAGTCTTTTCCATACCCACCTCATGTTTTAAATGTCTATAGCTTTTTGGAACGCTCGTGGTAGTAAAAGAAATTTTTTTTTTTGCAGAAATAAAGAGTTAATGTTCTTCAAATCACATTGATATAATGATGATTTCTGAAACAAAATGTCCTAAAATTTCTTCTAGCTCTTGTATTAGAAGGTGTGGTTTTTCCTTTGTAGAGTGCATTGCCACCGTGCGTAGATCTAGTGGGGTATGTGTATTGTGGAAATCTAGTGCTCGAAATCCTTTTGTCTCACTATATTATATAAGGGTTTCAGATTCATGGCTTGTAATATAAAGTTGCTCTCTTTAGACTACTTGTTTGTTGCTATCTTTTTATATGCACCTGCTGCTTTGGAAGGTAAACAATTTTTTTGGGATGAATTATTAGTTTATGTTTCATCTCTAGTTGATCCTTATATTTTGATTGGTGACTTTACTGAAATTAGTTTTCATTTAGACAAAGAGGGGGGCGTTTCCCGTTTCTTCTTCTCGTTTCCAAAGAATGAATGATATTAAAAATCAATGTGAATGTACTGAACTGTCGTTTATTGGTCAAAGATTTACATGGAGAAATATAAAGTTGGGGGGGGGATAATATTTTAGAAATATTAGATAATGTTTAGTTAGTTTAGAGTGGTTGCACAAGTTCTTAGCTGCTCAAGTAAAACATCACATATTCACTACTTCAGATCATTGCCTTGTTGCTTTATCTTCTTTATCTTCGCAATTGCGAAAAGCTCATCCTTTTAAATTTGAAAAAAATGTGATATTTGAGGAAGGACTTTGATTTTCTTATAAAGACGAGTTGGTGCTCTAGATTTCAAGGTTCGTTTATGTATAGACTTGTTTAAAATATAAGCTTTTAAAAATTAGAAAAAATTGATAGTAGGGGTCCTAACTATTATCGAACATTTTAGGTCCCAACTTTGAATTAACCTGTGTAGGTTCTAACTTTGATGGGCATTATTTTTTATAGGGCCTAGCAGGTTACCCACCTGCTATAGCAAGTAAACACACCACATGACTTGATTTTTTTCCCCACCCCTGTTTTTCTTATTTCACTTATACCAATTCTTTCTCTCCTCTGTTCCAGCCACCTGCTGGGCTGCTGCCGCCATCCACCTTCCGTATTTAGACGGCGTATATACTATCGAATTTAGGGCCATAGAAACAAGATCATGTCCCATAATACATAAAGAAATGTAAGGAAACAAAATGGGGAAATTGAGAAAGAAAAAAACACAAAAAAATAATGATGAAAGAAAGTTAATTGAAGTGTTGAACCACAATTATTAAACCACTGTGATTCACCACATTACTATCACAATTCTACTTCAAGTAATTTCTAAAAAAATTAATACAATGGCACTCAAATTATGATACATCAACGTCTAAAGATGGATTTCAATTAAACCACTGTCATCAACGTCTAAAATGGAATTACAAAAGGAGGCTAATTGAACCATAACTATTCAAGGACTAAAATGGAAATCAATTGAAAGATTATGAAACATCAACAAAATATTGTTTAAAAAGAAATTGAATTGGTCAAGCACGAGAGAGAAAAAGAGTTGGGAAAGGTGGAAGGGAAGGTATATGCACGATTCAAGGAAAAAGAAATCCCGTGATAAAAGCCCGAGTTGTTGGGGAGAATGTGTTTACCGACGGGGAGGCACATATCAGCAGCAACAACAAGAACATGCATTTTCTCTCTCTCTAAATCTCCAGTTTTTATTTTTGACATTTTGTTTTGTTGTTGTAGTGAATGATGTTTTTATTGTATTTGGATGAGTTCTGGTTAGTGTGATTGTGATTTTAATTGGGTTTGGTTTGAAAATTTTAAGGATTTTTGCAGATGATTTCCAACAGTTTGAGCGATAAAATACTTAAGGAAGCGTTTAAACAGCAGAAGGAAATTGTTGATGAAGAAAACGAAGAGCAAAACCTTTTATTCTTAATTTCTCTGCTGTTGAACTTCCACTACATGTCCATGATGTGGAAGAAGACATTGATGATTTTGCTGGTTTCTCTGAGACCCAAAGCCAGTTTAATGATTATGAGGTCTCAATTTCTTTTTTCGATATAAAAATCAAGTTGGTAGGGGTGGCGTGGATGGACAGTGGTATTAGGGGCAAATTAGGGGAAGAAGAATGAGAAGAAAAAAAAAGATGAAGGGTGGGCCCCCACCAGCGAATTTTTAACCATCTCAGCCGGTCACAAGTTAACTCGGCCCTATAAAAAATAATGCCCCTCAAAGTTAGGACCTCCACAGGTTAATTGATAGTTGTGACCTATTAAAAATGTTCGACAATAGTTGGGACTCCTGCCATCAATTTTTCCTAAAAGTTAAAGCTAAGGAGTTGAATAAAACTAGGTTTGGTAATATATTTAGGCAACTATTGATGGTTGATAAAAAGCTTGAAAACATTCAAGGTAGATTATTGTTTCAATTTAAGAGAAGTATTGATTTCAAAGGGCTCAAACCAATAGTTTTGCCAAAGGAGACTCTAATTCTAAATACTTCTATGCGTGTGCCACTATTCGAAAAAATTAGAATTAGTATCTCGTCATTTTCTACTGAAGATAATGTTATAATTACGAATCCCATTAAAATTTCTTTAAACATCTCGAATGAATTTCAAGAGTTGTTTATTAGTAATTCATGTTGTGGTTTTAGTGAAGAGTTTAACTTTGAGTTAATAACCAAAATAATCTCTGAGGAAGATAATATTTTTCTTTGTCAAGATGTGTCTGCGAAAGAAATTAAGGATGCTCTTTCTGATCTTGTTCCAGATAAATCTCTACGACACGATGGGTATTTGTTTTTTTTCAAAAATATTGGACGCTAGTGGGTAATTCGGTTGTAAAAGCGGTTCAAGCGTTTTTTCATTATGGTCATATTCTTGCTGAAATTAATCATACTTTTCTTACGCTCGTTCCGAAAATTGATAATCCTTCGGCAACTAACCATTTTAGACCTATTAATTTATGCTCAACAATTTATAAGATTATAGTAAAGGTGTTAGCAAATCGTTTAAAAGTGGTGTTGGGTAAAGTAACTCATCCTTTACAAGGAGCTTTTGTTCCGGAGAGATTAATTCAAGATAATATTTTATTAGCTCATGAAGTATTTCATTCCCTTAAAAATACACCTGGTAAAGAAGGACGGATTGCTATTAAACTGGATATGGAAAAAGCGTATGATCGTTTAGAATGGAATTTTGTTTTTGTTATGTTAGAAAAGTTGGGGTTTGGTCAAAAGTGGATTTATTCTATAAGGTTGTGCAATTCTTCTATCTCTTTCTCGGTTTTAGTGAATGGTATGCCTGGAGATAGATTTTTCCCATCTCGTGGAATTAGACAAGGAGACCCATTATCTCCTTATTTGTTTATTTTATGTGCAGAATTTTGAGCTCGTCAAATTTATGCTCATTCTATGAGTGGTGAGAAATTGTTGGGAATTAAAATTGGTTGCTCTGATATTAAGATTCCTTTTTTGACTTTTGTTGATGATACTATGTGTTGTAGCCAAAAATATCTACGGCTCCTTTAGAGACACTTGGGTCCATCAGGGTCGTACACGTGTCCTCTCAGAATAAATAAAGGAAAAAAGATTTAACCCTTGGGTTGTACCCAGTTGGGAGAAAAGACTCACCTTTCTGGCCCAAAGGTTAGTTAGAGCCCAAATCCTTAAAGGTGGCTGCAGGTGATTGGTTGATAAACCCTCACAAATCCTAGCCTGCCAAGTGTCATAGTTTGATTGCCTAGCCAATCAGGTGCCACTATTCTAGGGCAACTTTTAAGGATAGCTGCCATACTACAATCACTATAAATACCCCTGAAATCAGGAGAAAGATCATTCAATGCAAGCAGTGTAAACTTACTCTGAAAAAATACTCTCTCACTTTCTCTCTCTGTCTCTACTTTTTCCTTCAAACTCCTGATATCTAACTTAAGCTTCGGAGGGGAAACCACAGGGTGGGTCCCTTTTTACAGGATCGGGAACGAAGCTCAGGCTCAGACAGGACAAATTCAGACATTGTTGCACAAGTCTCCAAGTGAAGAACATCTAAAGGAAACTAGTTTACTTGCTGGACAAGAAAGCTAAACCTGTAGCTTACTTGTTGGCCAAGCATACTAAACATTTGGCGCCATCTATGGGGAGACGCAATGATGACTGACTGTCAATCGTCCAATGTGGCTAGGAACCAAAGTTTTCAGGTCAATGTCGAAGACACAGTAGAACATGAGAGATCGCCTCGAGGAAGGGATAAACCTCTGTCCATCATCAATGTCCCTGGACCAAGCCAGCAACCTGTCATTCAGGAGAATCTTGAACGTCCAATGACTGCTGCCCATCTAAAGAACGTCCTGAATGACTTTCAGACTAAGATGGCAACAGTCGTCCAGGAACAGATTAAGAACAACATGCTGTTTTTCCATCATAATCCGGAGCCAGCCGCTAACAATCCAGCTCCTCCTAGGGGACGTTTCCAAGAGAATCGTCCAGGTCCTAGTCGACCTGTTCGTCAGGAACCCTCTAGGAGGACGGCCAGGGGAAAGCAGCCAGAAGGCAGTGAGCAGCGAAGGAAGATGGACTGGAATCTGGTGGTTAGGACCCAAGATCAAGCTCGTCCAAATGGACACCGAATGGAAACTGATACCAGGGATTACCTGGACGCAAAGAGGGCTGCGGCATTGCAACAGTCGGCCACTGGCTCCACTCCGTACTTCAGAGACCCCCCTTTAAGGATACCATCCAGAACAGAAGGAATAAGTCTGGGTCCTTCTCTTGTTCGTCCAAGACAAGAGAAGACGGTGGTTCAACCAATGGTCTATAGGCGTCCAGTACCGGTAAACACTTCATCTAATCCAGTGTTAAGAGAATATCGCAAGGAGTTCATACCCATTGAGGGACAGTTGGGAGCCCTCCAGATCAATTGGCCTACTCCATTCTCTGCCAGGATCATGGAAGCGCCCCCATTCCCAAAGGTAAAACTCCCAACAATAGAGCCTTTTGATGGAACAACCGATCCAGATGATCACCTGTCCGCTTACAAACATCAGATGTACGTCCAAGGAGTAGATGATGCTACTTGGTGTAAGAATTTCCCGGCTACCCTGAAGGGTGTAGCTCAGAAGTGGTTCAATAATCTTCCCCCTAATTCAGTCAACAATCTCACTGAACTCAGTTTCTTATTTACTAGTCACTTTGTTGCTAATCGGCAAGAACAAAAGACAAGCATGCATTTGGGCAAGGTCGTCCAATGACCAAAAGAAGCCCTTAGAAGTTTTGTTAAAAGATTTAATCTAGAAGCACTTCAAATTCAAGATCTCAATGCTGGGGTGGCCTTTGACGCCTTCATCAGGGGTTTGAGGCCAGGAAGTTTTAAGTTTGACCTTCTGAAGAAGAAAATCACTACTCTTGCCGAAGCTTTAAAGGAAGCCGAAGCTTTTATACATGCCACTGAAGTATGTGCTGAGACAAAGCATCCCGAGTCCAAGAAGCCTGAAGAGATTGCTCAACCAAAGAAGAGCAACCCCAAAAAGGCTGAGACTTAGGCTATCACCTTAACCACTACTTCATCCAGGAAAGGCAAGAGGAAGGAAACTGAGTCTTTAGCCAACTCCATTGAGTTCAGCAAGGACCAATACTCCATTCTTATGGAGATAAAGGACCAATATGAACTGAAGGCTCCAGCTAAGATGAAGACTCCTTACAGATACAGAGACAAGAGCAAATACTGTCATTTTCACAAGGATTGCGGCAATGAGACCAATGAATGTAAACACCTTAAGAGAGATTTGGAAGATTTAGCTCGAAAAGGAAAGATGAACTCATACTTACCCGAGGGTGGAAAGAAGTTTTAGAAGAGAGATGATCGGCAAAGCAAGAAGAAGGAGAGTGAAAGCACGGACGAGGATGTTGTCCTCGTAATTTCAGGAGGATTTACTGCTGGAGGACCAACAATAGAAGGCACAAAAACTATCTCAGGGAGCTCGGCCAAGTCTTACAGGCTGATCAGACAAAGGCCGAGCCCTTACCAAAGGTGGTGGTTAGTGAACAAGATCGGGGGAAGCTGAGAACTCCCCATGATGACCCTTTGGTTGTAGATTGAAGTTTGATGAAAAGAACTTGGTTCCCGTCCACCATCCCATCATAGGGTTTGGGGGAGGAGTAATCCATCCCATGGGAACAGTCACGTTGCCCGTCCGAGTTGGAGGGAAGGATGCTTCACGGACTTTGTTTATCAAGTTCTTGGTTGTCCGAGATTTGACCGCCTATAATGTCATACTTGGACGGCCAACTTTGAATCATGTTAAGGCAGTAATAGTGACTCACTTGATGCTTGTGAAGTTTGAATGTGATGGTGGCAAAATTGGCTCCTTGTATGGAGATCATCAGGCGGCTATGGAATGTTACCTAACAACCCTCAAGCCGTCATCATGGAAAGCTGACAATGAAGACCAGACGAAGATCGCTGGCGGAAGGAACCCGTCTAAATTTGGGAAAGATAAGACGAACGTTGCTGGAGAAAGGAAGGCGTCTGAAACTGTAAAGGACCAAGTGGCCTCGCTGAGAATGGCAATTGAGAGTCCTCAGACGCCAGTTGCTCCGTCAAGGAAAACGTCTGAACATCTCCCCAGCAAGAAAAGAAAGTATGAGCTTGTCAAGGAAGAGCCACCCTCGTCTGATGAAGTGATGGCCATTATTGGGCCGACACTAGAATGTTTAGAGCCGGTGGAAGTCCCAGAAGATGTCTGTTTGGATGATGCTCGTCCAGAAAGAACCTTGAAGATTGGGCCTTCACTCTCTCCTGATTTGAGGGGCGTTTTAATCAACTTGCTAAAAGAATTTCAAGACGTGTTTGCTTATTGTGTAGAAGAAATGCCTGGAATTGATCCAGAGATAGCCGTCCACTGGCTGAATGTTGATCCAAGTTTAAAACCTGTTCGTTAGAAGAAAAGACATTTAGGACCGGCCAGGAACCAAGCGGTCGACCAGGAAGTTCAGAAGTTGTTGGAATCAAAATTCATCAGAGAAACTTATTATCCAGAACGGATAGCAAATGTGGTTATGGTACCAAAGCCTAATGGCACTTGGAGGATGTGTGTGGACTACACTGATCTCAACAAGGCTTGTCCCAAGGACAATTTCCCCTTGCCTAAGTTGGATCGACTAGTGGACTCCACAGCCGGCCATGCTTTGTTAAGCTTCATGGACGCATATTCAGGCTTTCATCAAATCCCCATGTGGTCAGAGGATCAGGACAAAACGTCCTTCATTACCGAGAAAAGGTTGTATGGCTGGCTGAGGATGTCTTTAGGCCTCCGTAATGCGCCGGCCACCTTTCAAAGACTGATTAATACTGTCTTTCAGCCACAGTTGGGAAGGAACATGGAAGCATATATAGATGATATGATAGTCAAAAGTCGGCAAGAGGAATGTCATGTTGGTGATTTGAGAAAAACTTTCGAAACTCCCAGAAAATACAAACTGAGATTGGACGGTCACTCTCTCTCTAGAAAAAATACAAAGCTTCTCTCTCTAGAAAAATTCTCTCAAGGTGTGGAATGATTAAAAGAAGGCACACCAAGCATATATATAGGAGGGTAAGAAACTCGCTGAGCCGGTTAAGAATGACCGGAAAAGCTTAAAACGGTCGACTATGACCGGTAAAGCCCAGAAAAGAGTGCGTCTTTGCCTCTTTTTTGAATTTGAATTAACCACCTCGGGTAAAAAGTTCTTAATCGTCAGATAGGCCAACGATAAAAACCCTTTTAGGGGCAAATGTTGTAGCCTAAAAATATACAGCTCCTTTAGAGACACTTGGGTCCATCAGGGTCGTACACGTGTCCTCTCAGAATAAATAAAGGAAAAAATATTTAACCCTTGGGTTGTAGCCAGTTGGGAGAAAAGACTTACCTTTCTGGCACAAAGGTTAGTCAGAGCCCAAATCCTTGAAGGTGGCTGCAGGTGATTGGTTGATAAACCCTCACAAATCCTAGCCTGCCAAGTGTCATGGTTGGATTGCCTAGCAAATCAGGTGCCACTATTCTAGGGCAACTTTTAAGGATAGCTGTCATACTACAATCACTATAAATACCCCTGAAACAGTGTAAACTTACTCTGAAAAAATACTCTCTCACTTTCTCTCTCTATCTCTACTTTTTCCTTCAAACTCCTGATATCTGACTTAAGCTTCGGAGGGAGAACCACCACCCAAACCTCCAGGGTGGGTCCCTTTTTACAAGATCGGGAACGAAGCTCAGGCTCGGACAGGACAGATTCAGACATTGTTGCACAAGTCTCCAAGTGAAGAACATGTAAGGGAAACTAGTTTACTTGTTGGACAAGAAAGCTCAACCTGTAGCTTACTTGTTGGCCAAGCATACTAAACACTATGTTATTTGCTAAAGCTTTAGATCACAGATGCATTATTATTAAGTCTATTTTAGATAAGTATTGTGCTAAGTCTGGTCAATTGGTTAATTTTCATAAGTCTTATTTTCAGTGTACAAAGAATGTTCATCCTGATGATTTGAATAATTTTAATTCTATTCTTCAGATGAATAGTTCTTTTTCGTTGGGTAGTTATTTGGGATGTCCCATTATTGCTTCCATGGTTTCTTAGAGTACTTTTCAGTAAGTTGTCCAGTCTTCTCAATCTCAACTCTCTAAATGGAAAGCCAATTCTTTATCTAAGATTGGGAGTGATATTATGATTTAGGCTAATTTGTCTACTAAGGCTAATTTTCAAATGCAAAGTTTCTTATTACCTTCTTCTGTTCATTATGATTTAGATAAGAATTATAGAAATTTCTTTTGGAATAAAAATCCAGACTATGGATTAGCTAATCTTATAGGTGGGATCGTATTTATATTCCTAAGAAGTTTGGGGGTTTGGGATCCGGAAAAGGCTAGTGTTTAAAAATGTTGCACTTTAGATGAAATTGTTATGGATAATTATGAGTAATCCGACCAATTTATGGGTTGATCTTGTGTCCAAGAAATACCTTAAGGGTCTCTCTCTCTTTTTTACTATGTCCCAACTAGTAATTGTTCTTGGCAATGGAAGAAGTTAATCTCGTTGCGATCCTTTTTCAGAAAAGGTCTTCGCTGGATTGTTTGTAAGGGGGGATAAAATCGCTTTTTGGGAAGATAATTGGGCCTTTCCTTATCCAATTGCATCTATTTGTTATCTAGGGCTTTGTAAAGAACATCTTCGAGTTAGCAATGCGATTAATGACTATGGACAATAGGATAGTGTGAGGCTAGCTGAGTTGGTTCCTAATGGAATATGTCAAGCTATTCTTAGTATTTTTATCCCGTTTCATCTTGGGGAAGATTCTATGGCATAGGATCTAACTTCTTATGGGAATTACTCAATCAAGTCTGGTGCTTTATTGGTGCAGGGGTTGGCTTTAGACCCTCCTCCTCCTAAATTGTTTCTTTGGATTTGAAAGCTTAATATCCCTCCCAAAGTTAAAAAATTTCTGCGGAAAGTTTGTCATAATGGTCTTCCGATGAAAGTTAGACTTCAGAAGGGTCAGGTGTTCTTCCTCAAGAATGTTGCTTTTATAACTTTCATTCAGAGGATGCTAATCATTTGTTGTTTAATGGCTCCTTTACTTTTGATATATTTTTTGATCTTAATGAGTGTTTGGGGTGGACTTGCCTTCCTTTTGGTCCTTTTTGGGATAATGTTGTTGATAACTTAAATAGTGTGAAGGATAATTGCTCGTCTAAGGACCTTGTGAAGTGTTGTATTTTTTGGTGGTTTATTTGGTTCCAGCGTAATAAAGTTATTTTTCAAGAAGCAAGTTCTTCGCCTAGGGCAACTGCTCTATCTATTGCTAAGTTTACCCATGATTGGGTGTGCTCCTAGTCTAGCGAGGTTCAGGTTGATGTTCAACATCATCAGGGGTAGGTGGGGAGGGGTGTGCCGAAGGAGATTGCTTGGGTTCCCCCTCCTAATTTGTGGTTCAAGCTCAATTTTCATGGGTCAAAGTTATCTAATGATAAGGCTTCTTTTGGGTTCGCGATTCGTAACCATATAGGGGAGTTGTGTCTTGTGGGTGCGATGGCTATCTCTTCAGCTTGTTCGATTCTTAAGGCAGAAGCATGGAGTCTTTGTGAAGGTGTTCGGGCGGCAAGGTTTCTTGCACTAGAGGAAAAATGGCCAAGGACTGCGGCGAAAAGTGGACTACGGGCTGCGTTTTTCGACCGCATCCCTTAGCATAACAACCCTTAACGATTTTGAAGGGTCGCGGTTATTGACCGCAGTCCTTGTCAATTCAGGGTTGCGGTTATTGGTAAAAACAGCAGCCCTTAGTTGATAAAGTGCTGCAGTTTTGTCAGTAACCGCAACCCTTTATCAATTAAGAGCAGTAGTTTTTGGCAAAAACCGCAGCCCTTGTGACCCATTTTTTTTATGTGGGTCATCAAGGAATTAATCAGATTAATATGTTGGATATCTCATCAACGATTGTGTTGAAACTTGGTCGTGCGAAGTGAAGTGTAGGTTGGGGGGAAACCAGAGAGGAATAGTAAGAGAAATTGAAATTTTACATCATTTCTTTCGTCCGATTAGCAATTCAGATGCAATTGAACAAAACATATTGGGGGCAACGAGAGAGGAAAAGGAAGAGGGAGAAAGTGGATTAGGAAGGAAGAGGGGCATTTTGGGTATTTAGAGGGATTGTATTCAGAAAAGTAAGATAGTATTTGGCAAGCATGTTTTGTTTTTATGGAAAAACTGCAAAAAATAATTCAAAATTTGGGGCGTCTTCCACCATTAATATGAAGTATCGTACCAAAATAATCCCAAGTTTGCATGTTATCTTCAAATATTGGTTTGATTCTAAAGGTAACCTGCTTAGTAGGGAAAAATCATAGGCCCCACTTATAAAATTTATATATTTTCAATTATATCTCTTTTGGTTTAAGTTTTTTAAAATTTAATTATACTCTAAGTTTTTCTTTTTAATTGTAACTACAAAAACAACCATTAACAACAAAATTTTCCTAAACCAATTAAAATAACCTCATGACAATTTTACTAACCCATAATTAATTCATCTTAATAATTTATTTAAAGCCCACCTAATTTCTTTATGTCTCTTTCTTTTATCCCCAACCACCCTTCAAACCACTAGCTACTCTTGCACCGCCACCATGCCACCATTTGACCAACAATGAAAAATTAGTGTAAACATAAATAACCCATGAAATCCCACCATACAACTAGTTCTCAAAATCTTGCCACCAACCCTCGATGAAGAAGATGAATACTTCAAGACTTCAACCATTACCAACCTCGATCTTTTTCTCTCCTCACCACCAAGTTTGATTACTACCACCATCATCTTAGTCTCTTTCTGTCTCCTTGACACAATCATAATTATAAAAAATCAAAATCACAACTTATACAAACAAATAATTCTCGAATTCCTCATAATATGCGATATGATTGCTACTGTAAACAACAAACCATATGTAACATTAAGTTGGTTTGAATTGTGTTCTTGGTATTTGCTTCATGGATAGATTATGCGTGGGTTTGATGTTGGATTTGTGGGCTTGAGCATGATTTATTGTGAATTTGAGGAGTTTTGTTGGTTTGAATTTTCGAAATTTATAAGTTTGGTAATGATTGTACGAGGCGTATAATTTTAAGAGTTTATGCGTAGGTTTGTTTTTAGAATTTTTTGTGTGTATAAGTTTGTTTTGGGTCACTATTTTTTATCCAAGTGAGCATCTGTTCTTTCCCTTTCATTTCTTTTTTCCCCTTTTTTTAACGAAAATGGATCAACATTTAATTAAAAAAAACGTAGTGGGGCCCATGACATTTTTACCTGTTGATCAAGTCGCCAAAGCAAGACCAATATGAGAAGACAACATGACAACTTTTTCACCAAAAAAAAAATGACAACTTGATATTATCTATTATAATATATATTACACAATCCTTGGCTCATGAGAAGGTGCCACATAGGATTTCTAGCCTAAATCGTAGAGCTTAATGAGAGGCCACGTAGGATTGCAAAAAACATAAAGGCCACGAGGGATTGCTCTTCAATCCCCCACGAAATCATCAAATTTCGGGTAAAAATCCTGATGATTGCAATCCCATTGTGATTGGCGTGATTTGTGGGATTGATAATGGAAATTTTCAATTCACTCTCTAATTGCAAATCGTGATTTTAGGGATTGATTCTTACAATCCTCCCTATTGCCGTTTTTGTATATGATTTTAGGGATTGATTCTTTCAAACTTCCCTATTTGCCGTTTTTGTATACTAGATTTAAAAAAAAAGCGACTTTAATCTTTGAGATTATATCTCTAAAATCTTTTGATTGCACTAGGACCCTAATTCTAGGACTATAAATATCCTCATCATATTTTCATTTCACTACACCATCAAACTTCATAAACTTTAATTGCCTTCTCCTAAAATCGTTTGTTCATATGGACGATGAATATGATTCATTTGAAGCATTGTCTTCACCTACAAGTATCAATATTTGGCATCCAAAAGTGGAACATTCAAATTTTCTTGATCATGAAAGTATGGTACTAGCAATATTTCGTTCAGGACATATTAAATTCTACAAAGTTTGCAAGGATGTCACAACTGATCCAGACGTGAATTCCGATAACTGGTATATGGCGGAAGATGTATTTTCCACAATGAAAGATTCTACAATTTTGTTATACTTTCTTCATTGCAATCCTCAAAGAGCTCATAAAGTATCTCGCATTTCATTTGAAGAAATCAACTTGAATGGAGGAGAAGTTATACCACCTACAAATATAGCGTTGTTGCGTTATTTAGCTAACGATTAGTAATATATTTTTCAATATTTGCTTTGTTTTAGTGTTAATGAAATAGTAATATTATTATAGATTACAATAATGCAATTTTTGTTTTGTTAATGTTAGTTTCGAATATCTTATAATAATATAATTGGTATTGCCTTATTTCTTTCTATTATATTTGGCCGAATTTTTTTTTTTGCTTTAATAGATTGTAATCCTTCATTCCAACCACCAACTCTTAAATATACTATTTTTTCAAAATAGAACAATAAATATAGTCAAATACCCTCAACCATATTTTTAATGTGAACAACCAAACTATTGGTTTTGCCTTCTCTTTTTCAATTATATTTGGCCAATATTTTTTTTTTCTTTATATAAAGTGTGTATTTTAATCAACCACCAACTCTTACATATACCTTTTTTTAAAATTAAAACAATAACTATAGTCAAACACCTCCAACTATATATTTAATGTCAACAACCAACCTAGTAGGGTTTCTATGCTATGGCCGATTTTTTGTGCTATAAATATGCCCATAACCTTATTTTGTTTACTTCACTTCAAACTCTTTTGCTTCATATTTTCTATACATATTATGCTTTCAATTTCTTATAAGCATCCACTTTTCCTTCTTCTCCATGGATTCTAGAGTTGAAACACAATTGAAGAATTATGTGGATGCAACTAATTCACTTTTACAAGCGTTTTCAAATTATGAGGAGAAGATTAAGGATATAACAACAGAGTTAGATAAATTAGATGCAAATGGACACGAGACTGTTGGTTACATAGCTCAAATCATGCATGCACGTAACCAATTTGAGCTTGCACATCAACTTTCAACCGAACTGGTTAGTGGAATAGAACCACTTTTGAAGGATTATGATGGTTATTTTCGATATTATTAACCATGTTATTAAAGTATTAGTCTTCTTATCCTATTTTATTCACTTTTGAATAATTAGGATTGTTATTTCGGCTATGTATTTTTTTGCTTTTTTTTTGTATGAAAAAAATATTTATTATCTTATGTGACGCAAGTTTGTTTGTAATTTTTGTTATGGCCATTTTCTGCAAGTATGCGATATTTAAGATCAATTTTCGTTCAAAGATCCGGGTTTAGGAAGAATAGATTCAATTTTGAATTAATAGAGGGCTATTCCGAATTTTTTGTTGCAATTTCATTAAAGTATGAATGCTCTTTTCGGCAAGTATAAAAAACTAAATTTAATTTTCAATTATAAACCGTACACATAATATGCATTCGAGTAATGGCCAATAAGTATACAAAAAACCGTCTTCATAATGGTTTACTTGAACCGTAAATATATTAAGATTTTAAGCAAGGAAAATGTTATTAAGATAGAAAATTACAGTTTACAAAAATTTATCATAGGATTCGTAATTTTGAGTGTATATTTAGGATTCAAATCTTACATTAAGAACAAAAGTTTATAGCAATAAATATAGTCAAACACACCCAACCATATATTTAGGAAAGATTACGGTTTTAAAACATTCTTTTCGATCTCTTAAAACCGACCAATTTGTTTTTTTAGGAAATATTACGGTTTTAAAACATCATTTTCGATCTCTTGCAATAAACCAATTTCATTTTTAAGAAATATTACGATTTTAAAACATTCTTTTCGATCTCTTGCATTTGGCCGATTTTTTTTTAGGAAATATTACGGTTTCAAATTAGTTGTCATAGGATTCAAAATTTTGACATTATTAGGCAATTAATATCAAAAATATTAAAATAGATTGGTTTTCTTACTAACTTAATATAAAAAAATATTTTACATATGATTTTATGTCTACAAAATATTTCACATATTTAAATGTGTGATTTTATGACTAAATTATCTAACCAATATCATTTACGTTATTTAATTTGTAATATAATAGATGTTAAATTTGGACGTCCAACAATGCATATGGGAAGGTTAAAATGTAAGATTTCACTCGCCGTTTCCCTTCTATTTTCACTTTGTCATATTTATGGGCGGTTATCTTATAGTTAGGAAAGTTGTATCAAATTTTTTCTATATAATTACAACATATATTGCCCTAAAGACTCCACGAAAAAAAAGCGACGTGAAAATCATTACACTAAACACTCATTATAATTCGACTATTGAAAGTACTCAAAAGAAAAAACATATCATGAAAAGCGTATATTGCCCTAAACCAAATTTTTTCACCCATCTTCCTAATGAGATCACATTAGACATACTCGGTCGTGTTGGTTCTAATGATCCTTTTAGTTTATTCAATTGCAAATTAAGGTATGTTAATTATTATCAATCTTTTTCTTATTCATATCTTCCAATGATAATCTTTCTTACTATTAGTTATATGTTGAATATAGTTGCAAATTGATATGTCGTCTTTCAAATGATGATCATGTTATCAAGCGAGTTTCAATTGAGAGGATAATTGAGCGAGTATGGCTATTGGATGGTACCGCTAGAAGGTTTTTCCTGTTATGCCTTGAATTTAAAAATCCAGAAGCACTGCTTCGTTATGGCATTGTAAGTAAACTTACTATCTATTTGTCATTTCTAAGGCATAAAATTAGTATTTCGTTACTACTAATTAATATTTTTTTTATTTAGAATAGATTTTTAATGTACATCTTAGTATTTTCTTATATATAGGTTCAAATTTTTACTCATAGTAATTGGAATACTGGATTGGCAAAATTGGAAGAAGCTGCGTCCACTGGACATGTTATGTCACTTTACCTACTAGGCTTAATTTTGGTATGTTATAGGGAAACGTCATTTACAAAAAGAGGACTACAAATATTAAAAGGGTTAATTAAATCAGTTGGTACGGAATCTATTACCAATGTAGGTGGAAGTTTAGAAGGATGCTAAACACTATTTGGATAAGGAGTAGAATTGTGATGTTAAAGAAGCATCCGATATTTTGTGAGGCAACTGCAAAACATGCTATAAATCTTAGCAAATGGGATATAGATGATTGCTATTCCTTCTCAAACAGTTATTGTAATAGCCCTATTTTTAAGAGCGTTATTAAATGCTGATTATATTTATTAAACTACTTATGTCTTGTAAATTCTTATTTTATTTGAGTTTGGAGCATGGAGGTTTGTAAAATATTTATCTATTTAATTTTATGACGTTATTATTAATATATTTCGAATTTTAAGTTTAAGTTGAGTAGTATTTGGGCCAAATAGGGAAATTAGAGTCGGTTTCTTTTCCTTTTCTTGTCGTGAAATTGGGAAACAAAACCCAAACTTATCCCATTTCTTCTGTTTGCGTCAGTGTTGTGCGTTTTCTCTCTCCTCTTCGTGGTGCTGCTGCACCGTCCGGTGCTCCTTGGTGGTCCTGTCATCGCCACCGCGTGCTGCTGCGATGATGTTGTTGTTGTGTCGTTGTTGCTGCTGTCCCGTTCTTTCTCTTCCGAAGTTCTGTTGGTGCCGCTGGTGGGTGGAGCCACCCTAAGCCGACGCTACCAGGTGGTGTTCTTGTGTTTCTCTACCCTCTTGTGTTATTGTTGTTGTAGTTATTGTTGTGATGGTTGTTGTTGTGTTGTTCTTAGTATTGTTGGCTCAGTATTGTTGAGTTACCACCGACTAGTTGTTGTGGAGTTGTTGCTGTTGTTGTTCTGTCTTCTGCTCCGTGATACTTCTTCCTCCTTCCTTGAGTTCTTTAATTCCAGTCCTCTTGGTCTCTTTGATTTTTATGGAGAACCCAAATCACTTTTGTTGCTAGTTATAATTTTACCTTGTCCTTTACCTCCATTTCATGTTAACCAAATCAGTTTCTTGTTGGCTTAATTAAGTAAGTTAGATAAGTTTAGTTAGTTTGGTTCAATAATTAGAATTATGATTATGAATTGGGATGCTGGTCGTGTGATGTAATTAGTGTTATTGAATTTATTGTTGATTATGATTGTGAATTAATGATTATGAAATTGGGATGTTAAATAGTGATAATTTCTAAATTGAGAATTGGTTATGGTTCCATTTTCTAGTTGATATTAGTTTGAGAATAATTGTCAATTATTATTGTTGATGAAGGATGGAGCAAAGAGTAATTAGTTCAGTTAGAAAGGGTTAGTTAGATGAGTTTCTCATTCATCGAGCAATTTATTAATTATTGTTATTGTTGTGAGGTAAATTATTGGAGAATGACTATGGAGTTGAGTCTCATTTGGAGATCAAGATTAGTGAAGGAGGTTGTATTGTTGGAATTTGGAATGCGTTCAGGTAACTTTTATGTTCAGCAAAATAATTTACTATTGCCATGTGTGTGTGAATCCTTGTGATATATTTTCGTATATAAGTTCGTACTATGGCCATAGTTATGAATGTGTTGGTTATGGAAACGCTATTGGATAATTATGAATATACAATTGTTTTGCTGGCTTAGTTTATGAACAGAAAATAGAAAGTGGGCAAGGTATGGGTGGAGGATGGTTACTCTTTTGACCTAATATGGTCAGCTACGCTTCATAACGAACCTTGGGGGTAGTGTTGCTGGGCTCTATAACGAACTTTGGAGGCAGCGTTTGTCCAAATCCTGTACTTGCCACTGATTTGCTTAAGAGAATGAGCTATGCCAAGCGTTGTAACGAGATGAAAATGGTTTGATAAATAAAAGCTATTTTTAATGGGCTGAAGTAAAGGTTACTAGTTTTCCACTCATTTTTGGAATTCTGTTTGTTTTGTATTTCTTCTCTGAATTTGCAGGTTTGGTGTTGTGAGCTCGGAATTAGAAGTGGAGCAAGATAAAGATGCCTTGTGGTGTAAGGATTAAATTTGTGTTTAGGTAGTTGATTAAGGAATAGTTACTGATATTTTATTGTATATAATTTTGGGCTTTTAGTTGAGATATTGGTGTATTTAAGGATATTTTTCCGCTGCGATATTATTTAATTATGAGTTAATTTTAGTTTCTGGTTGTTGAGTGTGTTTCATTAGCTGCTCGGAAGAGCGGGCTGTTACAAGTGGTATCAGAGCAACCTTGTGACAGTATGCCTAGTTGGCTACTTAGCGAGGGTAAAAGATTCTTGGGATAGTTTGAAATCAATTTGGGTTATTAGTGATTGAGAATCGATGGTTGGAAATTAGGAAAATTGAAGCTTGAATAGAATCAAGTCGTATGAGTGTTTGCGCTTTTGCGTGTGCTATATGATTTGATTTATGTGAAATGGTAATGCCTTGTATTGTCTATGATGTTATGTGTTTTGAGAAAATTGTATGATTTGGTTAAGTAAATGAATTTCAAACGAGATCTCTGCGAATGAGATTATTGGAATTCTATGTCGAAAATTTTTGCCCCTTTTGTTTTTTTGCTCCTCGATTCTAATATTGAGTTGAAGTGGAGATACAAAAGCTGATGGTAAAATTGAGGTTGGATGCCTAATATCTTAAGAGTTTGAGATTTTTGTTTTCTTTAAATTATTGTTTGCAAGTTTCGAGGACGAAACTTTTAATAAAAGTGGTAGTATATATTAGCCCTATTTTTATGAGCGTTATTAAATGCTGATTATATTTATTAAACTAATTATGTTCTGTAAATTTTTATTTTATTTGAGTTTGGAGTATGGAGGTTTGTAACATATTTATTTATTTAATTTTATGACGTTATTATATATAGTTTTTGGATTTTAAGTTTAAATTGAGTGGTATTTGGGCCAAATAGGAAAATTAGAGTCGGTTTCTTTTCCTTTCCTTGTCATTGAAATTGGGAAACAAAACCCAAACTTATCCCATTTCTTCCGTGGCATTCTCACTAAACCCCAAAGAAACCCAAAAACCCTAAACCCCAACTTCTTTCTCTCTCCTCGGTTCCTCACCTTACCCCCCCTTCAGTTCACTGGAGTTCATCTCCCCTTGCCGGTGTTTCCCCTAACCTCGCCGGAGCTTTCCCGTTCCTCTGCTCGCGTCGGTGTTGCGCGTTTTCTCTCTCCTCTTCGTGGTGCTGCTGCACCGTCCGGTGCTCCTTGGTGGTCCTGTCATCGCCACCGCGTGCTGCTACGGTGATGTTGTTGTTGTGTTGTTGCTGCTGCTGTTCCGTTCTCTCTCTTCCAAAGTTCTGTTGGTGCCGCTGGTGGTTGGAGCCACCCTAAGCCGACGCTACCAGGTGGTGTTCTTGTTTTCTCTTCCCTCTTGTGTTATTGTTGTTGTAGTTATTGTTGTGATGGTTGTTGTTGTGTTGTTGTTAGTATTGTTGGCTCAGTGTGGTTGAGTTACCACCGACTAGTTATTATGGAGTTGTTGCTGCTGTTGTTCTGTCTTCTGCTCCTTTATACTTCTTCCTCCTTCCTTGAGTTCTTTAATTTCAGTCCTCTTGGTCTCATTGATTTTTATGGAGAACCCAAATCACTTTTGTTACTAGTTATAATTTTACCTTGTCCTTTACCTCCAATTCATGTTAACCAAATCAGTTTCTTGTTGGCTTAATTTAGTTAGCTAAGTTTAGTTTGTAATCCCCCGTATTTTTATGAATTTTATAAATATATTTTAATATATAGTTATTTATATTTTAATATATAGCAGCATTTTAATGATTCGATATTTCAAAGGTTGACCATTTTGAAAGTCAAAGAAATTAATTTAAGGAAGTTAAAATGTTTTGTTAGGCATGCTTTGAAAAATGTTTAAAATACTAATTGGATTTGTAAAAGAAGTTTAAATGGGCTTGAGGAACCCAAATTCTAAGTAGATTAGGAAAAAGGATTTCTATTGGTGTTAGGAGTTCTAATTCATCAATCCTATTCATCATCAAACTCTATTCAAACTCAATCTCCTTTTCCTAAGCCCAAAAGAAAAACCTACTTATAAATACTTAAACCCAATTATTCTACCACATAAAATTTTCTCTCTCCTCCCTCACCTACAAACCGGCGCCCTATTTCTCTTTCACGTTCTTTTTTCTTCTTCTCCAATTTTCTTTCTTCTTCTTCAAGTAACGCTTTCTTCTTCGCCAAGAAACGTCGCAACACCACGGCGGTGTAGAGTGCTGCCGCCGCTGCCTTGTTGCTGCCGGTGCCCCTTTGCCTCCTTGTTCTCTTCTTTGTGTTGGTTTAATTCTTTTCTTCCTCCTCAAGTTTCAATTAAAGATCATATTTTTATGCTTTATTTAAGTACTAATCACGATTAATAACTTAAATTTACTGTTTTAATGATTAATCATGGATATTATATATTGGGTATTCAAAGAATAAAATTTCAGATTTGGTTATTATGTTTAGATTGAGTTTTAAATTATCAAAGCATGAATTTTTAGGGTGTTAAATATTGAAAAATCCTAGTAGCATGTTATAAATTATGAAATCAATTTAATTTATGATTTTAAGCATGTTTAAGTGTGTATGAAGAGGGTTTTAATAAATTATATGCTGCTGGAATTTTTAGAAAAGATTTATTAAGGGGGTTGCTGTATTTTAATAACTAGAATAGTAATACTATGCTAGGGAGTATTAGTATTTGGAGTTTTGATGTTAAAAACAACTTTTAAATATTTTTAAAGAGGATTTAAAGTATTTTAAAGTTGCTGGAATTTAATTAGAGTATTGACTTTAAGTTATATTGATTGTTTTAGGCGGAGAATTTTCAGTAGGCGATTTTTAATGTGATTAAAGGTGGCCTATCAGTTTGTTTATACAAGGTACGTACATACCTATATGTTATGTGATAGTATCATGATTTTAGGAAGGAAAGGTTGTAGTATCATGTATAGGAACTTGTAAGTTCATATATGATTTTTATTATGATTGGATTTTACATGTTTTATGCCTGTGTGCAAACATGTTGTTTATAAGATTTGATTATGAGTTGAATATCATATTTGTATGGAATATTGATGCAAGCATGTTAATTAGATTGGGAACTTCATTTATTAATTCACATGGGGCAATTAATATATTTATGAATTGGATCATGTTTAAATCATGTGTTCCCTTATATTGTTATTTTCACTACTCTATGAGGACTGTGGGCCTTATTTGGTAAGTTGATAATTTATGCCTTTGAAAGGTAAGATTGGTTGTTGGCTAGGTTCAACAAAGTAAGAAAGGTTGGAATTAAAGAAAGTAATCTTGGATTGTAAGTTGTGTGATCACTTATTTTAATCCTAAGATAAAAAGAAGTTCAGTTGTGAATGTTTGATTTGAGATTTTTGTATTACTTGTGTGTCATAATAAGTAATAAATTGTAAATCACGTAAAGTGTAACTTGGATAGTAATAAACTTTAGACTGGTGCACGTTTGAAGTTGGATAATCAGGAGTTGGTGTACATGGTGAGCGGGCCATGGCTTTTTCTGGGAATTGGATTGATCACCGTTCCTCTTTTTATTCAAAGGTTCCTCGATATCGCAGGTCATTATGGAATACGGAGTCGCGCCCGTATTTCGTCTTCCTAGGTGAAGGCTGGTTTTTAGTTAGACAACTCGGTCCAATAACTATTCCATCTAAAGTAATAAAAGATGATTAAAGTCTAGTTCAGTAGAAGTTATCTGCAGAATGTTACATTGTTGTATTGTTATTTATCTCTGTTGATTATTTCTTAGTAACATGTTAGGAATGTTATGTATTGTTATGTAGTACTCAGCTTTGCTGATTACGTGCTTTGTTTGTATGTGTTAATCATGGCTTTGCCTTATTGATCCTGTGATGACCCATTTTGGTGAGCAGATTCTTTAGAGCATTGACATCTACAGGTGTGCAGATGTTGCAGTATTGGGAATCTGGGATGTGGAGAGCTTGTATAACAAATTGTTTTATTTATTGCTTTGGTAGGATTTTATTATGTTAATTTTGGTTTTGGAAGTAGATAGTTATAGTTTTTGGTTTTAAGTACTTTGTTGTTTATTATATTTGAAGTATGAAGTGTAGTTATATTTATATTTTCCGCTGCAAAATTTTGAATAAGCCGATACGTTATCACACGGGTGATAATGCTTTGATGATTCTCCATGTTTTATATTATAAAAGGTATTTTAGAAAAGGGAGAATTATTGGGGTGTTACAAAGTGGTATCTGGGAGCTTAAGGTTATTTTCAAAATTTTTAGGCGCCTAACTAACTTATTAGTTACTTGAATAAACTTTTAGAATTGCTTCTACTTATTGATTTTGAGAAAAAAAAAATTTTAGAAGAGTTCAAAAATTTTTTTTTTTAATATATGGTCCGATAATTTTATTTTTATTATTTTAAGTCCGAATTTTTTTTTCTTTCGAATTTTATTTCTGGCTCGAGTTTTTTTTTAGATGTCCGAAAATATTTTTTTTTTTAGTCGCAAATTTTTCGACACTTATTATTATTTTATTTGAAAGTATAAGGAGTTTCTGCATTATATTATTATGTTTAAAGCTTTAGCTGTTGTATTGTGAGATTAGGTAGTATAGGAAGGGCATATAGGATAGAAGTATTATATGCCTGCATTAAAAAGTTAGTTCAGCATGTTATTATTTTTCTTCCCTGCTAACTGTTTATATCTTACTTCCCTGCTGATTGTTATATTTTGTGTCTATGATGTTAATGGCAACTTTTTATTGTCATTGTTGGGAATTTCGTACAGGGAGAGTACTAAAGATGTTATTGAATATATTTATTTGTTGTAGATCCTTAATCATGTCTGCCAGAGTAGCGAGTTACCAAAATCCTATTGTATTAAGTGATGATGAAAGTGACGATAATAATGTACCTGTCATTGATAATGACTATACCGGTTTCGAGTGGGTTATGCGTAGAATATTAAGGTCAAGGGCAGCCAGTGATGATGAGCTCATTGTGGAGTTCGACCGTGCTAGGGGTCAAACCAGATCGGACATTTACCATGCATCATTCAGGTTTGAAACTGATTCAGAGTCAGAGGATGAAGAGCCTCAACCTTCAAGGAGATCTAAAAGACAAAGGAGATATGTCGAATATTATGATGAGGACATAGATGAGTTTGAAGATGAGATCTTCGTACCTGAACTATACATGGAATTTGAGGACAAAAATGATAATGTGGTACCTTAGGTTACTATTTATATTTTTGCGATTAGAGAAAATAATATATATATAATAATGATGGATAGTTGGCCAACAGTGATTAAGTTGTGTTTTTTTTTAGTACCATTATTTTAGGAATATATAAAGTTATAGTATCAATTATTTAATAATACCCTTTTGGAGGAATAAAAGTTATTTATTTATTTATATGAGTGAGCAAGAATTTATTGGGCACGTGTTGGGAATCTTTTTATTATTTAAATTTTATTATGTGAGTAAATTCTTGTTTGTTCTACTTATGTGATCTGATGTGAATATTTTCTTCATGGATGATTATGTGGTTACTAGAGAACATTTCATGTTGTACTTGGAACTGTTTGAGAAATTATTTGTTGATGCAATCTTTGTTGATCAAATCAAATGTTGCCTTCTTAGATTAACTTAAGCTATATTGAAACCTAAAGTAGAGTCATATTACTTTCAGGTCACGAAGTAGAATGGCTAGCAACAACGACTTAGCTGATGCTATTCGCCTCTTGGTGGAAAAATTGACTCAGGAGAGAGCTGATCGTCCTGAGAGTTATGGGGAAATGTTTGAAAGGCTAGCTAAGGTTAAGCCACCATACTATAAGGGACTAACTGACCCTACCTTTCTAGAAAACTGGATTAGGGGGTTTGAGAAACTATTTGGGGCTGTGAACTGTCCTGAGCATTTGAGAGTGGGTCAGGCTGTGTTGTACCTTAAGGATGAGGGAGAATGGAGCTAGAGTGAGTGTTGTGGAAGGATTCAATTGGGATGCTTTTGTGATTGCCTTGAGAGGGAAGTTTTACCTTGCGTTTATGAGGAAGCAGAAGGCCCAGGAATTCATTAACCTTAGGATGGGTTGTATGACCATTTCTGAGTACTACAGTAAATTCATAGTATTGTCGAGGTTTGCACCTGAGGTTGTAGCTACTGAGGAGTTGAAGGCTCAGAGGTTTGAGCAAGGGTTGACTGATGAGGTACAACTGGGGTTAGGAGGTGAGACCTTTACATCTCTAGATATTGTGTATGGGAGAGCTGCCCACATTTATGGACTCTAGTCGAGGCGAGATAAAAAGAATACTATGGTAGGTGAGAAAAGAAAAGATTTTAATGCTGGGGAAAACCAGGGAAATTTCAAGAAAAACAGAAATGGTAATGGGAATATCCAAGGAAACAACAACCAGGATAACCGCTATAGGGGTCGAGCTGAAATAGTGTACCACTGCAAGAAGTGTAGCAACAACCACCCTGGTAGAGACTGTAAGGGAGAACCAGTGATTTGTAACTACTGCCAGAAGAAGGGCCATAGGGAGTATGAGTGCTTTGTTAAGCAAAGGAAAGAGCAAAATGGCAATGGGGGCAGTAACCAAGTGAGGTATGGATTTAGCCAGCCAGGAAATCAGGGTGCGAAGCCTGCAGGGGCACATAATAATCAAGGGAACTACAACAAGCCTGCTATTGAGAACAACCAGAACAAGACTCCGAGCAAACTGTTCGTGATGAGTCGCAATGAAGCTGAACGATCTGCCGACGTAGTGTCTGGTACTTTTTCTATCAACACCGTGCTAGTTAAAGCATTATTTGATTCGGGGGCAACTTATTCTTTTGTTTCGTCGTCTGTTATTAAAAGTCTGGGGTTAGTAGATTTTGAGGTAATTGATTTGCCTGTTAGTATACCTACTGGTGAGACCATAAGGTGTACCAAGTTGATTAGAAACTTGCCCCTGAAGATAGGAGACTGTGTTTTTCCTTCTGACTTGATAGAGTTTAATCTGGGAGACCTAGATGTAATTCTGGGGATGGATTGGCTAAGTTTATACAAGGCCAAGATAGATTGTGAAGTTCAGAAAGTAGTTTTAAGGAATCCTTCGGGTAAGCTGACTTCGTATAGACGTTTTGGGAACTCCAAGAACTTTGGGGTTATCTCCGCAATGCAAGTAAAGAAGTTGATGAAGAAGGGGTGTGAGATATATTTCTGTATTGTGCAAGATGTGAGTAAAGAGGCTGGGGTAAATATTGAGGATGTTTCGATTGTGAATGAGTTTATGGATGTGTTTCCGGGTGAGATTTCGGGTATGCCGCCTGTTAGAGCTGTTGAGCTGTTGAGTTCACCATAGACTTAGTCCCTGGAACTGCACCTATATCTAAAGCACCCTATAGAATGGCACCTCCGGAGATGAGTGAGTTGAAGACGCAGTTGAAAGAATTGTTCGATAAGGGTTATATTAGACCTAGTGCATCACCTTGGGGAGCTCCTGTGTTGTTTGTTAAGAAGAAAGATGGGAGTATGAGGTTGTGTATCGATTATAGGGAATTGAATAACGTAACCATCAAGAACAAGTATCCTTTGCCTAGGATAGGTGACCTATTCGATCAATTGAAAGGAGCGAGCGTGTTCTCGAAGATTGATTTGCGTTCGGGGTATCACCAGTTGAGAGTAGCTGATAAGGATATACCTAAGACTGCATTTAGGACTCGTTATGGTCATTATGAGTTCACTGTAATGCCTTTTGGGTTAACCAATGCACCTGCCATATTTATGGACTTAATGAATAGATTTTCCATGAGTTCTTAGATAAGTTCGTGGTTGTATTCATTGATGATATTATGATCTATTCGAAGAATGAAAAAGAGCATGATGAACACTTGAGGATCATATTGGAGACGCTTAGGAAGAATCAATTGTATGCCAAGTTCTCTAAGTGTGAGTTTCGTTTGGAGAAGGTAGCATTTTTGTTGTGTCTAAGGAAGGAGTCTCTGTAGATCCTGCTAAGATTCAAGCTGTGAGTGAATGGCCAACTCTGAAGAATGTGTCTGATATTCGAAGTTTCCTAGGTCTAGCTGGTTATTATAGAAGATTTGTGAGAGATTTCTCGAAGATAGCGAGACCTATGACCAACTTGATGAAAAAGGAGTCAAAATTTGAGTGGAGTGAGAAGTGTGAGGAAGCTTTTCAAATTTTAAAAGAACGTTTGACCTCTGCGCCTGTTTTGACCTTGCCTGATGGGAATGAGGGATTTGAGGTATATAGTGATGCTTCGAAGAATGGTTTGGGATGTGTGTTGCAGCAGAATGGGAAAGTGATTGCTGGTGGGCCGCGTTTGTCGTGTACGCCACCCAACCATAGATAAAATTTCTCCTACTCTCTTTTACACTAAGCAAGTATAATGGAAGTAGGGGTCGTATCCACAGGGAAACAGGGACGAGTTTTATATTCAGCGTGATTCAAAACCTAGATTAAGCTAAGGGTCGAGAAACCTAATTACAAAAGGGGGGTTTCAAGTAGATTTACGAACAAACTAAAACTAACTAGCATATAAACAAAATGAGATATCAATATAGGAAGATCTTGAATCCGATTAACATCCACTTCAATTCATTATCGATCATTTAACCTCGACTCTAATTATTTCCATAATTATCTATTGTTGAGAATTAATCTCGCATTCTCCTTATTCTTAGTTGAATAGCACGATCAGCGTGACTATAAAACCCTAACTAAAGGATAACCTAGTCCGATAGCGTCTAAGTTCAATCCAATAGCAGCAATAAACACAGAGAACCAATAGACCTGCTAACGTCATACAAGCGATAAACATTCAACAGTTTATTCAATTTCCCCAAGAAATAACCAAGACGATCTGCATCTAAGTTACTCCCTAGTTTGCTACCAATTGATAAAAGAATAAAACAATCCGATTCTATTCTTAAATCTAGCATTAGATTAATTACACAATCAAACTAGTAACGTTCCTAGCATAATTATGCAAAAACCATAGAAAGCAATCATAGAAATTAAACCATAATCAAAGAAACTAAATTGAGAGGAAAGATCTCACAATAATGCTTGAAGCTCCATATTAATCTCGTTCAAGAACAGTTCAAGCTACAATCGGCATAGCATAAGCCGATTCCATAATTGAAATCTACGACAACTAAACTAGAAAATAAAAACTAAAAAGAGAAGATAAGAAGAGAAGAATGGAGTGTTGGATATTCTCTCTCCTCAAGTGTGTGTGTGTGTAGGACCAAAAACAAAGTTTAGTATTTATACTAAGGCTCAAAAGTCAGCCGACAATTACACCGACCTAGGGGTCGCGAGGTGCGGTACAGGTCGCGAGGTGCGATGAGCTGCTGCCTTCGCAACGAGCTGAAAAGCTGGGCAAAACCAAGAGGTCGCACCGTGCGAGGGAGCTCGCGAGGTGCGAGCTGCTGCGCTGGGCGTGCCATGGGCGCTGGGCGAGCATGCTGGGCGTGCGGTGCTTCGAGCACTGGGCGTGCGATGATGGAGCGCTGGGCTGGGCAGCTTGCTTCGAGCGCGCGCTGGCTTACGATGATGGAGCGCTGGGCTGGGCAGCTTGCTTGGGCGAGCATGCGATGCGGCTGGTGAACGTGCACGCGAGAGCTGGGCGATGATGCCGAGCTTGCTAGGTATGCGGTGCTTGGGCTTTGCTCGGCTCAAATGCACTTCACCTTGGAAGCTCGGAATACATGACGTTAACACAAATTATCTCGCAAAGCTCCGAACTTCCGCTAAGGGCTAAATAAGACACGAATGTTAACAATTACAATCAAACCCCTAGCAAAGTGCACCTAAAGTAACGTACATACACCGTATAACATGAGCGTATCAAATACCCCCATACTTGAACTTTACTCGACCTCGAGTAAACTCAAAATGAGGATCACCAAAAGGATCTTCACCCAAATTATCAACACCAACCTACACTCTCCATCAACTATATCATCATCATCACATCTTATCAACATCCGCTCAAAACCTAAACGTAAGGGACGATGATTCCCCCACACTTAGATTCAAGCTCACCTGAAATATATAAAGACGTAACAACAACAATAACCGGCAACGCCAACAAACATCAAAATGTCAGCTCATGACATACTAAACTATCAGCTCTCCCAAACCTCCAAAAGATGATCTAAAACTACGACTACTACAACTAACTTAGAATAGCAAGCCATGGAACAAAGACAAAAAGGGATAAATTCCATGCTTACTCCCAAAAACAAACAATCAACCAAAAGAATGTGAAAGCCAAAATAAATCTTCACAAAATCAAGGATGAAATAACCAACCCAATCCGAAAACGCTTTCCACCTTATGACACCATCTCCGGCAAATGAGTTTTCAAAGTACAAAATTCTCTCTTAATCTCTCATTTTGCCTAGGAGCCCTTTCGGGTTTTCATCCTAGCTTCACACATTTCTTTTTGGTTGCATCTCACCATCTTACCCGCTCAATATAAGCCACTTTTTTTGCATAGGTTGCCCTTTCGGGTTTTCAACCTATCCGGGTCCCCATTTTTGCCCGAGTCGCCCGCCCTTGCGGGTTTTCAACTCAGCGGGATTCTTTTCATCATTTTTTTTTTTTTTTTTTTTTTTTTTGCTTCAAATTAAAAGTAATATATACAACATAGATACATGAGAATGAGAATACCCTCCCCCCTACTTAAACTACACATTGTCCTCAATGTGTCGACAATTAAAAGAAAAAGTAAACTGAAAATGGGGGGAAACCAACAATCGAGTAAATCGAAGATCGAATTTTCAAAACTCATGAAAAGCAATCCGACAAACTCAAATTTCTTAACAACACCAACTCAAATCTCATAACTCAACTCACAACCTTCTCCCTCGAATCACTCAAACAAATGACAAGTTCAAAAGTTTTAAATTTGTGAGATTTTCACCTAGCTCAAGAGATCGAAAAGATACATTAACAATCTCAACCCTCTAGTTGTACCAACTCCTAGCTATTGAACTCCTCCCACCGGGTTTTCTTTTGTGGATTTTGGTTCCAAGTGGATTAAGAGTGGTTGTGGATCTTTTTAGTGGGTGGGCGGTGCGTGAAAGAAAATTTGTTGTGGTGGTGGAAATTTGAAGAAAAATAAAGGAAAAGAAAGAAAATAAAGGGGTTCTCGGGTTGCCTCCCGAGAAGCGCTGTTGTTTAAAGTCGTTAGCTCGACTTAGTACCTTAATCTCAAAAATTGGGCTTGTGCTCCATGTGTGACAATGGTGGCTCCATGTCAACCTCCAATTCGAGTACCTGTAAAACAAACTGATAAGAACTCTTGTAATGCATCGTTAGTGGTACAGTTTCAAAACAAGGTGGTAAATCAGGAGGCTTTTTTCGCTCTTTCAACTCCGGCACCATAACCTGCATGTTAGTAGGAGATGCACAATCCTCAACAATGTCAAGAACATCATGCAAAACAGAGTCAACAATGTTAATAGAGCAAAGAGGGTTATCATCCTTAATCAAAGGCTTAGAATCATTGATTTTAAACGCCTCTACCTTTCCCTCAAATTCCATGGTCAAAGAACCAGCGCAAACATCAATTTTAGTGCAAGATGTTTTCAAGAAAGGTCTCCCCAAAAGGATGGGGGCGACATGCTTATCAGGTTCCATCTCCAAAACATAAAAATCAGCAGGAAATTGCAATTTCCCAACCTTAACTAACACATCCTCTAATTTACCCCTAGGATAAACATTGGATCTATCAGCTAATTGAATCACCACACCAGTTTCATGCAAATTGCCAAGTTTCAAAGACCTATACAATGAATATGGAATCACATTAATTGACGCACCTAAGTCTAACATGGCTTTAGGAAACATGGTGTCACCTATAGTACATGGGATGGTAAACATGCCTGAGTCATTGCACTTTTGAGGTAATTTCTTTTGAAAGATAGAAGAGACATGCTCGCTAGCCTTCACTTTTTGCACTCCCTTTTGTTTTTGCTTTCTTTTCGAAGTACACAATTCTTTAAGGAACTTAGCAAACCTAGGTACTTGATTTAAAGCATCAAAAAGGGGAATGTTTACCTCACATTTACGAAAGATTTCGTAAATGTCATTGTTGCGCTCTGCATTGCGGGTTTCTCTCAATGCCTCGGGAAATGGTGGCTCTGGTTCATATGGTGGAGGAGGTGATTTTTGGACTTTCTCCTCTTGTTGAGGTGGCAATGATTTACAATCTGTTGTCGGTTCATGCTCGATCACCTCTTCCACTATCTCTTTGTCTCGAACCACCAACCTTTCTTTGCTTGCGATTTCCGCTCCACTCCTCAATGTGATAGCACTCACGTTCATTTTAGGGTTGAGTTCTATTTGGGATGGAAACCTCACTGAATCCCTAGCCTCTAACTTGGTTACAGCTCCTGCAATTTGGCTTACTTGGCTCTCCAAGTTCTTGATGCTCGAACGGGTCTCCTCCTGAAACTGAACCATATTTCCCTGCATGTTAGTAACATTTTTAGTTAAAGCATTAATCATATCCTCTGTAGACATGCTGGTACTCGGTCCCTGTGGTTGGCCTTGCGGCCGAAAATATGGAGCTCCTTGCTCCGGTGCCCTCAAATAAGGAGGTGGTGGGCGGTTATACTGCTGTGGCGGCTGCTAGTTCCCTGATGAGTTCCCGTACCTCAAATTAGGATGATCTCGCCATCCCGAATTGTAGGTACTAGAATATGGATCATATCTTTTCTGGAAACCTTGGCCCTGAAAATCGGCCGCCTTAACCTCTTCACTCGGTTCTTGTAGATGAGGGCAAAAATCAGTTGGATGATGCGAAGAGCAAACGCCACAAGCCTTCACTTGGTGAGTTTTCTCTTTCACTATGAATTCTCGCATCACGGATGTGAGAGCTTGCACCTGATCTTCCAACTTAGAAGAACTAGAACCCTCGGCAACCACACGTCGAGTTCCAGACCTTCTACTAAACTGCCTCGAGCTTTCAGCAAGCTCATTTAACAGTTCTTTAGCAGTGAGTGCAGTTTTATTCACAGTGGATCCACCACTTGCTGCATTAACCATCCTAGCATCCTCATCACATAAGCCATTATAGAAGTATAGCACCAAATCTTCCTCTGAATAACCGTGGTATGGACAACTAGCACATAACTTCTTAAATCTCTCCCAATACTCATAAAATGACTCATCACCCCGTTGCTCAATGTTACTTATCTCCTTCTTCAATGTAGATGATTTAGAAGTGGGAAAGTATTTCTCGAGAAAGTTCTTTTTCAATTGTGCCCAAGTGGTGATGCTGTCGGCCGGAAGGTAGTACATCCAGTCCTTTGCTGCGTCTTTTAACGAAAAGGGGAAGGCTTTAAGCTTAATTCTGTCCTCTGAAACTCCACTTGGTTTCATGCTGCTGCATACCACATGAAACTCTGACAAATGTTTATTTGGATCTTCACCATTTAGCCCATGGAATGAGGGAAGCAAATGTATCAACCCCGACTTTAGCTCAAATGTGTCCCCCACTTCCGGTTCCGGAAATGTGATACACAAAGGCTGTTGGTCAAGGTTAGGAGCAGTGAGCTCCTTTAAAGTGCGGTGCTCAACTCTAGGAGGCATCTCTTCTTCAAATTCAAGCGAAAAAGGGAGCTTTCTAAAGCCTTCACGCAATTCTCTTCTCAGCCTGAAAAGGGTTAGTTCTAGATCTCGATCGTACTGCAAAGGCTCTTGGTTAGTAGCACGAGTATTAACCATAAACAAAAACCATAAGCAATACAATCCAAAAACATTCACTAAATACAACAAGTAACACCGTCTCCCCGGCAACGGCGCCAAAATTTGGCGGGCCGCGTTTGTCGTGTACGCCACCCAACCAAAGATAAAATTTCTCCTACTCTCTTTTACACTAAGCAAGAATAATGGAAGTAGGGGTCGTATCCACAGGGAAACAGGGACGAGTTTTATATTCAGCGTGATTCAAAACCTAGATTAAGCTAAGGGTCGAGAAACCTAATTACAAAAGGGGGGTTTCAAGTAGATTTACGAACAAACTAAAACTAACTAGCATATAAACAAAATGAGAAATCAATATAGGAAGATCTTGAATGAAAAAGAGCATGATGAACACTTGAGGATCATATTGGAGACGCTTAGGAAGAATCAATTGTATGCCAAGTTCTCTAAGTGTGAGTTTCGTTTGGAGAAGGTAGCATTTTTGTTGTGTCTAAGGAAGGAGTCTCTGTAGATCCTGCTAAGATTCAAGCTGTGAGTGAATGGCCAACTCTGAAGAATGTGTCTGATATTCGAAGTTTCCTAGGTCTAGCTGGTTATTATAGAAGATTTGTGAGAGATTTCTCGAAGATAGCGAGACCTATGACCAACTTGATGAAAAAGGAGTCAAAATTTGAGTGGAGTGAGAAGTGTGAGGAAGCTTTTCAAATTTTAAAAGAACGTTTGACCTCTGCGCCTGTTTTGACCTTGCCTGATGGGAATGAGGGATTTGAGGTATATAGTGATGCTTCGAAGAATGGTTTGGGATGTGTGTTGCAGCAGAATGGGAAAGTGATTGCTGGTGGGCCGCGTTTGTCGTGTACGCCACCCAACCATAGATAAAATTTCTCCTACTCTCTTTTACACTAAGCAAGTATAATGGAAGTAGGGGTCGTATCCACAGGGAAACAGGGACGAGTTTTATATTCAGCGTGATTCAAAACCTAGATTAAGCTAAGGGTCGAGAAACCTAATTACAAAAGGGGGGTTTCAAGTAGATTTACGAACAAACTAAAACTAACTAGCATATAAACAAAATGAGATATCAATATAGGAAGATCTTGAATCCGATTAACATCCACTTCAATTCATTATCGATCATTTAACCTCGACTCTAATTATTTCCATAATTATCTATTGTTGAGAATTAATCTCGCATTCTCCTTATTCTTAGTTGAATAGCACGATCAGCGTGACTATAAAACCCTAACTAAAGGATAACCTAGTCCGATAGCGTCTAAGTTCAATCCAATAGCAGCAATAAACACGAGAGAACCAATAGACCGCTAACGTCATACAAGCGATAAACATTCAACAGGTTTATTCAATTTCCCCAAGAAATAACCAAGACGATCTCGCATCTAAGTTACTCCCTAGTTTGCTACCAATTGATAAAAGAATAAAACAATCCGATTCTATTCTTAAATCTAGCATTAGATTAATTACACAATCAAACTAGTAACGTTCCTAGCATAATTATGCAAAAACCATAGAAAGCAATCATAGAAATTAAACCATAATCAAAGAAACTAAATTGAGAGGAAAGATCTCACAATAATGCTTGAAGCTCCATATTAATCTCGTTCAAGAACAGTTCAAGCTACAATCGGCATAGCATAAGCCGATTCCATAATTGAAATCTACGACAACTAAACTAGAAAATAAAAACTAAAAAGAGAAGATAAGAAGAGAAGAATGGAGTGTTGGATATTCTCTCTCCTCAAGTGTGTGTGTGTGTAGGACCAAAAACAAAGTTTAGTATTTATACTAAGGCTCATAAGTCAGCCGACAATTACACCGACCTAGGGGTCGCGAGGTGCGGTACGGGTCGCGAGGTGCGATGAGCTACCGCTTCGCAACGAGCTGAAAAGCTGGGCAAAACCAAGAGGTCGCACCGTGCGAGGGAGCTCGCGAGGTGCGAGCAGGAGGTCGCGAGGTGCGACCTAGCTCGCGTGGTGCGAGCTGCTGCGCTGGGCGTGCTATGGGCGCTGGGCGAGCATGCTGGGCGTGCGATGCTTCGAGCGCTGGGCGTGCGATGATGGAGCGCTGGGCTGGGCAGCTTGCTTGGGCGAGCATGCGATGCGGCTGGTGAACGTGCACGCGAGAGCTGGGCGATGATGCCGAGCTTGCTAGGTATGCGGTGCTTGGGCTTTGCTCGGCTCAAATGCACTTCACCTTGGAAGCTCGGAATACATGACGTTAACACAAATTATCTCGCAAAGCTCCGAACTTCCGCTAAGGGCTAAATAAGACACGAATGTTAACAATTACAATCAAACCCCTAGCAAAGTGCACCTAAAGTAACGTACATACACCGTATAACATGAGCGTATCAATTGCGTATGTGTCGCGTTAGTTGAAACCTTATGAGGCTAATTACCCTACCCATGATCTAGAGTTAGCTGCTATTGTGTTCGCTTTGAAGATTTGGAGACACTACCTATATGGGGTAACCTGTAAGATCTTTACCGACCATAAGAGTTTGAAGTAACAGAAAGACCTCAATATGAGGCAGAGGAGATGGCTAGAGTTGATAAAGGATTATGACTTAGACATCCAATATCATGAGGGGAAAGCAAATGTAGTCGATGATGCGTTGAGTAGAAAGTCGAGTCATAGCATGAACGCCTTGATAGTTCCTGAGGAGTTGTGTCGAGATATACAAAGACTTAGCCTAGAAATCCTAAATCCTGGGGAGATCGAGGCAAGATTGAGTGCTTTGTCATTGGGATTGTCAATTTTCGACGAGATCAAAGAGGGTCAAGTTGGGGATGAGCACCTAGAGAAGATAAAGGAAAAGATGGGCCAAAGTAAGGGAAGTGATTTTAAAATCCATGATGATGGTAGTCTGAGATTTAAGGGAAGGTGGTGTATACCACAAAAATGTGATGAGCTTAAGAGACGTCTTATGGATGAGGGTCATAATACACCGTACTCTGTGCACCCTGGGGGTGACAAGCTGTATAAGGACCTTAAGCAGATCTATTGGTGGCCAAACATGAAGCGTGAGGTTGCCGAGTTCGTGTCCAAGTGTCTAACCTGTCAGAAAGTCAAAATAGATCATAAGCGACCCATGGGGAAAGTTCAATCCTTAGAGGTTCCGGGATGGAAGTGGGATTCCATATCGATGGATTTTGTGACTGCTTTGCCTAGAACAAGGAATGGCAATGATACTAATTGCGTTATTGTGGACCGTCTAACGAAGTCGACCGTTTTCATACCAATCAAAGAGACATGGAAGAAGAAGCAACTTGCGAAGACGTATGTTAGGCATGTACTGAGATTGCATGGGGTTCCAACCGATATTATTTCAGACCGTGATTCGAGGGTCCTCTCGAAATTTTGACAAAAGGTCCAGTTAAATCTTGGGACAACATTAAAAATGAGTACTGCGTTTCACCCTGCGACTGATGGTCAGACTGAGAGGACTAACCAAACTGTGGAAGATATGTTGAGAGCTTGTGCTATTGATTTTCAGGGTAGTTGGGAAGACCAAATAGACTTGATTGAGTTTTCATACAACAATAGCTATCATGCGAGTATTAAGATGGCACCTTTTGAGGCATTATATGGAAGGAAATGTAGAAGTCCCATTTGCTTGAATGATTTTAGTGAAAGCATAGTATTGGGGACAGAGTTCATTGAGGAGACTGTCAGGAGTGTGAAGTTGACTCAAGCTAGAATTCAAGCTGCTCAAGATAGGCAAAAGAGTTATGCCAATTTGAAGCGAAGGGAAGATGAGTTCGGAGTGGGAGAGAAAATGTTTCTGAAAGTATCACCAACTAAGGGTGTGATGAGATTTGGGAAAAAGGGCAAGTTGAGTGCCAAATATGTAGGTCCATATGAGATTCTACAAAGAATTGAGAAGGTAGCTTATAGATTGGCCTTGCCAATGGAGTTCGAGAAGATGCACGACGTATTTCATATTTCCCAACTAAAGCGTTATATCCCTGATGAGCATCATGTCTTGGAGCCTGAGAGGATCCAGATTGATAGTAGCCTCACGTATGAGGAAAGGCCTGTGAAAATTCTTGATAAGAAAGTGTGTAGTACACGCAATAAGGATGTCAGTATCGTGAAAGTGTTTTGGTCGAACCATGAATCCAAAGAGGCAACGTGGGAAGCTGAAGCTGACATGAAGAAGAAGTATCCAGATTTATTCCTTGAGGTGAGTTACGAGGGCGTAATTCGTTTTCTTTAAGGGGGGTAGAATGCGATAGAATTTCGCGCTTTTTACCTATTTTGATAGTATTTTTATGCATTTTTATGCTTACTTTGGCGATTTGCACATGTTGGTGCAAAATAAATAGCTTATCCGCATAAGAAAAAGTGTTCATTAATAACGCAAGTAATTTTAAGTTGGTAAAAGAGTGCACATGAATAGCACAAGTATCTCTCCAATAGGAGTTTGGTTGAAAAACTTTTGAAAAGGTGGGAGTTTTCGTGTCAAGTTTCGGGACGAAACTTCTTTTAAGAGGGGTAGACTGTAATCCCCCGTATTTTTATGAATTTTATAAATATATTTTAATATATAGTTATTTATATTTTAATATATAGCAGCATTTTAATGATTCGATATTTCAAAGGTTTACCATTTTGAAAGTCAAAGAAATTATTTTAAGGAAGTTAAAATGTTTTGTTAGGCATGCTTTGAAAAATGTTTGAAATACAAGTTGGATATGTAAAAGAAGTTTAAATGGGCTTGAGGAACCCAAATTCTAAGTGGATTAGGAAAACGGATTTCTATTGATGTTAGGAGTTCTAATTCATCAATCCTATTCATCATCAAACTCTATTCAAACTCAATCTCCTTTTCCTAAGCCCAAAAGAAAAACCTACTTATAAATACTTAAACCTAATTATTTTACCACACAAAATTTTCTCTCTCCTCCCTTACCTACAAACCGGCGCCCTATTTCTCTTTCACGATCTTTTTTCTTCTTCTCCAATTTTCTTTCTTCTTCCTCAAGTAACGCTTTCTTCTTCGCCAAGAAACGTCGCAACACCACCGCCACCGTCGTCGAGTGCTGCCGCCGCTGCCTTGTTGCTGCCGGCGCCCCTTTGCCTCCTTGTTCTCTTCTTTGTGTTGGTTTTAATTCTTTTCTTCCTCCACAAGTTTCAATTAAAGATCATATTTTTATGCTTTATTTAAGTACTAATCATGATTAATAACTTAAATTTACTGTTTTAATGATTAATCATGGATATTATATATTGTGTATTCAAAGAATAAAATTTCAGATTTGATTATTATGTTTAGATTGAGTTTAAAATTATCAAAGCATGAATTTTTAGGGTGTTAAATATAGGAAAATCATAGTAGCATGTTATAAATTCTGAAATCGATTTAATTTATGATTTTAAGCATGTTTAACTGTGTATGAAGAGGGTTTTAATAAATTATATGCTGCTGAAATTTTTAGAAAAGATTTATTAAGGGGGTTGTTGGATTTTAATAACTAGAATAGTAATACTACGCTAGGGAGTATTAGTATTTGGAGTTTTGATGTTAAAAACAACTTTTAAATATTTTTAAAGAGGATTTAAAATATTCTAAAGTTGCTGGAATTTAATTAGAGTATTGACTTTAAGTTATATTGATTGTTTTAGGCGGAGAATTTTCAGTAGGCGATATTTAACGTGATTAAAGGTGGCCTATCAGTATGTTTATACAAGGTACGTACATACCTATATGTTATGTGATAGTATCATGACTTTAAGAAGGAAAGGTTGTATTATCATGTATAGGAACTTGTAAGTTCATATATGATTTTTATTATGATTGGATTTTACTTGTTTTATGCCTGTGTGCAAACATGTTGTTTATAAGATTTGATTATGAGTTGAATATCATGTTTGTATGGAATATTGATGCAAGCATGTTAATTGGATTGGGAACTTCATTTATTAATTCACATGGGGGAATTAATATATTTATGAATTGGATCATGTTTAAATCATGTGTTCCCTTATATTGTTATATTCACTACTCTATGAGGACTGTGGGCCTTATTTGGTAAGTTAATATTTTATACCTTTGAAAGGTAAGATTGATTGTTGGCTAGGTTCAACAAAGTAAGAAATGTTGGAATTAAAGAAAGTAATCTTGGATTGTAAGTTGTGTGATCACTTATTTTAATCCTAAGATAAAAAGAAGTTCAGTTGTGAATGTTTGATTTGAGATTTCTATATTACTTGTGTATCATAATAAGTAATAAATTGTAAATCACGTAAAGTGTAACTTGGATAGTAATAAACTTTAGACTGGTGCACGTCTGAAGTTGGACAATCAGGAGTTGGGGTACATGGTGAGCGAGTCATGGCTTTTTCTGGGAATTGGATTGATCATCGTTCCTCTTTTTATTCAAAGGTTCCTCTATATCGCAGGTCATTATGGAATACGGAGTCGCGCCCGTATTTCGTCTTCCTAGGTGAAGGCTGGTTTTTAGTTATTAGACAACTCGGTCCAATAACTATTCCATCGAAAGTGATAAAAGATGATTAAAGTCTAGTTCAGTAGAAGTTATCTGCAGAATGTTACATTGTTGTATTGTTATTTATCTTTGTTTATTATTTATTAGTAACATGTTAGGAATGTTATGTATTGTTATGTAGTACTAAGCTTTGCTGATTACGTGCTTTGTTTGTATGTGTTGATCATGGCTTTGCCTTATTAATCCTGTGATGACCCGTTTTGTTGAGCAGATTCTTTAGAGTATTGACATCTACAGGTGTGCAGATGTTGCATCATTGAAATCTGGGATGTGGAGAGCTTGTATAACAAGTTGTTTTATTTATTGTTTTAGTAGGATTTTATTATGTTAAGTTTGGTTTTGGAAGTAGATAGTTATAGTGTTTGGTTTTAAGTACTTTGTTGTTTATTATATTTGAAGTATAAAGTTTAGTTATATTTATATTTTCCGCTGCAAAATTCTGAATAAGCCGATACGTTATCACACGGGCGATAATGCTTTGATGATTCTCCATGTTTTATATTACAAAAGGTTTTTTTAGAAAAGGGAGAATTATTGGGGTGTTACATAGTTAGTTTGGTTCAATAATTAGAATTATGATTATGAGTTGGGATGATGGTCGTGTGATGTAGTTAGTGTTATTGAATTTATAGTTGATTATGATTGTGAAATAACGATTATGGAATTGGGATGTTACAGATTGATAATTTCTAAATTGAGAATTGGTTATGGTTTCATTTTCTAGTTGAGATTAGTTTGATAATAATTGTCAATTATTATTGTTGATGAAGGATGGAGCAAAGAGTAATTGGTTCAGTTTTCCTAATGGGGTATAGAAATCTCATTTTCCTGTTTATGTCAAACATGTATAGAAAGTCTTTATTATTGTGTTCGCAATTCTACTGTTTTATTTTATTCTTTTCGAGTTCCTACTATAGAGTTCTTACAATTGCATAGTGGTTAATGAACTTTATACTTGTGCAGATGCTATTAAATCTATGTTATTATGTTTGTGTCATCTCATCTCAATATCTGACATGGATTTACGCTTGCATAATTGTAATCAGATATGCAACCAACCTTGAAAATAAACGAGTTGATCTATTTGAAGAGCCTGGCGAAGGAATAGGAGAACAAAATGTTCTGTTAGCATCTAGTAAGCAACTGTCATTATCTTCAACTACTGTTCTTGGCATGTGGCTGCTTTAAATACTCTCTTCTATGTTCTACTGATAAGATTTCCAAGTTAGAGCTGTATGAACTATAAATGCAACATACTTTGGATTTCTTTTTCGGAACTCGTTTTGAAATATATCTGTCTTCTCTAAGTAACATGTGAAACTTCTATTGTTGTTACTACTGCTAGCATGTGAAGAACCAAGGTTCTAATTTTTCTTTTTCTTCTTTAATTGGCAATTTGGTAGTAATAGGAAATTTGTAAATCTTGCTCATTAAGAACATGCACAGATATCCCCCCCATCACACACAAAGTAAAGTATCATCTTTATTTCCTCTCATTTCGAGGATGTCTCTTTTCAGTGTTCATAATTTAATCTTGCTTGTTCTTTTTAAGATATATACATATACATACAATGACTTTAGCAAGCTCTTGTTAATCCAACAAGGCATTAGTCCACACATAATCAAAGGTTTCAGATTCTTTAGTTTTCAAGTAGAGCATGTACAGCAACGGCATAGTCCATAAATAGCAAAGCAACTTACTAATTAAAGAAAAAAAATAAAACAAAAGGCATACCTTTCACTCCACCAGCCCCCCGCCCCCCCTTGACCCCAAAGACCACCGGTTGCCCCTCGCTACATCCTAGCCCAAGCACCCCCGTTGCCCCCTGCTACATCCTAGCCCAGACACCCCCTGCTTGTCCCCTCGCTACATCCTACCCAGCACCCCCTCTTGCGCCCTCCCCCTTGCCAGGCCCTCACTGCCCAAAGCAGCACCCCCTCTTGCCCCCCCCTCCCCGCTACACCCCCCACCCCGCAACCCCCCCGCTACACCCCCAACCCCGCAACCCCTCGCGGCCATTTGTTTAGCCATTTGTTGTGTTGTAAGCTGCCATGTACTTACAACATCAACTAATTGAAAGTTGTTCTTGTGGAGGGGGTATGTCCAACTTCTGCTTTGTAGTACTTGCATATATATAGTTTCACCTCCAATTTTGCGAGGTTCTATCATCTCCACAAAAGCTGCTTTTGAGGGATTCGGATGTTGATCTTGGTGGAGTTGTAATGTCTTCATGGTTGTTCTTTGGTTGGTTTATTTTTTGATGGTTGTGATCCTGCTCATATATTGCAATTTGAATATTTGAGGGTAGCCTCCAACTAATGTAATTAAGTTATTATTTTCTCTATATTTGTGTAAAAAACATAATTTGTAATGAAAAATGATACTTTTATATATATGTAAGTGTTTGGGAACATTTAGGACAAAAAAATGCCAAAAAAAAAATATTTTTTTATTTTGGCATTTTGGGTCACAAGGGCTGCGGTCGGGGCAATAACCGCAGCCCTTGGTGGGTTAAGGGCTGTCGGTTAAGGGCCAAAACCACAGCCCTTAACTCACCAAGGGCGCGGTTTTGGCCCTTAACCGCAGCCCTTAACCCACCAAGGGTTGCGGTTATTGCCCCGACCACAGCCCTTAACGCTCTAACCGCAGCCCTTCCTAAATGCCAAGGGCTGCTAGTCCAATGGCTGCGGTCAAAATACGCAGCCCTTGGACTTTTTTCCTCTAGTGTATAGATGAGTTTCTCATTCATCGAGCAATTTATTGATAATTGTTATTGTTGTAAGGTAAATTATTGGAGAATGACTATGGAGTTGAGTCTCATTTAGAGATCAAGATTAGTAAAGGAGGTTGTATTATTGGAATTTGGAAGGCGTTCAGGTAACTTTTATGTTCAGCAAAATAATTTACTTATGCCCATGTGTGTGTGAATCTTTGTGATATATTTTCGTATATAAGTTTGTACTATGGCCATAGTTATGAATGTGTTGGTTGTGGAAACATTATTGAATAATTATGAATATGCAATTGTTTTGCTGGCTTAGTTTATGAACTGAAAATAGAAAGTGGGCAAGGTATGGGTGGAGGATGGTTAAACAACACACGATAAACAATAAATAATAAATAATAAATAATAAATAACAAATAACAAATAACAAATAATAAATAATAAATAATAATAAATAATAAATAATAAATAATAAATAATAAATAATAAATAATAAATAATAAATAATAAATAATAAATAATAAATAATAAATAATAAATAATTAATAATAAATAATAAATAATAAATAATAAATAATAAATAATTAATAATTAATAATAAATAATAAATAATAAATAATAAATAATTAATAACAAATCATAAATAATAAATAATAAATAATAAATAATAAATAATAATTAATAATTAATAATAAATCATAAATAATTAATAATTAATAATTAATAATTAATAATTAATAATTAATAATTAATAATTAATAATTAATAATTAATAATTAATAATTAATAATTAATAATTAATAATTAATAATTAATAATTAATAATTAATAATTAATAATTAATAATTAATAATTAATAATTAATAATTAATAATTAATAATTAATAACTAATAACTAATAACTAATAATTAATAATTAATAACTAATAATTAATAATTAATAATTAATAATTAATAATTAATAATTAATAATTAATAATTAATAATTAATAATTAATAATTAATAATTAATAATTAATAATTAATAATTAATAATTAATAATTAATAATTAATAACTAATAATTAATAATTAATAATTAATAACTAATAACTAATAACTAATAACTAATAATTAATAACTAATAAATAATAACTAATAACTAATAACTAATAAATAATAATTAATAACTAATAATTAATAATTAATAATAAATAATTAATAATAATAATAAATAATTAATAATAAATAATTAATAATTAATAATAATAATAAATAATTAATAATAATTAATAATAATAATAAATAATTAATAATAATTAATAATAATAATAATAATAATAATAATAATAATAATAATAATAATAATAATAATAATAAACAATAATAAAAATAATGAAAATAATGAAAATCAAAAAAATAAAAAAATAAAAATACAAATTCATCATAATTATAATTATAATATTAATAATAATAACAATACTAATAGTAATATTGAAAACAAAAATTTTAATTACAACATTAGACATGTAACACCCCCAAATTTCTCTCTTTTTGGAAAAACTATTTTAATATAAAACTCCTTGAGAAACTTGAGAGTATTACCGCCACGTGATAACGTTAAGGGCTTTAATATTAACTACTAACTGAACTTGAAACTAATACAGCGGAAATAACTTAAATAACTTCTCTTTATTAATATAAACTTTATTGTACAACTATATAACAAGAAAAACAAAATAACAAATCCTTGACTAATTATGATTCCTCACTAGCTCCCCCATATGAAGTATGCATCATATCAACCTGTAAAATCTGCTCGCCAAAATCGAGTCATCACAGGGACAAAGCCATAAAACAAAACAAATAAAAGTGTGTCAGTAAAAATACTGAGTACATGTATATGCGGAGTATTAAACACTTTATTTAAATTAACATTTGAAATATTTAAATTCGAAAAACCTTTCTGGATACTTGATAATACTTGTATAATATAAAGCATATAACCTTGATAAAAATCCTTTTTCCTTGCCTAGGTACCTTTCCTAAAGTGTGCACACCCCCCAAGTTTAGTATTCCTTAATGAGTCTATGACGAGGGGAACTACCTTGTCCACATAACTTATACAAAAAGTACATGGGTAAAATATAATAGCTACCGTTCTTGTTAATTAATAGCAAGCCGTGGCTTCTTTGTAATTGTGATCATATAACTAATAAAATTCTTTTGGAAATAATCCTCCTGTAAAAAGAATAATAATACTTATAAATTTAGCCATATAAAGGCATAATATAAATAAAAGTTTGCTCTAGTAATAACCTTGAAACTTCACGCCATATGCGACACAAGACAATAATATGACTGGTGAATTTAGTAAACAGTAACTATATTACTTTTAGCAAAGTCAACCATTACTATAAACAACCTAATGATTCTAAACGAGTTACACCAAGCAGTAGAGAGCAACATCTAGAATTATTCATTAGTGTATCAATCAAACTAATATATTAACAACTAGTGGTAAGTTTATATGACAGTAAAGTGAGTCTTAATACTGCAAACAGGATAGACGAAATAAAGTCGGCAGTTTAGAATTTAACATATGTGTAGTGTAGTTAGTATGTATTACGGTTATTACCCACTAAACATGTATATACTATCATTATAATACCAATTTGATGCCAAACGTTTATCAATCTTTAACAGAATTATCAAATAGCTCATAAAGTTCATATAAAGCATGATTTCCAATCCAAAACAATAACCCTATATACATGATACTATATAGACAGAATAAAGATCTACATATACACGCACCTTAAAAATTAATAATTACTAGGGAGAAGAGAGAGAAGGTAGGCTAAGAGGGAGAGAGAGTTTAAACTTGGAAAAAGAGATTTATTTCTCAAATTTGATGTGAAGAATATGATGGGTGGAGACCCCTATTTATACTAGTCGGATAGGTAGAATCGGAATAGGACTAGGAAACTAAAAGATGAATTTAAGAAAAAAAGATAAACTAATCTAGCTAAGATATAGCTAATATTTACGATTATCCAACTAAGATTAGGAAACGATATAAATTATCCCATAATACATAATTATCTAAGATAAAATAACTAAAAGATAAGCAAAGAGGAAACAAATAACCAAAGTTTAACTTAGCCGCGTGAGATTATGGCTAACAAACAATTAATTTTTTTTTTTTTTTTTTTGTAATTCTTTTATGATTTTCTTTTAAGAAATACTTCAACTACTAAACTAACTACTTGGATTATAATTTGTAAACTTAGGCCCAATATAGAATTTGGGCTAGAATTTATTTGAAAACCCCATAATATAACATAAAAGCCTATTTAAAACCTTTATAATTAATAATAAACCTCTTTAATAATTAAAATCCTTTTAAAATTTATAATTAATAACTTACGAAAAATACGGAGTATTACAAGAAAAGACTGAACTGAACTTATTTTTGCTGAACTGAACTTATTTTTACTTATTTTTGCTGAATTGAACTGAACTGGACTTATTTTTGCTGAACTGAACTTATTTTTCTTAAAGAACAGGGCCTAATTATCTAGCGACGATTAGTTATATATTATTTCGAATCCTAATTGGTAAAATAACTTATGACCTATTGATTTTTTGCAATCCTAAAAATTGACGATTTTTTTGTAACAGTTTTTGCAATTTATGCACTATTATTTAGCTATTACTATGGTAGGTAACAAAATATAATGTTCATAGTTAGTATTAATTCAAGTTATTCTTAGTTTTAGTCTCTCTTTTTCAAAGTTGTAATCAGTTATAGTTATGGACTTCATCATGTAATGATGTTAATTGCATTCTTCATTATCTGTATTATAATAGATTATGATTTACTTGAAAATCGCTTTGTTTCATTCAAAGTATCTCATATATTCACCTTCTTATAAATGTACTCCTAAAAAAACATCCTCATATTCTCTGGAAGCAACCGGCCAAATGGTAGTTTTTAAAGCTTCTAAAAAATGTTCTCCTAAAAAAACAAAGATGTACTTTGCTTTTTGATTAAAAATATTTAATAATATAGTATATGATGATATGTAAAGTATAAGATATTAAATTAGATATGATACGTATAACATATATGATATAGTATATATAGCGTAAAATATGATATAAAAGGATATAGTATATGATAAGTCAAATATATATTTAAGGACATAGTATATGATAACTTTCCATAAATGAATTGCCCTTAAAATTATTCACGATTTTTTTTTTGCAGCAATAATGTGATTTATGATATAACTTATATTATCTTTCCTATAGTTACATGATTCCATAAATCATGTCAATATACATCAAGATAACTTCTCATAAATAATTTCATTATTTCCAGGAAATGAAATCGGTTCATTTTCTAAACCAATTAATTAAAAACAAAATTTTACATCCACGTTATTATACCCGTTTTTTATTTTAAGGAGTGAAATAATTATTTTAGGAAACGAAATTCGTTCGTTTTGTAAACCAATTAAGTTAAATCCGAAATTTATGGTAACTTATTATACTTGTTTTTCGTTTACCCCAAAATTATAAGTAAAATAAGAGATATTTAATCAAACCCTTAGTGTATATTTTGGTAACCGGTCTTATGAGTGAATTGCAATAAAATCTAATCTATTAGGCACTTAGTCAAATTTCCATAAAACATACCCTAATTTAATTAGGTTAGATCCACACCTTTGTATTATAAATAGAAGATGAACTATCAAATAAACCTACATTTTCCCTTAACACACGATTTTTCGAATTTCTCTTAATCTTAAGTTTTTTTTCAATGGAAATATCAGTATTTGGAAATCCAATTACAAAGCCTAATTCGAAAGTGAAGATTTGGCATCCGAAATTAGAATATTCTAATTTCTATGAAGCAAGTTGTATGGTCTTAATCATGTTTCGATCAGGTTACTTAAGATTTTTTTATGTTCAAAGAAAATTTAGTACAGATATAGATCTTAATTCCGACATTTGGGATAGTGTTGAAGATGTTGTTTCAACAGAAAAGAGAATGAAGTTATTTTTGGATTGTGATAACATGATATTGTATCACCTTCATTGCACTCCTCCAAGGGCTCATAAAGTGTGTACCCCATTTTTCGAGGATTTCGACTTAAACGATGGAGATGTCCTACAATTGAAGAATATAGTGTTGTTGCAATACTTAGCTAGCGATGATTAGTTAATTATGATTTCGGATCCTAATAAGTAAAAAAACTTATGACCTATTGGTTTTTTATTATGTAGTACAATTTAGAATAATGGGTGATTTTTAAAATTGAAGGAGATCCACTTAGTTTATGCATTTCCGTTCTTTATAGTCTAAGATAATAATCATGTTATCAATTATTTTGTAATATTTTTTGCAATTTATGCACTATTATAATTTATTTTGTCCACTTTATTCTCTTTGCATTGTATGTTGACTATAACTTATAATTATGTGAACTACCCACCATTGAGTCCTTGGTACCCGAAAATTTTCCTTTATCAATACCATTTGGTCAATGTTGCATCTATTATAATGATACATAAGAAGTTTGACTCATTTATTGGTTTGCTTGGTCACCATCAATTAATCTTGACAATTGACCTAACAAAGTAAATGCAACACTCCCACCTAATGCTACCCCAAAACCGTCCAACCCATTATAAAAGGGGCTAACTTCCTCTTTGTATTTTCATTGCATCAATTGAAAAAAAAAACGGTTTGTCCCCCCTCTTTTCAAAGCTCTATAATTTTTAAGCTTAAGATCTTAATAGTAAGCAATTCTCTCAATGGATCCTGAAATTGTCAAGCTTGTCAAAGATGTTAACGAAGTAATGTCCGAATTTTTAGACTATTGGTCTACGGTTGATGAGAAGATTGCGAAATCTCTTCAAGAATTAGGTAGACTAGAAGAAGAAGAAGAGAAGGAAACCATGGGTTATATTGGTATGATTATCTCTTTTCGTAATCATAGTGAACTTGCTACAAAATAAGCAAAGAGTACGGTTCAGTTTATGGATAATCTGTTGGACAAGTGATGTTTGAAGAAGTAGTCATTAGCTATTACTATGGTAGCTAACAAAATTTAATGTTTATTATGAATTATTAGTTTAAGTTGTTCTTAGTTTTGGTACCTCTTTTTCGAAATTTTAATCGGTTATGGTTATGGAATTCATCATATCAGGTTGTTAGTATTAGTTTAAGTTGTTCTTAGTTTTAGTCCCTTTTTTTCGAAGTGTAATTGGTTATGGTTATGGACTAATATAACATATTATGGTGTGTTGAAAATTGATTTGTTTCATTCATAGTATATCTCCTATATTCACCTTCTTATAAATGTACTCCTAAAAAAAAATCCTCATATTTTCTAAAAAACCGGCCAAATGGTAGTTGAAGAAACCCTAAAAAAATGTTCTCCTAAAAAAAAGAAGATGTACTTTGCATTTTGAAATTCCATATGGTACCATCGTACTTTGGGCTTTTCCATTTGGTACCCAAATTTTTTTTTATTCTATATGGTACCATTGTAGTTTGGACTTATTCTCTACTGTAACATTATGTTAAACAAAACGTTAGTTATGGGTCAAATATGATAAGTAGTTTGCCTTGTGCATCGTAAATGGTTCAACTAAGGTTTGGGAGTCATTTTGGCTTTTATTTGGCTTTTATGGGTCAAAATTGAAATCGAAGTTGGAGAAAAACGACCAGAACCTCGTTTTACGTATCAAGAAGTGCCTACTTGTTTTTTTACCATATTGGACCTTAAATTTGGTCGTTAATGACAAAAATGACTCCTAAAACCTCAATTACGCAAAATTAGACAAACCCTTAGCGCTATTTAACCCCCAAACTAACGTTTTCTTTAACATAATATTATGGTAGAGAATAAGTTCAAACTACAATGGTACCATATAGAATCCAAAAAAAATTGGGTACCAAATGGAAAAGTCGAAAGTACAGTGGTACCACGTGGAATCTCCCTTAATAGAAATATTTTATAATATAGTATATGATGATACATAAAATACAAGATATTTAATTAGATATGATACGAATAATATATATGATATAGTATATATAATGTAAAATATATGATATAAAAGGATATAGTATATGATATGTAAAATATATATTTAAGGAGATACTATATGATACGTAAAACATATATATATCATATGTGTAACACCCCCAAATTTCTCTCTTTCCAAAAACATATTTTAATATAAAACTCTTGAGAAACTTGAGAGTATTAGCGCCACGTGATAACGTTAAAGGCTTTAATACTAACTACTAACTGAACTTGAAACTAATGCAGCGGAAATAACTTAAATAACTCCTCTTTATTAATATATATAAACTTTATTGCACAACTATGACGACAATAATAAAAATAAAGAACATAAAATAACAACTCCTTGACTAGTTATGATTCGTCACTAGCTCCCCCATATGAAGTATGCATCATATCAACCTGTAAATTCTGCTCGCCAAAATAGGATCATCACAGGGACAAAGCCATAAAACAAAACAAATAAAAGCGTGTCAGTAAAAATACTGAGTACATGTATATGCGAAAATTTAAATACTTATTAAACATTCAAAAATATTTCTATAAACCTTCCTTGGATACTTGTAATACTTGTATAATATAAAGTATATAACTTTAATAAAACTCCTTTCCTTGCCTAGGTACCTTTCCTAAAGTATGCACACCCCCCAAGTTTAGTATTCCTTAATGAGTCTATGACGAGGGAACTACCTTGTCCACATGACTTATACAAAAAGTACATGAGTAAAATATAATAGCTACCGTTCTTGTTAATTAATAACAAGCCGTGGCTTCTTTGTAATTGTGATCATAAAAGATCATATATCTAATAAAAATCCTTTGGAAATAATCCTCCTTTAAAAGAATCATAATTCTTATGTAAAACTTTAGCCATATAAAAGGCATAAATAATTAATAACTTAATCATGAAATAATCTTGAACTTCTAATTATAGTGATAGAACTATATATATTAATAATATTTGGTAACGTAAGGTACCAGTAACTAACAAGTCATGCAAATTCCATCTAACATATTGGCGCATGAAATTAGCATACTAGCAATTTAGTTTATTGACATGTATGATCATGACATAATAATAATGACTAAGGATTCCATGTGGATTTATTCACAATACTAACTTACTAATTCATGCACGACACTTTATACGAGCATATTATTTCGCTCAACTTTTAACAATCGAACCTATAATTAACTGTAAACTACTATTATGTTCACAGTAAGTTATGAATTTTAACACTCATGTAACTCATAATCATAGTACAGCTCATAATGTTTATAATAAAACTCATAAAACATGCGTTTCAATTCAAAATAACAACCCTAAAAATATGATACTGCGCATGCAGAATAATATTTAAAGATCTACATATACACGCACCTTGAAAATTAATAAGTACTAGGGAGAAGAGAAATGGTAGGCTAAGAGAGAGAGAGTGTTTAAACTTGAGAAAAGAGATTTATTTCTCAAATTTGGTGCGAAGAATATGATGGGTGGAGACCCCTATTCATACTACTAGTCGGATAGGTAGAATCGGAATAGAACTAGGAAACTAAAAGATGTATTTAACGAAAAGATAAACTAATCTATCTAAGATCTAACAAATTTTTGCGATCATCCAACTAAGATTAGAGAAAAGATATAATTTATCCCATAAGTTACATAATTGTAAAGCCTTAGTAGTATATCAAACTAACAAAAGGTTTGAAGATAAAAAATTGAGATGCAGCAGGGAATTTTTTTTTTTTTTTTTTTGGATTTATCTTTAAAACATTTTAAATTTTGTTTTAAACAAAATACTTGGATTTTAAAAAAAAAATTAGTAATCTTAGGCTCAACATCTATTTGGGCTAGAATTTATTTGAAAACCCCATAATATATCATAAAAGCCTATTTAAAACCTTTATAATTAATAATAAACCTCTTTGATAATTAAAATCCTTTTTAAAATTATAATTAATAACTTACGAAAAAATACGGAGTATTACAGACTGCCCCCTTTAAAAGAAGTTTCGTCCTCGAAACTTAAAGCAAGCAAACAAAAATAAAGCATGCAATTCACATATATCACAAAATTTTGTATCAAAGTAAGTTGACTCATTTAATAACTCATAAAATAAGTGAAAATTAGGTCAAAAATAGCATTTTAAGTTAAAAGCGCGAAACTCTATCGCATTCTAGCCCCCTTAAAAGGAGTTACGCCCCCGTAACTCGCTAAGGCTTCAAATTTGACTTAAAATTATTTACCAAATTTGTAATGCAAACAATATAAGAATCGTTGCTGGAAATGTAATAATAAAATCACTAGAGAGATAATAACACTTCCAAAAATAACTTTTAAGCTTTTAAAAAAATAACTTCTGTTTCAAGGTATTAATATTAGAAATTATTGTCTTCAATAATAGATCAACATAATAAAGAAAGTATTTGAATAAGTACAAAAGGTTATAGTTTATGACAAACTGAAAATTTTCTAAAACTTGAGTAGGAATTTTTTCCAAATTCTAGAATAATAAAGAATTACAAATTGATACTAAAGGCAGGAGTAGCAGGAAAAAAAAACTTGAGGCAAATTCTAATATATTATGAAAATGCTATAATATAAAGAGAACAAAAGCATTTTATAAAACTTTTCGTAAGCTTTACTCGAAAATACAATATTCAAACAACTTTTTCCTTTTGTTTGTAAATTATGTTTGCTTTCTCCTCAAAATTTAATTTGCTTCACATGACACGTGAAGGTCTCACAATGAATATCATATAAAATAACCCTTGATCCTACTACAAATCAAAATCAAATCAATTCATCATTATTCACAAGCAAAACTTGTTAGTATATATACTAACACAACATATACTTGAAGAAAAATAAACTTTCCTTACTTAGGTCCTCAAAACTAAAACTCCTCGAAATTCATCTTCAAATTTTTTCTTAAAGTACCATAATTAATACTCTCTCAAAATAGACAGTAGTCAACTAGGACTTGAGATAGTAAATAAATAATCTTTTCCTAAAAATTCATACAATCTTCATTTCAATAAAATTAACTCCTTCACATAATATAAACTCAATGTTTAAGTCCATAATATAAAAATACGACTATTCTTTCGAAAATCAATTACCTTGAATGACTAGTTTCTTTCCTTTTCTCTTTTATTAAGCTCCAAATGTCTCCCAAAAGAATATATTTCTTCTATTATTAGAGTCACTTATTTATTTCAATAAGTGATATACCCAATCCTTATATATAGTCACTCTATCTTTCATATTGCCAAAACAACAATTATACACTATCATTCAAGCAAAAGTTTAAGACTACTCCCAAAAATAATACTCCTCTTGACACTCAATAATCTCCAAAATCAACTTAAAATACATTTAGAGAATTCTAGTATCTTACTTCACCTTTTAAAACAAAAATGATCTAAAGGAACCTACTAAAGTTTCAAATATGGTCTTACTTCATACTTTCTTTGCTTAACTATAAGTCTATAACAACGATAACTCCTTTTAAATATTTGCGATTTAGCATAGGGGAAAATTCCTTAATTAAACCCAGCTTCATATATGGTATCTCATATACCTATAAGGTCCTCATAATATTCTTTATTTTGTCACCTTTTAAAGGTTATCTGTATATCATTGCTAAGATGGTGTTGACTATATCCCTAAACAAAATATTTAACTTATCTAAATCTTAATAGTTTCTGCAAGCTAGTATAAACCATTAATATCTTACTTCTTGTTTCCAAAAATCATAAATTTTTCCTTCCTTACTCATGTCACTATATATTAAAGATCACCCAACTGAATAAAACTTCAAATTACTATTTCACAATTCTTAGCGCATATCATAATGTATTGTCTTCTTCACTCCTACTAAAAAAAAATAACTACTAAACTTCTTTCCTTCAAAGGAATAAATCAAGACACTCTTCACCTTTAATGAATCTAAAATAGTCAACTATTCTTACTTTGAAGTCATAAGTTCTCCTTACACTTATCAATACACAAAATAAACATATTGATATTTTATACAATGTATATAAATCACTTTGCATGAATTGGATCACATGAATACATGTCATTTAAGACATTAAATAACCAAGTTCATCTCATAGAAAATATACATGCCAAAAAAAAAATCGTAAGAGATAGTTATAAGACAACTTGCAAGTAGCTTTTCTTAATAACATGTCATGAAAGACAGATTAATAACAACTCAATTCTTATAATAAACAATAGACTCTTTCTTTTGCTTATGAAAAATACAAAGATTTTTCATATTAACTTGAAATTAAGTCAAACTTCCTTAAAATATATTCAAAAAAATCATATTACAAATAGAACAATAAACACTAAACAATTCATAAAAAAAAAATCAATACTTTATAAAAAAGTTTCAGCTTTATAATTCGAATGAATATATGGAATTATAAGATAAATACGGATTGTATGATGAAATAACAGTCAAAATAAAAATAACATTTGAACTATAATTTGAAATGAATCGAAAAATATTTGAAATTCCTAGAAAAAAAAATTTTGTTTGATATGCTTGAAAAATAATATGTATGTAGATGACCAAAAGAGTTATTTATCTGAGGTCTAGGTTCATAGTGTATGAATAATTAGTCGAGTGAATTCCCAGGAAAGAGAGGTACGGCACAAACGGCCAACTTAAGTACCAAGTCTTCCCTTAGCCAGAACTTTCCTCAGAAAAATAAATCCACATACTTATTCCGTTCTTCAAATTATAAATCAGAAGATATTTATAATTGAAAATATAAGTATTTGCTTAAAAAGAAAGAAATTTTTTTTTTCACATAATATAATATGTCAAAAAAAATGCAAATAGAATGCGAAACTCTAGCTTATATGCCCTTCCTAGATCTACCCATACTCTCATTGACTGTTTATTTTATTTGCAAAAAGAACCTGGAAAACTGATACCACTTTGTAACACCCCCAAATTTCTCTCTTTCAAAAAACATATTTTAATATAAAACTCTTGAGAAACTTGAGAGTATTAGCGCCACGTGATAACGTTAAAGGCTTTTATACTAACTACTAACTGAACTTGAAACTAATGCAGCGGAAATAACTTAAATAACTCCTCTTTATTAATATATATAAACTTTATTGCACAACTATGACGACAATAATAAAAAAAAAAGAAAATAAAATAACAACTCCTTGACTAGTTATGATTCCTCACTAGCTCCCCCATATGAAGTATGCATCATATCAACCTGTAAATTCTGCTCGCCAAAATAGGATCATCACAGGGACAAAGCCATAAAACAAAACAAATAAAAGTGTGTCAGTAAAAATATTGAGTACATGTATATGCGGAAATTTAAATACTTATTAAACATTCAAAAATATTTCTATAAACCTTCCTTGGATACTTGTAATACTTGTATAATATAAAGTACATAACTTTAATAAAACTCCTTTCCTTGCCTAGGTACCTTTCCTAAAGTATGCACACCCCCCAAGTTTAGTATTCCTTAATGAGTCTATGACGAGGGGAACTACCTTGTCCACATGACTTATACAAAAAGTACATGGGTAAAATATAATAGCTACCGTTCTTGTTAATTAATAACAAGCCGTGGCTTCTTTGTAATTGTGATCATAAAAGATCATATATCTAATAAAAATCCTTTGGAAATAATCCTCCTTTAAAAGAATCATAATTCTTATATAAAACTTTAGCCATATAAAAGGCATAAATAATTAATAACTTAATCATGAAATAATCTTGAACTTCTAATTATAGTGATAGAACTATATATATTAATAATATTTGGTAACGTAAGGTACCAGTAACTAACAAGTCATGCAAATTCCATCTAACATATTGGCGCATGAAATTAGCATACTAGCAATTTAGTTTATTGACATGTATGATCATGACATAATAATAGTGACTAAGGATTCCATGTGGATTTATTCACAATACTAACTTACTAATTCACGCACGACACTTTATACGAGCATATTATTTCGCTCAAATTTTAACAATCGAACCTATAATTAACTATAAACTACTATTATGTTCATAGTAAGTTACAAATTTTAACACTCATGTAACTCATAATAATCATAGTACAGCTCATAATGTTTATAATAAAACTCATAAAACATGCGTTTCAATTCAAAATAACAACCCTAAAAATATGATACTACGCATGCAGAACAATATTTAAAGATCTACATATACACGCACCTTGAAAATTAATAAGTACTAGGGAGAGGAGAAATGGTAGGCTAAGAGAGAGAGAGTGTTTAAACTTGAGAAAAGAGATTTATTTCTCAAATTTGGTGTGAAGAATATGATGGGTGGAGACCCCTATTTATACTACTAGTCGGATAGATAGAATCGGAATAGGACTAGGAAACTAAAAGATGTATTTAACGAAAAAGATAAACTAATCTATCTAAGATCTAACAAATTTTTACGATCATCCAACTAAGATTAGAGAAAAGATATAATTTATCCCATAAGTTACATAACTGTAAAGCCTTAGTAGTATATCAAACTAATAAAAGGTTTGAAGATAAAAAAATTGAGATGCAGCAGGGAATTTTTTTTTTTTTTTTTTGGATTTATCTTTAAAACATTTTAAATTTTGTTTTAAACAAAATACTTGGATTTTAAAAAAAAAATTAGTAAACTTAGGCTCAACATCTATTTGGGCTAGAATTTATTTGAAAACCCCATAATATATCATAAAAGCCTATTTAAAACCTTTATAATTAATAATAAACCTCTTTGATAATTAAAATCCTTTTTAAAATTATAATTAATAACTTACGAAAAAATACGGAGTATTACAATATATTTAAGGAAATAGTAATATACATTGAAAATATATGATACGTAAAATCATGATTCCTTCCTAAATTGATTACATTGAAGGGAAATCATGATTTGTTTTTTACAATAGAGATTATTGAGAGATTTGCTTTCTAAATTTTTTTGTAATTAAGAGATTTGCTTATATAATGAGAATACCGGGTAATCTATTTATTTCCTTAAGTTTGTTAATAAAAATTATCGAAATCATTAGATATAAATAAATTAAAAAAAAATTACTATTTATTTATGGAGAAATTTACGGCCCAAATGAAGTAATTTGAAGATACTTTATTTGCATTTCTTTAAAGTAAATATGTTAAGTTGAGATAACACAATAGTAATCTTATACTTACTTAGAAAAATAGTCATTTTGAAAAACATACTATACAAAAATAACGTGATATCCCTAGGTAATCGATGTTTAATTACAAAAAAAAATTAGAAATTAGGGTTTCAGTGATAAAACCGACCAAATTTGCCAGTCCAATATATATATACCGTTTGAACTTTATGATTAGAAGCACATCCTTTATTTTCGTTTTGCTAATTGCAATATATTTCCCAAATGGCTTCTCAAGTAGTTAATCATTGTCCAATTGTGAACGTATGTTATTTAACCAAGTCCACTAAGTTGTCTGCTATTAGAGGTCGGATCATACGTGTATGGGAAAAACCTCATTATAAGAGCACAGGTGTAACTGACAGCATGGAGTTGATCGTGATGGATGAACAGGTATATTCATATGACATAGTGATACTATATACTTAATATATACCTTTATCTTTTACATTATTCAAAAATTAATTATATGTAACTTATATACAGGGAGTTAAAATACAGATTTCATGCAGACAGAATTTGATTGTGGCATTCTGGCCAAGCATTAAGGAGGGAGAGTGTCGACAGTTTTCAAATTTTTTGGTTCTACTGAAAAATGGCTATGAGCAACCTACACAACATCCTTATAGGTTGAGTTTGAATTATGGTTCAACTGTTGAGGAATGTGGTAACTTGAATGTTTCTAAATATGGATTGTCTTTCACTAACTTTGAGGATATACTTTCAAAGAAAGTTCCGGATGTTACTTTTATTGGTAACTTATATCTTTTTGGTTAAGTGAATATAAATCTTAACATTTATTTCGAAATTGACTAATGTAATTTATATTTATATACTTTGCAGATATTATAGCTTACTGGCTGTAGTCGAGTGATTAAGACAGATAACTCAAGGTTCATAACAATTAAGGTAATGGATTTAGAGTAAGTTATTTTATAAATCACTATTTATTTGCTTTCGGAAGCATTTTTTTGTTGTTGTGTAGAAACATAGGATTATTTAAAAAAAATATTCTATTTAGACACTTGAATAAATATTTTTGTAGGAATCAAGTCTTAACTGTTGTTCTATGGGGTGATTATGCTGACGAAATGCTAAGTCATGTGGTATCGCAAGGAGAAAAGAACCCTATATTTGTCATCATTCAATTTGGAAAGCGAATAGGGTGGAAAGGTATTAATATTAAAATTTCGTTCGAATAATTTGTTACACCATATACACCTATTGATCGTTATGTTATTTTTCATATGTGTTTTATGGCAATAGGAGAAGTACGTACTGCAAACTCGCGTTATGCAACAAGACTTTTTATCAACCATGACATACCCGAAATGATAGACTTCAAAGAAAGGTATTTTAAAAATTATATGAATTAATATAAGGAAATACTATCTATTTTTGAAAATAAAATAATTATTCTAAAACATAGGCATGCAACGTGTTATCATTGATATTAAAGATAATTTTAAAAATACATTTGTTTACCTTAATGAAGATTATTGCTAATTGATTTATATAAATGACAGATGGCTTGGAAAGCAATCAAATACTGAAGTTTCAAAACCCCTCAAACAATCATCTACTGATAGTTGTGAGTTTTTGAAGGAAGAAATGGTGAAAGATATACCAGATTTGCTTTCAATGGACAAGGTAAATAATATAAAAAATATACTAACGAAAAATAATGTATAATAGATACGTTTTGTTTTAAAATCCTCATATGTGGTATTCCAATTTTTATGACATTAGACTGGCGTATGTGTGACCTTAGCAACAATTGAAGATCTAGACACGAGTTACAATTGGTATTATGATTCATATAAGCGATGTTATAGTGGTGTTATAAGGGAAGGTGGCCTTATCAAGTGTCGAAAAGAAAACATGATATTGAAATCTACAGTCCCAAGGTAAAAATTTTAACTTATTAAGAAATTAAATATAAAATAATTTTTTTTGAAATAACAATATAATATGTATTTGGTTTTAGGTTCAAGATAAAGGTGATTGTTTCTGATAAAAGTGCTGATGCATCTTTCTTACTTTTTGACAAAGAGGTAAAAAAGTTGATCAATACAACTATTGAAGAACTACTTGAACATCAACAACATGTATATTAATACGTGAATATGCCACTAATGAGGCTATTTAAAACTAATGTGTCATGTCCAAATTCAAGTTGATTATTTATATTTGAATTTGACGGGTCGTTGTATACTCGCCAAATATAACCTAATTTATTCAATATAGGATAAGCATAGGGTCTAATCCAAACGGAAGTAGGGTTAAATCAAGAGTTAATTAGCTAACTACAATGAGCTAAATCAATTTTTGGGGTTTTTTTGAAAGTTTAGCAATGATCCTAAATTCTAATTAAACTAGGAAATTTGCAAAGTAAATCAACGAATAATTAAAGAAGATAAGACAAGGGTAAAGAAACTAGGGGATTAGGGTGATTCACCAACACTCAATCCAATTAAGAATCCAATCATCAAAGCCAAGGGGAAACAAATGGGGGATCACAAAGGGAAAATCACGAACATATGAACTCTACTTACTCTCTCTCGAGCTAATTAGAGGAGCTTGATTAGTCACTCATGACCTATTCTCATGAAATGAGCTACCAATCTAGCCAAATCAATCACAACATGATTAATCAAGCTTCCCTAAACTAGAAAATGCCTATTTTCATGGAGATTCTAGTATTGCAACCAAACTTAGTTTATTCCTAGCTTCATTTCTCAATCCTTCACTAGAAATTCCAAATATGTAAGTTAAGTGATGATCAAGCACCCAACAAACCAAGTAAAACAAGTTTGATCAACAAGTTCAACCCCAAAAGTTAACCCCCTAACTTGATCTAAGATTCAAAGAGTAAATGAAGGTTACATCCCTTCCCCTAGTAAGAAACTACTCACACATTATGGAAATAAAACAAAACAAAGCTTGAAATAACTTCATCACCATAACCATGAAGGAAAAGAGAAAAATCCAAATAATCAACTAATAAAGCAAGATCTAAACAAACAAAGCATGAAATAAGCAAGGATAATAGAAGAAAAGAAGAAAATAAACAAAGATTACCAACTTCAAGCTTTCATAAATGAAGAATGGAGATCCAAAAGTTTCAAACTTCCACTTTTCTCTCTCCTAGGATTTTGCACTAAACTTGAATGCTAAAACAAGATCTAATTTCACTCTAATCTCTAATTAAAAATTACTTAAGTTAAAATAAGAGGAGTCCCTCTTATATAGTCATAAGAAATAAAGCAGAAAATTACAAAACAGCCCCTGCATTAAAACAAACAAAGTCGCAAAACAATTTCCGGAAAATGACCCGACCCGGGCGGGTGACATGACCCGAGCCCTCGGGTGGCCTGACCCGGGTGGGTTAACTTATCAGGATCTTTGGAGGTTTCTCAAAACTTGCAACCCGGGCGGGTCTAAGAACCCAAGCCCTCGGGTTGGCAGACCCGAGCCCTCGGGTCTACTGAAAGAAGCGTGCTATTCTGTCTGGCTGGGCTGACCTGGGCGGGTCCACATACCCGAGCCCTCGGGTCAGCCACTTCTTCTCCTCTTTCGAGCTCCTTGGTGCTCTATTTCTTCGACGCTTTGCCTCGGGCTTGTGCATTGACCCTCCAAGCGTGCTCCCAAATCCTGATATATAAACAAACACTCAAAGAAAGAGCGCAAGGGAGGAAAAATGCACAAAAAGAAAGAAAAGGAATGAACTTAGCCTAAAAGCTATCACAAAAACTATTAAAAACTAAGCATAAATCAAGCATATAAACCAATCATCAAACTCGCCCAAGCTAGATATTTGCTTGTCCTCAAGCAAAATAGATTAAAACACAAGTAGGAGAATGAAAACTTATTTGAAAGCAAAATGAAGAAGAAAGAGGAAGGAAAAAATGAAAAAGGAAGGAAGGATAAAGAATTTACACTAACTCATTTTCGTTGGAATCACGATTGCATTTAGCACATGCAACAAGCTCTTTAAACCCCTAGATCACTCTAGAGGGCGAGTGGGATCTTGCGAGGGTTTCCAAAGAATTTTCAAACCCACAACTCTAGTTTTTCATCAACCATTTATTCAATCAAATTCAAGAGTAATGCCCAAGTCAACTATCAATGAAATGGTTCACAAGCAAAGACAGAGAGCAACTTTCAAAACAACTAATTTCCAAGCGTACTCATAGGTTATGGGTAGAGAAAGCAACTAATCGAGATTGCAAAAGGACACCTAATTAGACTTTTTACTCGCTCATTAGAGAACACCTAGCTATCCAAAAGATTTAGAGCCCTTCAAGTGTTATAGAAGCTCAAACTATTAGTCCACAATCCCTAGACACACAAACATGCCTTAGACTCCCCTCTACTCAAAACTTTAGAAAAATAGTACTAAGTGTGGGAGGCATCCACAAATTGACCTCTTTTATTGGAATTCTTCTATTCTTTTTGCTTTTCGTTTTTCTTCACCTTTTTTTTAATTTTTCACGCCTTTTTTGACTATTTTTGGCTTTTTCTTTTTCCCTTATTATAGGAATTTTTTGCTATACAAAAGAGGAGTAACTACTCACTAAAGAGAAACATGAGAACTTGTGGCTTTTTGTACCACTTATTACAAACGAAAAGAAGTAAAAACTAAGCTTTTTGTAGAGTTTTGTTTAGGGACATGATGAGCATATCTAGGGACACTAGGGACCGTAAATTTGAAGCTAAATTTATTCAAGCATGAGCAACATAGTCAAGATTCAAGACTAGACATCCAATTGAGCATTTATTGGTTTCATTTTGGTTGATTCTAATGCAATCAAGATCAATCACCTCCTAAAGCACCACAACCCAAGATCACACTCTTCCAAAAGGAGCCTCTAAATATATACTCAAAATCCAAGCAAGGAATCCACATATATCATTAACTAGCATCTTCCTTGGGCAAGGAAATCAAAATTTTATTCAAAGCTAAAACTTCTTTTTGTTTTTTAGATTTTTTTTTTCTTTTTCCATTTTTTTGAACTAAAAACAAAGATTGAAAAAAAAGAAGGGAAAGAAAAGGAAAAGAAATAAAGCTAAAACAAGGAAAGAAGAAGAAAATAAGAACGAAAATTGTTTTTGGGTTTTATTTTTAAAATATATATTTTTTTTCTTTTTCTTAAAAACTAAGAAAATAAACAAATAAGAAAAACGAAATTATGGCACACCACATATTACCAAGCATTGGCCCATTCACCAAGCTTAACCACAATCACAAACAACAATTCAATCAAAATAGCAACAAGGATCTCCTAACGCCTACCTTGTAAAGTAAAAACTACCCAAACAATGAAAATACCCCCCAGCCAAACCAAACACCGTCCTCGATGTGAAACGAAGAACAATCGGGGAGGGGGGGTGGGGAGAGACCAACTCAAGGGTCGAGGTCCTCCTCTCCCTGGGGGGTGGCGGGGGTTGCATATAGGAGGGTTAGGGGTGTTGTTATCATGAAAGAATTGCAAGATGGGGGTTAAACTCTCTTGCATCTCTTGTTGGAAGGTGGTTAGTCTTTGTTCAAAACTATCAAACCGCCTATCTATATGAGCATAAATAGGGGCATAGTCGGGAACATAGGTGGGATGGGGTTGGGGAGGAGGAGGAGGCAAGCTCATGGGGATCCCGCTTATGGTAGGTGCGGATCTCCGTGCCTTCCTCCGCAGCTTGTAGGATGAGATAGTTGACTTGCCCCGTTTTAATCTCGGTGATGCGGCGGTTTGGAAGTTGAATGGAAGACATTTTACCAATCTTCCAAGTAAAATGGATTCCAGTCACTGTAAACCAACGCGCATCTTGTAGGTGTTGTTGGTTTATTAGGGTCGGCCCTGGGACCTCGGGGGTTCTAGGGCTAACCCTAAAGTGCTCAGCAACGACAGTAATCAAACCGCCCACAACAATCGACCCACATCTGAGAGTTTTTGGGGTGCCTACCCTTTGGAGATGGCGGGCGAACATCAAAGGTATGTTCAGCTTCTTCTTATACCATAGGTAAGAACCTATGATCATAAGTTCTGACTGACTTACCTTTGAGTTATCCTTTCTCCCAAAGATAGTGTTCCCCAAAAACTTGCGGAAGTACCGGATAGCTGGTTGGTGTATGAGTGAGTCATTAGCATTTTTGGCATCATAACTCTTTCCGTCACTCAACTTACTCCAACCATCATAAAGGTTGAAAGAAGGTGCGGGAGTAGTGCTCGATTCAATTTTTAATTCAAAAATTTCAGCAAAATCACCAATAGGCATAGAACGAGCAACATTTCCCAACCTAAAATAGAGAACGACTTCGGCTCCAGTTGAGCACGCAAGTCGATGCTCTCCGGTTACTTTCAAAGAGCTTAAGAATTCAAGTGTTACGCAAATGTAAGTCTTTTTTCTCATCAATAATACTTTTTTCAAATTCAAACCATCAGCTATATTATTAACATCTCCCCGAATCCCCCATAATGACAACAAGGTCTCATCAATAAAACGGGTCGGGGCAAATTCCTTAGCCTTAAGGGCTTGGAATCTATTAAAATGTTGTAAACCATCAAAAACAATGAAAGGGAATTCGGGATCATGAACCTCACCGGGGGCATCAAGCCCCGAGACGATTTCCCCTTGTGATGGTTGGCTTGAGCTAGCTTGTCCCGCTTGCCTACTCCGCTCTGAATTCCTCCTCTCCATGCTTTGAATTTTTTGTTGCTCAATGTTTTAAAATCCCGTAACTTAGTAGTGAGGGTGGAAAAAAAGTGAAAATCTTTTTTTGTTTGTTTTTGAGTTTTTTATGAGAGAAATGGAAGGGAAATGATATCTAAGAAAGAATTTGTGAAGAGATTTGAGTGGAAGATGATGAATTTTAGAGTTATGGTAAAATTTTAGAGGGGAGAGAAAATGGTGAAAAATGGTGGAGATGGGGTTTTTTGAAGGAGAAAAAGTTGAAATTTGTGGAGGAAAGTTGATGAGGATGAAGATTTATGAGGGATTTTAAGTTTTTGAGTGGTGGTTTGAGTGAGTTTTAGGGGGATAGGGTTTGGAGTTTGAAGAGAGTTAGAGAGGGTTGAGAGGTTGAAGATGAAGAAAAAGTGAAGAGAAAATAAGGAGAGATCGAAAAAAAAATCAGAATTTTAGGCCCTTTTCCTTGCCAACTAACCACCCGACCCGGGCGGGTCAATTTACGGCAGCTGCTCTCACAACCACCCGACCCGGGGGGTCAGGACACCCGAGCCCTCAGGTCGAGCTGACCCGGGTGGGTCACGCTGTCTGGAATTTTTTTTTCCTCAGCCGCCATCGACCCGGGCGGGTGCATGGACCCGGGCCCTCGGGTCACCTTCTTTGACTCGTTTTTTCTTTCTTTTTCTTCTCTCTTTGCTCCAACGTTCTCCAAATCAATCCTAAACATATCCAAATCACAAAATCACCACAAGAAGCAATTCAAAAGTCATAATCATATGTGCAAAGCCATCATTCCAAGTAAATTAAAACCAAAAAGAAGAGAAAGAAATAGAAATAAGTGAGAAATACGGGTTGCCTCCCGCTAAGCGCTTGTTTTAAGTCATTAGCTTGACTACCATAAATTTTCAATCATTTGGAGGGGAGTAGTCCTCAAGAGCAATAGAGTATGCTTCTTGAATAGGTGCACCATCATAATATATCTTGAGCCTTTGTCCGTTCACTTTGAAACATCCCTTTGCATCGTTACAAATCTCGACAGCACCAAGTGGAAATACTTGATGCACGGTGAATGGACCACTCCACCTTGATTTGAGCTAGCCCGGAAATAGCCTCAACCTCGAATTGAACAAAAGGACTTTGTCACCAACTTTGAATTCCCTTTTCATGATTCGTTGATCATGCCAAGCCTTTTTTGTCTCTTTGTACACCCGGGAGCTCTCATAGGCATCCCTCCTAAGCTCCTCAAGCTCATGGACATCAAGCATCCTTCTTTCACCCGAAGCTTGAAGGTTAAAATTCAAAGCCTTGATGGCCCAATAAGCCTTGTGCTCCAATTTCACAGGCAAATGACACAATTTTCCATAAATAAGCTTGTAAGGTGTCATGCCAATAGGGGTCTTGTAGGTTGTGCGGTATCCAACTTGGAAGACCAATCCTTTCGAGATCGGTTCACCGTCTTCTCCAAAATGAGCTTGACCTCTCTGTTAGATATCTCCGCTTGACCGCTAGATTGAGGGTGGTAAGAGAGACCCATTTTGTGATGCACCTCATATTTAGCAAGAAGGGTCTTGAATGATTTCTTGGCAAAGTGTGATCCCCTATCACTAATGATGGCTCTTGGAACTCGGAAACGGGGAAAGACCACCTTCTTAAATAGCTTGATCACTACCTTGGCATCATTCATAGGGGAGGCGATTGCTTCAACCCATTTAGAAACATAATCAACTGCCACTAAGATGTAGCGGTTACCAAGGGAAGAGGGGAAAGGACCCATGAAATCAATCCACCAAACATAAAAAACTTCCAACTTCAAGATGCTTGTAAGGGGTAGTTCATGCCTCTTTGAGATATTTCCAACTCTTTGGCACGGATCACAAGCCTTGACAAAGCCCCAAACATCCATGAACATGCTTGGCCAAAATAATCCACAATGCAAAATCTTTGCCACAGTCTTGTCGGCTCCCATATGACCACCACATGGGGATGAATGGCACATCCCTATTTCATTCTCAATCTCATCATCCGGGAGACACCTCCAGTAAATACCATCCACTCCCCTCTTCAACAAGTATGGGTCCTCCCATACATAGTGCTTAGCCTCATGCATGAACCTCTGCTTTTGTTGGTAGTTAAGATCATCCGGTATGACTCCACTAGCAAGAAAATTAGCAAAATTCGTGAACCAAGGAGCATACATAGTCTTCACCGCATATAGGAAATCATCTTGCAGAGAATCGTTGATAGGAGGATCCAAGTCTTGTGAATCATCCACGGGAAAGTGAGAAAGGTGGTCGGCAACCGAATTTTCGGTGCCCTTCTTGTCTTTGATCTCAATATCAAACTCTTGTAGGAGAAGGATCCACCTAATTAACCGAGGCTTGGCATCCTTCTTCGTCATGAGGTACTTGATAGCCGCATGATCCGTGTAGACCACCACCTTGGAGCACATAAGATATGACTGAAACTTGTCAAAAGCAAAAACGATTGCTAGGAGTTCCTTCTCCGTGGTGGCATGATTCCTTTGAGCGGAATCAAGCGTCTTGCTTGCATAGTAGATCACATGTATCTTCCCTTATTTTCTTTGTCTTAAAATGGCTCCCACTGCGCTATCACTAGCATCACACATTAGTTCAAAAGGCAAGCTCCAATCCGGAGCTTGCACTATGGGAGAGGAAATTAAGGCCTTGTTTAGTGTTTCAAAAGCATGCATGCAATCTTTTTCAAATTTGAATTCAATGTCTTTTTGAAGCAAATTGGATATGGGCTTTGAGATTTTTGAGAAATCTTTGATAAAACGGCGATAAAATCCCGCATGCCCAAGAAAAGATCTCACTCCCTTCACCGAAGTTGGGGGAGGTAATTTCCCAATAACCTCAATCTTAGCCCTATCCACCTCAATCCCTTTTTGAGAGGTCTTATGACCAAGGACTATGCCATCTTCAACCATAAAATGACATTTTTCCCAATTAAGAACGAAATTCATCTTTTGACATCTCTCCAAAACCCTTTGAAGGTTGGAGAGACAAATGTCAAAAGATGAACCTACCATGGAGAAGTCATCCATGAAAACTTCTATGGTTGATTCAAGCATGTCCGAAAAAATGGCGGTCATACACCTTTGGAAGGTGGAAGGTGGAAGGAGCATTGCACAATCCAAATGGCATCTTTCGATAAGCGAATGTGTCAAATGGACATGTGAATGTTGTCTTCTCTTGGTCATCGGGGTGAATGGGGATTTTAAAGAACCCCGAATAACTATCCAAAAAGCAAAAATGGGTATGACTCGCCAATCTTTCAAGCATTTGGTCGATAAAATGGGGGGGAAATGATCTTTCCGGGTGGCTTTATTCAACTTACGATAATCAATGCACATGCGCCACCCGGTGACCGATCTTGTGGAGATAAGCTCACCTTTGTCATTCTTGATGATGGTCATTTCTCCATTTTTTGGGACAACTTGAACGGGGGTAACCCACCTACTATCCGAGATAGGGTAGATTATTCCCGCCTCAAGGAGTTTCAAAACTTCCTTTTTTACCACCTCTTTCATGTTAGGATTTAGCCTTCTTTGAGGCTCAATAGAGGAGGCTTGACCATCATCCAAATGAATTCGATGCATCCACAAGGTGGAACTTAGACCCTTGAGATCATCAATTGTATACCCAATGGCACTTCGATGTTGTTTTAGAACACAAAGAAGTTTGTCAAGAGAAGGAGCATTGCGTGTAGAATTGACAATCACGGGGTAAGTCTCGTTATCTCCAAGAAAAACATACTTCAAAGAAGGGGGGAGGGGTTTTAACTCACATGTAGGAGGAGGCGTAGTCCTCTCCTCTTTTTCTAATGAAGCCTCCAAAACCTCGAAGCTTGCATGAGTAGGTTGGTAGATTGGTGCCTTGTCCATGGCTTGCTTGAGGTGCCACGCTTCACCCTCCTTTTCTTGTTCTTCTCCTAGGAGCACATCTTTAAGAGGATCCCTTGCTTCAACCAAAGCCCTTAGGCTTAGCACTTCTTGCTCAAGGGTGTCGATCCGATGCACTTCTTCCATAATAGGGGCTTTCATGGTCTTGTTGAAAGCGAATTCTATCTTCTCATCTCCAACTCTCAATGTCATTACATCTCTCTTCATATCAACTAGCACTCCGGCCGTTTTCAAGAAAAGCCTTCCCAAAATAAGAGGTATTTGAGAGTCTTCTTCCATCTCCATTACTACAAAGTCACAAGGAATGAAGACTATCCCAACTTGCACCGGAACATCCTCCAATTCTCCAACGGGCACCTTAATCGAGCGATCTGCTAGTTGTATCACCCTTCTTGTTGGCTTAAGCTCAAAGTTGAGCTTCTTTGCAATGGAGAGTGGCATTAGTCTTACACTAGCCCCAAGATCGGCCAATGATCTCTTTGGCTCCAAATCTCCAATTCTCAAGGGTATGGAGAAAGACCCCGGATCTTCAAGCTTTTTGGGGAGCTTGTTTTGGAGGACCGCACTAACTTCGGCGGTGAGAGCAATGGTGGAATTTTCTTCAAGTTTGGACTTGTTAGAAAGAAGTTCCTTTAGAAACTTGGCATAGGTGGGCATTTGAGCCATCGCTTGGAGAAATGGAATATGAACTTGTAAACCTTTCATTACCTCAAGAAACTTGACAAATTTGTCATTGAAGTGCTTCTTTGCTAACCTTTGAGGATATGGGACCGGAGGAGTGTAGCTCTTCATTGGAGGAGGCTCTTTACTTGACTTTTCGAGTTCAACAACTATAGGAGTGCCATCCTCATGAATGTCTTCCACAACGACATTTTCAATATCTTTATCAACTTCACTATCCACATTCTCACTCTCATTGGAGGGGTTAGCATCATCAAGTGTAGGCATCTTAGGACTCTCATAGTGAGCCCCGGATCTTAAAGTGATGGCTTTAGCTTGCTCTCGGATAATGGGTTGGCTAGGAAGTTGGGTGGAAGAGTTTGAAGAGTTGTTGCTCACTTGTTGAGCGACTTGGGCAAGTTGGATTTCAATGATCTTATTGTGGGCATTCATTTGTTGGAGGGAATAGTGTATGTCTCCAAATTTCCTATCGTTATCGGCATTGGTTTTTGTTTGTTGGGCTAAGAAGAGTTGGAGAGTGGATTCAAGGGAGGATTGATTTGGTTGATTTGGTTCAAAGGGAGCTCTAGGGGGTGGTTGTGTAAATGTTTGTTGGGGGTTATGGAATCCGGGTGGTCTAGCTTGGTAAGGTTGGGGTGGTTGAGGGTTCTTCCATCCTCCACTCGCATTGTTATTTCATCTCCCTTGGTTGTTGAAGTTAGGATTTCCCTCACCCCTAGTATTCACCCAAGCAACATGGTCCATAGACCCACCACAATAGGAGCTAGCGTGGTCCGACCCACCACAAATCTCACAAGAAAAAGCTTGAGAAGTACCTTGGCTAGGAGATGCCAAGCTTACCTTTTTCCAATTTCTTTGCAAGGGTATCAAATTTTGCATTGATGTGGTCAATGGCATCAAGATCATATTTGCCTTTGCTTGCACTCTTCTTGCTTGTGGTTCTAGTAGAATTCCCCCAAGAGTAGTGTCTTACTACCTCTTCAATTGTAGGCTCAATATTGTCAACTGGAAGCTTTGTTAGTTGACCTCCCGCACCCGAATCAAGGCCTGCACGGGTCATAGGGAGAAGACCATCATAAAAGCTTTGCATAAGCATCCATTGACTATACCCACGGTGAGGACAAGATCTTCGAAGGTACTTGAACCTATCCCAAGCTCCATATAATGTCTCATCCTCCTCTTGAGAGAAATTAGCAATATTCCTCCTAGCTTCGGAGGTCTTCTCTTGAGAATATAATTCATCCACAAAAGTCGTGGTGACTTGTGCCCTAGTTGTCAAAGAGTCTTCCGGAACGGATTGCAACCATTTCTTAGCCTTGCCCACAAGAGAGAAATGAAATAGGTTGACCCTCACAAACTCTTGACTCACATTGTTTTGCTTCACCGTGGCACATAGCTCCAAGAAGTTAGCCAAATGCTCAAGAGGGCACTCATGAGTCATACCCCCATAAGGCTCTTGTTTGATAATGCGAATCAAATGCGGAGAAAATTCGAAGTTGGCGGTGGTAATTGGGCGCCGAATACCACTTTTGAGTTCAATGCCTCGGGATGCTCAAAATCCCGTAATGCTCTTGGAGCCTCATCCCCCATAGTGCTAGAAGTAGTGGAAATAGACGACTCTTGCTCAAAACCCGGTTGTTCAACGATCGATGGTTGGACCGTAGGTTCCCTAACGATTCTCCTTAATTGCCTCAATGTATTTTCAAGGTTATGATCGATGGGGAAGGTTGGATCGCCTCTCAATCTCCGTGACATGCAACCAACAAAGCTAAGGAGAAAATTAGTAAAAACAACCAAGAGGTAAACACACCAAAATAAAGAAAAAGACAATTTAGTCTCAAAATTAACCAATTAGCTAATGTTAACCGCTATTTCCCCGGCAACGGCGCCAAAATTTGACGGGTCGTTGTATACTCGCCAAATATAACCTAATTTATCCAATATAGGATAAGTATAGGGTCGAATCCACAAGGAAGTAGGGTTAAATTAAGAATTAGTTAGCTAACTACAATGAGCTAAATCAATTTTTGTGTTTTTTTGAAAGTTTAGCAATGATCCTAAATTCTAATTAAACTAGGAAATTTGCAAAGTAAATCAACGAACAATTAAAGGAGATAAGACAAGGGTAAAGAAACTAGGGGATTAGGGTGATTCACTAACACTCAATCCAAGAATCCAATCATCAAAGCCAAGAGGAAACAAATGGGGGGTCACTAAGGAAAAATCACGAACATATGAACTCTAATTACTCTCTCGAGCTAATTAGAGGAGCTTGATTAGTCACTCATGACCTATTCTCATGGCATGAGCAACCAATCTAGCCAAATCAAGCGCAACATGATTAATCAAGCTTCCCTAAACTAGAAAATGCCTATTTTCATGGAGATCCTAGTCTAGCAACCAAACTTAGTTTATTCCTAGCTTCATTTCTCAATCCATCACTAGAAATTCCAAATATGTAAGTTAAGTGATGATCAAGCACCCAACAAACCAAGTAAAACAAGTTTGATCAACAAGTTCAACCCCAAAAGTTAACCCCCTAACTTGATCTAAGATTCAAAGAGTAAATGAAGGTTACATCCCTTCCCCTAGTAAGAAACTACTCACACATTATGAAAATAAAACAAAACGAAACTTGAAATAACTTCATCACCATAACCATGAAGGAAAAGAGAAAAATGCAAATAATCAACTAATAAAGCAAGATCTAAACAAACAAAGCATGAAATAAGCAAGGATAATAGAAGAAAAGAAGAAAATAAACAAAGATTACCAACTTTAAGCTTTCATAAATGAAGAATGGAGATCCAAAAGCTTCAAACTTCCACTTTTCTCTCTCCTAGGGTTTTGCTCTAAACTTGAATGCTAAAACAAGATCTAATTTCTATCTAATATCTAATTAAAAATTGCTTAAGTTAAAATAAGAGGAGTCCCTCTTATATAGTCATAAGAAATAAAACAGAAAATTACAAAACAGCCCCCGCATTAAAACAAACAAAGTCGCAAAACCGTTTCCGAAAAATGACTCGGCCTGGGCGGGTGACATGACCCGAGTCCTCGGGTGGCCTGACTCGAGCCCTCAGGTCACCTGACCCGGGCGGATCAACTTATCAGGAACTTTGGAGGTTTCTCAAAACTTGCGACCCGGGCGGGTCTAAGAACCCGAGCCCTCGGGTTGGCAGACTCGGGCGGGTCTACTGAAAGGAGCTTGCTATTCTGTTTGGCTGGGCTGACCCGGGCGGGTCCACATACCCGGGCCCTCGAGTCAGCCACTTCTTCGCTTTCTTCTCCTCTTTCGAGTTCCTTAGTGCTCCATTTCTTCAACGCTTGGCCTCGGGCTTGTGCATAGACCCTCCAAGCGTGCTCCCAAATCCTGAAATATAAACAAACACCCAAAGAAAGAGCGCAAGGGAGGAAAAATGCACAAAAAGAAAGAAAAGGAATGAACTTAGCCTAAATTAGCCTAAAAGCTATGACAAAAACTATTAAAAACAAAGCATAAATCAAGCATATAAACCAATCATCAGAATTTTGATATTTTAGATGGGACAAGATGATGCAATTCCTCAAGCGTTCAGGATACTTTTAGGGAAGAAGTTTCTCTTTAAAGTTAATGTTCCACACAATAATTGCATTGAGCAAAATGCAATTTTCATAGTTGTTACCTCCACATACGAAATTAGTGTTATTGACAAGTGGATGAGCATCTATATGAAAATAATAGTATGTAATATCTTTCTCCTCCTTATTTACATTATCGAATTATATAAATTTTAAATAATTTAATTAATATGACATATAGGATTATAAAATTCACGATTTTTTTTAAACAGCATGAGGAATTTCAAAAACAACAAATTGCGGACGAGAGTGTAAAAGAGACCAGAGAGAAGGTAATTGATTTTAAATTCAATTTGGAAATATGCACGTTTAAAATATCTAATTCATAGTAATAACAAATTAATAAAATTTTTATTTGTGATAATGTTTCTTATTTTGTATATTTAATTTTTGGTTGTATGATATATCTATATCTGAGAATGAATCATCTTTGAGTCAAATAACACCAAAAAAGAGGCCACATGAGGGGGAACAAACTTTGGGAGCTACATCTGAACTATCTCCAGCACAGATTCAAAAGTCGAGCACTAAGAAGCTTTTAATAAAGAAGGAGAAATAAGTATGAAGATTTTATTTCTCATTTTTATGGACGATAATAACTATTTCGAATTTCTTATGGGTTGAGTTATGTTTTTAAGAACAATTTTGTTGGTTTGAATAAGTTGCAAATGTTATGTGGAATTTGCATAGGTACTTTTTTAAAGTTTCAAATAGTATGGAATTTGTTAAGCATTTGACTTAACATTTTGGTTATTACATATTGAGTTGATTTCTGTATCAATTTTGTTTGTGTCATTAAGTAAGTAATAGCTATGAAAAGTAAGTATATATCATTCCTAATTTTATATAGACGATTAAAACATATTTTATAATATATATCTTAATTAAAACCGATTTACACACAACAAACACAACTGTTACCTATTCTTGCTTGATTTGTTTTCATATAAAGTTCAATAAGTAATAAATATGAAAACTAAGTATATATCTGTAGACACATAATCGTGTCTCCCTATTTAGTACCCTATGATGACCAATACCCCGCTCTAATTGGTCCGGATCAAGGAAAGAATAAAGAATGAGTCTAAAATAAAACCTTTTAAACCCAAAACCATTTTCTAACTCTTTTTAAAAAGCCCATCTTCGAAAACTTTTTAAAAATAGTTTTTATGAAAGCCCAATTTTTAAAACATCTTTTTTCTAGCCAAATTTGATTAGTAGAATTAATTAATTAATATTGATTAGTTTTATTAATAAAAGTATCATTTATAAAAATCATCTTTTCCCCAAGTGTTTTCAAATATCTTTATCTAACTATTTTATAAAAATCTTTTAAAAAACCCAATTGTTTTCGGAAACTTATTGCTCCTCAACTACCTAAACCTATATAAACCCCTAATCCCATCTCATATTTTGACGGCACACAACAAACAAAACCGACTCAATCTCTCACAATATAAAAATCTCACGCACTACTGCATCTACATCATCCTCACACAATTCTCCCACTGCCAATTACTGACAATACTTGATCACAAAGTCAACGACTAACACACTCAATCTCCATGCCATAATCCTCCTGCTACTCCTCAAAAATCTCATTAATTATCATCTCACAATCCACCTACATGCCTAGTCCTCCCATATTTCCTACAACTTACTTCGCCACATCATCATCATCACCGTACGCATACTCTTACAAATCACACACGAATAATTCAACACTCGATCATAACACAAAACACAATACTCATTCAATAATTCAATTTTCCAAGGTCCGTACAAATCAACGACTCGGACGATGGTATAATTTCTGAGGGTCAACTAAATTAACCACCTTTATTTTATTTTATTTTATTATTATTATTATTTTTATTGAAGTTCTATTCATGATGTACAAATTCATGCAACGGTAAGTATCTCTATTCTATATGGGAAGAGGGGTAGGACACCAAAATATTAAAAACCCCATTTTACCCTCAATACATTAAACAAATTACATCCAATAAAATAAGTGAGAGGAAAAAAAAGGGAAAAACAAAAAAAAATTCAAAAGAGAAACATAGATCTTCAAATTAACTTCTCCCATATCAAAACTGTATATTTTGAAAAGTACAAACCCCTTATTTAGTGGGAAATTCCATGATTAACTGCCAATATGCATTATATAGCTAAACGCTCCATATCTTCTTCCTCTCTATTTCATAATTCATTGTAAAACAAATTAAAAAAACCAACAAAACACGATAAAAATAATACTTTCTTCTCCTCTGTATTCCATAATCTTCTTCCTCTTCCACAATTTTGTTGCTCTACTTCTACTTCTGCATATAAGAGAGTCAAGAGACGTTGATTAAGAACCTCTTGGTAAAAAATAATCAGGTAATTCCAATGATTTAATCTTTTGGCACATCCAACAACTAATCTAACATGGTTTGTTTGGTGTGAATTTACCCAGAACAACAAAGAACACATACATCAGGTATTTGTTTGTAATACAGATTTATATATTTTTGACAATGTAACTCAGTCTAAACGATGGATAGTAATTTTTTCTGTTTGTTATAAGATTTGCTATATACTTTACAACAAAGAAATCATATGATTGATAGTGATTTTTGTGTATATTTTATACAGGTTAAAAGCAGAAGAAAGTAAACGACCAAATATACTCAAACATATCGCCACTCAAAAGCACTTGCAGAAATTATTGAAGATGTATTCATTAATTATACCCCATTTGCAAAGCTTTTTTTTTTAAATTAGGAAACAACTAGCAAGATTAAAGCAATTAAATCAAAACAAAAAAAAAACCGAAAGTAAGATTCTGTAACTATTAAACATTCTGAATTTTGCTAGAAATATTCCGTGATTAAACATTCTATATTCCTATTCTACACTTTTATTTTCTTCGTGTACTCAAATTGATTTAAGCTAGAAATTAAAGTTTTGGGAACTTAGAATGAAAGAAGTAACAATCCGTTTTCTTTGTAAATTAAATAAAAAGAATTTGAATTTAGGATCCCCAAATATATAAAAATCAGCATCATAATTTCATAAGTTATCATTTTCGACAGCAATTGAGCTTCCCAAACGCATAAAGATCAAAATCTGAAAGAAAAAATTGGTATTTTCACTTGCACAATAAAAAACGAACTGTTCAAACTCACCTACAAGGAACGAATAGAAATTTTAATTGTTGAGTTCCTATCAAGAGCGACCTCGATCTTCAGATCTTTCTTCCTCTCCCATCAATTTTCCGGTCGAATGTGAGGGAAATGACGACGAATAGTCGGGCTACGGCGCCGACGAACGGACGAAGTAGCCATACGAAAGTAATATATGTAGAGTATTGATATTGGGGATAGGACTATAGGAGGACTAAAGTTCAGAGATGTTCTTTTTTTTTTTGGTAAAAGAGGGGCTAGCCCCTAAGAAGTTCAGAGAGAGAGATATGGGAATAGAAGGAGTAGGAGAGAGAGAAGTTCAGAGTAGTAGAGAAGAAGCATTAACATCTTTATCTTATAATGGTAATTACTTTATAAAGAATCATGATTAGTCATATTCATACACTATTATTTCCTTTGAAACTTTTTGAGAACTAAACTTCAATGATAAATTATGCACATTTTAAAGGGAATGGAGTTATTAGTTAAATTGATGTTGTTTTCATAGATCTCTATAATAGAGATTTACACCATGATTATCTTTATACATTACGATAGAGTATAGACCTGTTTGTGGGAATATTATATTTTTTATGATTTGAATTGTTCTTCTTTTTCCTTTTATTTTAAATAAGCAATTCTTCTTTTTCCTTTTATTTTAAAGGAAAAATTGACAATAGAGGTCTCAACTTTGGGTGATAATTTTTAAAAGGTCTGAACTATTGATTAACTTGTGTAGGTCCCAACTTTAGGTGGTCTTAACTTTTAGCGGACCTTAGTGACTTAAAACTGGCTTAATAAGTCATAACTTGTAAAACTTGGGTCACACCAGAAGGGTTAATTGAGGAAGGGAAGTAGGAACTAGGTGAGATTTTAAAAAAAATCGTCAGTTTTAAGTCACCGAGGCCCGCTAAAAGTTGAGACCCCCTAAAGTTGGGACCTACACAGGTTAATCAATAGTTCAAACCTTTTAAAAATTATCGCCCAAAGTTCAGACCTCTATTGTCAATTTTTCCTATTTTAAATAAGCAATTCTTCTTTATTCACAAGTTCGAGACTATTATATATGGCAAGGGGTAGGGGAAACCAAAAAATAGAAAAAGAAACATAACTATGATGAGGACGATTAGTCATCAATCAATATAGACGTCTTTTTAATCAGTCAACCCAAAAAAAAAAAAGCATACAAATTCCTTTCCCCATTTTAGTCTTAAATTATCTGAATCATAAATTAAAAATGAAGATATTTTTCTTCAACAAACTTTGAAAATAATATTTATTACAAGTTATTCATAAATATAATTATGCAATTAATTTAACTTAGAAAACGATCTCGCACGCATAGCGTGCTTATAAGACTAGTTGTATATTATACTAACTCCCTACAATATTTTCTTTTCTTATTTTTTTATTTATTTTCATACATTATTATATGCCTGCCTGATTGTTCTATACATATTATTATGATTGTCTCTGCTTTATTGCTTTTATCACCCACATGTTATTTTTGCTAAACAAAACCTAAAGAATTGTTCTAATATTAATCATATTAATTTGGACAACCTGTTAGGTTCCTTGTAATATTGATTGTCTAATAACATGTTACTAACAAATAGTCTTTTTATGTGTTTCCTGAACCAACTTAGACTAAATATTTTTAGGGTGTATAAAACATTATTTGATTATTCTTTGGCATAAATTCTGCAATGAATCGATATTTAGTAGAGGCCAACTTTGGGCGAATGTGGTTCATTATGACTGTACTCGTACCCTCACCCCCGAACTCAATCTTTGGTTCATTTTGACCATCTATGGAGTCAAGACGGGGAAATCTACATTGGATAATTTGTCCCTACGATTTTCCCATATCCAATTAGGTTTATGATTCTTCCTAAAAAGAATGGTTGGCGACTTCTTTCAATACAAAATAATTTTCAATAAAACCTTAACAGTGGGGTAGTCAAATCTAATACGCGCTCACACCGCGTAGGCGAAATAAAAACACGCCTACAATTTGGCGACTTCACTTTGGAGGATTCTAAAAAAAAATTATTTTTTTTTTAAAATGAGTGGGTGAAACTTGAAAAATACGATTCATTCTTATTTTATGCCTTAGAATAATATACGGTTTTGCATATGCATGGCTACTGTTCAGCCACCATAAGGACAATCTACCTTGCCTCATTAGCACATGTTCTATGTGTGAGGTCACCCCCGGGGGGTTTGCGCTTTGTCCTTCCAAAAAGCTTCCTGAGCGATAGTGTTGGATCTTAGTCATAAGAAACCTACCCAACCATGGCATTGTTCTCTTGTTCCTGACTTGAGACTGGAGTGCGTCTTACACGTGGCCACCTTTTTAAGCAGGGGTACGAAGCGTGGGATCAATCTCTTAGTCATGGACCCTTTCAGCCTTAACCTAAACCTGACCAATAGTTGAATGTAGAACTGGACTTTAGGTTGAGAACTTTTGCATCTATGTTACCTGACCTTTATGTGTGATTGCAATTTTTTGCCTGCAAATATGCTTTACGCCCGAAATTATGGCAAATCGCGTCTAAACAAATCGTCGTTTTCACCCGAACCTTCGTCAATTTATCAATAAGCGTGCCGCCGAGCATTGCGTCAAACACATTAAGTTGCGCCTGACGCAATGCACCTGCACCAGACGCATAGGATGTGCGCCGCGCGCACCAGTTGCGTGGCACGCAACCTATTCGTCCCATGCTTATTGATCTTTGGACCTTTGTTCGAGTTTAAGATAACAAGTTTGCATCGGTATAATATTAAAAATAAAGGGGTCAGTCATTTCATGCAAGGTCGAGTCTGTCCTAAAAAGTGCATCTAGAAAACTGGTCATAGTAGAGTTAGAGTCATCATGCATGTCTACCACTTTCCATCTTCTCCCTGCTGTTCAACTAATCTTCCCTGTCAATTCTACCTTACCATATTCAACAATTTCAAAACTTACATTTTTCAAAATCAATCCTACACCCTCTTCCCTTCTACCTTTTTCGTAAACATTTACTAATCATCATCATGCCACGACATTGCAATAAAAAAAATATTTTTCAAAATTAATCCATCATATTTTCCTAACAAAAGATAAAACAATGGGTTCCTTTCAAAAATGAATTTCGAAAATTCTAAGCCCATTCCAAACACCTTCAATCCAATTCAATCCAATCGACCCACTTGCATTCATTCTAGGCCCATATGCATTAGAATCCATTTTGCATTCATATAGGGTCCATCTAATTCGAGTCCATGCATTCATATTAGGCCCGCTAGCATTAGAGTTTATCTTAGGCCCATATAAGTCTAGCTCATGTCAAAACCTAGGCCCATTTGCATCTTTATGTGAACCCTAGTCTATGTCAATCCCAGTCCAAGTCTAATCCAACTCTATTCCAATCCAATATCAAGCTCATGTGCATTTTCAAGTCTAACGTCAAACCAATATAGTACTAAGTCCATAATTAGGTCCACATAAGGCCCAACTCAATTCCAAAGTCAATCCAGTCCAATTCCAAATCCATATAGGACGAAGTCCAAACCATTAAGTCTAGCGAAGCTAGCATCCCTGTAAGACCATAACGGCACCCCTTTGACCTAGCTAAGCTAGTCATCCCTGTAAGACCATAACGGCACCCCTTTGACCTAGCTAAGCTAGTCATCCCTATAAGACCATAACGGCACCCCCTTTGACCTAGCTAAGCTACTCATCCCTGTAAGACCATAACGACACCCCTTTGACTTAGCTAAGCTAGTCATCCCTGTGAGACCATAAAGGCACCCCTTTGACTTAGCTAAGCTAGTCACCCGTAAAACCATAATGGCACCCATTGATTTAGTAAAGCTAGTCACCCCTAAGACCTTAAAGGCACCCTTCGAGTTTAGCGAAGCTACTCCTATCTTACATCTATAGCAATACCAAATCATCAAGTCTGGCGAAGCCAATTCCTTCCTAGCTAAGCCTAGCGAAGCTAGCGTAGACAATCCTTTTGAGCCTAGTCTATTTGTCAATTATTGCCCAGTCTGCTTGCATAGTTTAGTCCAGTCCAGTCCAGCATCTGCATATAGTTAGGCCCATGTCCCCATCATAACCATAATCATACCCATCTCTAATCAGTTCCCGCTTTCATTTCACCTTCCATTTTTTCATCCCCATTTCCACTTTCATCTTCATTTCTCATCTCCATTTCTCCATCCCGCGTTTACATTTCTCATTTCGAAAGCATCATTTCTAAAAATTTACGAGGTCCAGTCGATTTCTGTTCAGGATGGATCGTGAGATTATAACTTGGGAGCGCTCGACAGAGAGGATACAAGGTCAACCTACTCCTAGACTCGTCAAACGCATCCTCACATTTTCAGACGAATCCTCTGACTCTTTTAAAGCATCATCTAAAATGGGGGACACTAATGAACAGCTCAGTGCCATTATGGCCCAACTTCAACAAATGAACTCGCGTCTTGAGGAACAAGACAAAGAGATTAAGGCGCTGAGGGAGAAGCTAACTGAAGAAGACGAGCAAGGCGACACTCCACCACCATTCAAAACCAACACAAATTTGAGGTTTGAAAATCTCGAGCAATTGATCCAGTCAATTCCTGAGCTCGAGGGTCAGGCTCATGGCCATGACATTATTGATCCTGAACTGAGGGAAAAACTCCCTAAAAAAGTAACATTGGGTGACCTCCCAAAATTCAAGGGGGTCGAAGACCCAGATGACCACTTGAGATCTTTCTCCATCTCTATGGTTCTCAAGGGCATGAGCAAGGACCTGTTTGCTTATGTCTTTCCTTTAACCTTCTATGCACATCCATCCAAGTGGTTCAGATCACTAAATAAAGCCAAGCTGAATGACTGGACTACATCAGAGAAGAGTTCCACAAACAATACATCTATAATACTCAGCTTCCCATTGGCCTTCGTGAGTTGGAATTAACTAAGCAGAATTCCAACGAAGACTTTGTCACCTTCCTTAAGAGATGGAGGGAAAAGGCTGCGCAAATGACTAACAGGCCATCCCAAGATGATCAAGTCCGATTGGTGATCTGTAACCTGCAGCCCAAGGATGGGGACCATATTAAGTTCCAACCCATAGAGTCTTTCACGAAGCTCTATAAGGTAGGCCTACTGATTGAAGAAGAGGTATAGGCTAACAAGAACAAGGGTTCTAACAACAACAACTCTTTCAAGAAGAGTTATAATAACCCTTCTACCTCTAAAAGCAATGACATAAACGCCCTAACTACTGACAAGAGAGGTTATCAAGGACCTCAAAAGACGTTCACTCCTTTGGGCATGTCTCTAGAAGAAGCCTTCACTAGGCTTCATGCAAAGGGAGCACTTCAACCTTTTGGCCCTACTCCGGACCCTCCTCTAGAGAAGAGATCCAGTAGATGGAATCCTAATTCCTACTGCAAGTACCATCAAGGGAATGGCCATCTGACATCGCAATGCTGGACTTTGAAGCATCATCTATAATATATGGTTGAAGACGGTAGATTACCGATTCCGCTTGCGGTAAAAGTCAGCAATAGTGGCAACCCCTTGGGAAGTGCCTAAATAATGCAAGGGCTTAGTCACTTAGCGTTGGTTTTCTAGGTTGAGTCGGAGAGTCCTTCCCCTAGCTCCTTTATTTCCTTTTTTGTCGAGTTTATGTCATTTAGGTTTTCACTTCTAATAAGCCTTGTTTCATTCATTTTCAATTAATAAAATAATTGCATTTTCATTTTCATTTTCATTGGCTTTCCATCATTTTATTTATGCTTCTAATTCAATGATGAAACTCAAATCACCTAAATGAACTTGACTAATAATAACAAAAAGAGATCTGAAATAAAAAAAGGAGAAAAAAAAAAAAGAAGACATACTTTGGATCATGAGTTATTCCCCTATCCCTTCCATTACCTTTCATAAGCCATCCTCATACAACTAAGGAAAACCAAAAATCCTTTAAACCATCATCTCCATGATACTTAGCCAAATAATCCCTTCATTAACCAAAGCTCCACAAATCTCCAGCGTACCTTTCAATACCCTAAACCAATAGCTTGTGTGCAAGCCTTACTACATAAAAAAAAAATCAATGCCAGGCAAAATAAAAAAGTGAAAGAAATTCAAAATGCAAAAAAGAAAGAGCCAATGCAAAGGCAAAAAGAATAAAAAAAAGTCAAGCTAGGGGGCTTGCACACAAGTTCTACCCCTCAATCCATGATCCTTACCTTATTCCAAACCAATTAGACATTCATCAAAGCTTCAAGCCTTAAACCTTTCAACCTTTCATCAACCCTAACTCCTTTTTCAAGGTATGTCCAAGCCCGCTAGGTTGAAAACCCGAAAGGGCGGCCTAGGCAAAAGTTAGGGCATAAAAAAACATTATTAAAAAAAATGATAAACAAAAAAGAAATCAGATCAAGAACTACGAATGGTCTGATTCCGCAACGATACGTAGGAATCCTCATCTCGAGGTCCCACCGCTTCAACAAAATAAAATTAGTCAAGGTCTAATGATTTGACTTTTTAGAATTTAGGAGCATAATCTCTTTCTAGATCCCGAAATAGATTCGAATCTGCACCTAGCCTCGTTAAAGCCTTTTCCCACCTACATTCATTTAAGTCACAAATTTCAACCTTTTTATTTTTCAATCCAAGCTCTCCTTGTCCTTGAAGGACTCTCCGACAATTCCATGATTTCCGGCGATACTTGACTTTGTCTATATCGACTTCCCAAAAAAGAATCCCCGGTACAATCCCCAGTAAAACCTTTCAATGTTCAAGACATAGCAACTATGTTTCAATATCAGATCAAGTACATTTCGATTAAGGCTCATGCCTAATTCAAGGCAAGCTCACCCAAAGTGGGGGCTTCCTATGTGTGGTGGCTCCTCCAATTCAATCAAACTCTCGAGAAGTTGTAATACGTGGACCTCGTTTACGAACCCTAATCATTTACTAAAAACGATTTTCGAAAATCATTCTATCTATTTCTAATCATTCTAATCATTCTATCAGTCTATACATCTTCTAGCCTTGCAAAATCCTGACCTTGCATTGCAGCCTTGCAAAACCCCGACCTTGCATTTCATACATTCTAGTCCTAACCCTGACTTTGCATGACGTGTCATCCCTTACCTTTGCATAACCTTAATCCTTGCATAGCGTCTCATGCATCCTTAGAGAGTCTAAGTTTGCATTATTTGCATCATTATGTGCTTTATCTGAGTTGTTTGCACCTATCTGCTAACATCTTCTTCTGCAGGTAATCAGATTGCTTGTAGTTATTGTCCTACATACTAACTTTGTTTTGCAGAGACCGGTGTATATAGACCAGTTCTAAATTACAGAGCGTTTAGAATCTTTCTCCGTCCCGACACCGTTTACTTTGACTTTCGGTTTCCTGAACCTCAGTCAAAGTGGGGGCTTCTGTAGACACATAATAGTGTCTCCTCCATTTAGTACCCTATGATGACAAATACCCCACTCTAATTGGTCCGGATCAAGGAAAGAATAAAGAATGAGTCTAAAATAAAACCTTTTAAGCCCAAAACCATTTTCTAACTCTTTTTCAAAAAGTTCTTTTTCGAAAACTTTTTAAAAATAGTTTTTATGAAAGCCCACTTTAAAAAAAACCTTTTTCTAGCCTAATTTAATTAGTAGAATTAATTAATTAATATTGTTTATCTAACTATTTTATAAAAATCTTTTAAGATACCCAATTGTTTTCGAAAACCTATTGCTCCTTAACTACCTAAACCTATATAAATCCCCTAATCCCATCTCATATTTTGACGGCACACAACAAACAAAACCGACCCAATTTCTCACAACAAAAATCTCACGTACTACTGCATCTACATCATCCTCGCACAATTCTCCCACGGCCAAATACTGACAATACTTGATCACAAAGTCAACGACTAACACACTCAATCTCCATGCGATAATCCTCCTGCTACTCCTCAAAAATCTCATTAATTATCATCTCATAATCCACCTATGTGCCTAGTTCTCCCATATTTCCTACAACTTACTTTGCCACATCATCATCATCACCGTATGCATACTCTTACAAATCACACACGAATAATTCAACACTCGATCATAACACAAAACACAATACTCGTTCAATAATTCAATTTTTCAAGGTCCGTACAAATCAACGACTCCGGACAGTGATATAATTTTTGAGTGTCAACTAAATTAACCACCTTTATTTTATTTATTATTATTATTATTATTGAAGTTACTAACATTCTACTCATGATGTAGATTGTTAACAAATTCATGCGACTATAAGTATTGTATATTATACTAACTCCCTGCAATATTTTCTTTTCTTTTTTTATATTTATTTTCATACATAATTATATGCCTGCCTGATTGTTCTATACATATTATTATGATTGTCCCTACTTTATTGCTTTTATCACCCACATGTTATTTTTGCTAAAGACCTAAAGATTTGTTTCAATATTAATCATATTAATTTGGACAACCTGCTAGGTTCCTTGTAATATTGATTGTCTAATAACATGTCACTAAAAAATAGTCTTTTTATGTGTTTCCTGAACCAACTTAGACTAAATATTTTTAGGGTGTATAAAACATTATTTGATTATTCTTTGGCATAAATTCTGCAATGAATTGATATTTAGTAAAGGCCAACTTTGGGCGAATGTGGTTCATTATGACTATACTCGTACCCTCACCCCCGAGCTCAATCTTTGGCTCATTTTGACCTTATATGGAGTCAGGACGGGGAAATCTACATTGGATAATTTGTCCCTATGATTTTCCCATATCCAATTAGGTTTATGATTCTTCCTAAAAAGAATTGTTGGCGACTTCTTTCTATACAAAATAATTTTCAATAAAAGCTTAACAGTGGGGTAGTCAAATCTAATACGCGCTCACACCGCGTAGGCGAAATAAAAACACGCCTACAATATCATGCATATTTTTATAAACACGATTTCCACAATTTATTAATAGATATTTGTTAAAAAAAACCAATTTAGAAAAAAACTCTTAAGCTTTTGGTTAATTGATTGTGTTTCCATATAAAATTCAAATTGAATAAACAATCAAAAGAAAATCAATGAATGCCTATATATAGATAGACTACCTATTTTCTTTGGCTATAAATTCAAGCTAAAGTACCTATTACTTGAGTAACCTAAAATAAGTTTCAGCAATGAATCCTAATGCTCTTAGTCGTTGTCTACTTGAGTGCCTTCCAGTTGAAGTTTTGATTGATATAATTTCACGTGTTGGATCCTCTTCGATTAGTGATTTGTTTCGTTGCAAGTTAGATACATCATATTTAACAAATTGTTTTGAATGTTTTAAAGTTTTTTCGAAAACCTTTTTTTAACACTTTTATGCTTAATGTGTAAATACAGTTGTAAGCTACTCAATGAAATATCCAATGATGATAAAGTTCTCCAAGCACTTTGTATTGACCATATACTATTTCGACCATGGGAACACAATGTTAAAAAAAAATGGAGTTATTTACACGTTGCTTACAATGCAAGAATCTTTCAGCTCTTTTGTGGGTTGGAATGGTAACTATTTGTAATAACCAGGAAAAAATATATATTTTTACTATAAAGATATTAGTAAGGGATTGAAGGTTAAAGTATTATTATAAGATAAACTAGTCCCTAAGATCTTATATACGTTATTTTGTCATTTATATGATTATTTTAGATGAAGTTATGTGTTTCCTTGGCTTTGTGCATTTGCTCAGGGCAAATTATATGTGCATACATATATCATCTATATTAACATTATAGTTTATAAAGTACTTTAAGGGTCAAAGATTAATAAAATTATCAATTACTAGTTTATGAGCTTATAAATATATCTAGTAGGATTTTTAGTAGGTACTGCATAAACCTACAATGCTCCTAACTTATAAATGGTTAACCTAATGACTAACGTTATTTAGTCTTTAGAATCGTCACTAATAAGTTTACCTAAGGACTGACAATCGCTACTCATTTTCAGACAATACGTAAAATACAATATTGGTATGTTTCGGATTGAGTAACTTTGTGACACTTGTTCTTTACTAATGGGTTTTAGTAAAATCAACATGCTAATCCTTTACGTAAAGTGTCAAGTTTAGATAATCTTGCCAACAAATACCTAAGCATACATAGACTAAATAGGTTTGCTGAATTGTAGCATTTGTAGTCAGCCAGCGAAAACAAAAAGTGAGACACTAGTAAAATTCTTTACGTAAGCCGCAATTCATAAACTATAAATAGCATGAAGCTATTCAGTAATTTTTCAAAATAATATGAGTTGAGTATTGTAAGAACCAAAAAGAAAAGAAAGAGAAAGAGAGTGTGAGAATAAAACAGTAAGTTAAAGATTAGGTATCATTAGTATTATCAGGTACATTCTTGAATACCCCTTCTTAATGTTGTTTTGCTACAATGTATTGTTATATTAATACCCCTCCAAAGAAAAAAAAACCCCAAACCCTATCTCAAAACCCCCTTTGGGGAGGCCGCCGCCTAGCCTCACGGCTGGTGTAAGGTGTGTCTCCCCTCCCTCCGCGTGTTTTCTTTTGTTTGTTTTCTTTGTGTTTTCGTCCCGATCTATTTTCTCATCCCCATAGTTTCTTTGCCCTCATCTTTTTTGCTCTGGTTAGATTGTCGGTTGTGGTTTTTTCCCTCCCATCCATTCTGATTAGAGAAGGTGAGGCAAAGTGTTTGATTGTGGTGGCCCTAAGGCGGTGATCTTCCTTTTCAATAAAGGTTTTGTCTTCTCATCTGGTAGAAGTTTGTTCTTTCTTTTGTTTTTGCTCTGTTTTATGGTTGTTTCAAGGGAATGTGTGATTTGGAAGATGAAAGATCTGATCTACAACAAGGGTATTGATATTCAAAAAGTTACAGCACGTTCAGTGAAGATTCAGTTAAAGATGTGTAGACATCGATTCAAATGGGCTCGAATAGTTTTTCAGTTTTTTTCTTTGGATGATGTATTACTTGTTGTTTTCATATCTACTTCCGTATCTCATTTATCAATCAATGTAGATGCCGGATGACTTTTCAATGAATGATAATATTCTTCCTGTCAAAAAAAAAAAAGATAAACTATTAGTAATAGTTTTGCCTTAATAGTAAAGGTATATTTGTGATTTGCAAATAACGTGTTTATAATGCAAATGGTATTTGTCACATTATGATTTATATACAAGGTGATTCTAAAAATACTATCATATGTGGTAATAATAATGTTATATAAAGATGTTACTATGATAAAATGAAATGGAGGTTCGTGGTATTATGAAATGGAGGTTCGTGGTATTATAAAATGGAGGTTCGTGGTATTATAAAATGGAGGTTCGTCGTTTGTGTTGGAGGAATGAATTATATATGGAGTGACGTACGTCATTGTAGGGTGTGCACACGGAAGTATCAGGAGGGGCTAAAAGCCTGAAAATATTATCCGGAGTGACGTACGTCATTGTAGGGGTGTGCATACGAGATTTGTCAGGAGAAACTGTAACAATTGATTTTATATATAATCGTAACTGATTATTTTATATAATTATCTGCAAAGTGTTTTTACATTGTATTGGGAATGTACTGGACCCTTTTGGGTTGACTGTTATAAAATGTTTTGTTTTCAGGTACCAGTGATGGGAATGGGCAGGAGTGAGGAATATAAAATATTAGGACTAATATACTATATGTTGTTATCTTTTTTTTTTTTAATTTGTTATATTAGTATCATGTTTTATTTTGTTTTCGCCTAGTATTTCTATTATTAGGAATACGGCAGTAATATCCTGTAAACTCTATATTATATAATAATAAATAAAAGAAGTAATATTTGGTTCGATCCTGGTACTATCATGTAGTGTTTCATTATTAGAATTATATTAAATTACAGGGCGTTACACTATTTATATTTATCTTCTAATGGTTCATTGATATCATATAATTTTGTTGACTTTGATTGTTAGTTAGGGTTGATATGGTTGTTGCTTCACTATATATAGGTTCAAATATTTTACGCACATGAAGATGAAAGATGGTATTAAGAACATCACAATAGCATCAAATGAAGGTTATTTGGTGGCAACTTATTTACTTGGGCTCATTTACCTAAGCAATAAAGAAGAGAAAAACAAAAAACCATAGGTTTTGAAATGATGGTGAAGACAATTAGGATAATGGGTATGAAAGGAATTGTGGAATGCAGAAAAAAGATTCATGACAACTTGAATGGATTATCTATAGAAAATAAAGTTACTTTCAAACCAGATGGATTCTTTTTATGTACAACACAAGAATCATGCGGGGCTAAAATGAAACATTGGGAAGCTGTTGATTATAACTATTATTATTCTGAAGATGATAACTTATTATGTGATTGTTGCAATTGTAATACAGAAATTTGTTTCTTTATATCTTTTATGTGTTAGAGTTACATTAGATGTTCAATCTATTACTTATTTATTGGATAATAAATTAAATTATTTTTTTTACTTTATTTTAGTCGACTTTATGTTATGAAGGTTAATTGTGAAATTGTCCACCTTCTAATTCAATATGTATTTTTTCATAATTATAACATTAATTCCACGAGTATCAATTAAAAGTAAAATGCACTTTGTCCATAACTTCTTATAACACAAATGGTCTTTCTTCTTTTATAAGAGGAAGGTTGAATACATAAAATATTATAAATTATACCCTAAATCTGTCTAATATATATAATTATTCTATTCCAAAATTAGAATTTATACGCTAAATTTGTCTAATATGTATAGACGCCTAAAATTAAGTGATCGACAAATTTCATATACATTGATAGCCATAAATAACTATGATATTCGAATTGATAGGGGTAAAAATTTCGTTGTACTTATTATTAATTAATGATGTATTCATAATATTTCCCTTTTTTGTAGATTTCATATCATCCTTATTCTTTTATAAGAGGAAGGTTGAGTAAATATAAGATAATTATTCCATAAGTAATGAAAATCGCTTTTACTTATAATATATACTATTCTGAAAATATAAAATCTCCTAAAACAGTATAATATGTATAGACACCTAAATTCTAGCAAATTTTTGTACTATTTCATACCCTAAATATGTCGAATTTAATTTGTCCTTAACCACATACATATACTACACATAGGTAAACAAAGAAATCTAACACTATACCCTAAACGGATTTTTTTTACTATAGATTCTTTTTTTATGTCACTTAGTTGTCCCTAAACACCTATTATAATACTACACCTTTATACTCATTCATGTTAGCCATTCCTTAGTTTATTTCTTACACATTAACAATACTAATTCTATTCTATACCTCATAATTAATTCAAAGCATTCAAAATGAGCAATCAAGATCAACAAACAAAACAAGCATCGAATAGCAAACCAAGAACAAGTATGCGTGGAAAAATTTAAGAAGAAATCAAGAGCATATGGGTAAGTAATCCTACAACTACAAGTATTAATTTTTATAACATTTTTTATGTTAGTATTTGTTATTCCACCTAATGTTAATAAATACAAGCCTTATAATTATTACATAACAAAATTGCAATAAATTACAATCGATTATAATTACTAATTATTACATTTGACATAAAAATATTAGGTGGAATATCAAATATTGACATTAAAATGTTATAAAATGAAGCATAATTGTAAATATTTTTCGCATATGTAAAACGGATTTAATAATTTATGATTTTATATAAAAAAATGTAATAGTAAAATAGGGTATTTGATTCTTACCTTATGTCTTCACATAGTTTATTAACTTGATGTTGTGGTATTTGTAAAATATTACACGAATTGCAATTGAACATGTCATAAGCAAATTAAATGACTAAAGTTAGTATTTTCAATATTATTGGTTACATGTCTTTTTTAATCTACCAGTATATGTTATGAGTTGTTTTAATGGAAACAATTATATATATACATAAAAGTTATACATACAAGTTCAAAATTCAAAAACATAACTAAACTAGATTTTTATATTAATAGTTTATCAATTCTCTGTTTGCTTTACATAGTTCAATATATAGTTTTTGTATATATTATTTTATGCATTAATGTCTAAAGATTAAAAATTATGATATGTACATGATATGTATATGTAATCACTTATTATTTATTACTACAATGTTTGTTACAGGAATGATATATTCTTCTAAAGAGTCTATGTTATTAATTGGGTCTACTGGGAACCTTAATGAGCGCCGATCACCTTTGGGAGACATATCTAATGGTAACTTGTTTTCCATATTTCAGCTCAATTCTATGTATTATACTATTACAACATTGTTAAACTTTTACATGCAAAAGTGTTGTTCCATATAAGTATTCTAACTTTTGTTTCTTATAAAATTTTGAAGTTATATCAAGGTCCACAACAACATTTGATAGACAAAAGTCAAGTATTACAAGCGACTATGAAGCATCAAAAGCAGCTATGGAAAAGAAAAAATACATTTTGGGCAAAAACATAAACAACTTTCCTCATGAAAATAATGGTATATCATTCTTTATTTTAATAAAAAATGAGAGTTATAATGGGTTATAATAGATGAAAGATGTTTATTCTCTTAGGTAATGTATTGTATTAGTTTCCCGTCAATAAAAAAAAATATATTGTATTAGCTAAATATATTAGATAACAATTACTAACACTTATCCTACCAAATATGATAGTATGAAACTTTATTTACCTAGACTTCAAACTTTTCAAGCCATCTCCATATTTGAATAATTTCCATATTTCGTGAATTTCATTTGATGTGAGGAAAAAAACAAATAAAACAAGTTACTATGAGTATAGCAAATAAATTTTATAGATATATGCAAGATTTGTAAAACATAAAACAATTAGAAAAATAACAATTTTCAATTTAATTATATGCAAAGATATATTTGATTACGAAAAACTCATATTCCATTAGTATGATCAAAAGTTGGATAAACAATTCCATTTTAAAAATTAAAATGAAAATTGATCAATTAACTTCTCATAATTTTTTAACAACTTAATTCCCTTTAAAATAGTGAACATATTAATTCCCTTAATATAGTGAACATTAATTAACCAACATCTTGAAAAGTACAATGTATAGAATTCAAGCTTAGAAAATCACACATTGGAAATTGACAAAATCATTATGAATGATTATTAATATGTTCAACATCTACCTATTTATAACTATTGACCTTAGTATGATGAAATATACATCTTCTTGAATTTCACAATAGAGATCATATAGATAATGTCATTCACATGACATGTATGCATAACTTATAATAAACTACCTGCTATGTGTAAGGTGAGAGTACTTCACTTGAACTAATGACATCAAAATCAGCTTAACCTATAGGTTCACATCTTTTTAAATTAGAAGGGGATATAATAAGAGAATAGCTAGGCAAGATAGATAATAACTTTTAATTAGGCTCAACTTATAAGATTCTATTCTTCAAAGGTATTTAAGGAAGACTTATATGACATTCTTCTATTAAAGATTAGGAAAAATTGTTATTTGTCAACCTTTAGACCATATGCGAAAAATAAGTCATTCTTTTGATTATTTCAGAATAAGTCTAACTTTAATACCAATTTGTTTTAAACAAGGCAAGTGACCGATTACCAATTTCACAGGTAACTATCTTTTAGAATTTCACTATTTTTTAAAAAAAACTTTCTTTTACCCACTGTTTACCACCACTACAACACCACCATCACCCTTGCCACCCCCCTAACCTTTGACCGACCATCGCATCATGCCAACCCCTCCGCACAAACACCATCATCGACCCACGCAGCAACGAACAACCACCATCATCGGACCGCCCAACCCCACTACACCCAAAAAGAACCCAGCCATAACGTTGTAGAGCAAAAATCCTGTTAAAACTCTTGATTATTCTGTCAATAAACTGAAAAAGTCAAAAACTCTACAAGTCTAAATTGAAAAAAGTTCATTAGTTTCCTAATTCAAAGAAGAAGAAAAAGATAATCTAACACGAAAGTAAGAAAAAAAAATGAGTCAGTTGATAATTAGAAATCGGATCGAATTCGTAAATGGCATTATCGTACTTGATGACCTGCAAACAGAAAATCCAGACCAAAATCATAATGCATTTGAAGTTAGTGTATTAAAAATTGAAAATCAAACAGAATTCACCAAATCATTGCTTCAAATGATCGATACAAATAACCTAACTACGATGAGATCTACAAAAAGAAGATTGAAAAAGGAATTACGAAGAAGAAGTTACAGAGAAGAGACGGATCGAGAAAGCGAGAACTTCGATCATGATTAGGATGAAAACAACAAGCAGATTTCCGCAGGCTTGTCTCAAAGATAATACATTGGCGGTCTCAGAGGCCGCCATTAACGAAATAATTGAAGCTTTACAAGATGAGAAATATTATTGACAGGAGTTTTAGAAGTACTCTTTCTCACTAGTCTTGAGTTGAAATGTTATAAACTTATAATGTTGTTCATGCTCTTCCTCTACTTTCGTGGTTTGGGTGGCAGAGTGAGGTGGGGAATGAGGAGAGAGAGTGTGGTGGGATTTATGTGCTGGTGGACTGGTGGTGGTGGAGGGAGGTGGGGAAGGAGGAAAGAGAGTGAGGGTTACATTTTTTTTATGGAAAAGAAAAAAACAAGAACTAAATTTAAGCAACCATGTTTACTTGCTTGAAACCTACTGTTGTAGGTAAATTATGAAGCCAACATATTATAAGTTAAACTGACTATAAGCTTAGCTTGTTCTAGAATAATCCAAAGGTTATCTTAATTTTAGCAGACCGTTTAAAGGTTAACTTATTGTTGACAAATTTTCCTAAAGATTATGAGTAAACTTTATGATGATCAACTCGAAGATTGAATCAACTCAAGTTCAATTTATACTTTTATTAATATAATGTCACTTTTTTATTACATATTCATTCCCTTTAAAATACTCAACATTAATTAACAAACATCTTGAAAAGTACAATTAACAGTATTCAAACTTAGAAAATTACACACATTGGGAATTGACAAAATCATCATGAATATGTTTAAAATCTAACTATTTATAACTATCAAAGCACAAATTAATTTAGGATTTCCACTTTTTAGCCATAATCGAACCTAAATAGAGAACATCACATATTGTTGAAAGTGCTAAACTTATAGATTATGAGCAAAAGTTTGTACGTTAAGGTTATTGCATTGGTTTTATATGAGGGTTCCTTTGTACCAGTTTATTTTGCTAAATATATAGAGATAATTGTAAAACTTACTATGTTCCTTAACTTATTAATCATTTAATTGCTATATTTGACACTTTTCATTCATCAATAACCACTTATTCACTCTCATATGCATACAAATTAGAGAGATTTTTAGCCTACAGGAATGTTGCATGTAATATGTATCTATTACATGCTACTATTTAATTAACTAACAAATATCCAAAACATGATAATTATGCATTCAACTTTTTAAGTTCATTATCCTGATTAAAGTTTATCAATAACAAGTTTTTTTCAACATATCCGAATAAGTACATAGTAATATATCAATATCAAGGCAGCCCACATCCAAATAAGTTGCTCAAAATAGTAATTAAAAACATACAATTAGTTTTGCAACTTATGATTTTTCATTAATTGATAAGTTTTGGTTTCAAAAAATTACAACACAACATATAACTGATTTAGTTTTCAAAACGAAAAAAATCAGAAAAGATGTTTATATTTATATTTATGTATATAACAATACATATATATATAACAACTTATAAATTCATGCATCAGATTTTACTTTGAAAAATCGAAAAAACCAGCAGATTTGATTATTATCCATACATTTTTTTTTACATTTTTTTTATACAATTGTGGAGGATATTTTCTAACAAACGAAAAAAGCTATTTTATTTCTCGAATTTTAGGGTTTCAATTAATATAGAGGACAAATTTTTTCATAGAAAATAAGCCATAAAGAAAAAAAAGCAGATTACTAACAATAAAATTATTATGCTAACAAAAACAATAACATTTACAATAACAATATAATTACAGATATTGCATGTAATTTCCAACAACGAAAAAAATAAGAACAAAAATCGATTTTTTCTCACTATTGTTCATGCATTAGTTTTAAATCAAACAATTATATTTTAAAAAACTGATAATAAGGTAATTGCAGATCAAAATATATCTACAATAATTAAACTTTTTAAATAAAAAAACAATAGTTATAATTCGTCCTCTATTATTAATTTTGACATGCAATAAAAAAAAAGGGAACAAGAGCAAAAATTACCTGCATGGAAGGAAATTTGTGTTTGATGTAGAAGTAAACATCAATTTCTTGAGCCAAAACAGAAATTTGATCCTTTGAAGCAAACAAAAATAAATGCTTCTCATTCAAACGAAAATTCGATTTCACATGCATGTATTCTCTATTTAAAAAAAACAAAAACCATTAAAAATGCCCAAAATGCAAAAAAAAAAAAAAAAAAAACCAGTTTTATACTACCTCCGTCCCATAATAGTCTGAACACTTTCCTTTTATGTTTGTCCCAAATTAGTTTGAACACTTTCATTTTTTGCATGGTCCCACTATTAATATATTATTTCTTTTACACATCTTTGGCCTACACTCTACCTTTTATTAATAAAAGTTACCCAACTTTCTCTCTCCTCTAACAAAAAATACCCCCACCAACTCCTATCACATCTACTTTTTAAATAAAATAACATTTGATAAACACACTAGAACTTATCACCTTAAACTACGTGTCTCAATAAGTGTTCAGATCTTTCTGGGACAGATGGAGTATAATTAAAAAAATGCCCAAATCTACAACAATGAAAAATAATTTCATCTATTAATTTCGATTTTATATAATTCAAAAGTAGAAAAAATGTAAAAATACCTGCATCAAATCTTGATTTGTAGTTTTCGAGCCAAACACCTCCATTTCTTCTCGAATTGTTGAAAAAAAAACCTCGATTTCTTCTCCTTCAATTCGACTATTCATATAATTCTTCCCAAAAAATCAGTTCTTGAATATCCTCTTTGAAAAATCCGAAAAACTCAACCTTTATTTTGTAGTTTTCTCTTTCATAAATCTCGAATAATATATATAGAAATTTGTAGATTGTGAACAATTTTTTTTGTTGTTAAAATAGGAATTTGTAGATTAGAGTAGAATTTATAGAGAGAGATACACAGATAGAGAGAGACACGAAGAAGTTGAGAGTGAGAGAGGAAGGTGGAAAGTTTGAGTGAAGTAAATGAAATGAAAAAAAAAAATCGGTTGGCTAAGGGTTTTAAAATGGCCCAAATCAGCCGGGTAAGGTGGAGAAAGAGAGAGAGTAGTGATCTGTTTATTTCTTCCTCTTATTGGGCCTTTGTAATTACTTGGCCATTTGTAAGTAGTGGGCTAACAAAACTATCTATTATTATAATATATATTACAATGAATATGGAATTATATTTTTGGCAGTCAAAATTACATCATTTTCTTAATTGTTGAAATATTATATTATTATAGACGGTAATATAATAATTTATGGGCTAACATAGTTGCAACTATTATATGTTAACTTATGGGCTTATTGAAAAGGAAATATTATAATTTATGGGCTAACATGGTTGGAATGATATAATTAGTTTGTAAAATCATTTAAGAGTTACTAATGGGCTTAGTCTGGGACAACTTCTATACATACATGGACTGAGTTAGCGTAGAATTATTTCTTTTTTATTAAACTATTACAATACTTATGTATGTAATTGACTTATTTCTTTTAATTTTAATTAGTTTGTACATTGAAATTAATATTTTAAAAGTTAATTAAAATAAATCGTCTAATGAATTATTAATATACTGAAATATTGATTTATTTGTCTCTAAATTGTAATTTATTATATTACCATGCTTTTGTAATAATAGTACTTACTAAAATACTTTGATTTTCTATATATACTTATATATGTTTAAATACGTAATCATTACAATAAAAGAATATCGCATATTTTTAAAGTTAATGCAGAATCATTCTAACTATGTTTAGGTTACATTGTGTTACATTGTGTTATAATTACATTGTATTATAAGTAATAAGTACGTCTTTGTTGTTCAGGTTTTCAATCGAACTATGCAAGTCCTGTCGTTAATAACTCAATCAATAACTACATATCTCCAAGCTCAATTGGTAACATGAAGTTATACTTTTATGATAATTTTCTTCTAATTTATTTTTAATAATGTGAAAATATAACTTTTCTTTTCTTTTATATACAATATTAAATTTCTCTTCTATGACGCTAAATATATACATATTTTTGTTAACAAATTATGTTTATTAATTTTAGAGAGTCAATCAGCATCAAAGAAATTCGAACAGAAGTGTGCAAGACAAAAACGAATGCTTATACTCTCAAGTAAACGTAATAAAATATCACCAGATTTTCAGAGTCAGCAAGGCAGTACTAATGTTCAAAATTCACTTGGGTTACCGCCAATCTCAACTGGTAAGATCAAGTTATACTTTTATTTTACTTAATGATGTGAAAATATAACTTTTATTTTATTCCATATACAATACTATATTAAATGCCTCTTTTATGATGCTATATGCATACATATTTTCGTTAACAAATAATATTTATTAATTTAGATAGTCAATCAATATCAAAGTTATCCAGAATGAAGAGAAAGTCATTATCACAAGTGAAAATTAATGAAGGTACTTGAATCAGAAAATTAAATGTGCTCTAATTTTATAGCATAGTAGTAACATTATTGCTCTAAAGTCGTTTTGAAATAACATATATACTGGACACATATACAGCAGGGACACCAAACGAAACCACAAGCACAATAACTTCTATTCTAGTAAGCAGTTCTTATCAATCAAAAAGATATGTTACTCAAAGCAAAAAGTTGCTCCAATTTGTTGCAAGGGAAATCATTCCTAGTATGTGTACTAATTAATGTGGTGTGTTGTGATTTCAATCTTATATGTAGTTAGTATTGTATTTTCTAAACTTTTATTCTTTTTCAACTACCTTTGGATATATGTAGATAAAATTGACCGTTTAGATCTTAATACTGAATCAAATGATGCCTCTCAACAACAATCGATGGTCCACAATGATATTGACATACTAAACAGCCATTAGAAAACATAACAGGTACACTTCATAACAATCATTTGATATGTTGATGATAAGAATAATGTGACAATAATGCCAATTTAATGTTTAACATAACTTTTTTTGTAGAACAATATTGGGATATAGGAGACCCAATATGTGTGTGTGAGTTATGTGGAGCAAAAATGTGGTTCGAAGAACGAGTTAATAAGCGCAACAAATTAGGCACTCCAAAGTTCTCAATTTGTTGTATGCAAGGAAAAGTTCTACTTCCTAAACTTAGGCGCCCACCACAACTTATTGAGGATTTACTGAAGAAGAAACATAGTAAAAGCAACCATTTCTTGGAGAACATAAGACCATTCAATATGATGTATTCTTTTACATCAATGGGTGGTAAAATTATGTGTTCAGCAGATCAAGCACGTGGTTCATACAATTACAAAATTGGTGGACAAAATCATCACTTGATAGGTAGTCTTTTGCCTAATGATGGAGTGCCTCCTAAGTTCTCTCAATTGTATATACATGACATAGAGGAGGAAGTTAAGAATAGAAAAAATGTTGCTTGGTATTATTCTCTATTAACCTCATTGCTTTCCGTAATACAATTTGATTAACACAATTTATATGTACTATAATTGATACATTTTGTTTAATTTAAACCAGTGCCTCAGATCCAGACAAGTTTGATGATAATTTAGTAGCCGAACTACAACATATGCTTGATGAGAATAACCCTTTGGCGAAAGGTTTTAGAATGGCTAGATACCGTCTTACTTCAGACACATGTGAGAAATGGCATTTGAGACTGATTGGACAAAGGGAATCGGATGGGAGAACTTATAATCTTGCAACAACAACAGAAGTTACTGCTCTCATTGTTGGGGATATTGATATATAGTGCTGATAAAAGGGACATAGTTGTTGAAACAAAGGGTGGTAGATTAAAATCTATTTTTGGACTCCATCCATCATACCTCCCCATGCAATATCCACTCTGATTTCCATATGGAGAAGATGGGTATCGAACAGACGTTATGTACAGGCACAAAACACCTTCCACCGAGCCCAGAAAGAAACGAGAAAGACTTACAATGCGTGAGTGGTTTGCATATCGATTTCAGGATCGTGATGATGAGGCTGATACGATAATGCTTTCTCGAAAGTTGTTTCAATAATTGGCAGTCGACGACTACACCATGATTGAGGCTGAAAGATTATCATTTGTTAGGAGGAATCAGGACAGTTTTCAATCAGATAATGTTAAGAATATACAAGATGCAACAACAAGAGGTGATACAGAAGGGTCTTCTACTGGAAGTCGTATTGTTATACCTTCCTCATTCACTAGGGGCCATAGTTACATGAGAGAAAACTATCAGGATGCGATGGCCATATGTAGGTGGTATAGGTATCCCAATCTATTTATAACATTTAGATGCAATGCTAAATGGCTGGAGATTACACGTTTCTATAATAAAAGAGGACTAAGGCATGAGGATAGGCCTGACATCATCTGCAGGGTTTTTAAGATGAAGCTTGATCAATTAGTAAGAGACTTGAAAGATAATAACATTTTTGGGCGAGTAAGGGGTGGTAAGTATGTTTTCATTGAATTTAAACATATATTGAAAAAAATTTGAATAACTACACAATGTTTAATATTTATGTACCCTTTTATTGTCACAGTTGTATACACAGTAGAGTTTCAAAAACATGGACTACCCCATGTTCATATACTATTGTTTTTGCATCAAGAAGATAAGTACCCTCAACCTGCAGACATTGATAGGATTATTTCAGCTGAGTTGCCAGATCCTAACCTCGATCCTGAGTTATATCATATTGTAAGCGAGCTAATGATGCACGGTCCGTGTGGTGCCGCTAATACTGATACCCCTTGCACGGTGAATAAGGTATGCTCTAAACATTTCCCCAAAAGGCTTGTCAAATAAACAAAGGTCGATGACGAAGGATATCCAGTTTATATATGAAGAGATGGAGGATGTTCAGTAGAGAAAGGTGGTGTTCAGCTTGATAATTGTTTTGTTGTTCTACATAACCCATATCTGCTTCGTAAATACCGTGCTCATATCAACGTCGAATGGTGTAACCAAGCAAGATCAATTAAATACCTACTTAAGTACATAAATAAGGGTTATGATAGAGTCACTGCCGCGTCTTATTAGAATAACCAGAATGCAGGAAAGCAACAACAAATAGATGATCAGATCAAGATGTACTATGATTGTCGGTACATATCTGCATGTGAAGCAGTATGGAGGATATTTGGTTTCATTATCCACTACCGTACCCCGCCTATGGAAAGATTGAGTTTCCATCTTCCTGGTAAGCAGTATGTTGTATACAATGACCATACTGATCTTGAATCAATACTTAAAAGCCCAACATTGACAAAACCAAATTCTTATCATGGATGGAATGCAACATAAAATATGCTGAAGGTAAAAAACTTAGTTATGTGGAGTTTCTGACTAAGTTTGTGTGGAAACAAGATAAGAAAGAGTGGATTCCTAGAAGCAAAGGATTCGCAATAGGAAGGATTTTTCATGTAGCTCCAACTTCTGGTGAGAAGTTTTATCTTAGGACAATGCTTAACTTTGTTAAAGGTGCCACTTGCTATGAAGATATTAGGACAGTTGATGGTGTTGTATATCCAACATTCAAAGAGACTTGCTATGCTAGGGGGTTACTTGATGATGACAATGAGTACATTGATGCAATAACACAAGCAAGTTTCAGAGAATCAGGCCATTATGTAAGAAATCTATTCTGCATGTTACTTTTATCTGGTAGCTTATCAAAGCCTGAGGAAATATGGCAGAAGACTTGGCATCTATTGTATGATGACATCCTGTTCAACCAACGTAGGATACATAAAAACCCAGGTAGTGTAAAATTACTATGTTTTGTAAACTTAGATTTTTGTATTATTCATCTAATATAAGTTATTTTAATAATATGTGTTAACACAATATGCAGCTTTGCAAATTCACAGATGAACAGATACAAGCTTTTGCGCTGGCTGATATTGAAGCTAAACTTCAAAGCAACGGTAGTAGCCTTCGTAAATTCAGCGAAATGCCTTTTCTAGATGAACTGGTCATTTTTGAAGGACAAAATAAGCTTCTCCTTGATGAGCTTTCTTATGATATAGCAGCGTTAACTTATGAGCATGATAAGTTATTTTTAGGTTTAACTCACGAGCAACTAAAGATTTATCATGAAATCATGGATGCCATCTCAGGTACAGAAGGAGGTGTCTTCTTTGTTTACGGACACGGAGGGACAGGTAAAACATATATGTGGAGAACATTATGTGCTGCTATAAGGAAGATGGGTGAAATCGCACTACTGGTTGCTTCAAGTGGAATTGCATCACTACTCCTTCCAAGAGGTAGAATGGCTCATTCAAGGTTCAGTATATCTTTGAACGTTAGTGAGTACTCCACATGTGCTGGCATTTGGTCGGGGACAGACTTAGCTGCACTACTTATTAAAACAAAGCTTATCATTTCGGATGAAGCACCTATGATGAATAAGTACTGTTGTGAAGCATTGGATAGGAGCTTGAAGGACATTATGCGGTCAGTTGATAGTGCTAACTTGCATAGACCTTTTGGTGGAAAAGTCATTGTGTTTGCTGGTGATCTTAGGCAAATATTACCGGTCATACCAAAGGGAACCAGAAATGATATTGTTTTTGCGGTCATCAATTCTTCTTTTTTATGGGGTTCGTGTAAAGTGCTTAAACTTAATCGCAACATGAGATTGCAAGCAGGACATTCAACCTCTGATCTTGAAGAAATAAAAGAGTTTTAAGATTGGATACTAAGTATAGGTGATGGCAATGTTGGAGAGCCGAATGATGGAACAGGTGTCATTGATATTAGTGATGATATTCGTATTGATGGAGGAAAAGACTCTATTTCTGCAATTGTTCATAGCACGTATCCTTGCCTTACATATCATATATGGGAAGCAAAGTACTTTAAAAAAAGAGCTATTCTAGCTCCGACAAATGAGATAGTCGAGACAGTTAATGATCATGTGTTGTCTACCATCCCCGGAGAGGAAAAAGAATACTTTAGTTAAGATGCAATTAGCAAAGAAGAAAGGAACTTTGGGATCCATGAACTTTATTCAACTGAATTCCTAAATACAATAAAATGTTCGGGCTTACTAAATCACAGTATAAGGTTGAAGGTTGGTGCACAGGTCATGCTTCTAAGGAATATTGATTAGACAATAGGATTGTGTAATGGCACAAGATTAGTTGTCACGCATTTAGGCAATCGTGTCATTGAGGCTGTCGTCATATCCGATAGTAATATCGGTGAGAAAGTGTTCATCCCATGAATGACACTCACACCGTCTTATTCAACGAAATTTCCAATCAAATTTCAAAGAAGACAATTTCCTCTATTGGTGTGTTTTGCTATGATTATTAATAAAAGCCAAGGACAATCCTTAAAGCATGTAGGTTTGTATCTTCCAAGGCCTGTTTTCAGCCATGGTCAATTCTATGTTGCAGTTTCCAAAGTGACAAATAAAAAAGGACTGAAACCAAGGACCCTTGGGTCTAATGGTATGGCTTCCTATATATCTCCCACTTGGGAGACCAAGGTTCAAATCTTGGTGGAAGCAAAATTTCAATATTGTTGGGGGGAGGGGGGTTTGGGGCTTGTTGGGCCTCTGGGTGAGTGGCCCTGTGCGAGGGCAGCCCAAAGGAAATTCATCACCCACGGGTTCCCGAAAGGGAGCCCAAAAAAAAAAAACAAAAAAAAGAAAGTAAAAAAGGACTGAAAATTCTCATTCATGATAAGGAAAAAGATGTATGTACAACTACAACCAATGTGGTTTATAAAGAAAATTTCCAAAACATATAAGTTGTAATACATTGAATTATACGATTTACAATGTAATATTTTTAGGGGTCGTTTGGTTGCCATGAGGGTAAGGGAATGGAATCAAGAAAGGGGTAGAGGGGGAAAGGAAAGCAAAACCCTTAGATTTAAAATGTTGTTTGGTTGGAATATTGCTCTCTCTCTTTCTTCCACCATCTTCCCTCTCTTGCTTGATGTGCCCTACCGGAGCTCTTGGCCCCACCGCCCCAGTAGCGCCGCCGAGCTCGATCGCTCCCCCTCCCCTCCCCGCAGCGCTGCGCCGCTCCTCCCCATCCCCTTTCGTTGCCTGTCACTCCTCCTCCTCCCCTTCTATGTGCCGTCGTCTCCTCCCCCTCCCCTTCCAGATCAGTCGCTCCTCCCCCTCCCTTTCTTTCTATTATTCCAGATTTGTCTTTGAGCACGATGCAGTCGAGTTCAGGGATGTAGAGGTGGTTGGATGAAGCACGAGATGGGACGTTGAAGGAGAAACCATTGCCGGATAAGATGGATTTGGTGAGGGAGAGTACGAAGGTTTCGATTTCGGATTGGACGGAGTCGAGGGAGAGATCGGTAACTTCACGATAAGAGGTAGAGAGAGAGAGGTGGAGAGTGAGGCAAGAGTTCCGGGTTTTTTGGAGGTGGTTTTGACGGAGTCGACGAGTTGTTTGAGGGATTTGGAAGATAAATGGGGGGGTTTCGGTGGTAGTGGTTTCTCGGTGGTTGGCGGTCGGTTCAAGTCACGGTGGTTGGGTGGATAGGTGGCGTTGGTTGGGCGGGCAGGTGGTGTTGGTTTGATGGTGGCGGTGGGATTGCGGTGGGGCGTGCACATTTGGGGTGGTGCAGGTGGGGTGAGGGTGGTAGTGGTGGGCTGGTGGGGGGGTGTTGGTGGGGGATTGGGTGGTCAAAGTAAATGGACAAGGGTTTCCAAAACACCCATTTCTAAGTGGAGGGGGGGGTTGGGGAATCAAGTTAGAGATATTTGGGGGTAAGGAGGGGAATGGGGGGGAAAACAAACAAGATAAAAGGGAATCAAGAGGTTATATTCCATTTCCCTTTCCAATTTCCATCGAAACAAACGCCCCCTTAAAGTTATTTACACTTTATTGTTTTTTGTTCAAGTACTTTCCTAATGTTTGATTAAAAAAACAAACTTAGTTAGTTTGTGAAATTCCCGTGCATCATGCACGAATCAAGAGACTAGTCAATATATATATATATAAAGGAGGAACTTTTCGGGAGCATAGGGAGCTCCTCAAAATTTCGAGGCCATAGAGCGCGCCACGTAGGATTGTCATGTCATCGAATTTTATTTTTATCTTTTAAAAAAATAGAATTCTACATAGATTTAAATACACATAAGGGGTTATAGATAAGCTAAAATTAGAGTTTGGTTTTGAATGAACAACCTAAATTATTATATTATGTAAATTGTGTATAACTTTTGCTACGTAATTCGGAATATTATAATTTTTGTTCCATTGGATAGTGCTCGAAATATGCTCCGAAATAAGATCCATTTACAATATAGTTCTACAACTTATGAAATAGAGAGCGCCACGTAGGATTGCCATGTCATTAATTTTTATTTTAAATATTTTAAAAATAGAGTTCTACACATATTTAAATACATAAAAGGAGTTTTACATAACGAGAAATTAGAGTTTCGTTTTGAATAAACAACCTTAATTATTGTATTATGTAAATTAAATATAACTTTTGCTACCTAATTCAAAACATCATAATTTTTTGCCATTTGAGAGTACTTGAAATATGCTTCAAAATAAGAATCATTTACAATATAGTTTTACAACTCATAGTTTTTCTTTTAAATAAACAACCTAAATTATTTAACTATGTAAATTGAATATAACTTTTGCTACATAATTCGCAATATTATAAATTTCTTACCATCAGAAAGTGCTCGAAATATATGTTTTCATATACAATATAGTTTTACAACTTATGAAAATATATTTATTTAGATGAACAATAACATATTATTTATTCTTTATTTTAAATACATATAAAAATAACTATAAAAATAGCGTATTATATGTCAAAATAGCAATTATGTATTTTAAAATTAAACTTTTAAAAATTGAGTTATATAAATCTAAAGAATACATATTTGTAGTTTTGAGCATGTCATAATGGCATTACATGAAGAATCAAATGAAAGTTTGTCAACGACATTGCAGAGGTATTATGCAATTGACTAATTATTTTATTCCTAGAATATTTGTTGTATAGATAATTATTTATGTTTTTCTTTTTCATATATCTATATGTCAGATCTTATTCTTTTCTCAATAAACTTAATTCTACTAAAACTAATTGGGAAATCAAGGTTCGAGTTTCTAGACTATTTGAGGTCACAGATCATAAAAAAGGGGTAAGTTTGATAAGTCTTGATATGGTCATGATTGATGAAGAGATTTTTTTCTCTTAAATAATATTTTCGATTATTAATTGAGGCTATTTTTATATTTTAATTAATTTCATTCATGATACCATCATTATGATCTTCTTTTCGGTGTTTCCATCTTCTATTCTATATGCATTAGTGTTTATATATGCTATATTAAAAGTTGAAGTTATGACTGACACTCATATTTTTTCTCTATTCTTTTTGTCCTGCATCTATTAAATTATCACCATCTACTTTCTTAAAGTATTGTTTGGGTATTTTCCATGTTAAAACTGTGCTAGCTATTGTTAATCATTACCAATTATTGGAATACTATTTAATAATAGACTTATCTACAATATTCAATTAAACATTAAAAATATAAATTTATATATCACAATAACAAATCTAGAAATCAAAGTATAATGACAAACACTTTCTCTGTTTTTTTCTACTGTAACAATGGATTTGGGCATAGTTTTTAAGAAAATAAAACAAAATGGGTAGTTTAGCATAGAGGATTAACTAGAGTAGGGGATAGGTGAGTCCTTAATAAAGTAAACACAACTTTATAAGGCAATTTGAGTAATTAATGATGGTTTTATTAACATAAAGTAAAGGTGATATTGTCAACTATAGTTGTTTTTTTTTTTACCAAAAGTGGAATGGTTCCAATAGCTAAAACTACCAAAAGTGGTAATTGTTACAATAGGAAAAGAATGGAGGAAGTATATAAATACAATGGTGTTGAAAAATCTCATTTCAGAAAAACAAAAAACCAACAATGTTAATAAAAATTTGAAAACAAATAAAATAAACAACAACCCGTGCAACACACGGGCTTCAAAGCTAGTTCTTAAATAAAAGAAAATATGCGATAAACAGGATTAATTTTGACAGTTTTTTTCATTTTTTTTTATCTATTTACATTTCGATTTTCGACTTAAACAAAGTTGAAAAACTCGCCAAAAACCCTGTCAATGAATCTTCGTTGCCCCAATTTAGCCACCCTCATTCACCACTTCTCAACTCTTCACCCTTAGGCCTTAGTTACAGTTCAAACATGAAGGCATCTTTGAAGGGCAAGTATGAGTACGACACAGACAAAGCCGCCACCTCCGCCACTTCAACACTCGCCATTCCAGCTGGCGACTTCAACCTCCGAGCTTCTATGACCGATGCCACCTTCGTTAAAGGTCCTTCCCTCAACGGCCTTGCTCTCTCTCTCGAAAAGCCTGGCTTCTTCATTGTGGACTACAATGTCCCCAAAAAGGTAATCCTCATTCTCAATTTTTCCCATCTTTTCGCGCAATCTATATTATACACCCGATTCTACCGCACACCCGATACTAATTCTTTGCTTGCAAAGAGCAAAAAACAAATAAAGTTTCGGTTGTATTTCTCATTTGCTTGAATTTTAAGCGGAGTTTTGTTGCTCCAGGATTTTCGATTCCAGTTCATGAATTCAGTTAGGGTGCTAGAGAAGCCGTTGAAGCTGACTTATATTCACAATAAAAACGATAATTGTACTGTGTTGGATGGAACTTTGGTTTTGGATTCTAGTAACAAGGTTTCTGTTAATCATATGTTGGGTTCGAGGAATGGTAAATTGAAGTATAATTATGTTCATGGAGGCGGTACGACTTTCGAGCCGTGCTATGATTTGGGGAAAAATTGCTGGGATTTTGCTTTGTCTAGGAGAGTTTATGGAGATGATGTTCTTAAGGTTTCTTATCAATCCTCCAATCGGATTCTCGGCGTTGATTGGTCAAGGACTTCTAAATCAAATGGATGTTTTAAGGTATATTTGTTTCTAAGTGGTTTATTCAGCTTTGTTTCACTTGCTGTTATGCTCTTCTGCTTTTTTGAATCATTTTCTGTTGTCTTCCTTTTGTTGTTAATTTCTTGGTGGTGGGATGATTGGGTAGGATGAACGATTCTGTTGTCTTGGAAGGAAAATTCAATGATGAAAATTCATAATTGAGTTCCTATAATTTGTTAATGTAGCAACTTTGGTGTGCATTGATTATGTTTTGTATGATTACGGCTTATCACCTCGTAGAAGAGAATGAGAAGGAAATATAACTTGCTATTCTTTAACACTAGATTTGATTGTAGTCGTAAAATTTTAATTGCCTGGTTTTATATCCTTGAATGATTAGCTATATATACTTGCGTGGTCTTTAGTCTGCTGAGGAAGACATTCAGTGTTGAATGAATCTCTACTGCTGCTTTTCGACAGACCTGGACTTTTATGTTGTGATACATTTGGCTGGTGATATATTAGGAGTAGCAACCATTATCTTGTTCTTGAAGCTATGAATGATATTGATACAATTTCAGCCGTTTTCTTGGCTATGAAATTGCCACTTTTCGCCAAAGTGAAATTATATATTATAAAATGTTAATGAGAGTTGAGGACTTGAGGAGTTTGGCAGTGCTCATATCGTTAAATACATCATTGTTTTCTACAGAATCACACTAGAAACTTTATGAAAGAAAATTTATGACGAGAATGAGTTATAATCTCTGTGGATATAATATTTTAGCTTATAAATATGGCTTGGTTCTAAAAAATTGTTTAACAAAGTTAAAGATAGTGCAAAAGTTTCCAATGTTAGGGCAGTAAGACAATGTTTGTAGTAGGAATTATATCCTATGTGAAACAGTTTCTCTGATAAAAACACTGTTAACACTGATAAAAACAATGCTAATTGACCTTTGAATTTGCTTTGGAGACAAGGGGGGCTGACTCCGTTCCAAGTTTCCACTACCTCTGGCTCCTTTCATAATGGATGTGAAGAGAAGTAAAATATGATTATTTTGCACCTTTGGTAGCGGAGAGCTTGTCTTGCTTAGTAGAATCGAAGCCATATACAGCAGATTCGGTAGCAAACACCACCTTCAAGCTGCAATCCCCCCCCCTTTTCTTCCTTTTGGGGCTTTCCTTCCTTTCTTTTAAGGCACTGCCTTTCAAATGGTTATCTTGTGACTTGTGAGAGACTGCCAAGTACAAACTTATCATATTATCCACTCCTCGTTTGATGATTGCACTGGTGGGAGATGCATTGCCTCCTTGCCTAGTAAGCTGTGTTTAACTCTTTCCATGATTTACTCAAATTGTTTTTACCTAAATTCATATAGATTACTCACTAGTCATTGCTAGATGCTGATCTGGATTGTCCCTTCTTCCAAAGTTGTCCTGATTTTGTGTTGTACTATTGTTTGCTTAGGGACAATCTTTTGACCATTGTATTTTACATAAGGGGATAGATAAAAACAATGTAAATCAAATTTCGTCCAACTTATTTTCAAGATAAATCTAAAGAGGTAATTATAAGCTTTGCGTAACATATATTGTACTACATGTTAATGGCCAAGGTTAAAATTCTATTTAGCACTTACATAGAAAGGCAACTTAAGGACGAAATGTCTATTCAATGTCTAAAAACTATCAAAGCACCCTAGAATCAGTGTTGTCTTTGATTTCCAATGGCTTCATACCTGATGGACATCATCATTTTAGCAGTAGTGTGTATTTCATATTTACTCCCCCCCCGGTCCCTGTCTAGTTCTTTCTCTTTTTGATGTATGTGTAAATATAGCTTTCCAAAGATAGGATGATGATAGATTTAAACTTAAGAGATCGAATACTCACTAGACCCACTTTAGAAACTCAAAACAAGGGATAGTTACCAAAACTCAAGGACAAACTCAAAGTTTTAGGGTCTTAGGCCAAAGATTAAGACACTCAAATCTTACCCTAATCTCATAACTCAAGAACTCACTCAAATAGTCAAAGCTATAAGGGGATCTACTTAGAATTGAGACACACTCAACATAAGCATAGAAAACACAAGGTTTTTTTATCACTCAACACAACTGATTTTCTTCATATCATTAGCTCTCTATGTATAGGAAAAGAGATTAGCAAAAAGGAAATGAAAAGATTACCGCACAAAGACCCTCTAAAACCGTCCAAATGAAACGGTTTAGGATTTACACACACTCCTGCAATTAAGCCTTAGTTCACTCCCCTAATAACTCCCTTGTAACGGTTCATTAATTAGTCGTTTTAAGCAGCAATTGGAGAGCCTAAATTACTCCGAAACTCCTATACTACACGACCAATGATGAGACGGAGTTACTAACTCCTCTTAGCCTTATTACAAGCTGACTAAACACACCACAACATAAATAAAATCGACCAACTACCTATGGGTTGATTTACAATACACACCTACCAAAAGCAAGTAAAAACACAGGAACCTAAACACATCCAACTCCAAGCAGCAACTCCTTGGGCCTTTAATCGACATCCCATGTAATGCAAGTAACAAATCCGGGTTTAAAATTAACATTAAAACACCACTTGCAACCTTGGATTGTAAGATGATCCAAATCCCATAATTTGAAAGTTCATCTAATTTTAATATCTTGAGCCGCCTTGACGCACATGTATTCTCTTTTTCTTAAAAAAAATTCGACCACGAATTTGGCCTATTCTCAAAAGCAGATTAAAAGAAATGAAAACCTCTTTGAATACGGTACATTGCTTGATAGAACCCCAAAAGGAGTCAAAAGGAAATCCCGGAACATAATAATCATAATAATTATCAACAAGACTCTTGTCAACCCCAAAAGTGTGAACTAACCATTTCGGAGGGGGGTTCAAAAATAGTATCAAAATCTCTCACAACTTTGTTTGGAAACTTGCAAACACTAGTCATTGGTTGACTCTGCATCAACATCGGCCATTGAAGAATGAACCACCAAATTTTCCTTTAGCTCTTTTTTTTAATTGTTTCTTGACTTTGATCAACATCAATATTCTCTTCAATAGGATGCTCTACAAAATCAGAATTGTCCTCAATTTCTTGTGTGATATTGGTTTCAGGGGAAGCATCGAGAACTAGTTGTTGACAAATTATCACTGCTTCTTTTATCTCATGAAGACTTGCTTTAAATTCTTCAAACCGAGGACAATGACTATATTACTCCACACTAATGATTATGTTTTTTTTTTTTGTGAAAGTTGGGTTAATCTAAGGTGTTGTTCTTACTTACCCACCCATTTGTCTATCATTGTCTTTTTCAATCTCTCCAATGAATCAATTTTCACCTTCCCTTTTCTTCTTCTTTGTGATTAAGATTTCCATACCATATGGCAGCATCTCTATTGAGTTTCGAAATAATAAACCTCTTTGTATCATCATACCCCTTATACTCAAATATGGTCTTAATTTGCCTTATCCAATCAAGGAGCGTCTCACAATTATGACCTCCATCAAATTCTGGCAATTTTAAGCCTCTATCATAGTATCTACGATGGTTATCCCCGCTATTATCATGATTTTCTGGAAGTTTCACTTTTAAAGCCAAATGGGCTATGGCATCCATTCTAGTGTTTTGTCTATTCTCTTTCTCCTCATTCTCCACTGCTTTTTCCTCCAAGTTCTCTAACTTTTCAGTTATGACCTACAACATCTTAGCAACATCATCACCAACCATGATTTATCACTAGTATGCTAGACTATTACAATTACAATGGAGGAAAACTGAAGAAACTTTAAGCAACTGAATGAAATCGAGAAAGGTCTTGAGACTCTCAAAGGCTTACATATTCACAAATCAAGAAATTTTAAGCAATTTCAAAAGAAGAAGCTCCTCAAGAGCTTTTCAGACGAAGGGAGATATCTTCAATTGAATTCCAGTGTGCTATTTTTGCATGCCCGGTTTAAGAGCAGAGAAATTCACAAAAATTTGGGAGTGTTCTACACTAAAAATATCGAGATTCAAAAGAAGAATCACTCGATTTGAACTTCTGTAGGCTGAGTTGTCGTCCCTTAAAGTTGTCAGAAAAACTGGATGAATTCCAGCGTATTGTTCTTCACACCAAAACACGACATTTTCTTTATATCTCTTCACCAAAGCTCTGATACTAGATGATGCAAGTGTAATACACCTTCCCAAAGATAAGATGATGGATTCAAACTTAAGAGATCGAATACTCACTAAAACCACTTTAGAAACTCGAAACAAGGGATAGTTACCAAAACTCAAGGATAAACTCAAAGTTTTGGGGTGTTAGGCGAGAGATTAAGACACTCAAATCTCACCCTAATCTTATAACTCAAAAACTTACTCAAAGCTATAAGGGGACCTACTTATAGTTGAGACACCAGACACACTCAACATAATCATAGAAAACACAAGGTTTTTTTATCACTCAGCTGATTTTGTTCATATCATTAGCTCTCTATATATAGGAAAAGAGATTAGCAATGGAAATGAAAAGATTACAGCTCAAAGACCCTCTAAAACCGTCCAAATGAAACGGTTTAGGATTTACACACTTATAATTAAGCCTTAATTCACTCCCCTAATCAATCCTTTGTAACGGTTCATTAATAGCCATTTTAAGCAACAATTAGAGAGCCTAATTACTCCTAAACTCCTATAATACACGGCTAATGCTAAGAGGGAGTTACTAAGTACTAACTCCTCTTAGCCTTATTACAAGCTGATTAAACACGCCACAACATAAATAAAACCGGCCGAAACTACCTATGGGCTGATTTACAATACACACATACCAAAAGCAAGTAAAAACTCAGCACAAAAGAAGCTAAACACGTCCAACTCCAAGCAGCAGCTCCTTGGGTCTTTAATTGACATCCCATGTAATGCAAGTAACAAATCCGGTCTTAAAATCAACACTAAAACACCAATTGCAACCTTGGATTATAAGATGATCCAAATCCAATAATTGAAAGATCATCTAATTTTAATATCTTGAGTCGCATTGATGCACATGAATCAGTGTTGTACTATTGTTTGCTTGGGGACAATCTTTGACCATTGTATTTTACATAAGGTGATAGATAAAAACAATGTAAACCACATTCCATCCAACTTATTTTCAAGATAAATCTAAAGAGGTAATTATAAGCTTTGTGTAACATATATTTTACTACTTGTTAATGGCCAAGGTTAAAATTATATTCAGCAGCAGCACTTACATAGAAAGGCAACTTAAGGACGAAATGTCTATTTGATGTGTAAAAACTATCAAAGGACCCTAGAATCAGAATTGTCTTTTATTTCAAATGGCTTCATACCTGTTGTTCGTCATCATTTTAGCAGTAGTGTGTATTTCATATTTACTCCCCCCCCTTCCTGTCCCTCTCTGGTTCTTTCTCCTTTTGACGTCAAAGCCATTATGTTGGACTTATATAGGTGTTATTAAATGCAAATGGCTTTATTAGATTTGTTTTGAAATAAATTGTTGTTGTAAATAGTAAACCAGACCTATTTTATGCTTTGTTTCGTTTAAAAATAAAGGTCAAAGTGTGACCTACATAATCACAAAAGGTAATAAGCAGTTCTTTATGGGACACAAGAAGTCATATTCGTTCTTATTTATATATGCTCCCCCCCCTTTCTCTCTCTCTCTCTTAAGGGGTTGGCGAGCTTGCGGAGTTTTTGCAAGTTGCATGTTCTTTGCATGAACTACCATCTTCTTTTCTCGGCCAGTTTGAACAAATATACAGAGCATCCACTAAGAAAAACAAGCCTATTACTAACAACCCCTCTTACAATTGAATTACTCCAAATCATATTACGACTCAAAATAACTTGAGTGACAGCTTGACGCTGTACACTGTAACGAAGTGTGACAATCATGTTTGGGTCTGGAGATTTTTTACTCGCCTTCTAGACTTCTAGTGAATATTAGACGGCCATGAGTTTGGGATGTCTGTAGTCAGTATACATTATTCCATACTTTACAGCTCTAGTTGGACCTTATGGCGTATGTGTCCTGCTGATCCCTTTTGTTAAATGTAAGAACTTAGTAAATGTACTGTGACCTTTACTCTTTTTTCTCTTGCAGATTTCAGCAATCTTCAATCTGGCTGAGGAAGTCAAAATGCCAAAGTTAATGGCTGAGAGCACATGGAATTTTGAAATGTGATGCATTCTTGATAGTTCACATTTACCCTTTTCTTTTTAAAGAAAAAATCATCTTACAAGCAGCAATGTCCTATAACTGTAATGCTGTTCTTGTTGACATTATGGATTTTGATGTGCGTTGATTCCCAGCATGCTATACTAGAATGAAAAAAATTATTTTTGATGTGCCGACTTCTATATTCTGACCCTGGAAACACAGGTTGGTGAGTTCTTGTTTCCCAAAACAAAAAAAAAAAATAAAAAAGGGAGGATTTCTGTGACTGATTTGCATTTGATCATTTGATGTTTCTTTGTCCAGTACTTAACGCTACCAGCCAAGGATTACTTTCCAGAGTTCTAGTTTACCGTTTTAGCTATGTAGGCCCTGTTTGGCAATTAGTGGATAGCTGTTAGCTGTTAGTTGATTGTATTAGATGATTTGACTAGCTGATTTTATTAGCTGTTTGTATAAAAATATTTGGTAAGTAGCTGCTAGCTGATTGTTACATAATTGTGTAAAATGAGTAATAAGGACATATGTACCTTTTATTGTTTATTAATGTAATTTTCAACAACTTGGACATAAATGTAATTGGCCCACTCATTCCTAAACTTCTAATGTCAAAAAGCTCCATCCTCTAGCTTTTTCAAAAAGAGTTTTTTGAGCACAATCATCTGATTGAAACTTCTTTTTACCAAATACTCAACTTAGAGGATTGACTAGTCAAATCCTCTAATATGATTTCATACCTCTAATTTTTGCCCCAAACTTCTCTTTGCCAAATAAGGTCGTACTATTTCTGATCAGTGCTTCTGTTGGCGAAGTTAAGCTTGGTGCCTGCTAAAAGACCTTGGAGCGTGAGGACTGTATTATTTAGATTTTTTTTCTCTTTTTTTTGTTAGTCTTTATATTACAAGTGGTTTTGGCAAGATTTTATCTAGGAATAATTAGCTCATTGGGGTTATTTACCGTCCGTATTTACTAAATAAAGCCCATATTTCTATACGTATATTGTAATTTTTTACCCCAAAAATATAATTTTAGAATTATTTACCAGGAACCGAATCAATTTTCATCTCCACCATGGTGGAACCGACAATTTTTTCATGGTGGTCGGTCCCACCATGGTGGAAAGGAAAAAAAAATCGGCTCCATGGAGGAACCAATCTTTTTTCGGTTCTACCATAGTGTAACCAATAAAATTAGTCGGTTCAGTTCCATGAATAGTAAAGATTTTTTTTTTTGAAATTTCATAGCAGGGGAGGAAGACGAAGAAGGGGTGGGGGGTTGGCGCGGCGACGCAGGGACAGGGGATTCTAAGGGAAGTAAGGAGGGGTGCAAATGGGGGACTCGGCGGCGCTTCGTGGGGGGTAGCGAGGGGGCTTGTGGACTGGGAGGGTGGGGCGGCGGCGGCGGGCACGTAAGGGATAAGCGAGGGGGGATGGAGGCGAGGGGGGCAGGGGCGAAGGGGGCAAAGGAGGGGGCTAGACAGGTGGGGTGGGGTGGGTTGGGGGTGTTGTTGGGGGTGAGGTGGCGGTCTTTGGGGCTGCAGAGGTGGGTGGGGGCTAGCGGGGGTGGTGGTGGTTATGGTCTTATGGACAAAGAAGTAGAGGAGGTAGAAAAAAGATAAGTTACGGTATAAATACAGACAATATGCAATAAATACGTACGACAAGTAGCATGGAGGTTTAGAGCAGCAGGTGATAGCCTAGTGGTGTTGGCATTACCTCCGATCCCAGAGATCCTGGGATTGAGTCTCACCCCTTGCAAGGAAGGATCCCCAATTTCTCCCCTTACTTGCAAGGGACTTCATCTTACCTTCTAAAAAAAAAAAAGGTAGCATGGAGGTTTAGATTGTAAGGAATTGTTAATCGCAAAAAAAAACATTTGATTGAACAATACATATGAAGCAATGAACAAATGCCAAAAAAATAGTGAAAAAAAATATATTAAAATGAAGTATAATGAAATTTTTAATGAAGGGAGAAGTAATAAGCTGGGTGACAAAAAATATAAAGGCAAAATGAATTGGATCCCGTAAATCCTTGGTGCTGTAAATGAAAAATTGACAAGGAAGAAAATATTTTCAAACTTGGTCTCGATTGTTTTCGTCCTTCTTCTCTAGAATCACCTTATGCTCTATCCCCAGCTCAAATACCAAATAAACTAAAGAAAAGCGACATGAAAGTCGGGAGATTGACTTCGAAATTCACTAAAATCTAATAAGATAGAGAAGGTTGTTTGGTTTGTCTAAACCGTCCAAAATAGATATTTTCATATTTAAATTCAAGAATTTTGCTGGATGGTTTTTTTTATTGGATGAGGAAATTCAGCGGAATAGAGGATCGGTGTGAGTCGTGAAGATAGCGTTTGGAGAGAAGGGGGTAAATCTTACCTGTTTTTGTGTTGGAATAGGGTATGATTTAGGGTAATAACATGTGGGACTGGTTTAACGAGAAAACACATTTAGCAACAAATTGTCGAATTATTTAAAAGAACAAACCTAATGTAAATGTTAAAAGCAAATATTAAAAAATTTATTTACGAAGTTCATTGCACCGTAAATATAAAAGTTACTCCATCCGTCCCTAAATAGAGTTCCAAATTTTCCATTTATGTCTGTCCCAAATAAATTTCTTATTTCCTTATTTGGTATGGGTCCATCAATTAAAATATTATTTAACTTTCATTTTTTATTAGATTACATACTTCCCCACATTCTCTCTGCTCAATAAACAATTCATAAATAGTGTACCAGCTTTAATTTTTAATTCTGATTTAAAACAACTAAGGTCACACTTATGATTTCTCCTTAATACTTGTGCCCAAAAGAAATGGAACTCTATTAAGGGACGAAGAGAGTATTTGTAAATACGTCCTCCATTCTAAATAAATGAAACATGGGGGCAATGGGGATAAAGGAGAGGAGAGAGATAGAGAGAAATATAAGCGGGATCCATGTGATGAAAATAGAAAAAGAAAGATTAATTACCAAAAAGGTATAAGTATACTTATTGCACAAAAAAATTCCCGTGCATGATACACGGGTCCAAGAGCTAGTGTACAAAATAAAGATTATACTCGCACAATTGCTAAACTAGCGAAACACTAGAACACTGTACATGAAGCAAAATAAATTCTCATAAATAGAATTCTAACTATGACAAATTAGTCGTCACCTTTACAAACAGCTGGACTAAACACTTGACAAATTTGCCTTTCCTAGCCAAATTTAAATATTTCCTCCGATTTTTTTATAAGTGACACAAAGAGAAATGACACACTTCTAAAGAAATCTAGAGAGAGAAAGTTGGGGACCATAATTAAGAGATAAAGGCAAGTAAACTATATAACTTAATCACTACACTAAACTAATTTGCCTCACCAAATCTGCCACCGGATCCAAACACCACTGCCACCTCAACCCAAACACCACCGCAACCTCAACCCAAGCACGACTGCCACCTCAACCCAAGCACCACCAATTTTCCACCGTCGGTCGTTGTTGCATCATCCTCCACTTCCACCTCGACCTAAACACCGCTACCACAAACACCACCCACATGCCAGAAATTCGTCAGCCACTACACCCGCGCCGACCACTACCTCGAATTTTCTCTCTCCTCAAAAACCCAGAATTTTCATCTTATTATCTTCCTTCCTCCATCACTACACCGGTTGCGGTTACCTTTCATGGCTTGAATCTCGAAATTTTTCCTTCAAATGTAAAAGAGAACAAAAATAAAGAAGATCTAAACATATGTAGATCTATAAGAATTTGAAGCATACAAACCAAATTCACCCTTTTTTGCAAAGATTTACTCAAATTTTTACAAATATATAATAATTTGACGCATACAAACCTAGATCTATAATAGTTGTATTTCATGAATGTCTTTATCCAACTTTAGTGACTCAAATGACCCAGTTTTTCCTCTTTGATTTGCAACTCGCTGGAAAAAATGGTGGTGGGTTGAGGTGAGAGAGGAAAAAATGGTGTTGAGTTGAGTGAGAGAAAGAGGGGGCTTCAGGGGGCGTTTGGTTCATATAGTGGTATGGGTTTGGAATCAGGAATGAAACTAAGGTGGTATAGGTTTGGAACTTGATACCTAATACCATGTGTTTGGTTTTATTTGGGAATGACATTTTTTCTTCTATTTGATAGCTTGAGGTATTGGTATGAGCCATACCCACCTTCCCCCTTGGGTTTCTAAACCCCATGCCTTATGGGTTTGAGGTATTGGTTTTAAATCTATTTATTTTGTAAACAAACACTAGGTATGGGTTTTGCTCATTCTAAACCCATACCTCATACCAGAATCATATGAACCAAACGTCCCCTCAGAGGTTAGGAAAAATTGGTGGTGGTTTGGGGTAACAGAAAAAATGGTGGTTTAAATCTAAGGTGGGTTAGGTGATTAAAGAGTTTGGTTTGTAAAAATTAGTAATGTCAATTTTGTAATAAAAGCAACAAAAATTTTTCATTTTAAGCTATATATCACTTATTATGATATTTCCAAAAAAAGAATACATGTTTCTTATTAAAAACCGGAGGAAGTATATGGGAACTATAGTTGTATAAAAGACTAGTGCAATTTTGATAAGGACGATTAAGTAAATAACGCAATAGATGAAGCTTGTTCAAATTAGTTAAAGGACGACAAAAGAAATTTGGTTTAATTTTTCTTTTATTACTGTTTTTACCTGAATTCTGTTATAATCTTATGAGATATTTGTAGAGCACACTGTAATTTCCACGGATATACTACATTCTCTGAAAATCTCTCTGACTCTCACCCCCCCCTCCTATTTTGTTTTCGCAGCCAAAAACTGCCAAAAAGAACCTAAGTGGCTCTTACAACAGAAGATTTCAACCCCATTCCAATAGTTTTGGCTATTAAAACTCATGGGTTTTGACTATAAGATTCAATATTAGGCTGGGAAGGAGAATAAAGCTGTAGAGGACTTGTCTAGGGTTCAAGGGTATATAATTGAGAAATTCTATAGGATGATGGCCTCCTGGTTTTCATTTTTCTATTTGGTGGCAGGGTAAAAAATGATTTATATCAAGTAACCTCCAACTTTATGTAAATACACATAGTGACCTTATTAATAAGCTTATATTAAGCTCACTCATCACAACCACAACACAGTCCTACTACCTCCATAAACACACAAACACCATCCAACCACCCAAAAAAAGCCCCTTTCGCTCTCTTTTCTCGACCACCCGTCTTTCTCTCTCCTCCCTCCTGCTCTTTCTCTCTCCTCTACTAGTAGGGATGGCAATGGATCCTGGACCCGGCCCGGATCCGTGGATCCAGATCCGTTTTGTCGGATCTGGATCCTAAAATTTCAGACCCGTTGGATCCGGGTAGGATCTGGATCCTGTTGTCAGATTGCGGATCCGGGTCCGGATCTGACCCAAGATCCGGATCCGGATCCGTAGATCCGTTTATCATAAAAAGAGGCTGGGCTGGTGGGATTTAAATAAATAAACCAAATATGATAAACAGTTGCACCTTCCTCACTAACTTCCAAACCCTAAGTCCCTCTCACTTTCACAGCTCCCTTTTCTCTCTCCAGCCATCCGGCGAGTTTCCCCACCGGCGCTATCACCTCACCGGCGCTATCTCCGACGCACTCCTCCTCTACAACAAACCGTCGCCCATTTGGTGGAGGAGTTCTCGTAGCCATTTTCATGTTTTTAATCCCCGCCTTCCTCCCTACGCTTTGCGGCGGCGAGTAATGGACAGATCTGCCCGCACCACCAGCGCAAAGAGAAGGGGACAAGTTCTCCGGCGCAAACTTGGCGTAAACTCAACACTGGCATTTGTCTTCTCCGGCGCAAAAGCGTCATCACCAGCCCGCACCACCAGCGCGTACTAGTAGGTCTTTTCGCACCACCATCTTCCTCATGTAATTGTTCAAGTTCTAGGTTTTTGTTATGGAATTTTCTGATTTTTGTTAAGTTTTTTTGTTATGAAATTCTTCTGTAATCTTCCTAATTATTACGAACTTATTAGGTTTTTATATGAATTAGTTATTTTATTGCTGAATTTGTTTAATCTTATTTGTTGATTGAAATTTGCGTTTAAAGTTGCTGAACTTAGTTGTAAATTATCAATCATGCTCAGATCCGTTTTGGACCCGTTTTGGACCCGGATCTGGGTCCAACTTTTTTGGACCCGTCGGATCCGGGTCGGGTCTGGATCCAGTGTCTGAAAACGGATTCGGATCCGGATCCATATGGACCCGGTCCAGATCCGACCCGTTGCCATCCCTATCTACTACCCTTCTCTTGCCTTGAGTTGGGGTTTCAATTTTTGGGCTCGAATACCATTTTAGGGTGGTGCTGGTAGTTGAGGGTCAAATTTTTGAGCCTACAAGCGTGAAAGAGGGTCACTAGTGGAGGTGAGAAGGAGGGGAGGTAGAGATAAGAGAGAGAAAGTGGGAGTTTCGGGGTGTATTAGTGGTTGATCGTGGTGGTTTAAGGGTTAGAGGGGATGATTTGAGGGTGTCAGTGGGAGTTGACTCGTGTACTATGGACCCCAATGAAGGTGATGTAGTCGGCGGAGAGGAGGTGGAGGAGGATAGCGTGGACGACGGGGGAGTGGCAGAGCTGGAAGGAGTCGACGCAGAGTTGGAGGGTGGCGGCGGAGGAGGGTCGAACTTTGGGTGGTGCGAAATGGGTGGTGCGGAGTGGGTTGACCCACTGGCATTCGTTTGATGGCCTGGGTGGTGGTGCAGGGGTGTAGATTAGGGTTTACAGAGAGAAAGGGGATGAGGGAGGAGAGAGAAAGAGTTATGTTTAATTGTTTAGCCACCAATTAATGAAATAAGGTCATTAGATAGAATTTGTCATAGTTGGGAGTCACTTTGTATGATATTATTTTCCCTTGCCACCATATAGAAAAATTGAAGTTGGAGCCCACCATGTAGAATTTCCCTACATAATTCTATTATTGGCTATAACTATGGTGGATTCTAATTTGGTAGAATCTATCAAACATAGCTATACTTTGGATGACAATACTACATCTATCACCACAAAGTTGCAGCAACATGAACCTGTGACTAACTTCTGTTACTAAGATGGCCTACTTGGAGGCATGGAAAGTTGGTCATTAGGCCTGACGACAAATTAAAAGGGAAACTGGCAGCATGCTTCCTTAGAAGCAGGATACTATGACACGGAACAAACTCTAAAGAGAATGCAAAACTCATTTTAATGGAGGGGGATGACCAAAGAGGTTAGCAACTTTGTTAAAAATGCATGGTATGCCAAGCATTCAAATATGGTACTGTAGCCATTGCCTATTCCAGAGAAAGTACGGATTGACATTTCTATGGACTTAATAACTGGTCTCCCTAAATCAATGGGGTATAATGTCATTTTTGTTGTGGTGGACAGGCTAACTAAGTATGCCCGCTTTTATAGCCTTGTCTTGTCCTTTATCATGGTAGCATTAGCACAATGTAAGCTGGATAATGTGTTTATATTCCATGAGTGGCCTACCGCCTAGCAGTATTATAAGTGACAGATACCCTATCTTTAAGTCAGTTATGGAAGGGGCTATTTTCACTACATGGCACAAAGTTTATGCTTTCTTCATCTTACCGCCCTGAGATTGTTGGCCAAACAGAGGTGGTCAACACTTAATTAACAAGTACATTGAGGCAGATTTGAGCTATATGACAAGTGACAAGCCAAAAGAATGGAGTAAACATCTACCTAAGGCTGAGTGGTGGTACAACACTCATTATCATACTGCCAGCAAGAAGACTACCTATGAGATGGTTTACAATCAACATCCCCATCTATACCTCCCTTACTTACATGGAGAAGCAACCGATGTTGTGGTTGACAGGAGTATGCAAGAAAAAGGGAAGAGACGGTCAATACTTTGAAATTTAACCTAGCCCAAGTTCAGCTCAGGATGAAAACTAAGGGCTAAGGCACACAAAAGGAGATCTGAGAAGGTGTTCTCGGTAGGAGATTGAGTGGGGCTCAAATTACAGAGCTACGTGGCAATAGTTAGTGCAAATAAGAAGCAATCATCAGTTGGCAGCTACTTACTTTGGGTCCCTTTAAGGTTCGTGCAACCATTGGAACGGTGGCTACAAGCTGCAGCTACCGACATAAGCCAAGATACACAATGTTTTTCACGTGTCACAACTAAAAACTTTTCATGGCTCTCTTCCTCAAGTAGCCATTCTTCCTACTTGGCCTGGTTCACTAGACACCACAAAAGCTGTCCCTCCAACTATCCTGGATTCTAGGACCCTCCAACAAGGTCAGACTACCCAAAAGCAGTACTTGGCATAGTGGCCTAACCAGCTAGCTCATGAGGCTTCATGACTAAATCAGATCTAGAACCTCAATCCCTGGACTTCTTTTTCAAAATTGAGGACAAGTTTGTTAGGGGGGGGTGATATGACTGCAGTTATGTAAATAAAGCAATAGATGAAGGCTGTTCAAATTAGTTAATGGATGACAAAAGAAATTAGTTGTAATTTTTCTTTTATTACCGATTCTACCTGAATTCTGTTAGAACCTAATGAGATATTTGTAGAGCACAACCGTAAAGTCCAAGGAGATACTATATATACCTATAATGTGGAAAAGGTAGATATGAAACATTACAAATTCCTACATTCTCTGAATCTCTCGTTCTCTTTCTCGCTCTCTCTCCTATTCTACTTTCTCAGCCAAAAATCTGGATTCCAACTCTCCCTTATCAATTTTTGACCAATTTATCTTTCCCTGCCAAAATCCAATTTTTCACAAGATGGAAATATTGGAACTATAGTTGTATAACAGACTAGTGGAAATTTTTTCAAAATGCTCCAAATATTTTTCATTCTCAAAAGGCATCAAATAAGAATGAAACTAGCAATCAACACAATCAGCTATCAAATGGCTCTTACCTAATAGCCAAACAAGACCAATGTGTGCTTGAGCAGGAGATTAAAACTACTTATAATTAAGATGGCGAGCTATAGCAAGATTATACATCGTTAGCCATCATACAAACTAATTACAATATGTACCTAAATCTTCATCAAGTTAAGGGTCCAAATAAATGACTTCTGCCTGTACAGAAGCTCGTCTATACCGCAACAACTCTTTAAGCAATTCCAATCCTCCATTAAGAGTGGCTGGTTTAACAGTCAACTTCTCAAGTGCGGACGAATTTGCAAGCAGAAACTTCACAAAATCTAGCTCCGGTTTAATGCCACATATATCGATTATTTTTACTACTCGAAGCTGGTGAAACATGCAATCTATGTGATTGTTCTCCTCCCAAAAGCTTGATCCTGATTTTGCAATAAATTCCTCCTCTGGCCGAGCCTACAAAATTCAAAATATTAGATCAGGTTGCATCGTGAATTGAAAAAAAAGATCACAAACAAGCCCTTATATATAAAAAAAAATTAGCTCAATAGATCCAAGCTCCCATGTATTCAGAGCCTAAAAACAGTGACTCTCATTATTTTACTATCCATATTCATGGGGAGTCCAATATATCGAGGGCAATAGCAATTAAGATACCTCTAACACTACCACAACATCTTCCTGTAAAAATGTCATCTTTGACAAAACGAATGAAAAGAAAACTAAAGAACAAAACTAAGGTAAATTCCACAGCAGCCACTTACCAGCATCTCAAGTTCAGACAAATTTGGAGAGCTTTTTAACAGGCAACAAGCTGCCTTATTTTCCTTGATATCATTGAAGTTGATACGCATGGAGAGATAGTTCAGCTCAAGACATGCAACAGGCAATTCGCTTGGCACATTGCCAAGAGCTAGGTACTGTAACATCCCAAAAGCCACAGAACAATTAATGGTATCCATTCTTTGGTTATTTGGAAGCAATAATTAATCATATCAATATTTCAATGTTGTATGAGTGCCGAAGTTCTAATAGTCACACTCAAAAGCTTAGAGGATTTGTGATACAAACTGGACTAACATACCTTTAAGAAGTAACTTTGGACCTCAAGCCTTTGTATGAGAGGAAGGTAGGCAAAGAATTTCAACATGTTGCTTGAACTGGTTTGTCTTGCACTAAATTCACTTCCAACATTGACATATAAACCAATTGATATAATAGACAACAAATTTGTATCCGCAAAAGTAACATCCTCAAAATCACCTCCTATGTCAAAGAACTGAAGATTAGGAGCATGGATCTTTAGATTGCTGAAACTATCGAAATTCATCAATGTCAACCTCTCCAGTAAGGGACACCAAGCAATCAGATTCTCGAAAGCATCTTCTGTCATAGTAATATGTTGAAGATCAAGGCTCTTCAAATTTTGAAAACCTTTGAAAACTGGTGGTAGGCTCAGCAAGCAGTTGAAGAGTTCCAAATGAATCAAATGCTTACAAGAATACAAAGAAGAAGGTATTTTGTACCTCTGGCCCTTCCAAATTTCTAGTATAAATTCTTCAACAGAGCTTCGAGATATACGAAGAATCCATCGATCAATATCAGTGACAGCTTGAAGATCTTTATGAGATAGCTTGAACTTATGTATTATACCAAAGTGAAGTACAAACACATGATCAATAATGTTAACAAGTTTGCTTCGGGATACTACTTGATCCTCAGATGAAGATGGGCAGCAGTCTTTGTCAAATATGAGATTTGGTAGAGTCGCCCATTTGTACCTCCAATTGCTCGATAAGATACTTGTCCTCACTGCATCTCTAATGGACAAGTATGACAGAATCCTATCAATGATATGGCCAGGTAAATTGCTTAGTCTGTCCGAGTCATTCTGCATACTACACGGCCACTTGGGCGGTTGTCTTGTTCTCTGCTATATTTGCAACAATGTCAATACTCATGGAGATGTCGAAAAAAAAATACAACACTATCAAGCAGAGAGTCTTGGTAGTAGCATATAGAATAAAAGTCATACATAGCCAACAGCTATGCTCCATTTCTGTAAGCACAAACATAGATTCTGACAAGAAAAGCACGAGCTGACACCTGAGCTTCCAGATTATGCTTTTATCAATTCATTTCTTCGTGTGATCTAACTCAGGCATAACTACTGTGTACTCACGTGCAAATACACAAAATGCATTATATATAAGATCTATTTGCATAAAAGTTAAAACCAACATTAACTAAGGGCATCATTCCGAAAACAACCTGCAAGCCAAAGAATTAATATAAACCATCCACATGTCCTTAGTTATATACTCAAAGCCACCTTAAACCTCAAACGACCTTGAATAACATTTAACAAGTAAACCTACACCAAATCCCCTTATCTAACCCCTTCAGAGTTCACTGCCCCCTTCCCTTTCCCCCGCTCTATTAACCCCCCTCTCTTCTCTGTTCCCGCATTGCGCCACCCATACCACCACCCTTAAAAAACAACCCACAGCCACCATATTTTCACAACATACCGACACCAACCACAAGGCTGCGACCTCCTTCCTACAAAATTGTGAAGCCCCAATCTTTCTCTCTTCCTTGTGAGACTCTACCACACCAAAACACCGGGACCTCCTTTCTTGAGTCTGCTACTTTGTTCATCTAGCAATCATGCATTTAGAGTAGCCGACAACACCAAATCAACCGCCAACCTCCTGGTCTCGCTCCATTACCTTCCTGGTCCTTCCCCCTCTCTAATTCTCTCCTGGTTGAGTCTAATTTTATTAGTTCTTAGCAGGTTCTATGAGTTATCGGTCATAATATCTTGTTGAAGACTTTAGATTTTTCCGGTCTAGTCATTTTTTGCAGTTTATGTGTGTTGCTTCACAGGTAACACGTGCTTATCCATGACCCACCTGTATTTGTGCTTGGTCCGCACTTCTACTTTATAGTTTTTATAGATGGTCTCCATCATCCTATGAGTCTAACATAATATGATTTTTGTTAATGTATACAATATCCATCTAAGCAAGTTCTATCATTTTATCACTTGAACATGAAACATGCAATTATGTTAATATGTGGTACAATAGAAACACATAATATGACAATATATTAAAGGAGCCCGGGAGATGGGGCCTTTTTTTTTTTGGGGGGGGGGGGCAAAGAGCCTTACTAAAACCAAGCCATGATAGAACATTATGCTAGTCTACTATGACACTGTTAGCTATTTAGAATGCCCTTGCAGGAAGATCATCCGGCTAGTATTTAAGCACTCCTGGTTTACAATAAATGTTCCATAATTACAAAATACATTGAAACGACAACATCATAGTTAATCACAAGTTTATCAACGAAAAAATGCCATTACTGAACACATGCCAGAATACACCACATGTTGCCATTTTCACTACATACGTGTCAGATTACTTTTATAAAAGAAATTATACTATAATTGCATGTTTCAGATTTAGATGCTCTTAAAGACTAGGCAAGAGGCAACTTAATGGGTTCCCCCAAGCCTGACTAATTGACACAACATAGTGTACCCCTCTGTCCTTAATCAAGCAACCTTGAGTTTCAATGTCATTAAAATTACATACATCTTCGTAATATTCTATTAAATTTAACAAAATTCACTACCATAGCAATAAGTTTGAACTGAATAGTTCCCAAGGAGTTCTGCTTGACAAACAAAAGAAACTTTACACGGGCCTGATCTTTAAAAATTTAAGTGTCCAGGAACATTGTCAGCCAAATTCGACTAGTATGCTTCATATGGTGATTAAACATTGATAGTTTACCCAATATTTGATACTTTAAGCTACAATGTGCATCAAATACAGCAGAAATATCAAGGAAAATCGGGAATCATAACAAAAGAAATTACACTTTGTTGAGCTTCTAGATAAGTTTGTGATGCAACTACCAAGTTTACTTATGCAAGGCGCCACAAATTCCTTGAGAAAGAGTATATGGGGTAATTCATATAGTTCAGTGATGTATCATAGTTAGTTAATAATGTTATGGTGTATTTAAATGGGAAGCTAGGGGAGAGAGAGGGTATCCAGAAAATTGTGTAAGCTTTTTGCTTTTGGGAGTGAATAAAGCCACTCGAACATCTAGTGATGCAAATACAATACCTTCTTAAACAATAAATAAATAAAAAATTCTCTCTTTCTATTTCTTCTTCTCCTTCTCTTTTCCTGCGTTATCTTCTCTTCTTCCTATGCTAAGTCTCGTTTATTGCAAATTATTCTGGTTGAAATAATACAATCTAAAAAAGCTGACACTAACAAACAAAGCTGAAGTTTACCATATTGTGCATTGAGGGTTGACCCAAGGAAATCTTCTAAGCACGCCGAGGCTTTCTTAATAACCCCTAACAAAAGAGATATTGATAGTAAAAACAATATCCTAATTTTTGTGCAACATGGATTGAATAAGCTATAATTGACATTGATAATAACAATAAAGAATAAGGAAATTGAAGAAGTGAAGCATGACAAGAATTTCGTAACAAGGATTCTCTTACGACAGCCAAAGCTTCAGAAGACATCTTGCAATTGTCATATGTTCAGAGAACAGGACAAGATCTTATTAACTATTACTAGAACTTCAAACCAAATTGATAGTATAAAAACATATTCTGATAGCAACACTTCATATACAACTACAATAACATTCTATTCGCACGCATTTCATGGAGCAGTTGGTGAGCAAATCAACATTGAGTCCAGATAACACCTAATTTATCCGATAGAAGTATATAAATACTGCATAAATATGTGGCATTTTTGGTGATTTTGGAGAAAATGACATTGTTTTGGAAATTTGTCAGACAATTAGGGAGTGTATTTTATAGTTATATCCGCAAAAATTACCAAAATCATCATTGAATACATCGAATTTAAAGTAGGATCTTCTCGAGCTCACTCTCAAAATCATATTACAGTAGGAAAGAATTTAAACAACAAAATACTGAAAATCACCTCAAGAGCAAAAAAAATCGAAAGACTTATACACCGAAGATTGAAGGAACGGCAAAAGAATCCTTCCGCATTATGCAATACAAAAAGGTGACTACTCAAGTTCTGGTCTTAAATTGGGAAAGAACGACTTCTTTCGCGAGCATCCCTAATGGTTGCTCAATATTTTTGTATTATCAAATACTTCTATTACTTCTAGGGCTGGCAATGAGTCGAGACAGCTCGCGAGCTACTCAAGCTCGACTCGGTCAAAGCTCGATCAAAGCTCGACTCGAGTGAACTCGACTGAAGCTCGAACTCGACTCGACATGTTAACGAGTCGAGTCGAGCAACCCAATACTCGACTCGAAAAGCTCGTGAGATACTCGAAAAAATTATTCATATACTTTTTATTTTTTTAAATAAAGTTTAACTTTTTTTCTAAAATATACTTGAAATTTTCTTTACAAAAACATGAAAAAAAATACATTAAATGACTAAAAGGCAAAGTGAAGGAATTTCCCCCTATAAGAAATAAATAATATCAATGGATGGGATTTAAAGAAACCCAACAATATAATCTTAGCCATCCATTGTAAGGAAAGAGTGAGAGAACAAACCCAACCCTAATTCCCTAAACAAGTTAGTATTAGTCACACAAGTCAGTACTAGCACGCCGTCCATACTCCATCCAACTCCCCCTCCCTCTCCCTCTCCAATCTCCATGTCCCTAATTCAGGCGAGTAGGCAACGCTGCAAGCCGCACACCACGCGTCCACGCCAGCGGTCACTTCAGGCGACGCTGCAAGCCCACCACGCGTCCACCCTAGCGGGTACCAATCCAGGCGATGCTGCAAACCCACCACGCATCCACGCCAAACTTCACCACCTCACCTCGGCGCCGCTTAGTCTAAGGTAAACTCGACTTGAAATTGTTCTTTTTCGAATTGAAATTGTTATTTACGGATACCCCACACTATTTGAACTGAAATTGTTCTTTTTGTTGTTGTGAATTGTGGAATTCAATAAGGGATGTTGTGAAATCTGAGTTGTGGAATTTAGTATGTTAGAAGCTGATTACACTATTTCAATTTAGAATGTTATTAGAAATCAGATTGTGGGTTTTATTTAAAAATGCTAGAAACTGATTACACTATTTGAATTTAGAATGTTGTGAGAAATCAGAATGGTTGTAGCTGGTGTGATTTCTGATGGAATTCTTTTGTTGATAAAATTAATGAGTAGAATTTATTTTCATTTTTGCAAGTTAATTAAGTCAACTACAAATAGTGTTATTATGAATAACCCTTATTAATAAGGTTTCATTTTATTTCTTGGCAGGTTCTTGTGGAAAAACTTTGAGGTAGGTGCATGATTTGGTGTTAAGGTTGCATAACCTAAAATGTGGCCATCATGTGATGTGCAAATTGTATTAGATGTTGTGGATTTGTATTGATATGATGGTAATGAATTTGTATTAGTTGTTTCATGTTTGGGATTGATTCGAAATTTTTTTTCTTGTTGATGTTTAATGTATGGTTAAGTACTTTTAGGGGATTTATTTTCGATTTGATATTTCTTGATTATAAAAAATCTACAAAGAATACATCTGTGCAGCTGGAATCGAGTTCGAGTTCGAGCTTTAACTGAGCTCGAGTTCGAGCTCGAGTTTGGGTTTTCGAGTTCGATTCGAGCTTGAAAATTTCAAGCTCGCGAGTTTTCAATTCGAGTCGAGTTTGGTTATGAGTTTTCGAGTTCGAGTCGAGTATAGTCAAACTCGAGCTCGACTCGCATCATTGCCAGCCCTAATTACTTCCTCCCTTCTCTTCTATTATTACTAGCCTTTATATACACACCACTCGCAAAAACATATACTTCCTCGGTTCTTTATTAATTGCAACATCTTAACCACTTTAGTATTCACAATTCACACTTTAATTGTATATGATGATCTAACACAAAGATAAACATAGTTATATGAGATCTTATTTGATTATTCTCAAAGTATAGTTTTTTAATACTCACTCCGTCCCATAATATAGTGCTCACATTCCTTATTAGGTGTCCCAAAATGTTGTGCCTATTTTCTTTTTTATCAATTTGTTTGGATTAAATTATCCTTAAGTTCTACACAAACTTTCCAAAATACCCCTATTTTTCTCTCAAAACATGTGACTCCATTTATTGTTTTACATCATTCCAAGGAACATTTATTACCTTTTGATTTTGTTTAAAGGAAAAAGAAAATAAATAACTAGTTTCAATACAAAAATATCAAAAAAGCACTTCATTAAATACATATTTTTGGAAATCCTACTACTCATTTCATTTTCCTTAATTCGCGTGAAAAATGAGAAGTGAGCACTATATTATGGGACGGAGGGAGTATATCATTTGCATACTTTTTACAAATACATAACTAAAGTTATTTATGGTCAAAATTATGCCTCGTCAAGTGTGAAATTGCAAATGTTGCAATTAAAAAAGAACGGAGGAAGTACTAAATTAATTGCGAAGAAGAATTGTCTTTACATTTGTTTGTTCAAAAAACTGTTATTCAGTTTAAATGTGGCACTTTTTTCCCTTTTTTGTTCAAATGAAGCAGTTAGTTATGCCCTATTTTTCCTTTTTCTATTTTTTGGTTTCCCCCATGTATTGCCATAATAGAGATTGGAACTATAGAAGTATCACATTGACAATTTTTTTTAACAAAGTCACTAGTTTTTAGACCCGGGTTGTAACACCCCAAATTACTCGCTTTTAATTAAATAATTTAGTAAATAATATTTGAGTAATTTAGGAGTATTACCACCATGTGACTAACACGCTTTCGGCAACCAACTACTAACTAACAAAATAACTTGCAGCGGAAGACTTTAACCAAAAATAATAATACTTCTTTATTAATAAAAGTAAATATTGTCTCAGTACTCAAAATAATTAAAACACCCTAATCTAGGTGAAGATCCCCTTCCTAGTATGCTCCCATGCACATCCAAAATTCACCTGCAAAACTGCTTATAAAAAAGGTAAACATTTTTCATATTGAAAACTCCATCACTAATAATTCAAGAATAACTCTTTAAGAATAAACTATTTCAAACACTTTATTAATAATTCAAGAATAACCTTTTAAGAACAAATTCTTCCCAAATAATTTGGATTAAAAAGAAAATCTTGAAAACAATTCCTCTTATTATCTACCCTTCTATTTTGTTAAGTGTGCACACCCCCTAAGCAAGTCATCCCATCACGGATCTATATCAAGGGGTACCTATAATTGCCAACAAGTGGACTTTAAAGCTCTTGATGTTAATCAAGCGGTAATAATAATAATATGACATGTAAGTCATGAATAAACCTCCTTTTCTCATAAACCTCCTTTTCGCACGTATAGCTTGCATATAAGGCTAGTTACTAAATAAAGAAACGTTGCAATTAATATGAAACTTCCATATATATAAAGGAAGTGTTGCAATTAAAAAAGAATGGAGGAATTATATCATTTCCTCCCTCTTCCACCTCACAAAAATTTCCATGGCATCCAAAAACCTATGTCCAAATTAGGAATTGATTCTGTAAAAAAGGAACAACCCTTCAAAATACGAATATTTTCCTTTTACCATTCAATAACTCATAATCAGATCTTGCCATCTTGGTAACTAATTATTTGCTTCTTGGCAATATAAAACAAACTGGGCTATCTTCTAAAGAAAAAAGAACAAATAGATCTTGTAAGATTCTCAAGAAGTGAATAATGGTTGTAGTTAATTTATATTTTTTGTCATTGAATAAAAATATTGCAACTATTATATGATTAATATTAATTAATTATCAATTAAAAAATATTTTTGTCCCAAATATAAAAAATGAAATTATAATAACCTATAAAGAGCATCTTGTTGCTCTTTCAAAAAAAAAAAAAAAAAAAAAGAGCATCTTGTTGGAAAATAGTAAAGATATTAATCTCACTATTATTGTAGTTTAAAATACTAAAAAAGGTCAATTGCGACTTAAACTAGAGTTAAAGTATGATCTTATGCTGGAAATGAAATAACATAAGCAAAATTGGATTGAGATAATGAAACGTAAATTAAAATATTACATTTAATTAACGACAACAATTACTCGTTAATAAAGATTAGTAAAACAAATACCATTAATTGAGATAACTTAACACCTTAATCAATGTCTATTTAGACCCAATATAATCCAAATATTTTCTACTAGGTCGAACTTTAGGTGCTTATCATGCATAGTTTGGGCCTAAACCCGAACCCTATTAGCCATGTATTTTCTAATAAGCTTGTGATGGGATCGCCACAGGTGTAATAAAAGAGGTGTGTCTTGTGGTACTTTTGAAATACTTTGAGCCTTGAATATATGTTCAAAAAAAAATCGTGAAAAAGGGGATATAAGAAGATCTATTTATAGGCTAGCACGAAATTATGACTTCGAAACATGCGCCGCAACGGAAAAGCAAGGGTTGCGCAGCACACACGAATGCTGCGTGGCACACTAGCTTGTGCGTCAGCGCAACCTTTGTAGTGGATAGTATGTTTTAGTGTTCAACCTCTGGTTTTTCTCCGCACAAGATCCCGTGTTTTGCCAGCCAACTGGCTTTTGTCAGGATAACTCCCCGAAAATTCATAATCTTAATTACTGATATTAGGCAGCGGAAACGGAACTTAAACATGTGGCTTATGGGCCCACTAATATAATACTCTTTCCGTTTCATTTTAATTTACTCACTTTACTTTGGGGGAGAACCAAGGAGGAAGTACAAAAGTATGAGAGGGAAAATGAAAAGGTGGAGAGAGAAACTGAAAAATGAGAGAGAGAAAGTAAAAAGTGGGTTAAAATATTAAAAAGTGGATGACATGGGTGGAAAAAGAGGAGAAAGTTGATGTGACATGTTACCTAAAATAGAAAAAGCAACAGTGTGTAGATTATAAAGAAATAGACCAAGAAGGAAAGTGTGTAGATTAAAAAGAAACGGAGGGAGTAGTAGCCTAAAACGGTCTCTTAATTATACAAATGCTAAAAAAAATAATGATTACCAATAATACAGAATATCCTAAATATCCCAAATCATATAGAGTCACTTCAACATAATCCTTTATAATAGCGCTCTTTCAACTGTTCTGCCCATAACATTGTAAGTTCAATTCAATTTATTTTATTTGCAGACAGGGAGGAGAGAATAAGGTAAAGATATTTCATAAACATTTAATTTAAACATGACTTAATTATTTTCCTTTTTTTATCATGCCATCATCATAATTATATTATTGGTAACTTGACAAGTATAACATAAGGAAAGTGTCTCATAAAACATCATCATCAATCATCATTATAATCATAAGGCAATAGCCACCCGAGGACATTGTCCCTAACCAAAAAGGTGGCATAAAGCCATACATAATGTAGTGCCACTAGGAACAATTGCTCCTAACCAGAAGGCGGCTTTTCCGCTACTAACCAACATAATATAATACTGCAAAGAACTATCTTTCACTTTTGTTTATTATGTTTCATATCTTTTTATTTATTTTATCTGAGTCATATAAACCGTCATACTTTGTGCATAGCATCAGATCATTCCATAAGCACATTATAAACTTCATAACAACGATAGATTAATAAAACAATACATATCTTGCAATCTATAAACTAACATTAAAATAAATATATCGTTGAATTTGGTTAAAAAAGGAGTGCGGGTGTTAGCAGTAGACCTTACCTGAAATCCTGCGTAGCAACTTTGATAGTCGGGGGTGGCTGTAATATCCCTTTTCCCTTAATCTAACTGAGGATTGAATAATATTAATAATGTTCTTAATCTTTAGGCGTAACTCTTAGATGTTGTAATTATCTTCATTTACATCACTTTACTTATGAGATCATGATTATTATTATCTTTATCATTTATATATTTGTTCCCGTACTATTATTGTGTAACTTAATTTGAACAATTTTTCATTAATCAAGTTAGTTATTAAAAAGTTAGAAGTTGTAAGTTATGTAAGCATGCTTTAGTGTGAGATGTTGAGAGTCTATAGTTAGTACCGTTATTTTTTGTCTTAATCGTGTATTCCTAACTTGTATGCTTATGCCATGAACTTGGTTTACGCATCTAGGATTGTTATTAGGAAGGTATAGTTGATATTTATGATGAGGAACTTAGCTTAATGACATGCCTTTTGCCATAAATCATGCCCATTATATCTAATATGTGAGTATGTGTTAAGTGTTATCATGCCCATTATGTCTATTTATATGGGAACGTTTGAGAACTTTGGTGTTGTAGATACATAATCGTGTCTCCCCATTTAAGGGTCCAATGATGAAACATACCGCGATCTTAATTGGTCCGACCTAAGGGGCGGAAGCAATCCGAAGAGCCAAAACTATATAAAAAAGTGTTAAAGCGTATTTTAATGATCCAAAATCGTATTTTAAAGCCCACTTAATTATTCATGATAATTAATTGTTTTGAGCCCAACTCTTTAAAATAGACCAATTAATTATTTAATAATAATTAATTGTTTTATTTAAATAAAATAAATATTATCAAAGATATTTTTATAATTAAAATCGGATTTTATCCCGTAAAATCAGATTTCTGGAGTTCAAAGATAAAAGAAAATCGTTAAAACGTGTTTTATAAAAAAGATGTCAAAACGTGTCAAAAGCAAGGCGGTGCGCCAAGCGCACCAATTTGCGCCAAGTTGTGTCTGGCGCACCAATGTGCGTCTGACACGTGGCCCCGCATGTCACACAGAGCCATGCGCCTGGCGCACTACTCTGTGCGATGCACAGGCTGGCAAGTCTATATTTTTTTTAAAGTGTGTGCCACGTGTACGCAGCTGATTGGGCATGTTGCGTCAGGCCCACGTGTAATTGTGCGTCACATAGAGACATGCGCCTGGTGCACTCTCTGCGTGATGCGCAGATTTCGGTTTCTTATAGATAGGCGTGATTTTCCGAATTAAAAAGAGGGGGTTTTTTCATATAATTTTCATACGACTTTACACTTCGAACTCTACGAATATACTTACGAATCCTCTCTACAAAACTCATACTTCCATATCTTTCAATACAAAAACACATACAAACATAAACTTTCAGACATTCGTATTTTCAGGCTTCACGATTGCTTGTACCGAAAGTTGTCAATCTCTCATACCCAAGCCAAGCCACGGTATAATCCTGAGGGTATGTTGAATAAATTCATTATTTTTATATTGAAGTTACTAACCGTGTATTTCATGATGTAGATCTTTAATATAAAAATCGTTCTTATGTACATTCTAATCCTCTTTCCTTCTTTTTATTATTATATGCTTGCCTGGTTGTCATGTTCATGCTTTTCATCACCCACATGTTATTTTTGCTAAACAAGACCTAAAGAACTGTTCCAATATTAATCAGATAATGTGGACAACCTGTTAGGTTCCTCGTAATTTTGATTGCCTAATAACATATCACAAAAAAATAGTTTTTATGTGTTTCCTGAACCAACCTAGACTAAATTATTTTTAGGGTGCATGAAGATATTATTGCATAAAAATTGACATGAATCGATATTTAGTAGAGGCCAGCAATGGGCGAATGTGGTTCATTATGACCGCGTTCGTACCCTCATCCCCAAACTCAATCTGTGGTTCATTGACCATCTATGGAGTGAGGATGGGGACATTTACATTGGATAAGTCCCTAATTTGTCCCGACGATTTTCCAATATCCAATTAGGTTTATAGTCTTCCTTTAAAGACTTGTTGGCGACTTCAAAACATTTTTCAATAAAATCTTTACAATGGGGTAGTCAAATACGTGCTCACACGGCATAGGCGAAATAAAAACACGCCTACAATTTGGCGACTCCACTGGGGAGGATTTTAAAAAATTAATTTTTTAAATGAGTTGGTGAAACTCGAAAAATATGATTCATACTCTTTTTATGCTTTAGAATGACATACAGTTTTGCATATGCATGGCTATTGTTTAAGCCACCATAAGGACAATCTACCTTGCCTCATTAGCGCATGTTCTATCCGTGAAGCCAACCCGAGGGGTTTACCTTTTGTCCTTCCAAAAAGCTTCCTGAGCGATAGTGTTGGATCTTAGTCATAAGCAAACCTACCCAACCATGGCATTGTTCTCTTGTTCCTGACTTGAGAACTGTAGTGCGTCTTACACGTGGCCACCTCTTTAAGCAGAGGTACAAAGCGTGGGATCAATCTCTTAGTCATGGACCCTTTTCAACCTAAACCTAAACCTGACCATAGTTTTAAAAAAAGATATGGACTTGAGGTTGGAACTTTTACATCCATGTTATATTTGCTTGTGTTTACGATTTTTGCCTGTTATTAACTAGTCAAATTTTCATTGTTATTCATTGTGTCTACAATTGCGTCTAAAAAACAAATAAAAGATCGTCAATTGGCCAAAACCTCGCTTAAATCTTCGAAAAACATGTCGGGGAGCAGTGCGCCAAACTCATTAAGTTGCGCCTAGCGCACCGCTCCCGCACCAGACGCACGTTTGTGTGCCGCGCGCAGCAATGTTGCGTGGCACGGAATCTGTGCATCGCATGGTTTTCGTCGAATTAGTCGTCGTGGTGGTCGATCCTATGTTCGGTTTGCCTGCATTGGCGTAAAAGCATGGTCATTCTAGGGGTCTCACCTAATTAAAAAAAAAATCAGTCTTTTTATGCAAGGTCGAGTCTTTCCTAAAAAAAGGTGCATCTAGAAAAGTGGTCATGGTAGAGTAAGAATTGTCATGCATGTCTACCTTCTCCCTATTACCCAACTAATCTTCCCTATCAATTCTACCCAATTATATTCAACCAATTTCAAAAAAACTATCTTTCTCAAAATCAATCCTACACCCTCTTCTATTCTACCCTTTTAGAAAATATTTACTAATCATCATCACCATACATATTCAAAAAATCTTTTCAAATTTAATCCATTATATTTTCCTAAAAAAAGATAAAAAGAAGGGGTTCCTTTAAAAAAATGAATTAAAAAAATTCAAAGCCTAGTCCAAAAATCTTCATTCAATACAATCCAATCAACCCAACCCAATCCATTTGCATTCATTTTTAGGCCCATATGCGTTAGATTCATTTGCATTCATCCTAGGCCCATTTAAGTTTGAGTCCTTGCATTCATTTTAGACCCATTTGCATCAGAGTCCATTTTGCATTCATCCTAGGCCCATTTAAATTAGACTCTGTGCATTCATATAGGCCCACTAGCATTAGAGTCCATCTTAGGCCCATATATGTCTAGTTCATGTCAAAATCTAGGCCCATTTGCATCTTTATGTGAACCCTAGTCTATGTCAAGCCCAGTCCAAGTCTAATCCCAGTTCATTTCAATATAAGTCAAACCTAGTCCATTTTTAATGTCAAGCCCATGTGCATCTCCAAGTCTAACTTCAAACTAATATAGGACTAAGTCCAAAATAAGGTCCATATAAGGCCCAATTCATACCCTAAGCCTAATCAAATCCAATTCCAAACCATATGGGACGAAGTCCAAACTCTAAAACTCAAAACCTCTAAAGCTAGCACTTCTTAAAGTCCATAAAGGCAAATCCTGTGTTTATCGAAGCTACTCAACCTTTAAGACCATAATGGCATCCTTTAGACCTAACGAAGCTAGTCATCCCCAAGACCATAAAGGCACCCCTTGAGTTTAGCGAGGCTACTCACCTTTAAGACCATAACGGCACCCTCTGACATAACAAAGCTAGTCATCTCTAAGACCATAAAGGTAAATCCTGAGTTTAGCGAAGCTACTCACCCTTTAAGACCATAATGGCACCCTTTGATCTAGAGAAGCTAGTCATCCCTAAGACCATAAATGCACCCTTTGAGTTTAGCGAGGCTACTCACCTTTTAAGACCATAATGGCATTCTTTAGACCTAGCGAAGCTAGTCACCTCTAAGACCATAAAGGCACCCTCCGAGTTTAGCGAAGCTACTCCTACCTTAAATCTATAACATCCCAATTAAGTCCATAATGGCCCAAAACCTTTGTGTCTAGCGAAGCTAGTCCATCTTAGATCCATATCAACTCAAATCATCGAGTCTGGCGAAGCCAATCAACCCTAGGTCTAGCGAAGCTAGCATTCCCTAAGTCCATAGTCAATCCTTTTGAGTCTAATCTGCTTGCAAGTTCAAAGTCTAGTCTAGTCTGGTTGCATAGTCCAGTCCAGTCCATATCTGCATATGCATATAGTTAGACCCATGTCAGCATCATGGTCAAGCCCAAACTAGTCCAAAACCCATAATTATTTCTAATCCTCAATTTCAAATGCATTTCCCATTTCCATTTCCATTTTTCATTTCTCATCTTCCATTTCCCATTTCTCTTTTCTCATTTCTATTTCCTATTTCGAAAATCATTTCTTAAACTTACAAGCAAGGTCCTATTAGTGGAAAAAACGTTATATGTCACTTAGTAACAGATCTGGTTTTTACAAAACTGGATCCGAAAATCCGCAAAATTATGGGAGGGAAAGCTGGGTGAAGTAACGGATCCGATCCTTCAGTGAAGCGGATCAGTTAACAGAAAACTGACTCGGTTTTCTGTTAACTGATCTGGTTCAAAAGACCGGATCAGTTGGCCTTGGTATCGTTATTTATACGCGGCCCATTTCGTTCTCACGGGAGCCGGGACTCTCAAACCCTAACTCCCTCTCTCATCCCCCCCACTCGCCTCTCTCCTCTTCGGACCTATCCCCTCTTCTGATCTCTTCCTCCCTCTTCACACCCTATCAAACCCTAAATCTCCTCTTTGGATCTCCTTCCTTCTCACACCTTCTTCGTCTTCTGATCTCCTGAACCACGCCAACGCGACCACCAACCTTCGTCTTCAACCGCCAACGAACCACCACACGAACGCCAACCTTCAACCTTCTTCGTCTTCTGAACTCAGGTTTGGTTTCAGGTTCGAATCCCCGGATACACAACTCGATCCAAGATTATCCAACACTCTACCTGCTCTCGGGTTGTACTTCGCTGTTAGCAAGAGCTGTACCAAACAAGGAAGGTTTTTCGACCATATGAAATCGCTCCGTCGCCGTCGAGCAGCAGATTAGAGCAACAATGGAATCGCTACGTCGCCGTCGAGGTTTTCAGCCATAGCTCTAGGTTTTTTTTTGGTTTGATTAATTTTTGGATCTAGATTACAATTTCTGAATTTCTATTTTCATTGTAATTTTTGAGTTCTATTTGTTGTATTTGGAGTTCAAGTTTATTTTTGTTTTTGTTTGATTTTTTCGTTATATCTTAGTTAAATGATTGTGTAGTGACATTTTTGTTTTATTCGTACGAAAATTGTTTGTATTATTGGTACGAAAATCTGAAATTTTATTTTTGTTATATGATTGTAATATTGGTATGAAAAATCTGGAGGTTTTATTTTCGTTATTTTGTACGAAAATCTATAGGTTTTATTTTCGTTATTTTATACGAAAATCTATAGGTTTTTATTTTCGTTTTTTTGTATTATTTGTATGAAAAGTGGAAAGCAATTGAAGAAGTGCTTTTTTTTTAATACCACAGGGTTGCGAAGTGATGCGGTCATGTACAAAACCGGAATAGTTAAGTTACTTAACTAATTCGGTTGTGTGCTAGAACCGCATCGATTAATGCCCAACCGATTCGGTTCAAAACCGGATCGGTTGACTTTCCGTAATGATTGCGCGTCCGTCCGTTGCGGCCCAAAACCCGATCAGTAAGGCCTGTTTTGACCGGATCTAATGAGGTTTTTTTTCCACTAGTGTCCACTCGATTACGTTTCCCGACCGGTCGAGCAATTACAATATTAGGAACGCCTAATGGAGGAACAAATGTGAGCCTACTCTATGGCTCATCAAAGCACTATCACCACCCCAACTTCATTTAGAGTCATGAGATTACTTTTTGACCGCCTTCACAATAGAGGCGCGATCACTTCTATAGGGTATACTTTGAACCCTGCACCTAAAGGAAAATTCAAATTTTTTGATCGCCTTCATAATAGACGTGCGATCACATCTATAGGGTCTACTCAGAACCCTGCATCTAAAAGAAAATTCAAAAGGTGCAACCTATATTTCTATTGCGAATTCCAATAGAATAATGAACATCCGACAAAGATTTGCGCTACGAAACATGATCGATGGCAATAGACTTCTAACACTTGCTACAACGAGAATCGGCATCGGCAACAACCCCTTTAGGCGAGTGCATCAACAATTTAATAGGCTTAGTCATATATTTCCGGATTTCTAGGTTGAGTCAGGGAGTCCTTACCTTAAGCCATTATTGTCCTTTCCCATCGAGTCTATGTCACTATAGGACTTCATCTATTATAGCCTTTCCATTTTCACTTCATTTTATTTTTCTTTATATTTTCATTGGCCTTTCACCATCATATATGCTTCGAATTCGATGATGAAACCCAAATCAGATTATCCCTAATGACCTTCATTAATAAAAATAAAATAAAAAATAAAAGTGTACATACTTTGGATTAGGAGTTTATGCCCCTCCTCTTCATTCCATCATTTCAATAAGCCATCACCTTCAATAAACCATCCTCATTCATGCAACCAAAATAAAAAAAAAAAGCCATTAAACCATCATCCTCCATGATCTTTAGCCAAATAGCCTTTCAAATCAAAGCTCTACCAATAACCTTCAAAGTCTTAGAATACCCTAAACCACAAAAAACTTGTGTGCAAGCCTCGTACATAAAAAAAACAATGACAGGCAAAAATAAAAATGGTAAAAAAAAAAAAAAAAATTAAAGTGCGAAAAAAAGCAAAAGCAAAAGAAAACGCACAGGACAAAAAAAAAAAAATGCGAAAAAAGAAAAAACCAAAGGCAAAGAAAGAAAAAGTCAAGCTAGGGGACTTGCACACAAGTTCTACCCCTTAATTCCAATTCTTCAAAAACTTAACCCATATAATCCAAATCCATGATCCTACATTGGCCCAACCAATTGAATCTTCATCAAAACCTCAAGCCTCAACCTTTCAACCTTCCATATCCCACCCTAACACATTTTTGAAGTTATGTCCAAGCCTCGCTAGGTTGAAAACCCGAAAGGGCCGCTTTAGGCAAAAGTTAGGGCATAAAAAAAAAAAGTCCAATCAGGTCCGGAACTACAAATGGTCTGATTCTGCAAGGATATCTAGCAATCCTCATCTCGAGGTCCGACCGGTTTAATAAAATAAATTAATCAAGGTCTAATGATTTAGCTTTCTAGAATTCAAGAGCATAGACTTTCTAGATCCCGACATAGACTCGGTATGAACCTAGCTACGCTAAAAGATGTTCCCCACCTACATCTATTTAAGCCACAAATTTAAACTTTTTATTTTTTAATGCAAGCCCTCCTTTTCCCTGAAGGACTCTCCAATAATTCCATGATTTCTGGCGATATATATCTGACTTTGCCTGTGTCAACTTCCCCAAAAAAGAATCCCCAACAAAAGAACTCCGAGTGCTCAAGACTGATCAACTACATTTCAATCAAGGCTCAAGCCTAATTCAAGAAAATCTTGCCCAAAGTGGGGGATTCCTATATATGTGGTGGTTCCTCCAAATCAAATCAAACTCCTGAAGAGTTGTTGTAACACCACGGATTTTCAATCATAATTTCTTCGAGTTATTTTCCCTCAATTATTATTTTCCGTTAAAATTAGAATATTTTACTCTTTAAAAATATTATATCGTATACCTTTTTTTCAACTTATAAAAAGGTTATATATATTTTTTTTTATATATATATATATATATATATATATATATATATATATATATATATATATATATATATAGTTTATTTGATTAGAAATTATATATTTTTCTAGTATTTAAATTTCATGGTTTAGCTATGCATTTTGTTTTACCGAAAAATCGTGCATTGGACCGTCTTAACAACTTTTTGGACATGGAGTTTGGTTCCTAAAAGAGCAGCCCAAAAATCACTTATTTTAATGGAGAAGGAAGAGACTTTTGGAGCTTGTAACCTCCTTGTAACCCCCTCTTTAGTGCCCAATTGAATCCCTTATTATTAGCTATTGTAACCTCCCTCTTTAATCCTCTTTTAAATCGTCTTTGGAGCTGTTTGTAACAGCAAAAATTAGTCTCACTTCCTCCCCAAATCAGTCGACTTTTTGAAGAGAGAAAAAGAGGAAAAGTTCATCTTGGTTTTTCCAGCCATACCATGAAAATGACTATATCTAGAGATCTAACCGTTGGATCTAACCGTTGTAATTAGTTATATATAATGTGTACTTTTGTTTTATTTGTTTTGTTAGGTGAATTGTTTATTTGAGTTATGATTTAGTATACTAAAACGTAATATTGTGTTTAGCATACATGATGAACTATTAATATTGTGGTTTTGTTTTCATGAGTTGAGATGTATTTTGGAGATATTATTATTGTTGTTGTAGCCTAACATCTACGGCTCCCTTAACGACACGTGGGCTCATCAGAGCCGTACACGTGTCACCCTAGTTAATATGGAAAGAAGGCTTAATCTCTGGGCTATACTTAGTTGGGTTAAAAGGTTGATTTTCTGGCCCAACAGTCAGAACCCAGCACTACAAGGTGGCTACAGGAGAGGTTAATAAACCTTCACCAATCATGGCCTGCCACGTGTCATGATTTGATTCCCTAGCCAATCAGAAGCCACTATTCTAGGGCAGATTTTAAGGATAGCTGTTAACTTGCTATCACTATAAATACCCCTGAAAGAGAATTCAATGCAAACAGTGCAAAGTTACTCTGAAAAAATACTCTCTCACTTTCTCTCTCTATCTCTACTTTCTCTTACAACTCCTGATATCTGACTTAAGCTTCGGAGGGGGAACCACCACCTAAACCTCCAGGGTGGGTCCCTTTTTGCAGGTTTGGGAACGAAGCTCAGGCTTGGATAAAAGAAATTCAGACATTTGTTGCACAAGTCTCCGAAGAAGAACATCGAAGGGATACAAATTTACTTGCTCGACAAGGAAGCTAGGCCTGCAGCTTACTTGTTGGACAAGTGGATAAAACATTTGGCGCCGTCTGTGGGGAGACGCAACAATGACTGATTGTCAATCATCCAACATTGCCAGAAACCGAAGCTTTCAAGTTAATGTCGAAGATACGGTGGAACATGAAAGACCACCTAGAGGAAGAGATAGACCTTCGTCCATTGTCAATGTTCCTGGACCAAGTCAGCAACCCGTCATCCAGATGAATCTTGATCGACCAGTAACTGCCGCCCATCTAGAGAATGTCCTGAACGACTTTCAAACTAAGATGGCAGCAGTAGTCCAGGAGCAGATTAAGAACAACATGCTGTTTTTCCGTCATAACCCGGAGCCAGCTGCCGGCGATCCAACTGCTCTTAGGGGACGTTCCTAAGACAATCGTCCAGGTCCTAGTCGACCTGTTCGTCAGGAACCCTCTAGGAGGACGGCGAGAGGAAAGCAGCCGGAAGACAGTGATAACCGAAGGAAGATGGACTGGAATCCGGTGGTAAGGACTCAAGATCAAGCTCGTCCAAATGGACACCGAATGGAAACGGAGGCCAGGGATTACTTAGAGGCGAAGAGAGCAGCGGCTTTGCAACGGTCGGCTATCGGCTCCACCCCATATTTGAGAGATCCCCCGTTGAGGATGCCATCTAGAATAGAAGGAAGAAGTCTGGGTCCTTCGATGGTTCATCCGAGACAAGAGAGGACAGTGGTTCAACCGATGGTCTACAAGCGTCCAAAACCAGCCAACACTTCATCTAATCCAGTGATAAGAGAATATCGAAAAGAATTCATACCTATTGAGGGACAGCTGGGAGCCCTCCAGATCAATTGGCCTACTCCTTTCTCGGCCGGAATCATGGAGGCACCTCCCTTCCCTAAGGTGAAGCTCCCGACAATAGAGCCTTTTGATGGAACCACTGATCCAGATGATCACCTGTCTGCTTACAAGCACCAAATGTACGTCCAAGGAGTAGACGATGCTACCTGGTGTAAGAATTTTCCGGCTACTCTAAAGGGTGTAGCTCAGAAGTGGTTCAATAATCTTCCCCCTAATTCCGTCAACAACTTCACCGAACTCAGTTTCTTATTTACTAGTCACTTTGTTGCCAACAAGCAAGAACAAAAGACAAGCATGCACTTAGGCAAGGTCGTCCAAGGACCTAAGGAGGCTCTTAGAAGTTATGTTAAGAGATTCAACCTAGAAGCCCTCCGGATTCAAGATCTTAATGCCCGGAGTAGCCTTTGACGCCTTCATCGGGGGTCTCGGGCCAGGAAGCTTTAAGTTTGGTCTTGTTAAAAAGAAAATCACTACTCTTGCTGAGGCTTTGAGGGAAGCCGAGGCGTTTATACACGCCACCGAAGTGTGTGCCGAGGCTAACCATCCCGAGTCCAAGAAGCCTGATGAGGTTGCTCATCTAAAGAAGAGCAACCCCAAGAAGGCCGAGACTTGGGCTATAACCTCCACCACAACTTCGTCTAGAAGAAGTAAGAGGAAAGAGTCTGAGCCTTCTTCATCTACTCCTATCGAATTCAGCAAGGATCAATACTCCATCCTCATGGAGATAAAGGATCAATATGAGTTGAAGGCTCAATTGAGATGAAGACTCCTTACCGGAACAGGGATAAGAGCAAGTATTGTCATTTTCACAAGGACTGTGGTCATGAGACTAATGAATGTAAGCACCTCAAGAAGGCTTTGGAGGATCTAGCTCGAAAAGGAAAGATGAACTCCTATTTGCCTCAAGGGGGAAGGAAGTTTCAGAGGAAAGATGATCGGCAGGCTAAGAAGAAAGAGAGTGAAAGCACAGACGAAGATGTTGTTCTTGTAATCTCAGGAGGATTTGCGGCGGGAGGACCAACCAATAAAGGTCACAAAAACTACCTTAGGGAACTCGACCAAGTCTTGTTAGCTGATCAGACGAAGGCCGAGCCATTCCCAAAAGTGGTGGTTAGTGAACAAGATCGGGGCAAGCTGAGGACCCCCCATGACGATCCTTTGGCTGTAGAAATGAAGATCGCAAACCCGAGAGTAAGAAGAATTCGATTGATACGGGAGCTCGACGGACATCATTAGTGCCGATTGTTTGTCCAGGTTGAAGTTTGACGAAAGGAACTTGGTTCCCGTCCACCATCCCATCATAGGGTTTGGGGGAGGAGTCATCCATCCCATGGGAACGGTCATGTTGCCCGTCCGAGTTGGTGAGAAGGAGGCATCACGGACTATGTGTGTCAAGTTCTTAGTCGTTCGAGATTTGACGGCTTATAATGTCATTCTTGGACGACCAACCCTGAATCATGTTAAAGCCGTATTAGTAACTCACTTGATGTTTATGAAGTATGAGTGTGATGATGGCCAGGTTGGCTCCTTGTATGGAGACCAACGGGCGGCTAGGGAATGTTACCTAACCACCCTCAGGCCGTCATCATGGGCAGCAAGCAATGAAGATAAGAATAAGACCGAAGACAGAAGGAAAGCGTCTGAAATTGAGAAAGAAAAGACGAAGGTGGCTGGAGAAAGGAAGGCGTCTGAAAAGTTAAAGGAGCCTGGAATGGTTATTGGGAGTCCTCAGACGACAATTGCCCCCTCGAGGAAACGTCTGAGCACCTCCCCAAAGAAGAATAGAAAGTATGAGCCCATCAAGGAAGAGCCTCCGTCGTCCGAAGAAGTGATGGCCATCATGGGACCGGGCGGTAGAACGTCCAGAGCCGGTGGAAGCTCCTCGAAGAGGTACGTCCGGATGAAGCTCGTCCGGAAAGGACCCTTAAAATTTGAAGGGTCATCTAATCCACTTCTTGAAAGAATTTCAAGATGTGTTTGCCTATTGCGTTGAAGAGATGCCTGGAATTGATCCAGAGGTAGCCGTCCACCGGTTGAATGTTGATCCCAATTTAAAACCCGTTCGTCAGAAGAAAAGGCACTTAGGACCAGGCAGAAATCAGGCGGTCGACCAAGAAGTTCAGAAGTTGTTGGAATCCAAATTCATCAAAGAAACCTATTATCCAGACTGGATAGCAAATGTGGTCATGGTGCCAAAGCCCAATGGCACTTGGAGGATGTGCGTGGACTACACTGACCTCAACAACGCTTGTCCTAAGGACAGTTTCCCTTTGCCTAAGTTGGATCGTCTGGTAGATTCCACGGCCGGCCATGCTTTGTTGAGCTTCATGGACGCCTATTCGGGTTTTCATCAAATCCCCATGTGGCTAGAGGATCGGGACAAAACGTCCTTCATTACGAAAAAGGATCTATGCACGTGGTTGAGGATGCCATTCAGCCTACGCAATGCCCCGGCCACTTTTCAAAGATTGATAAAATACCGTTTTTTCGGCCACGAGTTGGGAAGAAACATGGAAGCATATATTGACGATATGATAGTCAAGAGCTGGCAAGAAGAAAGTCATGTTGGTGATTTGAGAGAAACTTTTGAAACTCTCAGGAAATACAAGCTAAAGCTAAACCCCAGCAAATGTGTCTTTGGGGTTTTGTCGGGGAAGTTCTTAGGTTTCTTGGTAGATCAGAGGGGAATAGAAGCCAACCCTGAAAAGATTCAAGCTATTCTAGACATGAAATCTCCTTCAAAGATAAAGGAAGTTCGAGAGACCGACGGGTTGCTTGGGCGCCCTTGGACGTTTCTTGTCTAAGTCGGGCGACAAGTGCCATCACTTCTTCGCCACGATCAAGAAAAAGGCGAAGTTTGAATGGACAACAGAGGCAGAGCAAGCCCTTCAGCACGTCAAAGATCACCTTCGGCAGTTGCCTAGGTTGGTCAGTCCAGCCGAGGGGGAAAAACTGTTTGTATACTTGGGCCGTGTCCACTCAAGCCGTGAGTGCTCGTCTTCTTTGGCTGAAAGAGAGTCCGTCCAAGTTCCCATATACTTTGTGAGTCATGTGCTCAAGGATGCGGAAAATAGGTATACTCTAGTTGAGAAGTTTGGATTGGCCCTCGTCATGGCCTAGAAAGTTAAGGCCCTATTTCTTGGCGCACAACATACTCGTCTATACTTGACCCAACCTCTAAAGCAAGTTCTCGCAGAAGATGGAAGCTTCCGGACGAATGCTAAAATGGGTCATTGAGCTTAATATGTTCCATATATCATTTGAACCAAGGAAAGCCATTAAGGGGCAAGCCTTGGCGGATTTTATAGTTGAACTTACTCGGCCAACCATAGAGCCAATATTTGATATAGCGGAAGGAAGGAAGCATTGGACACTCATGGTTGATGGATCGTCCACTGTCAATGGATGTGGGGCAGGAATCATCTGTCAATCCCCAGAAGGAGACAAGTTTGAATATGCGCTAAGGTTCCAATTCCAAGCGTCCAATAACGAAGGCGAGTATGAAGCACTTCTAGCTGGAATCAAAATGTGTAAAGCGGCGGGAGCTTTGGAAATTGAGGCAATGGGGATTTTGAATGTAAAGAAGCATCGATGAGCAAATATATGCGTCTGATCAAAGATGAGATTGAGCCTCTGAAACGATTTGTTCTCGACCAAGTACCAAGGTCGAAAAATCATCAAGCGGATGCTCTCTCTAAATTGGCCAGCTCGGTTGAAGGTGATGTGCCAAGAACAGTGTTTTGGGAAGTTAAACCCAAAAAGAGCATTGACCAAGAGTAGATTATGTTTCTTAGTCGAGGAGCAATCCGAATGGAGCCTATCATAGAATACAAGAAGACGGGACAATTGCCTTTCGACCCTGTAGAGGCTAAGTATGTGAAGGCTAGAGACAAGTGGTTTGAGTTATGGGATGAGACCCTTTACAAGAAGTCATTCAACCGCCCTCTCCTCAGGTGCATCACCAAAGAAGATGGTTTAGAGGTTCTGAAAGAACTCCATGAAGGAGCTTGTGCATCTCACATTGGGGGAAGAGCGTTAGGGGAAAAAGCTTTAAGGACGGGGTACTACTGGCCTACCCTAAAGGAGGATTCCCTTGTCTATGCAAAGAAGTGCGATAGTTGTCGAAGCATGAAAATGCGCATCGAAGCCGTCCAACTACTTAACTCCCATCTTGTTCCCTCGCCTTTTGCCAAATGGGGCATGGATATCCTGGGGCCTTTCCTGGTGGCCGGGCATAAGAAGTTTGTGTTAGTTGCAGTGGACTATTTCACTAAATGAATAGAGGCTGAAGCCATGCGGGGAATAACAACAAACGACGTCAAGGGCTTCATCTGGAAAAACATTATAACTCGTTTTGGCATGCCTCAGTCCATCGTCTTTGATAATGGCCCACAGTTCGAAACGCCTAAACTGAAAGATTGGTTGGTGGAAAGAGAAATCAAATCTCACTTCACCGCAGTTGCCCACCCATAGGCCAATGGGCAAGTGGAGTCCTTCAACAAGATTCTATCTAATGGAATCAAAAGAAAGTTGGATAATGCCAAGGGACAATGGGTTGAAGAACTACAACTAGTGTTATGGTCCATCAGAACAACTGCCAAAAATTCTACAGGAGAGACACCCTTCATGTTAGTTTATGGCACTGAAGCCGTCTTGCCCATTGAAATCGAAGAACCCACCCCCGCGAGTTATGTTGTACACGTAAGATGCCAACCGGGCAAGCATTGCGAACGGCTTTGGATCAAGTACCAGAAGTCAAGGGCAATGCCTTGCTAAGAATGCAATCGTACAAGCTGCGAATGGCTCGGAACTTTAACAAGAGAGTCGCTAGACGACCACTCAAGGTGGGGGATTTGGTCCTAAGGAAAATGGAGGCGGTTGGACGAGCTAAAGAGATGGGGAAGCTAACACCAAATTGGGAAGGACCTTATCTGATTATCCAGCAGGTGCGCAGTGGAACTTTTCGTCTCCAAGATCTGGATGGACGAGTTATACAGCGCACATGGAACTCAGATAACCTGAAGAAATACCACGTCTAGCTCAATTCATCGACAAAAAACTAGCCTGTAGTTTGTAGCAAGTAAAAAGTGCCACGGCACATGCTAGCAAAAAAGAATTGTATACATGTATCTTGGCACTTAGCCAAGCAAAATTCATATAATACAATTCCAGCTATCTCATCGTTTGTGTATTTTCATGTTTGTTTTCACCAAGTTAGTTCACTTTGGGGCATTAAATCAGTTACTAGTCTAAAAGTGACAATAACTTGGAACAAAAATACTCATTTCTATGCCGAACATCACTTGGCGGGAGCGGATTGTCGTGTACGCCTCACCAAAGATAAATTTCTCCTACTCTCTTTTACAATTAAATGTAGAAGGGAAGTAAGGTTCGTATCCACAGGGAAACAGGGACAAGTTTAATATTTAGCGTGAATTAGTACCTAGATGACTCTAAGGGTCGAGTAACCTAATAAAAAGGGGGGTTTTCAAGTAGATTATAAATAAACTACAACTAACTAGCATATAAACAAAATGAGAAATCAATATGGGAAGATCTTGAATCCGATTAACATCCACTTCAATTCATTATCGATCATTGAACCTCAACTCTAATTATTTCCATGATTATCTATTGTTGAGAACTAACCTCGCAATCTCCTTATTCTTAGTTGAATAGCACGATCAGCGTGACTATGAAACCCTAACTAAAGGATAACCTAGTCCGACCAGCGTCTAAGTTCAATCCAATAGCAGCAATAAACACAGAGAATCAATAGACCTGCTAACGTCATACACGCGATAAACATTCAACAGTTGATTCAATTTCCCCAAGAAATAACCAAGACGATCTGCATCTAAGTTACTCCCTAGTTTGCTACAAATTGATAAAGAATAAAACAATCCGATTCTATTCTTAAATCTAGCATTAGATTAATTACACAATCAAACTAGTAACGTTTCCTAGCATAATCATGCAAAAATCATATAACACAATCATAGAAATTAAACCATAATCAAAGAAACTAAATAGAGAGGAAAGATCTCACAATAATGCTTCAAGCTTCATATTAATCTCGTTCAAGAACAGTTCAAGCTACAATCGGCATAGCATAAGCCAATTCCATAATTGAAATCTCTAAAAACTAAACTAGAAAATAAAAACTAAAAAGAGAAGATAAGAAGAGAAGAATGGAGTGTTGGAGATTCTCTGTCCTTAAGTGTGCTGCCCCCTAGGTCTAAAAATCAAGTTTAGTATTTATACTAAAGCTAAAAAATCAGCCGACAATTACACCGATCTAGGGGGTCGCGAGGTGCGGTACAGGTCGCACCGTGCGTTGAGTTACTGCCTCCAACACGAGCTGAAGAGCTGGGCAGGCCAAGAGGTTGCGAGGTGCGAGCAAGCAGGTCGCGAGGTGCGAGAAATCTCGCGTGGTGCGACCTGCTGGGCTTCGAGCGCGCACGAGAGCTGGGCAGGCTTGGCTGTGCGATGATGCTACGCTGCTCGGTAGGCTTGGTGCTATGCTCGGCTACGGCGATGCTTGACAAGTACAACGATGTTGAGTCGTTCCAACCACTAATGCTTCTAGGAGCTCGGAACTTACAACTTTAACTATAATTAATATACAAAATTCCGAACTTCCGCTAAGAGCTAAATAAAACGCAAACGTTAACAATTATGATCAAGACCCTTAGCAAAAAGCACCCAAAATATAATATAAACACCGTATAACTTGAGAGTATCAAATACCCCCACACTTGAACTTTACTCGACCTCGAGTAAACTCAAAAATGAGAAATACCAATTAAATCATCGCCCAAGCTATCGACACCAACCTACACTCTCCATCAACTACATCATCATCATCACATCTTAACAACATCCGCTCAAAACCTAAACGTAAAGGATGATGATTCACCCACACTTAGCTTCAAGCTACTATCAGAAATACAGACGCGACAACAATAATAACCAGCAACATCAACAAGAATCAAAATGTCAGCTCACAACACACTAAACTACCAGCTCTCCCAAACCTCAAAAGATGACCTACTACTACTATACTACTAGTACAACCAACTTAGAATAGCAAGCCATGGAACAAAGACAAAAAGGGATAAATTCCATGCTTACTCCAAAAAACAAACGATTAACCAAAAGAATGTGAAAGCCAAAACAAATCTTCACAAAATCAAGGATGAATTCACCAACCTTACCCGAAAACGCTTTCCACCTTATGACACCATCTCCGGCAAATGTGTTTTCAAAGTATATAATTCTCTCTTAATCTCTCATTTTGCCTAGGAGCCCATTCGGGCTTTCATCCTAGCTTCTCACATTTTTTTTATCTCTCTTCTTTTTCCGGCTCACAAAACTCACCCGCTCAACTAGCTCTTTTTTGCATAGGCCGCCCTTTCGGGTTTTCGACCTATCCGAGCCCCCCAATTTTGCCCGAGTCGCCCGCCCTTGCGGGTTTTCAACTCAGCGGGATTCACTTCATCATCATTCATTTTTTTTATATTTTTTATTTTTTTTTTTTTAATTTTTCTATTCAAATTAAAAAGTAATATATACAACATAGATACATGAGAATGAGAATACCCTCCCCTACTTAAACTACACATTGTCCTCAATGTGTCGACAATTAAAAGAAAAAGTAAACCGAAAATTGGGGGGGACCGACAATCGGGTAAATCGAAGATCGAATGCTCAAAACTCATGAAAAGCAATCCGTCAAACTCAAATTTCTTAACAACACCAACTCAAATCTCATAACTCAACTCACAACCCTCTCCCTCGAATCACTCAAACAAATGACAAATTCAAATTTTGTTTAAATCTTTGAGATTTGCACCTAGCTTAAGAGATCGAAAAGATACATTAACAATCTCAATCCTCTAGTGTTACCAACTCCTAGCTATTGAAGTCCTCCCAACGGGTTTTCTTTTGTGGATTTTGGTTCCAAGTGGATTAAGATTGGTTGTGGATCTTTTAGTGGGTTGGCGGTGGGTGAAAGAAAATTTGTTGTGGTGGTGGAAATTTGATGAGAAATAAAGGAAAAGAAAGAAAATAAAGAGGGGTCTCGGGGGTATTTGATTAGAAATAAAGGAAAAGAAAGAAAATAAAGAGGGGTCTCGAGTTGCCTCCCGAGAAGCGCCGTTGTTTAAAGTCGTTAGCTCGACTTAGTACCTTGAGCTCAATAATTGGGCTTGTGCTCCATGTGTGACAATGGTGGCTCCATGTCAACCTCCAATTCAAGTACCCGCAAAAAACTGATTCGGAAGAACTCTTGCAATGCATCTTTAGTAGTACAGGTTTCAAAACAAGGTGGTAAGTCGGGAGGCTTTTTCCGCTCTTTCAACTCGGGCACCATAACCTCGCACGTTAGTAGGAGGCACACAATCCTCAACCAAGACATCATCAGCATTCATCAACTCATCAACTCCGCTCAATATCAAGAACATCATGCAAAACAGAGTCAACAATGTTAATAGAACAAAGTGAGTTATCATCCGTAAGTAGAAGCTTAGGATCATTAATATCAAATGCCTCTACCTTTCCCTCAAACTCCATAGTCAAAGAACCAGCGCATACATCAATTTTAGTGCAAGATGTTTTCAAGAAAGGTCGCCCCAAAAGGATTGGGGCGGCATGTTTATCAGGTTCCATCTCCAAAACATAAAAATCAGCAGGAAATTGCAATTTCCCAACCTTAACTAACACATCCTCTAATTTACCCCTAGGATAAACATTGGATCTATCGACTAATTGAATCACCACACCAGTTTCATGCAAATTGCCAAGTTTCAAAGACTTATACAATGAATATGGAATCACATTAATTGACGCACCTAAGTCTAACATGGCTTTAGGAAACATGGTGTCACCTATAGTACATGGGATGGTAAACATGCCTGGGTCATTGCACTTTTGAGGTAATTTCTTTTGAAAGATAACAGAGACATGCTCGCTAGCCTTCACTTTTTGCACTCCCTTTTGTTTTTGCTTTCTTTTCGAAGTACACAATTCTTTAAGGAACTTAGCATACCTAGGTACTTGATTTAAAGCATCAAAAAGGGGAATGTTTACCTCACATTTACGAAAGATTTCGTAAATGTCTTTGTTGCGCTCTGCATTGCGGGTTTCTCTCAATGCCTCGAGAAATGGTGGCTCTGGTTCATATGGTGGAGGAGGTGATTTTTGGACTTTCTCCTCTTGTTGAGGTGGCAATGATTTACAATATGTTGTCGGTTCATGCTCGATCACCTCTTCCACTATCTCTTTGTCTCGAACCACCAACCTCTCTTTGCTTGCAATTTCCGCTCCACTCCTCAATGTGATAGCACTCACGTTCATTTTAGGGTTGAGTTCCCGTTTGGGATGGCAACCTCACCGAATCCCTAGCCTCTAACTTGGTTACGGCTCCCGCAATTTGGCTTACTTGGCTCTCCAAGTTCTTGATGCTCGATCGAGTTTCCTCTTGGAACCGCACCATGTTACCCCCGCATGTTAGTCACATTTTTAGTTAAAGCATTTAACATTTCTTCGGTGGACATGCTAGAGCTCGAGTCTCGGCCTTGGGGCCTAGGATAAGGGTGTGGTTGTGGCCTCGTTATAGTGCCGTTGTTGATGTTGATTGCCAAATCCGAAGTTAGAATGACCTCTCCACCCTTTCTCGGAAGCATAGGAGTAGGGATCATGTCTCGTAATGCTTGTTGGCCTTGAAAACCTACTGGCTTTGACCTCTTCCCTAAATTCTTCTTGCATTTGAGGGCAAACATCAGTATAATGATCTAAAGAATAAATTCTACAAGCTTTTACCCGTTGAACTCTATTGTTCTTTACCATGAACCGACGCATCATCGATGTAAGAGCTTGTACTTGATCCTCGGCCTTTGAAGAGCTAGAACCTGGACTTTCAACATTTGCTCTACGATGATTCGATCTTCTATCGAATCTGTCTCGAGCCTTCGCCTAGTTCTTCAATGAGTTCTCTAGCCTCAGTTGGGGTTTGTTTATGAAAGAACCTCCACTAGCAAAGATTCACCATTCGCACATCTTCGTCCGAAGAACCATTGTAAAAGTACAAAATGAGGTCTTCATCAGAATATCCATGATATGGACAACTAGCACAAAGTCTCTTGAACCTCTCCCAATATTCGTAGAAAGACTCATTGTGTTTCTGCTCAATATTGCTGATTTCCTTCTTTAATGTTGATGACTTAGAAGCTGGAAAGAACTTCTCAAGAAATCGCTTCTTCATTTCAACCCAAGTGGAAATGCAACCAGGAGGAAGATAATATAACCAATCTTTAGCTCCATCCTTCAAAGCAAAAGGAAAAGCTCTCAACTTGATTTGTTCATCCTTTGCTCCACTTGGTTTCATGCTAGTACAAACCACGTGAAACTCCGAAAGAAATTTGTTTGGATCTTCTCCATTGAGCCCATGGAACGAAGGAAGCAAGTGTATCAACCCCGACTTCAATTCAAAAGTAGTGCCTTCATCAAGAGCCGAAAATGAGATGCACAATGGTTGTTGATCAAGGTTAGGAGCCGTGAGCTCCCTCAAGGTACGAGTTTCAATTCTCGGAGGCATCTCTTCCTCCACTTCAACGTTAAAAGATGATTCTTGAAAATTTTCTCGCAAAATGTTTCTCCACCTGAAAAGAGTCAATTCTAATTCGGGATCGTAATGCAAAGATTCTTTGTTAGTAGTACGAGTGTTAACCATAAACAAAGAGCACAAGCAATACAATCCAAAAACACACGCTATATACAAACAAGTAACATCGTTTCCCCGGCAACGGCGCCAAAATGTTTCTCCACCTGAAAAGAGTCAATTCTAATTCGTGTACGCCTCACCAAAGATAAATTTCTCCTACTCTCTTTTACAATTAAATGTAGAAGGGAAGTAAGGTTCGTATCCACAAGGAAACAGGGACAAGTTTAATATTTAGCGTGAATTAGTACCTAGATGACTCTAAGGGTCGAGTAACCTAATAAAAAGGGGGGTTTTCAAAAGAGTTATAAACAAACTAAAATTAACTAGCAAATAAATAAAATGAGAAATCAATATGGAAAGATCTTGAATCCGATTAACATCCACTTCAATTCATTATCGATCATTGAACCTCAACTCTAATTATTTCCATGATTATCTATTGTTGAGAACTAACCTCGCAATCTCCTTATTCTTTCTTTGAATAGCACGATCAGCGTGACTATAAAACCCTAACTAAAGGATAATCTAGTCCGATCAGCGTCTAAGTTCAATCCAATAGCAGCAATAAACACAAAGAATCAATAGACCTGCTAACGTCATACACGCGATAAACATTCAACAGTTGATTCAATTTCCCCAAGAAATAACCAAGACGATCTGCATCTAAGTTACTCCACCGACCTAGGGCGCCAAAATTTGGCGGGAGCGGATTGTCGTGTACGCCTCACCAAAGATAAAATTTCTCCTACTTTCTTTTACAATTAAATGTAGAAGGGAAGTAAGGTTCGTATTCACAGGGAAACAGGGACGAGTTTTATATTTAACGTGAATCAATACCTAGATGACTCTAACGGTCGAGTAACCTAAGAAAAAGGGGGGTTTTCAAGTAGATTATAAATAAACTACAACTAACTAGCATATAAACAAAATGAGAAATCCATATGGGAAGATCTTGAATCCGATTAACATCCACTTCAATTCATTATCGATCATTGAACCTCAACTCTAATTATTTCCATGATTATCTATTGTTGAGAACTAACCTCGCAATCTCCTTATTCTTAGTTGAATAGCACGATCAGCGTGACTATAAAACCCTAACTAAAGGATAACCTAGTCCGACCAGCGTCTAAGTTCAATCCAATAGCAGCAATAAACACAGAGAATCAATAGACCTGCTAACGTCATACACGCGATAAACATTCAACAGTTGATTCAATTTCCCCAAGAAATAACCAAGACGATCTGCATCTAAGTTACTCCCTAGTTTGCTACAAATTGATAAAAGAATAAAACAATCCGATTCTATTCTTAAATCTAGCATTAGATTAATTACACAATCAAACTAGTAACGTTCCTAGCATAATCATGCAAAAATCATAGAACACAATCATAGAAATTAAACCATAATCAAAGAAACTAAAGCTTGAAGCTTCATATTAATCTCGTTCAAGAACAGTTCAAGCTACAATCAGTATAGCATAAGCCAATTCCATAATTGAAATCTCTAAAAACTAAACTAGAAAATAAAAACAAAAAAGAGAAGATAAGAAGAGAAGAATGGAGTGTTGGAGATTCTCTTTCCTTAAGTGTGCTGCCCCCTATGTCAAAAAATCAAGTTTAGTATTTATACTAAAGCTCAAAAATCAGTCGACAATTACACCGACCTAGGGGGTCGCGAGGTGCGGTACAGGTCGCACCGTGCGATGAGTTACTGCCTCCAACACGAGTTGAAGAGCTGGGCAGGCCAAGAGGTCGCGAGGTGCGAAGGAACTCGCGAGGTGCGAGCAAGCAGGTCGCGAGGTGCGAGAAATCTCGCGTGGTGCGACCTGCTGGGCTTCGAGCGCTGCTGGGCTTCAAGCGCGCACGAGAGCTGGGCAGGCTTGGCTTTGCGATGATGCTACGCTGCTCGGTAGGCTTGGTGCTATGCTCGGCTACGGCTTGCGGCAATGCTTGACAAGTACAACGATGTTGTGTCGTTCCAACCACTAATGCTTCTAGGAGCTCGGAACTTACAACTTTAACTATAATTAATATACAAAATTCCGAACTTCCGCTAAGAGCTAAATAAAACGCAAACGTTAACAATTATGATCAAGACCCTTAGCAAAAAGCACCCAAAATATAATATAAACACCATATAACTTGAGCATATCATCACTCCCTCGAAGAGATCGGCCAAAAGTATAACAACCTAAAGGTTGATAACATACATTGGCAATCAAAGTGACAAAATTTCTAGTAAGAGAAACGTCAAAGTCTCTAAGAGAAAGCTGACCAAAAATAAAGCCCTTAGTAAAGGATACTTATTTTCAAATATACGGGCAGCTAAGTAGTATAGACCCTAGTAAGGGATCGCTATATTCGGACGAGTGTTGCTCCCTCAAGGAAGGCGGTTAGGAAATTGTTAGACTATGTCTCCAAAGCTCGTCCTTGGCAATTTCAGCAGGGCTTGGCCAAAGTTGGCCGCTCTCCTTCTTGGACTATGGCTCGTCAATCATATATGGTCGAGCTTAGCCCAAGAAAGGGGGGGATGAGACAAGCCCATAGGGACGAGCAAAGAAGAGAAGGTCGTCTAAAACCAGGACAAACTAGAAATGCCTTTGTCATATTTTGATATTACGGGACGAGTGTTGCCCACTCAAGAAAAACGGCTAAAGTATGGCTCGTCCGGGGAGGCCATTATGTATTGGCCACTTTCCCAACCGGGGAAATAGATATTTGTAATTGTCTAAGGACAAAGGAGGCAATCTCTTGCAATATATGCTTTGCAAACCGTCCATGGGCAAGGATCAGAAGTGGCAAGCGTAAATCATTCATTCAAATTTCGTAGACCGTCGAAAAGTTCACGACGAGTCTCTTCTTTTACTTGGATGCAATTTCGAAAGATTCAAAATCGTCCAAAGACAAGGATGACAATTTGTTACAATATCTATTTTGCAACCATCCAAAGTTTCAGGACGAATGTAACTAAGTACTTGAAAGCTTTTTCAAAATATTCGCAATCGTCCAAGGACAAGGATGGAAATTTCTCCTGGATGTGATTTGCAAACCGTCCAAGGGCCAAGATCAGGGTGGACATGATTACTCGATCTGAACTATGTAAAAAGCCAATGTCAGGACGAGTCTCTCCTTGCATTTTGAATAGACTAATGATCGTCTGAAGACAAGGATGTTATTCAGGTACAGGTCGTCTAAAGGTAAAACCTATACGGATCGTCCAGAAACAAGGACAAGCAATTGGCAAAAAGACTTTCATATATATCATTGGCAAAAGATTTACAACTTAAGGCTGAAGAGCTAAGGCTACAACGACAGACAAGCCAAGAAACTTAGAAAAATAAACCTAAAACTAGGCATCATCTTCAGCACGAGTTTCTTGGTAGTCTTCAGGGTTCTCCTCCCCCGCTGCAGCTTCGTCATCGGAGTCGAGAAACTCCGGAGGTTCCTCGGCACATACCGTAGCCCGATGGACACTCTGTTGATACTCCAGACGACGAACGAATCTGGGGACTTCATCAGCTTCAGCCAACATCTCAAAGGCCTTGACGGCCCAGTCCTTAGACGTTTCAACGACGTGAGCCAACCCTTCCTTGGCGTCGTCAAAAGCCTTGGCCGCCTCCCTTTCCAGACGGGCAGTTTTCGTCCTTACTCCTCAGCTGGATAGTGGCAAGAAGAGCATCATCTCTTTCACCCTTTAGATCAGTAGAGACAGTATCTTCGATCATCTTCAGACGGTCTTGCTCCTTGAATAGATTGTTGATGGTAACAAGATATTTCTTGTTCTTGGATTCCAGGTTTGCTGATCTCTTCTCCAAGGCATCCAGTGACTGATGATGGAGGGTATTAGCCATCTCAATGTCATGGATGGCCTTGTCGCCCCTTTGTGGTAGCCAGGTGGACGAGCTTTTTATTCTCCTTTCTCGGCTCCCTTGCCTACTCTTCAAGTAAGCATCTTTGCGAGCAAAAAGTGTTACAATAAAAACCAAACAAGTCATTAGACGAGTTAGAAAAGGGAAAAATATACGTATAAAACCAAATCGGCGGAAAGTTATACCTCAGACAGAAGTCGGGACATGTAGCCCACATGCCCAGCAGATGCTCCCTTTAACCCTTTGATATAGGATTCAGGGTAGCATTTGAAGAGCTCCTGCTTAAGCCGATCTTTTTCTCCCTTGGACATTTTGGCAAAAGCAGGAGAAGACTCCTCGTCCGAGTCTATGGTGGGAGTAGCTGAGGGTAGAGCTGGGCCTTTGCCCTTATCTGAAAGAGGGGGAGAGTCAGTTATCTTGATAGGAAAGACGATGGCTTGTCTATTGGACGGACTCATAGACCGTCCGCCGACCCGCACCGTCCTAACTATATTTGGATAATACGACTCACCAGACGAAATAGATGCCGTCCTAACAGCTAACGACATCTGAGGCACCAGCTAGCTACCGAGCCGCTGAAGCCCGGGTAGTTCTCAGCCGCCGTCTCCGACTTCGGAATAACCAAAGCCAAGGACGACTCTGGTCTGACCTCAGCAGAATCCGCTGGCTGAGCGTCCAACTGACCAGCAGGATCCGCAATCTTTTCCTCCTCGGCAGGGGCAGCAGCCGAAAGCTCCATTTTCAGGGCCTTGTCCTTTGGTGGTGGCATGCTTTTCTCCCCACCTCCACCAGCAGAAGTCGTCTTCTCTGCCCTCTTTCTTGTGAAGCCCTTAGGCTTTTTCGCGGGAGGCTGGTCCGCGGCCGCCGTAGGCCTCTTTTTGGACGAGGACGACTTCCCAGGTGGAAGTTTGTTTGTAGGAGCATTTTTCTGCAAAAAATGAACAAGTTATCACACTGGTCGTCCAAAGAACAAAACATTAAAACAATTAACAAGGCTTCAGACGAAAATCACCCAAAGAAGGAAGGCGTCTTAAAATGAACACCTCCTCTCCTAAGGGAACCTCGTCTGAACAAATTTCTGAATACAGACGAAGTTGATAAAGAAGGAAGCCGTCCCAAAATTGGACGGACTGACATGACTCCCATCCAAGGATAGGAAATCAACTCTTCGCCGAGCTTCAGAACTCAAAACCTCTCAGACGAGAATGGCCCCAAGAAGGTGGCCGTCCAAGCGTGGACGCTTTCCTTCTTCGGGCTATCCTCGTCAAGGTTAAGGTACTATAACTTGGATGAGTCCAAATGGTACTCGTCCAAAGGCAAAAAAAAAAAAAAATCTCTCAGACGAGTATGGCCCCAAGAAGGTGGCCGTCCTATTATGGACGCTTTCCTTCTTCTGGCTATCCTCGTCCAAGGAAAGGCATTATGGCTTGGACGAGTCCAAAATTGACTCGTCCAAAGACTTTCAAAGTTGCAGACGTGTATGGCCCCAAGAAGGTGGCCGTCCAAGCTTGGACGCTTTCCTTCTTTGGGGTACCCTAGTCCAGAGAAAGTTCCGATTACTTGGACGAGTCCGAATGGTACTCGTCCAAAGACTATAAACTCTCAGACGATAATGCCCCAAAGGTGAACGACCTTGCTTGGACGTTTTCCTTCTTTGGGTGATTCTCGTCCAAAAATTGGATGCAAATTCCAGACGAGCCAGAATGATCCTCGTCTTAACACACAAAAAAAAAAAAAATTACCAGCGTCTCAGCCCTATTTTCGGCGCTGCTTTTGGCATATTCCTTCCATAAGTTGTCTGTGAATTTAGACATACTTATGTCTCCCGTCCAAGAAGCTTTGAGACGAGTTCTGGCCGAGTCTGCAGCAAAGGCAAAAAAAAAAAAAAAAGTTAGTCTAATGAATTATGGACGAAGAGTTTTACTTGGGGGATATTGAATGTATGCCTTTATCATCGGCCAACCGCAAGCCGGCGGCGACCAAGAAGTCGTCTTGGTAAAACATTTCTTTAAAGGGTATCCAGTTAGATGGTCCCTTAAAAGATCGTTGGTCGGGCCTGGAGTACTCCTTTACTCCGAAGTACTCCACCACTTCTTCGTCGAAGCTATCCTCCAGTCCGGCCCAGATCGCTTCCGTCCCGTATTCGTGACGGACCGATTGTAGAATCTATAGCCCTCAGTGGCCGAATCATTGGCCGCCTTTAAGAAGATGAAGTCGGCCTTCCATTCATGCATCTTCGACGGTTTTCCCCAAGCCGTCATAAAGCCGGGGACGGTTGCGAGATGCTGAGCCATGCCCCCGTCCACGACCCCAGTACCTTGGCCGCATAATGGATGTGGGTAAAGGCTTGAATGGAAAGGGCTAGGCCGCGCAGCTCACGAGACGGCAATGAACGTCAAGACGTTGTGCCAAGTGTTTGGAGCCAACCGATTATGGCCGATGTGGTAGTCTTCGGCAAAGACTTGTTCTATGAATTCATGGAGAGGGAACCTCAATCCCGCGTCCAAGGGTAGTTTATAGACGGCGAAATGGTTCTTGGGAGCGCTCAAGATCGTCGCGTCTTTATTTGGAATGACAAAGGAGAAGCCCGGCATGGGCATATAGGACAATAAATAGCTAGGGTGCGGGCCGATTTTCTCTAACCATTTACGATTGACCAAAATGAAGTCGGGGTCGAGAGGGGACCTAGACACCCGCTAATTTCCGACGAGGTAGTGGAAGCCTCGTCGACTCTTCGGCATTATCGGACTCGGCGACGTTATTATCATCTTCGCCGGTTTCCTCCATGTTGGTGTCCCCGCCGGAAGTGCGGCCTCAAGGTTTATTTTGGTTTCTAAAATATGGTCGGGGGAAGGAGGGCCGTCCAAAGGCCCATCACTTTGGACCTCTCTTGCCTCGTCCGCACCCGTCTAGTAGATTCATCCATATCGAACTATTTGACGGGATTATTACCTTTCGTCTTAGACGGGCCGTTTGCTTGACGCGAGCCAGATTACCCTGCACAGGTAAAGACTGGGTCGTCTGACTTTCTCGGCCAAAACCATGAAAAAATATATACTCGGCCAGAAGAGGCCCAACTCTAGAATGTGCCGAAGAAGAAGTATCGGTTCTAGGGTCAAGGCAAGCTCTTGGTCGGCTAGGATTATTTGACGAAGAAGATTCCATTTTATTGATTTTCTAAGAAAAAATAAAGAATAAAGAAGAATGAAAGGAACAAAGAAACGATACCTGCTAAAAACGTCTGGACGATTCGGTGAAGAATGCCGAGGCCGGACGATCTCTCTCTCTCTAGAAAAGTTTGCGAGCTCCTCTCTAGAAAAATTCGTTCAAGGTGTGAAATGATTAAATGTTCTCACACCAAGAGTATTTATAGGGGGTAACAAACTTGTGGAGCCGGTCAGAAATGACCGAAGAAGAGAAGGTAACGGTCGGTTATGACCGGTAAAATCCAGAAAAAGGCGCGTCATTTCCTTCATTTTGAATAAAACTACCTTCTGTAAAATGGGCCTTAAACGTCAGATGGGCCAACAAAAAGCTACCTTGGGTAAAAGGGCTTTAACCTTCAGATGGGCCAACAGTGAAAGCCCCTTTAGGGGCAAATGTTGTAGCCTAACATCTACTGCTCCCTTAACGACACGTGGGCTCATCAGAGCCGTACACGTGTCACCCTAGTTAATATGGAAAGAAGGCTTAATCTCTGGGCTATACTCAGTTGGGTTAAAAGGTTGATTTTCTGGCCCAACAAATAAACCTGTAATCTTACCCGATTCCCGAGCTAGCTAGCTTAACTCGCTTAGCAATCACAAATCTCAATTAGCACCAAAATAATACTAATCACTTATGAATTAGATAACATTCGCAGGGGAAACAACCTGAAATATACGATCCTGGACCTGTGGGTTATGGGCCCACAAAACAATATCCTTTAAATAGACCAATAACTCGACTAAAATCCCTAAAAAATTATATACAATGAAATATCAGTAACTATTCCTGAATCAACTATTTAAAATACAAACTCAATCCTTAATCCACAAGACATCTTTATCTTGCTTCACTTCCAATTCCGAGCTTACAACACCAAACCTGCAAATTTAGAGAAGAAATACAAAACAAACAAAATTCCAAAATGAGTGGAAAACTCGTAACCTTTACTTGACCCGTTACAAACATTTTATTTATCAAATCATTTCCTTTTCGTTACAACGCCTGGCATAGCTCATTCTCTTAAATAAATCGGTGGCAAGTACGGGATTCGGACAAACGCTGCCTCCAAGGTTCGTTATGGAGCCCAAAGAATACTACCCCCACAGTCCATGGAGCGTAGCCGACCATAACAGGTCAAAAGAGTAACCATCCTCCACCCATATATTGCCCACTTTCTATTTTCAGTTCATAAACTAAGCCAGCAAAACAATTGCGTATTCATAATCAATCAATGACATTTCATCATCACATTCATATCTGTGGCCATAGTACGAACTTAGTTACCAAAAACAGAACATAGTGATACACACATGAGGGCATAAGTAATACATTTTTACTGAACATAAAAGTTACCTCAAACGCAATCCAATTCCTTAGTAATACACCACCAAGTATAATCATGGGCAATTGATCGCCAACTCCAACTTGAACTCTACAATAATACACCTGATACGCTCAAGTTATACGATGTTTTTGTGGTATTTTAGGTACACTTTGCTAGGGGATTTATTTGTAATTGTTAATGTTGCATCTAAATCGACCTTAGCGGAAGTTCGGAATTTTATATATTAATTATTGTTAAAGTTGTAAGTTCCGAGCTTTTGGAAGCATGAATGGTTCCACAACATCGTCTCACCAACCAAGCTCCGCCACAACCAAGCTCCAAGCAACCACATCGCAAGCATGCCCAGCATCGCAAGCCCAAGCACCGCATGCCTAGCAAGCTCGGCAAGATCGCCCGGCTCTCGCGCATGCTCGCACCTCCCGGCGCTCGAAGCATCGTCGCCCAGCTCTCGCGCATGCTCGCAGCAAGCAAGACCAAGGCAGGTCGCACCTCGCGACCTGCTTACTCGCGACTCGCGACCTGTGCTGCACCTCGCGACTTCCTTGGCTTGCCCAGCTCTTCAGCTCGTTGCGGAGGCAGTAGCTCATTGCACGGTGTGACCAGACTCGCACCTCGCGATCCCTAGGTCGGTGTAAATGTCGGCTGATTTTTATGCTTTAGTATAAATACCAAACTTGTTTTTGGACCTAGGGGGGCAGCAGCCACAAGGAGAGGGAGTCTCCAAAACTCCACTCCTCTCTTGTTGTCTTCTCTTTTTAGTTTTTATTTTTTTGTTTAGTTTTTGTAGATTTCAATTATGGGATTGGCTTATGCTATGCCGATTGTAGCTTGAACCGTTCTTGAACGAGATTAATATGGAGCTTCAAGCATTATTGTGAGATCTTTCCTCTCTATTTAGTTTCTTTGATTATGGTTTAATTTCTATGATTGTTTTCTATGGTTTTTGCATAATTATGCTAGGAACGTTAATAGTTTGATTGTGTAATTAATCTAATGCTAGATTTAAGAATAGAATCGGATTGTTTTATTCTTTTATCAATTGATAGCAAACTAGGGAGTAAGTTAGATGCCGATCGTCTTGGTTATTTCTTGGGGAAATTGAATCAACTGTTGAATGTTTATCGCTTGTATGACGTTAGCAGGTCTATTGGTTCTCTGTGTTTATTGCTGCTATTGGGTTGAACTTAGACGCTACCGGACTAGGTTATCCTTTAGTTAGGGTTTTATAGTCACGCTGATCGTGCTATTCAACTAAGAATAAGGAGAATGCGAGATTAATTCTCAACAATAGATAATTATGGAAATAATTAGAGTGGAGGTTCAATGATCGATAATGAATTGAAGTGGATGTTAATCGGATTCAAGATCTTCCCATATTGATTTCTCATTTTGTTTATATGCTAATTAGTTTTAGTTTGTTCGTAAATCTACTTGAAACCCCCCTTTTGTAATTAGGTTTCTCGGCCCTTAGCTTAATCTAGGTTTTTAATCACGCTGAATATAAAACTCGTCCCTGTTTCCCTGTGGATACGACCCCTACTTCCATTATACTAGTTTAGTGTAAAAGAGAGTAGGAGAAATTTTATCTTTGGCCGGGTGCGGTGCACGACGACACATCCGCGGCTCACCAAATTTTGGCGCCGTTGCCGGGGAAACGGTGTTACTTGTTTGTATTTAGCGTGATTTTTGGATGGTATTGCTTGTGCTCTTTGTTTTTGGTTGGCCACTCATATAAAGAATTCCCTTTTTGTTTTAGCTTCTAGTTTTCATCTTCCATTGAGCTCTATGTATTTCACTTTTGTATTTTGGACAAGAAGCATGGAACTTGTTGCTTAAACTCTCTTGGGAATGGTTGATTGAAGCTTTTGACGGTTTATTGTAAGATTTACTCTATATCTTGGTTATTGTCTAGCTTTAAATATTTATATTAATGGTCATGACTTGGATTAGCTAGGAGTACTACTAGTTGATGTTTGTTGTTGACTTAATGCTAGGTTTTGTATATAATCTGATGTTATATGCTTAACCATGTTGTAGTAAGCTAGGTATTACCGATGCATTGCAAGAGTTCTTCTCAATCAATTTTGCGGGTACTTGAAGTGGAGATTGACAAGGAACCACCATTGTCACACATGGAGCACAACCCAATGATTGAGCTTAAGGTACTAAGTCGAGCTAACGACTTTAAACAACAGCGCTTCTCGGGAGGCAACCCGAGACCCCTTTTATTTTCTTTCTTTTCCTTTATTTCTCATCAAATTTCCACCACCGCAACAAATTTTCTTTCAACCACTGCACACCCACTAAAAAGATCCACAACCAATCTTAATCCACTTGGAACCAAAATCCACAAAAGAAAACCCGTTGGGAGGAGTTCAATAGCTAGGAGTTGGTAACACTAGAGGATTGAGATTGTTAATGTATCTTTTCGATCTCTTAAGCTAGGAGCAAATCTCAAAATTTGAATTTGTCATTTGTTTGAGTGATTCGAGGGAGAGGTTGTGAGTTGAGTTATGAGATTTGAGTTGGTGTTGTTAAGAAATTTGAGTTTGACGGATTGCTTTTCATGAGTTTTGAGCATTCGATCTTCGATTTACCCGATTGTCGGTTCCCCCCCATTTTCGGTTTACTTTTTCTTTTAATTGTCGACACATTGAGGACAATGTGTAGTTTAAGTAGGGGGGAGGGTATTCTCATTCTCATGTATCTATGTTGTATTTATTACTTTCAATTTGAAAAAATGAAAAAAAAAATATATTAAAAAAAAAAGTGATGAAATGAATCCCGCTGACTTGAAAACCCGCAAGGGCGGGCGACTCGGGCAAAATTGGGGGCTCGGATAGGTCAAAAACCCGAAAGGGCAGCCTATGCAAAAAAGGGCTAGTTGAGCGGGTGAGTTTTGTGAGCCGGAAAAAGAAGAGAGATGAAAAAAAAAAATGTGAGAAGCTAGGATGAAAACCCGAAAGGGCTCCTAGGCAAAATGAGAGATTAAGAGAGAATTATACACTTTGAAAACTCATTTGTCGGACATGGTGTCATAAGGTTGAAAGCGTTTTCGGGTTGGGTAGGTTATTTCATCCTTGATTTTGTGAAGATTTATTTTGGCTTTCACATTCTTTTGGTTAATTGTTTGTTTTTGGGAGTAAGCATGGAATTTATCCCTTTTTGTCTTTGTTCCATGGCTTGCTATTTTAAGTTAGTTGTTGTAGTAGTAGGTCATCTTTTGAGGTTTGGGAGAGCGATAGTTTAGTGTGTCGTAAGCTGGCATTTTGATTCTTGTTGGTGTTGTTGGTTAAACTTGTTGGTGTTCTTTGGTTATTATTGTTGTTGCGTCTTTGTATATTTCGGGTGAGCTTGAATCTAAGTGTTGGGGAATCATCATCCCTTACGTTTAGGTTTTGAGCGTATTTTGTTAAGATGTGATGATGATGATGTAGTTGATGGGGAGTGTAGGTTGGTGTCGATAACTTGGGCGATGATTTAATTGGTATTTCTCATTTTTTGAGTTTACTCGAGGTCGAGTAAAGTTCAAGTGTGGGGGTATTTGATACGCTCAAGTTATACGATGTTTTTGTGGTATTTTAGGTACACTTTGCTAGGGGATTTATTTGTAATTGTTAATGTTGCATGTAAATCGACCTTAGCGGAAGTTCGGAATTTTATATATTAATTATTGTTAAAGTTGTAAGTTCCGAGCTTTTGGAAGCATGAATGGTTCCACAACATCGTCTCACCAACCAAGCTCCGCCACAACCAAGCTCCAAGCAACCACATCGCAAGCATGCCCAACATCGCAAGCCCAAGCACCGCATGCCTAGCAAGCTCGGCAGCATCGCCCAGCTCTCGCGCATGCTCGCACCTCCCAGCGCTCGAAGCATCGTCGCCCAGCTCTCGCGCATGCTCGCAGCAAGCAGGACCAAGGCAGGTCGCACCTCGCGAGCTAGGTCGCACCTCGCGACCTGCTTGCTCGCGACTCGCGACCTGTGCCGCACCTCGCGACTTCCTTGGCTTGCCCAGCTCTTCAGCTCGTTGCGAAGGCAGTAGCTCATCGCACGGTGCGACCAGACTCGTACCTCGCAACCCCTAGGTCGGTGTAAATGTCGGCTGATTTTTATGCTTTAGTATACATACCAAACTTGTTTTTGGACCTAGGGGGGCAGCAACCACAAGGAGAGGGAGTCTCCAAAACTCCACTCCTCTCTTGTTGTCTTCTCTTTTTAGTTTTTATTTTTTAGTTTAGTTTTTGTAGATTTCAATTATGGGATTGGCTTATGCTATGCCGATTGTAGCTTGAACCGTTCTTGAACGAGATTAATATGGAGCTTCAAGCATTATTGTGAGATCTTTCCTCTCTATTTAGTTTCTTTGATTATGGTTTAATTTCTATGATTGCTTTCTATGGTTTTTGCATAATTATGCTAGGAACGTTACTAGTTTGATTGTGTAATTAATCTAATGCTAGATTTAAGAATAGAATCGGATTGTTTTATTCTTTTATCAATTGATAGCAAACTAGGGAGTAACTTTGATGCAGATCGTCTTGGTTATTTCTTGGGGAAATTGAATCAACTGTTGAATGTTTATCGCTTGTATGACGTTAGCGTGTCTATTGGTTCTCTCGTGTTTATTCTTTGCTATTGGGTTGAACTTAGACGCTATCGGACTAGGTTATCCTTTAGTTAGGGTTTTATAGTCATGCCGATCGTGCTATTCAACTAAGAATAAGGAGAATGCGAGATTAATTCTCAACAATAGATAATTATGGAAATAATTAGAGTGGAGGTTCAATGATCGATAATGAATTGAAGTGGATGTTAATCGGATTCAAGATCTTCCCATATTGATTTCTCATTTTGTTTATATGCTAATTAGTTTTAGTTTGTTCGTAAATCTACTTGAAACCCCCCTTTTGTAATTAGGTTTCTCGGCCCTTAGCTTAATCTAGGTTTTTAATCACGCTGAATATAAAACTCGTCCCTGTTTCCCTGTGGATACGACCCCTACTTCCATTATACTAGTTTAGTGTAAAAGAGAGTAGGAGAAATTTTATCTTTGGCCGGGTGCGGTGCACGACGACACATCCGCGGCCCACCAACACCTCACAACAATAACAATAATTAATAAACTCCTCACTACATGAGAAACTAATCTAAACAAGAAAACACAATCATAACCAATTCCCAATTTAGAAACCATCAACTTTTATCATCCCAATTCCTTATCCTCAAATCATAATACATAATTCTAAGTTATAGAACTAAACTAACTAAACTTAAGTATCAAACTTAATTAAACAAATAAGAAACTCATTTGGCTACTAATGATATTAAAACACTCCTAAAAACAATAGCAGCAGCAGTGTTACCAACAACAACACAATTGTAACACAACAACAACCACAGCAACAATAACTACAACATATAAGAAAAGAAGAAAATACCCTGGTGTTTTGCAACCACCAACATACGACCACCACCAGAGGTGGCAGCACCACGAAGCAGCAACAGCACCGCAGCAGCGACACAACGACAACATCAACTCGAGCAGAGGAGAACGACAACAGAGCAGCATCGATGGCAACCAACGGCAGCGGTGACAACACAACCAAAATAGGGAAGAGAGAGAATAGTGGTGAGGAGCACCACCAGCAAGAACGCACCGAAACAACAGCAGCAACAATGACACAACAACGACAATAACACCGCGACGACTAGCGGTGGTAGCGCTGATGGCAGCGGCGACAGACGGTGGCGAAGAGCTAGGCTCAGCCGAAAGCAGAGGAAGGAGGGAAGAGAGAGAGCTGTGAGGAGGAGAGAAGGTGACTGAAGCTTGAGAGAGAAATCCCAGGTGAGAGAAATGGGTGAGAGAAATGGGGTTGGGGTATTTGAGGTTTCACGGAATAGAGGGAAGAATTTGGGTGAGGTTTGTATCCCCAAGTGAACCGACAAGAATAAAGGGGGGGTTTGGGGGTTTACTTTCCACATCATGTAAAGAGATAGGAATTAGGAAACCGACTTGGTATCCTATTTTGGGCAAAATACAACTCAACAAGTTGCACATATAAAACTCAACATATAATTTAATAGTAATTTCATAAAATTGAATAAATAAATATATTATAACACGACAAATAAAATCATACTCCACAATTCAAATAAAATAAGAATTTTGGGAACATAATTAGTTTAATAAATATAATCAGCATTTATTAAACGCTCTTAAAGAATAAGGCTCTCAAAGGCTTTCTAACTTATCTATTGGTTCTCAAGGCTTTCTTCACCTCTAAGAATGATAGTGCTTATCCCCTTTCACCTTTCTTAACCATTAAGAATGATAGTTCTTATCCACAAGCTTTCTTAACAACTAAGAATGCTAGAGCTTATCCACTTGCTTCCTTAACAATTAAGAATGATGGTTCTTATCCACTTTTTTCCTAGTATGATGTTGGAGAGAATTCTAACTACTTAAAGGACCAAAGCCTGATGAAGACTTAATATAGCTAATAAAAAAAATTGAACCTGCTTAAAAATTTAGGCTGTTACACCAGCACTACAAGGTGGCTACAGGAGAGTGGTTAATAAACCTTCACCAATCATGGCCTGCCACGTGTCATGATCTGATTCCCCAGCCAATCAGAAGCCACTATTCTAGGGCAGATTTTAAGGATACCTGTTAACTTGCTATCACTATAAATACCCCTGAAATCAAGAGAAAGAGAATTCAATGCAAACAGTGCAAAGTTACTCTGAAAAAATACTCTCTCACTTTCTCTCTCTATCTCTACTTTCTCTTACAACTCCTGATATCTGACTTAAGCTTCGGAGGGGGAACCACCACCCAAACCTCCAGGGTGGGTCCCTTTTTGCAGGTTTGGGAACGAAGCTCAGGCTTGGATAAAAGAAATTCAGACATTTGTTGCACAAGTCTCCGAAGAAGAACATCGAAGGGATACAAATTTACTTGCTCGACAAGGAAGCTAGGCCTGCGGCTTACTTGTTGGACAAGTGGATAAAACAATTGTTGTTGTTGTTGTTATTATTATTATTATTTGAGAAGAGTTTTTTTTTTATTGGGGACTAAAATTCTTGGGTTGCGATCCTAGATTTCTGCTGATTTGGTGTAAGGCCTGAAGGACGTCCGCATGTTTTTGAAGGTGTTTATAAATATTTTATTATTACTATTTTGTTTGAGAGCAAGATATCCGGAGAACGAAATCCCAAGGTCAAGAACATGCAAACTATAGACCGAAATCCTCGGTATACCTTGATTTTGCTGTCGTCCAAGAGGTCGGTGAGGACGGAATCCTACACCGCATCGGGAGTATGGCCATTCTTAGACACAGACAGTAGGGAACGTAACCCATAGGCTGTATGGAGATTGCAATCTGACATTACCAAAGAAAGTGGGTTTTCCACTAGCGTTTAGCTCTCTCTCAAACTAAATATATTATTTTATTATTTTTAAACTTTGATGGTTTATGTTGTTGATACTTGAGTTTATATATATAAGTTATTTATCCATTTTGTTTATTTTGTTATCTTTACTCCATTTATATTAAGCATGTTGTATTATCTTTCTTTAATTGTTTTATTTGATTATCTCAAGTTTACTGTTGAGATGTTTTTGTGTGACTTAATTATTGAAAGTTTAATAACTCTTATATGGATCTTGATTGAGATGGGAGTGCTGTTAGTTACTCCCCATTGATTGTGGATGTTTATTGATATATTTTGCAGGTGATTATTTCGTGTTATGGGAAATGAGAGAAAGGCTATTTAGGATTTTTGTTTGAGACATTTTATTTTATTTATATTTATTGCATTGGGTTTATGAGGTTATTTTACCTCCTTATGGATATTTTGAATCATCTTTTGGGTTTTATTCTTATTTAGTTTAATTTAACCTTTGTTTAGAGTGACATTTCCGTCAGGCGATATTTCCGCTATTGCCATTTCTTAAATAAAATGTTTTAATTTGGTTATAATATGTTTATAAAAGGATGGAGTGTTACAGTTGGTATTAGAGCAAATGATCCAAAAACTCTCATTGAGTTGCTACATATTCCATGGGAAATGTGTAGTTGTTGCATCTAGGATTATTAGTATCTTAGGCTTCAAGAAAAGTTCTTAGTGAGAGTCACTTGGGTAGGAAGAAAGCCTTGGGAGTTATTTTTGTTAACAGATGTGCTATATGTTTTTCTTATTTGTTAGTTAGTGAGGTTAAGCAAGGATTAACGTTTTCATTTTTGTAGAATGCCTCTAAGACGTTAATTGGATGGCCCAAACAAATCTGCGCGTCGTCATTGTATAGCACCTCTTCATGTCGTTTCATGTTTCGAGGACGAAAGTCTCTTTAGGGGGAGTGATTGTAATACCACGGATTTTTACTCATAATTTCTTCGAGTTATTTTTCCTTAATTATTATTTTCCGTAAAAATTAGAATATTTTACTCCTTAAAAATATTATACCGTATACCTTTTTTTTCAACTTTTAAAAAAGGTTATATATATAGTTTATTTAATTTTATGCATTCTGTTTTACCGAATAATAGCGCATTGGACCGTCGTAACAACTTTTTGGACATGGAGTTTGGTTCCTAAAAGAGCTGCCCAAAAATCCGTTATTTTAATGGAGAAGGAAGTGACTTTTGGAGCTTGTAACCTCCTTGTAACCCCCTCTTTAGTGCCCAATTGAATCCCTCATTATTAGCTATTATAACCTCCCTCTTTATTCCTCTTTTAAATCGTCTTTGGAGCTGTTTGTAACAGCAAAAACCAATCTCACTTCCTCCCCAAATCAGTTAACTTTTTGAAGAGAGAAAGAGAGGAAAAGTTCATCCTGGTTTTTCCTGCCATACCTTCATGAAAATGACTATATCTAGAGATCTAACCATTCTAATTAGTTATATATAATGTGTACTTTTGTTTTATTTGTTTTGTTGGGTGAATTGTATATTTGAGTTATGATTTAGTATAGTAAAACATAATATTGTGTTTAGCATACATGATGAACTATTAATATTGTGGTTTTGTTTTCATGAGTTGAGATGTATTTTGGAGATATTATTATTGTTGTTGTTGTTATTATTATTATAATTTGAGAAGAGTTTTTTTTTATTAGGGACTAAAATCTTTGGTTGCGATCCTAGATTTCAGCTGATTTGGTGTAAGGCTTGAAGGGCGTCCGCATGTTTTTGAAGGTGTTTATAAATATTTTATTATTACTATTTTGTTTGAGAGCGAGATATCCGGAGGGACGGAATCCCATGGTGAAAAACATGCAAACTATAGGACGGATCCTCGGTATACCTTGATTTTGTTGTCGTCCAAGATGCCGGTGAGGACGGAATCCTACATCGCATCGGGACTATGGCCATTCTTAGACACAGGCAATAGGGAACGCAACCAATAGGCTGTCTGGAGATTGCGATCTGATATCACCATAGGAAGTGGGTTGTCCACTAGCGTTCAGCTCTCTCTCAAACTAATTATATTATTTCATTATTTTTAAACTTTGATGGTTTATGTTGTTGATACTTGAGTTTATATATACAAGTTATTTATCCATTTTGTTTATTTTGTTATCTTTACTCTATTTACATTAAGCATGTTGTATTATCTTTGTTTAAGTGTTTTATTTTATTATCTGAAGTTTACTATTGAGATGTTTTTTTGTGACTTAATTATTAGGACTTTTATAACTCTTATATGGATCCTAATTGAGTTGGGAGAGCTGTTAGTTGCTCCCCACTGATTGCGGATGTTAGTTGATATATTTTGCAGGTGATTATTTCGCGTTATGGGAAATGAGAGAAAGGCTATTTAAGATTTTTGTTTGAGACGTTTTATTTTATTTATATTTATTGCATTGGGTTTATGAGGTTATTTTGCCTCCTTATGGATATTTTGGATTATCTTAATTGGATTTTATTTTTATTTAGTTTGATTTAACCTTTGTTTAGAGTGACATTTCCGTCAGGCGATATTTCCGCTATCGCCATTTCTTAAATAAAATGTTTTAATTTGGTTATAATATGCTTATAAAAGGATGGAGTGTTACAGTTGGTATCAGAGCAAATGATCCAAAAACTCTCATTGAGTTGCTACATATTCCATGGGAAATGTGTAGTTGTTGCATCTAGGATTATTAGTATCTTAGGCTTCAAGAAAAGTTCTTAGTGAGAGTTATTTGGGTAGGAAGAAAGCCTTGGGAGTTATTTTTCTTAACAGATGTGCTATATGTTTTTCTTATGTGTTAGTTAGTGAGGTTAAGCAAGGACTAACGTTTTCGTTTTTGTAGAATGCCTCTAAGACATTAATTGGATGGCCCAAACAAATATGCGCGTCGTCATTGTATAGCACATCTTCATATCGTTTCAAGTTTCGAGGACGAAAGTCTGTTTAGGGGGAGTGATTGTAATTCCACGGATTTTCGCTCATAATTTCTTCGAGTTATTTTCCCTTAATTATTATTTTCCGTTAAAATTAGAATATTTTACTCGAAATATTATGTCTTATACCTTTTTTTCAACTTTTAAAAAAGGTTATATATATAGTTTATTTGATTAGAAATTATACATTTTTCTAGTATTTAAATTTCGTGTTTTAGCTATGCATTCTGTTTTACCGAATAATCGCGCATTGGACCGTCTTAACAACTTTTTGGACATGGAGTTTGGTTCCTAAAAGAGCTGCCCAAAAATCCGTTATTTTAATGGAGAAGGAAGTGACTTTTGGAGCTTGTAACCTCCTTGTAACCCCCTCTTTAGTGCCCAATTGAATCCCTCATTATTAGCTATTATAACCTCCCTCTTTAATCCTCTTTTAAATCGTCTTTGGAGCTGTTTGTAACAGCAAAAACCAGTCTCACTTCCTCCCCAAATCAGTCAGCTTTTTGAAGAGAGAAAGAGAGGAAAAGTTCATCCTGGTTTTTCCTGCCATACCTTCATGAAAATGACTATATCTAGAGATCTAACCATTGGATCTAACCATTCTAATTAGTTATATATAATGTGTACTTTTGTTTTATTTGTTTTGTTGGGTGAATTGTATATTTGAGTTATGATTTAGTATTGTAAAACATAATATTGTGTTTAGCATACATGATGAACTATTAATATTGTGGTTTTGTTTTCATGAGTTGAGATGTATTTTGGAGATATTATTATTGTTGTTGTTGTTATTATTATTATAATTTGAGAAGAGTTTTTTTTTTATTAGGGACTAAAATCTTTGGTTGCGATCCTAGATTTCAGCTGATTTGGTGTAAGGCTTGAAGGGCGTCCGCATGTTTTTGAAGGTGTTTTTAAATATTTTATTATTACTATTTTGTTTGAGAGCGAGATATCCGGAGGGACGGAATCCCATGGTGAAAAACATGCAAACTATAGGACGGATCCTCGGTATACCTTGATTTTGTTGTCGTCCAAGATGTCGGTGAGGACGGAATCCTACATCGCATCGGGACTATGGCCATTCTTAGACACAGGCAATAGGGAACGCAACCAATAGGCTGTCTGGAGATTGCGATCTGATATTACCATAGGAAGTGGGTTGTCCACTAGCGTTCAGCTCTCTCTCAAACTAATTATATTATTTCATTATTTTTAAACTTTGATGGTTTATGTTGTTGATACTTGAGTTTATATATAAAAGTTATTTATCCATTTTGTTTATTTTGTTATCTTTACTCTATTTACATTAAGCATGTTGTATTATCTTTGTTTAAGTGTTTTATTTTATTATCTGAAGTTTACTATTGAGATGTTTTTTTGTGACTTTATTATTAGGACTTTTATAACTCTTATATGGATCCTAATTGAGTTGGGAGAGCTGTTAGTTACTCCCCACTGATTGCGGATGTTTGTTGATATATTTTGCAGGTGATTATTTCGCGTTATGGGAAATGAGAGAAAGGCTATTTAAGATTTTTGTTTGAGACGTTTTATTTTATTTATATTTATTGCATTGGGTTTATGAGGTTATTTTGCCTCCTTATGGATATTTTGGATTATCTTAATTGGATTTTATTTTTATTTAGTTTAATTTAACCTTTGTTTAGAGTGACATTTCCGTCAGGCGATATTTCCGCTATCGCCCTTTCTTAAATAAAATGTTTTAATTTGGTTATAATATGCTTATAAAAGGATGGAGTGTTACAGTTGGTATCAGAGCAAATGATCCAAAAACTCTCATTGAGTTGCTACATATTCCATGGGAAATGTGTAGTTGTTGCATCTAGGATTATTAGTATCTTAGGCTTCAAGAAAAGTTCTTAGTGAGAGTTATTTGGGTAGGAAGAAAGCCTTGGGAGTTATTTTTCTTAACAGATGTGCTATATGTTTTTCTTATGTGTTAGTTAGTGAGGTTAAGCAAGGACTAACGTTTTCGTTTTTGTAGAATGCCTCTAAGACGTTAATTGCATGGCCCAAACAAATATGCGCGTCGTCATTGTATAGCACATCTTCATATCGTTTCAAGTTTCGAGGACGAAAGTTTGTTTAGGGGGAGTGATTGTAATTCCACGAATTTTCGCTCATAATTTCTTCGAGTTATTTTCCCTTAATTATTATTTTCCGTTAAAATTAGAATATTTTTCTAAAAAATATTATGTCTTATACCTTTTTTTTCAACTTTTAAAAAAGGTTATATATATAGTTTATTTGACTAAAAATTATACATTTTTCTAGTATTTAAATTTCGTGTTTTAGCTATGCATTCTGTTTTACCGAATAATCGCACATTGGACCGTCTTAACAACTTTTTGGACATGGAGTTTGGTTCCTAAAAGAGCTGCCCAAAAATCCGTTATTTTAATGGTGAAGGAAGTGACTTTTGGAGCTTGTAACCTCCTTGTAACCCCCCTCTTTAGTGCCCAATTGAGTCCCTCATTATTAGCTATTATAACCTCCCTCTTTAATCCTCTTTTAAATAGTCTTTGGAGCTGTTTGTAACAGCAAAAACCACTCTCACTTCCTCCCCAATTCAGTCAACTTTTTGAAGAGAGAAAGAGAGGAAAAATTCATCCTGGTTTTTCCTGCCATACCTTCATGAAAATGACTATATCTAGAGATCTAACCATTGGATCTAACCATTCTAATTAGTTATATATACTGTGTACTTTTGTTTTATTTGTTTTGTTGGGTGAATTGTATATTTGAGTTATGATTTAGTATAGTAAAACATAATATTGTGTTTAGCATACATGATGAACTATTAATATTGTGGTTTTGTTTTCATGAGTTGAGATGTATTTTGGAGATATTATTATTGTTGTTGTTGTTATTATTATTATAATTTGAGAAGAGTTTTTTTTTTTATTAGGGACTAAAATCTTTGGTTGCGATCCTAGATTTCAGCTGATTTGGTGTAAGGCTTGAAGGGCGTCCGCATGTTTTTGAAGGTGTTTATAGATATTTTATTATTCCTATTTTGTTTGAGAGCAAGATATCCGGAGGGACGGACTCCCATGGTGAAAAACATGCAAACTATAAGACGGATCCTCGGTATACCTTGATTTTGTTGTCGTCCAAGATGTCGGTGAGGACGGAATCCTACATCGCATCGGGAGTATGGCCATTCTTAGACACAGGCAATAGGGAACGCAACCAGTAGGCTGTCTGGAGATTGCGATCTGATATTACCATAGGAAGTGGGTTGTCCACTAGCGTTCAGCTCTCTCTCAAACTAATTATATTATTTTATTATTTTTAAACTTTGATGGTTTATGTTGTTGATACTTGAGTTTATATATACAAGTTATTTATCCATTTTGTTTATTTTGTTATCTTTACTCTATTTACATTAAGCATGTTGTATTATCTTTGTTTAAGTGTTTTATTTTATTATCTGAAGTTTACTATTGAGATGTTTTTTTGTGACTTAATTATTAGGACTTTTATAACTCTTATATGGATCCTAATTGAGTTGGGAGAGCTGTTAGTTGCTCCCCACTGATTGCGGATGTTTGTTGATATATTTTGCAGGTGATTATTTCGCGTTATGGGAAATGAGAGAAAGGCTATTTAAGATTTTTGTTTGAGACGTTTTATTTTATTTATATTTATTGCATTGGGTTTATGAGGTTATTTTGCCTCCTTATGGATATTTTGGATTATCTTAATTGGATTTTATTTTTATTTAGTTTGATTTAACCTTTGTTTAGAGTGACATTTCCGTCAGGCGATATTTCCGCTATCGCCATTTCTTAAATAAAATGTTTTAATTTGGTTATAATATGCTTATAAAAGGATGGAGTGTTACAGTTGGTATCAGAGCAAATGATCCAAAAACTCTCATTGAGTTGCTACATATTCCATGGGAAATGTGTAGTTGTTGCATCTAGGATTATTAGTATCTTAGGCTTCAAGAAAAGTTCTTAGTGAGAGTTATTTGGGTAGGAAGAAAGCCTTGGGAGTTATTTTTCTTAACATATGTGCTATATGTTTTTCTTATGTGTTAGTTAGTGAGGTTAAGCAAGGACTAACGTTTTCGTTTTTGTAGAATGCCTCTAAGACGTTAATTGGATGGCCCAAACAAATATGCGCGTCGTCATTGTATAGCACATCTTCATATCGTTTCAAGTTTCGAGGACGAAAGTCTGTTTAGGGGGAGTGATTGTAATTCCACGGATTTTCGCTCATAATTTCTTCGAGTTATTTTCCCTTAATTATTATTTTCCGTTAAAATTAGAATATTTTACTCAAAAATATTATGTCTTATACCTTTTTTTTCAACTTTTAAAAAAGGTTATATATATAGTTTATTTGATTAGAAATTATACATTTTTCTAGTATTTAAATTTCGTGTTTTAGCTATGCATTCTATTTTACCGAATAATCGCGCATTGGACCGTCTTAACAACTTTTTGGACATGGAGTTTGGTTCCTAAAAGAGCTGCCCAAAAATCCGTTATTTTAATGGAGAAGGAAGTGACTTTTGGAGCTTGTAACCTCCTTGTAACCCCCTCTTTAGTGCCCAATTGAATCCCTCATTATTAGCTATTATAACCTCCCTCTTTAATCCTCTTTTAAATCGTCTTTGGAGCTGTTTGTAACAGCAAAAACCAGTCTCACTTCCTCCCCAAATCAGTCAGCTTTTTGAAGAGAGAAAGAGAGGAAAAGTTCATCCTGGTTTTTCCTGCCATACCTTCATGAAAATGACTATATCTAGAGATCTAACCATTGGATCTAACCATTCTAATTAGTTATATATAATGTGTACTTTTGTTTTATTTGTTTTGTTGGGTGAATTGTATATTTGAGTTATGATTTAGTATTGTAAAACATAATATTGTGTTTAGCATACATGATGAACTATTAATATTGTGGTTTTGTTTTCATGAGTTGAGATGTATTTTGGAGATATTATTATTGTTGTTGTTGTTATTATTATTATAATTTGAGAAGAGTTTTTTTTTATTAGGGACTAAAATCTTTGGTTGCGATCCTAGATTTCAGCTGATTTGGTGTAAGGCTTGAAGGGCGTCCGCATGTTTTTGAAGGTGTTTTTAAATATTTTATTATTACTATTTTGTTTGAGAGCGAGATATCCGGAGGGACGGAATCCCATGGTGAAAAACATGCAAACTATAGGACGGATCCTCGGTATACCTTGATTTTGTTGTCGTCCAAGATGTCGGTGAGGACGGAATCCTACATCGCATCGGGACTATGGCCATTCTTAGACACAGGCAATAGGGAACGCAACCAATAGGCTGTCTGGAGATTGCGATCTGATATTACCATAGGAAGTGGGTTGTCCACTAGCGTTCGGCTGCTCTCTCAAATTAATTATATTATTTCATTATTTTTAAACTTTGATGGTTTATGTTGTTGATACTTGAGTTTATATATACAAGTTATTTATCCATTTTGTTAATTTTGTTATCTTTACTCTATTTACATTAAGCATGTTGTATTATCTTTGTTTAAGTGTTTTATTTTATTATCTGAAGTTTACTATTGAGATGTTTTTTTGTGACTTAATTATTAGGACTTTTATAACTCTTATATGGATCCTAATTGAGTTGGGAGAGCTGTTAATTACTCCCCACTGATTGCGGATGTTTGTTGATATATTTTGCGGGGTGATTATTTCGCGTTATGGGAAATGAGAGAAAGGCTATTTAAGATTTTTGTTTGAGACGTTTTATTTTATTTATATTTATTGCATTGGGTTTATGAGGTTATTTTGCCTCCTTATGGATATTTTGGATTATCTTAATTGGATTTTATTTTTATTTAGTTTAATTTAACCTTTGTTTAGAGTGACATTTCCGTCAGGCGATATTTCCGCTATCGCCCTTTCTTAAATAAAATGTTTTAATTTGGTTATAATATGCTTATAAAAGGATGGAGTGTTACAGTTGGTATCAGAGCAAATGATCCAAAAACTCTCATTGAGTTGCTACATATTCCATGGGAAATGTGTAGTTGTTGCATCTAGGATTATTAGTATCTTAGGCTTCAAGAAAAGTTCTTAGTGAGAGTTATTTGGGTAGGAAGAAAGCCTTGGGAGTTATTTTTCTTAACAGATGTGCTATATGTTTTTCTTATGTGTTAGTTAGTGAGGTTAAGCAAGGACTAACGTTTTCGTTTTTGTAGAATGCCTCTAAGACGTTAATTGGATGGCCCAAACAAATATGCGCGTCGTCATTGTATAGCACATCTTCATATCGTTTCAAGTTTCGAGGACGAAAGTTTGTTTAGGGGGAGTGATTGTAATTCCACGAATTTTCGCTCATAATTTCTTCGAGTTATTTTCCCTTAATTATTATTTTCCGTTAAAATTAGAATATTTTACTAAAAAATATTATGTCTTATACCTTTTTTTTCAACTTTTAAAAAAGGTTATATATATAGTTTATTTGACTAGAAATTATACATTTTTCTAGTATTTAAATTTCGTGTTTTTGCTATGCATTCTGTTTTACCGAATAATCGCACATTGGACCGTCGTAACAACTTTTTGGACATGGAGTTTGGTTCCTAAAAGAGCTGCCCAAAAATCCGTTATTTTAATGGTGAAGGAAGTGACTTTTGGAGCTTGTAACCTCCTTGTAACCCCCCTCTTTAGTGCCCAATTGAGTCCCTCATTATTAGCTATTATAACCTCCCTCTTTAATCCTCTTTTAAATAGTCTTTGGAGCTGTTTGTAACAGCAAAAACCAGTCTCACTTCCTCCCCAATTCAGTCAACTTTTTGAAGAGAGAAAGAGAGGAAAAATTCATCCTGGTTTTTCCTGCCATACCTTCATGAAAATGACTATATCTAGAGATCTAACCATTGGATCTAACCATTCTAATGAGTTATATATACTGTGTACTTTTGTTTTATTTGTTTTGTTGGGTGAATTGTATATTTGAGTTATGATTTAGTATAGTAAAACATAATATTGTGTTTAGCATACATGATGAACTATTAATATTGTGGTTTTGTTTTCATGAGTTGAGATGTATTTTGGAGATATTATTATTGTTGTTGTTGTTATTATTATTATAATTTGAGAAGAGTTTTTTTTTTATTAGGGACTAAAATCTTTGGTTGCGATCCTAGATTTCAGCTGATTTGGTGTAAGGCTTGAAGGGCGTCCGCATGTTTTTGAAGGTGTTTATAGATATTTTATTATTCCTATTTTGTTTGAGAGCAAGATATCCGGAGGGACGGAATCCCATGGTGAAAAACATGCAAACTATAAGACGGATCCTCGGTATACCTTGATTTTGTTGTCGTCCAAGATGTCGGTGAGGACGGAATCCTACATCGCATCGGGAGTATGGCCATTCTTAGACACGAGCAATAGGGAACGCAACCGAAGAGGGCTGTCCGGAGATTGCGATCCGATATTACCATAGGAAGTGGGTTGTCCACTAGCGTTCAGCTCTCTCTCAAACTAATTATATTATTTTATTATTTTTAAACTTTGATGGTTTATGTTGTTGATACTTGAGTTTATATATACAAGTTATTTATCCATTTTGTTTAATTTGTTATCTTTACTCTATTTACATTAAGCATGTTGTATTATCTTTGTTTAAGTGTTTTATTTTATTATCTGAAGTTTACTATTGAGATGTTTTTTTGTGACTTAGTTATTAGGACTTTTATAACTCTTATATGGATCCTAATTGAGTTGGGAGAGCTGTTAGTTACTCCCCACTGATTGCGGATGTTTGTTGATATATTTTGCTGGTGATTATTTCGCGTTATGGGAATTGAGAGAAAGGCTATTTAAGATTTTTGTTTGAGACGTTTTATTTTATTTATATTTATTGCATTGGGTTTATGAGGTTATTTTGCCTCCTTATGGATATTTTGGATTATCTTAATTGGATTTTATTTTTATTTAGTTTAATTTAACCTTTGTTTAGAGTGACATTTCCGTCAGGCGATATTTCCGCTATCGCCATTTCTTAAATAAAATGTTTTAATTTGGTTATAATATGCTTATAAAAGGATGGAGTGTTACAGTTGGTATCAGAGCAAATGATCCAAAAACTCTCATTGAGTTACTACATATTCCATGGGAAATGTGTAGTTGTTGCATCTAGGATTATTAGTATCTTAGGCTTCAAGAAAAGTTCTTAGTGAGAGTTATTTGGGTAGGAAGAAAGCCTTGGGAGTTATTTTTCTTAACAGATGTGCTATATGTTTTTCTTATGTGTTAGTTAGTGAGGTTAAGCAAGGACTAACGTTTTCGTTTTTGTAGAATGCCTCTAAGACGTTAATTGGATGGCCCAAACAAATATGCGCGTCGTCATTGTATATCACATCTTCATATCGTTTCAAGTTTCGAGTACGAAAGTCTGTTTAGGGGGAGTGATTGTAATTCCACGGATTTTCGCTCATAATTTCTTCGAGTTATTTTCTCTTAATTATTATTTTCCGTTAAAATTAGAATATTTTACTCAAAAATATTATGTCTTATACCTTTTTTTCAACTTTTAAAAAAGATTATATATATAGTTTATTTGATTAGAAATTTTACATTTTTCTAGTATTTAAATTTCGTGTTTTAGCTATGCATTCTGTTTTACCGAATAATCGCGCATTGGACCGTCTTAACAACCTTTTGGACATGGAGTTTGGTTCCTAAAAGAGCTGCCCAAAAATCCGTTATTTTACTAGAGAAGGAAGTGACTTTTGGAGCTTGTAACCTCCTTGTAACCCCCTCTTTAGTGCCCAATTGAGTCCCTCATTATTAGCTATTATAACCTCCCTCTTTAATCCTCTTTTAAATCGTCTTTGGAGCTGTTTGTAATAGCAAAAACCAGTCTCACTTCCTCCCCAAATCAGTCAACTTTTTGAAGAGAGAAAGAGAGGAAAAGTTCATCCTGGTTTTTCCTGCCATACCTTCATGAAAATGACTATATCTAGAGATCTAACCATTGGATCTAACCATTCTAATTAGTTATATATACTGTGTACTTTTGTTTTATTTGTTTTGTTGGGTGAATTGTATATTTGAGTTATGATTTAGTATAGTAAAACATAATATTGTGTTTAGCATACATGATGAACTATTAATATTGTGGTTTTGTTTTCATGAGTTGAGATGTATTTTGGAGATATTATTATTGTTGTTGTTGTTATTATTGTTATAATTTGAGAAGAGTTTTTTTTTATTAGGGACTAAAATCTTTGGTTGCGATCCTAGATTTCAGCTGATTTGGTGTAAGGCTTGAAGGGCGTCCGCATGTTTTTGAAGGTGTTTTTAAATATTTTATTATTACTATTTTGTTTGAGAGCGAGATATCCGGAGGGACGTAATCCCATGGTGAAAAACATGCAAACTATAGGACGGATCCTCGGTATACCTTGATTTTGTTGTCGTCCAAGATGTCGGTGAGGACGGAATCCTACATCGCATCGGGAGTATGGCCATTCTTAGACACAGGCAATAGGGAACGCAACCAATAGGCTGTCTGGAGATTGCGATCTGATATTACCATAGGAAGTGGGTTGTCCACTAGCGTTCAGCTCTCTCTCAAACTAATTTTATTATTTTATTATTTTTAAACTTTGATGGTTTATGTTGTTGATACTTGAGTTTATATATACAAGTTATTTATCCATTTTGTTTATTTTGTTATCTTTACTCTATTTACATTAAGTATGTTGTATTATCTTTGTTTAAGTGTTTTATTTTATTATCTGAAGTTTACTATTGAGATGTTTTTTTGTGACTTAATTATTAGGACTTTTATAACTCTTATATGGATCCTAATTGAGTTGGGAGAGCTATTAGTTACTCCCCACTGATTGCGGATGTTTGTTGATATATTTTGCAAGTGATTATTTCGCGTTATGGGAAATGAGAGAAAGGCTATTTAAGATTATTGTTTGAGACGTTTTATTTTATTTATATTTATTGCATTGGGTTTATGAGGTTAATGTTGCCTCCTTATGGATATTATGGATTATCTTAATTGGATTTTGTTTTTATTTAGTTTAATTTAACCTTTGTTTAAAGTGAAATTTCCGTCAGGCGATATTTCCGCTATCGCCATTTCTTAAATAAAATGTTTTAATTTGGTTATAATATGCTTATAAAAGGATGGAGTGTTACAGTTGGTATCAGAGCAAATGATCTAAAAACTCTCATTGAGTTGCTACATATTCCATGGGAAATGTGTAGTTGTTGCATCTAGGATTATTACTATCTTAGGCTTCAAGAAATGTTCTTAGTGAGAGTTATTTGGGTAGGAAGAAAGCCTTGGGAGTTATTTTTCTTAACAGATGTGCTATATGTTTTTCTTATGTGTTAGTTAGTGAGGTTAAGCAAGGACTAACGTTTTCGTTTTTGTAGAATGCCTCTAAGACGTTAATTGGATGTCCCAAACAAATCTACGCGTCGTCATCGTATATCACCTCTTCCCGTGGTTTCAAGTTTCGAGGACGAAAGTCTGTTTAGGGGGAGTGATTGTAATTCCACGGATTTTCGCTCATAATTTCTTCGAGTTATTTTCCTTAATTATTATTTTCCGTTAAAATTAGAATATTTTACTCCTTAAAAATATTATATCGTATACCTTTTTTTTCAACTTTTAAAAAAGGTTATATATATAGTTTATTTGATTAGAAATTATACATTTTTCTAGTATTTAAATTTCGTGTTTTAGCTATGCATTATGTTTTACTCTATTTACATTAAGCATGTTGTATTATCTTTGTTTAAGTGTTTTATTTTATTATCTGAAGTTTACTATTGAGATGTTTTTTTGTGACTTAATTATTAGGACTTTTATAACTCTTATATGGATCCTAATTGAGTTGGGAGAGCTGTTAGTTGCTCCCCACTGATTGCGGATGTTTGTTGATATATTTTGCAGGTGATTATTTCGCGTTATGGGAAATGAGAGAAAGGCTATTTAAGATTTTTGTTTGAGACGTTTTATTTTATTTATATTTATTGCATTGGGTTTATGAGGTTATTTTGCCTCCTTATGGATATTTTGGATTATCTTAATTGGATTTTATTTTTATTTAGTTTGATTTAACCTTTGTTTAGAGTGACATTTCCGTCAGGCGATATTTCCGCTATCGCCATTTCTTAAATAAAATGTTTTAATTTGGTTATAATATGCTTATAAAAGGATGGAGTGTTACAGTTGGTATCAGAGCAAATGATCCAAAAACTCTCATTGAGTTGCTACATATTCCATGGGAAATGTGTAGTTGTTGCATCTAGGATTATTAGTATCTTAGGCTTCAAGAAAAGTTCATAGTGAGAGTTATTTGGGTAGGAAGAAAGCCTTGGGAGTTATTTTTCTTAACAGATGTGCTATATGTTTTTCTTATGTGTTAGTTAGTGAGGTTAAGCAAGGACTAACGTTTTCGTTTTTGTAGAATGCCTCTAAGACGTTAATTGGACGGCCCAAACAAATATGCGCGTCGTCATTGTATAGCACATCTTCATATCGTTTCATGTTTCGAGGACGAAAGTCTGTTTAGGGGGAGTGATTGTAATTCCACGGATTTTCGCTCATAATTTCTTCGAGTTATTTTCCTTAATTATTATTTTCCGTTAAAATTAGAATATTTTACTCAAAAATATTATGTCTTATACCTTTTTTTCAACTTTTAAAAAAGGTTATATATATAGTTTATTTGATTAGAAATTATACATTTTTCTAGTATTTAAATTTTGTGTTTTAGCTATGCATTCTGTTTTACCGAATAATCGCGCATTGGACCGTCTTAACAACTTTTTGGACATGGAGTTTGGTTCCTAAAAGAGCTGCCCAAAAATCCGTTATTTTAATGGAGAAGGAAGTGACTTTTGGAGCTTGTAACCTCCTTGTAACCCCCTCTTTAGTGCCCAATTGAGTCCCTCATTATTAGCTATTATAACCTCCCTCTTTAATCCTCTTTTAAATCGTCTTTGGAGCTGTTTGTAACAGCAAAAACCAGTCTCACTTCCTCCCCAAATCAGTCAGCTTTTTGAAGAGAGAAAGAGAGGAAAAGTTCATCCAGGTTTTTCCTGCCATACCTTCATGAAAATGACTATATCTAAAGATCTAACCATTGGATCTAACCATTCTAATTAGTTATATATAATGTGTACTTTTGTTTTATTTGTTTTGTTGGGTGAATTGTATATTTGAGTTATGATTTAGTATAGTAAAACATAATATTGTGTTTAGCATACATGATGAACTATTAATATTGTGGTTTTGTTTTCATGAGTTGAGATGTATTTTGGAGAAATTATTATTGTTGTTGTTGTTATTATTATTATAATTTGAGAAGAGTTTTTTTTTATTAGGGACTAAAATCTTTGGTTGCGATCCTAGATTTCAGCTGATTTGGTGTAAGGCTTGAAGGGCGTCCGCATGTTTTTGAAGGTGTTTATAGATATTTTATTATTGCTATTTTGTTTGAGAGCAAGATATCCGGAGGGACGGAATCCCATGGTGAAAAACATGCAAACTATAGGACGGATCCTCGGTATACCTTGATTTTGTTGTCGTCCAAGATGTCGGTGAGGACAGAATCCTACATCGCATCGGGAGTATGGCCATTCTTAGACACAGGCAATAGGGAACGCAACCAATAGGCTGTCTGGAGATTGCGATCTGATATTACCATAGGAAGTGGGTTGTCCACTAGCGTTCAGCTCTCTCTCAAACTAATTTTATTATTTTATTATTTTTAAACTTTGATGGTTTATGTTGTTGATACTTGAGTTTATATATACAAGTTATTTATCCATTTTGTTTATTTTGTTATCTTTACTCTATTTACATTAAGTATGTTGTATTATCTTTGTTTAAGTGTTTTATTTTATTATCTGAAGTTTACTATTGAGATGTTTTTTTGTGACTTAATTATTAGGACTTTTATAACTCTTATATGGATCCTAATTGAGTTGGGAGAGCTATTAGTTACTCCCCACTGATTGCGGATGTTTGTTGATATATTTTGCAGGTGATTATTTCGCGTTATGGGAAATGAGAGAAAGGCTATTTAAGATTATTGTTTGAGACGTTTTATTTTATTTATATTTATTGCATTGGGTTTATGAGGTTAATGTTGCCTCCTTATGGATATTATGGATTATCTTAATTGGATTTTGTTTTTATTTAGTTTAATTTAACCTTTGTTTAAAGTGAAATTTCCGTCAGGCGATATTTCCGCTATCGCCATTTCTTAAATAAAATGTTTTAATTTGGTTATAATATGCTTATAAAAGGATGGAGTGTTACAGTTGGTATCAGAGCAAATGATCTAAAAACTCTCATTGAGTTGCTACATATTCCATGGGAAATGTGTAGTTGTTGCATCTAGGATTATTACTATCTTAGGCTTCAAGAAATGTTCTTAGTGAGAGTTATTTGGGTAGGAAGAAAGCCTTGGGAGTTATTTTTCTTAACAGATGTGCTATATGTTTTTCTTATGTGTTAATTAGTGAGGTTAAGCAAGGACTAACGTTTTCGTTTTTGTAGAATGCCTCTAAGACGTTAATTGGATGTCCCAAACAAATCTACGCGTCGTCATCGTATATCACCTCTTCCCGTCGTTTCAAGTTTCGAGGACGAAAGTCTGTTTAGGGGGAGTGATTGTAATTCCACGGATTTTCGCTCATAATTTCTTCGAGTTATTTTCCTTAATTATTATTTTCCGTTAAAATTAGAATATTTTACTCCTTAAAAATATTATATCGTATACCTTTTTTTTCAACTTTTAAAAAAGGTTATATATATAGTTTATTTGATTAGAAATTATACATTTTTCTAGTATTTAAATTTCGTGTTTTAGCTATGCATTATGTTTTACCGAAAAATCGCACATTGGACCGTCGTAACAACTTTTTGGACATGGAGTTTGGTTCCTAAAAGAGCTGCCCAAAAATCAGTTATTTTAATGGAGAAGGAAGTGACTTTTGGACTTTGTATCCTCCTTGTAACCCCCTCTTTAGTGCCCAATTAAATCCCTTATTATTAGCTATTGTAACCTCCCTCTTTAATCCTCTTTGGAGCTGTTTGTAACAGCAAAAATCAGTCTCACTTCCTCCCCAAATCAGTCGACTTTTTGAAGAGAGAAAGAGAGGAAAAGTTCATCCCGGTTTTTCCTACCATACCTTCACGAAAATGACTATATCTGGAAATCTAACCGTTGGATCGTCGTGCAATTTGGACAGCACGTTGAAGACATATGGAACATTACTTTGACCGGAGAGATTTGGCATCCGAGCTTTAGATCGTCGGGAATCGTGGTCGAAACTGAACAATACATAATGGAAATGCAAGCAATTGGAGGTCTTCAAAGGTAACTAGCGTCGATCCTAGATCGATTAGAATTCGTATAGGGTTTATATTAGTTTTAATAGTAAAGTTGGGTTAGTATTATTCTAGGATTTTGGGTGGGGAAAATTTATTGTTATATGTTTATTTTCATCAATTTATCTATTTAGTAATATGAGATTGTAGATCATTGGTATTGCTTCTTCCATGCTTTTCATGTTATGCTACTTCCATTATGCAACTTCCTTGCTACACAGCTTGTTGCTGCTTTAATCTTTGCACTACCTACTGTTATGTTGCTGTTGTAATCGTTGGTGTGTGCTTCTATTGCTATGTTGTTGTGATGCGTTATTGTATGTGAGGCATGCGAACATCTACTTGTTGTACTCTATAGGTTGGTTTTTAGCGTGTAGCATGTATAGGTGTTCATGTACTATGAGTGTCAGATCAGGTAGATGGTTGTGAGTTTTAATTCTTAAAGATGATAATTTGGAATTGTTTTGTGGTTTTGTAAGCTACTTTATGTTATGCCATTGAACTACATGCTGTGATTACGTGTGCATCATATTAAGCTTGTAATGGTACCTTTTTTCTTTCTAATTAGAATTTCAAATAGTACCATTTTTTTATGGTGTGTTGATGCTTGATGGTAGTAGTAGTTTCAACTATAATATGAGAAGTTTGGTTTTGGATTCTTTTATCTTGTGTTACATGTTATGATTTATGATCAGCAAGTTTTACTTGCTGTAATAAGTTATATATAATGTGCACTTTTGTTGTATTTGTTTTGTTGGGTGAATTGTTTGTTTGAGTTATGATTTAGTATAGTAAAACGTGATATTGCGTTTAGCATACCTGATGAACTATTAATATTGTGGTTTTTTTTTTCATGAGTTGAGATGTATTTTGGAGATATTATTATTACTATTGTTGTTATTATTATTATTTGAGAAGAGTTTTTTTATTTTTTATTAGGGATTGAAATTCTTGGGTTGCGATCCTAGATTTCTGCTGATTTGGTGTAAGGCCTGAAGGGCGTCCACGTGTTTTTGAAGGTGTTTATAAATGTTATTTTATTATTTTATTATTACTATTTTGTTTGAGAGCAAGACATCCGGAGGAACGGAATCCCAAGGTGAAGAACATGCAAACCATTTGGTTTTGTTGTCGCCCGAGAGGGCCGTGAGGACGGAATCCTACACCGCATCGGGGGTATGGCCATTCTTAGACATAGGCCTTATGGAACTTAACCCATAGGTTGTCTGGAGATAGCGATCTGATATTACCATAGGAAGTGGGTTGTCCACTAGCGTTCAGCTCTCTCTCAAACGAATTATATCATTTATTATTTTTAAACTTTGATGGTTTATGTTGTTGATACTTGAGTTTATATATATAAGTTATTTATCCATTTTGTTTATTTTGTTATCTTTACTCTATTTATATTAAGCATGTTGTATTATCTTTGTTTAAGTGTTTTATTTTATTATCTGAAGTTTACTATTGAGATGTTTTTGTGTGACTTAATTATTAGGACTTTATAACTCTTATATGGATCCTAATTGAGTTGGGAGAGCTGTTACTGATTGCGGATGTTTGTTGATATATTTTGCAGGTGATTATTTCGTGTTATGGGAAATGAGAGAAAGGCTATTTAATTTTGTTTGAGACGTTTTATTTTAGTTAAATTTATTGCCTTGGGTTTATGAGGTTGTTTTGCCTCCTTATAGATATTTTAGATTATCTTAATTGGGTTTTATTTTTATTTAGTTTAATTTAACCTTTGTTTAGAGTGACATTTCTGTCAGACGATATTTCCGGTATCGCCATTTCTTAAATAAAATGTTTTAATTTGGTTATAATTTGTTTATAAAAGGACATAGTGTTACAGTTGTAATATGCGGACCTCGTTTACGGACCCTAATTATTTACTAAAAACAGTTTTCGAAAATCATTCTATCTCTCTCTATATATCCAGATCTTCTAACTTTGCAAAACCTTAACCTTAACCTTGCATTGCATTGCATTACATACATCATAGTCTTGCACAACTCTGACCTTGCATGATGTGTCATCTTCCTTAGCTTTGCATAACCTTAATCCTTGCATAGCGTCTCATGCACCCTTAGAGAGTCTAAGTTTACATTATTTGCCTCATTATATGCATTATTATCTGAGTTGTTTACACCTATCTGCTAACATCTTCTTCAGCATGTAATCAGATTACTTGTAGTTATTGTCCTGCCTACTAACTTTGTTTTGCAGAGACCGGCGTATATAGATCAATTCTAAACTGCAGAGCGTTTCAAATCGTTCTTCGTCCCGACATCGTATACATTTACTTTCGTTTTCCTGAACCTCAGTCAAAGTGGGTGCTTCTATAGACATATAATCGTGTCTCCCCATTTAAGAGCCCAATGATGAAACATACCGCGGCCTTAATTTGTTCGACCCAAGGGCAGATCAGTTCGAAGAGCCAAAACTTTTTTAAAAGTGTTAAAGCGTATTTTAATGATCCAAAATCGTATTTTAAAGCCCACTTAATTATTCACGATAATTAATTATTTTGAGCCTAACTCTTTAAAAAAGCCCAATTAATTGTTTAATAATAATTAATTATTTTTAGTTAAATAAAATAAATATTATCAAAGATATTTTTATATTTAAAATCGGATTTTATCCCGTAAAATCAGATTTCCAAAGTTAAAAGATAAAAGAAAATCGTTAAAAACACGTTTTATAAAAAAGCTGTCAAAACGTGTCAAAAGCAAGGCGGTGCGCCTAACGCACCAATGTGCGCCAAGCGGACAGGCCAAGCCGTGTCAGGCGCACCAATGTGCGTCTGACACGTGGCCCTGCGTGTCACACCGAGCCGTGCGCCTAGTGCACTACTCTGTGTGATGCACATGCTGCCAGGCTGGTATGTCCAATATTAATCAGATAATGTGGACAACCTGTTAGGTTCCCTGTATTTTTGATTGCCTAATAACATATCACAAAAAAATAGTTTTTATGTGTTTCTTGAACCAACCTATACTAGATTATTTTTGGGGTGCATGAAGATATTATTTGGTTATTCTATTGCATAAAAATTGACATGAATTGGTATTTAGTAGAGGCCAGCAATGGGCGAATGTGGTTCATTATGACGTGTTCGTACCATCACTCCCAATTTCAATTTGTAGTTTACTGACCATCTATGGAGTCAGGACGGGGAAATCTACATTGGATAAGTCCCTAATTTGTCCCTACAATTTTCCAATATCCAAATAGGTTTATGAGTCTTCCTTTAAAGACTTGTTGGCGACTTCAAAACATTTTTCAATAAAACCTTTACAATGGGGTAGTCAAATACGTGCTCACACCGTGTAGGCGAAATAAAATCATGCCTACATGTTTCGACCCTTTTTGTTTTACCAATGTACCCCTAACTAAAAAGAAAACTACAACTCCTACCACTCTAATAGTTTAGAAATAAAAAAAAAGGGGAAAACCAATCTAACAAACTGCAAATCAGTTACCACTCATTGTTCGACTTCGCACGCATAACGTGCTTATAAGGCTAATTACTAAATAAAGAAACATTGCAATTAATATGAAACTTCCATATAAAGGAAGTATTGCACTTATAAAATATTGAAGGAAGTATATTATGTCCTCCCTCTTCCACCTCACTTAAATTTCCATGGCATAAAAAAACCTATGTCTAATTAGGAATTAATTCTGTAAAAATGGAACAGCCCTTCAAATTGCGAATTTTTTCCTTTTACCATTCATTAACTCATAATCAGATATTGCCATCTTGGTAACTAATTATTTGCATCTTGACAATTTAAAACAGACCGAACCATCTTCCAAAGAAAAAATAATAAATAGATCTTGTAGGATTCTCAACAAGTGAATAATGGTTGTAGTTAAGAAAAATTGACAAGAGAGGGCTCAACTAATCCCCATTTTCTTTTATAAGTCCCAATAATAGATTATTCCCTACAGGACCCATGTAAGTAACCTGTTGTAGCAGGTTGAATACGTGACGTGCACTCAGTTTAATGAGAACATGTGAGCTTTATCGTCTATCTTCCCTCTTATGTTTTCTCCTCTCTCTTTTCCCTTTTGAATTCTTTCACTTATGCGGATTTTTTCTCAATTCCCTCTCATCCTACCATGTCTGCACAACATTCAGGAGGTTCGTCAAATTCTAAACACAATGCTCAATTGGAAGTGGTTCGCAAGTACAACATACCTCGAAGCTAAGGACTGTGAAAACTGCAGGAGAAAACCAAGGGAGGAAGTTTCGTGGGTGCACGTTGTGGCTTGTAAGTGTATATTAGGGTTTGAATTTCACCTAAATTCTTTTTAGGGTTTTCTTAACGCAATTGAGATACTAAAAATTGAATTTTGTTGTTAGGATGAGGATTGCAAATTTTTTAGATGGGAATGCAAGGAGGTTGACTGCTGTAAGTGTAGTGACCTACAATCAAGGCTGTTGGAGCAGTTCACTTCAATTGCTGAACTGGAGCTATAGTTTAAGTTTGTGGAGGAGAAATTACACAAATTACTGAAGAAGCAATCAGGAGTGATAGGGGAGAAAAATTTCCTCTTGTTGGGTTATTTATTTCATGGATGTTGTTTGCTGTTGTCCTGGTTTTTGTTAAGTACTTGGGGAGTAAGGACAAATTAGTTGTTGATAAATTGTTGGTTTTAAGGATGTTTTGTACTCCTATTTTGGTAATCAATGAATGGATGTTTCGTACTCCTATTTTGGTAATCAATGAAGAATGAATTCATCATAAATTAGCGTTGGTAGCATTATAAAAGACAACATCTAACAAGTGTTTTAACATCTAACACCTTGGAGCATTACAAAACAAGCCATCTCACAACTATTTTAACAAAAATGTGAGAAATAATCTTGCAAAGTTCTAATATTGGTGTCTAATTGACAAAGAACAAAACAGGACACTTAAGCTGCAGTAGCCAAATAATTCTCCTCATATGTGGCTGGTAGAGGTGGGCATGGGACGGTCTGGCACGCTGGCCAGCTGGTCTGGTACAATTTGGGCCCGACCCGACCCAAACTCGCTTGAAGCCTGGCTCGGCCCGTTGTCCGCTACGTGGGCCGTGGGCCTGCCACGGTCAAGAAATTTTATTTCAGGCCTGGCCCGACAAGAGCCTGCCTATATGGCCCGCGGGCCATTCCCCTTCTATTTATTTTTTAGTCTAAAACTGCTAAGAATCCAAAAAAAACAACATAAAACACGGGTCAGCCCACAGGAGGCACGATCCCCGTCCACATGTGCATGGGCCCGTGGACAAAATATAAAAATTTTAGGCCCGACTCAGCACACGGCCCACCATTGCCCTAAGCCCTTGGGCCGAGCCCGTGAACAGGCTCGACCTAGCCCGTGCTCAGGTCTGGTGGCTGGTTGATGCTTGACTACCCAAAGGGCAACCTGATGTTGTTGTAACAGTAGGTTGAGACACCATTCTTGGATCTCCTCTCTGACCAGGAGCTTGTAATACAACATTGATGATAATGTTAATCTAGACTAGCTAAAAAAATTCAATCACCATTCAATTAAAACCCAAAAAACTCACATTGAGCATTGTTGATCCATCTTCACCAATATAAACACCAATTCCTTTTGGTTGCTGCATAATCATAACAAACAGGTAAAAAAACGGTTGAATAAGTTAGAGATTAGTACTTCCATCCCCTACTTTGTTTCCTTCATTCTTTCCTCAACCACTCTTCCCACCCCTTCCACCACTTGTTCTAGTACTTCCATCCCCTCTGCCACATGTTCGACCTCTCCCACCTCTGAGTCCTCTCCCACTTATGACACTTATTTTTCTACTTCCACCCCTTCCAGCACATGTAACACTTCATGAACCCTTACTGCTCTTGATCACCTTCCCATTTCTTCCTGTTCTACTTGGTTGTGTAGTGGTTGTCAAGTGATCACCTTGTGTTACTGCTTCTAGTGTAGTGCTGGACTCTGCAGCAGTTGAATTGGATTTCTTTGTTGGAGGTTCTGTGGGTGCAGTGTCCATATGAGGACATGTTCTTTTGTTGTGGGTCTTTGATTTACAAATTTTGCAAGTCATTTGAACCCCACATTTTGTTAGTCTACCAGGCTTTTTGGGATTTTCATGGGGCCCTTTCCTTCAGTTTTTCAGGGGAAAGTTGATTTTTGGCCAATGCCTATCACCCACAATAGATGGGATTGAACCTGCATACTGCAAGTATATGTCTCTTCTGTAGTACCCAGAAACATAATCTTCTGTATTCTTATGGCAAAAGAAAATGCAGGAGATTGCATGGCAACAAGGGATGCTAGGTAAGTCCCACTCTTCTTGCAAGTGCATGACCTTGCTTGTATATCAAATGTTAAGCTGTCCATGCATGGTTCATCACTTGGAAAATTATATTAGTAGAGGGTATGAGAGTGCAGTTGGCAGCCCATTCTTTCTCTTTTTGTCCAACCTTGATTGTCTCCTAGGGCATAATAGTGCAAAACTACCCTCCATTGGTTGTCTTTTCACATCCAATCTTTGCATCAAGGCTACCCTAACGTCTTTGACGGGGTCATTGTAAACACGCCAAATATAACCTGAACTACCCAATATAGGGTAAGTATAGGGTCGAATCCACAAGGAAGTAAGGTAATCAAAGATTAATTTGCTAATTACGATGAGATAAATCTATTTTTGGGGTTTTTGAAGGATTGATAACAATTGTAAAGTATAAACTACTAGGAGATTGACAAAACAAACTAGCAAAGCAATTAAAGAGGATAAATCAAGGATAAAGGAACTAGGGGATTAGGGGATTCACCAACACTCAATCTAAGAATCCAATCATCAAAGTCACGGGGAAACAAATGGGGGATCACAAGGGAAAATTATGCATATATGAACTCTAGTTACTCTCTCGAGCTAATTAGAGGAGCTTAATTAGTCATTCATGAGTTATTCTCATGGCATGAGCAGCTAATCTAGCCAAATCAAGAACAACATGATGATCAAGCTTCCCTAAACTAGAAAATACCTATTTTCATGGAGATCCTAGTCTAGCAACCAAACTTATTCTATGCCTAACTTCATCTCTCGATTTTTCACTAGGGATTCCAAATATGCAAGTCAAGTGGTGATGAAGCACCCAACAAACCAAATCAAACAAGTTTAACCAACAAATTTAACCCCAAATGTTAACCCCCTAACTTAGATTTAGGATCCAAAGAGTAAATGAAGGCTACATCCCTTCTCCTAGTAAGAAAGTACTCACATATCATGGAAATAAAGCAAACCAAAATTGAAATAACTTCATCACCATAACCATGGAGGAAAGAGAGAAAAGGGGAAAATAATCAAGTAATAAAAACTAGATCTAAGTAAACAAAGCATGAACTAAACAAGATTAGAGAAAGAGAAAGTGAAATAAACAAGAAAGTACCAACTTTTAAGCTTGCATAAATCTGAAAATGGAGTTCAAAAGCTTCAAACCTCAACTTTCTCTCTCCTAGGGTTCTAAAACTTGAAGCCTAAACACAAAATAAATCTCTCTCTAATTAAAATGTAAATTAGCTTATCGTAAAATGAGAGGAGTTTCTCTTATATAGTCCTAAAATAAAGTAAGTTTAATTACAAGAAAAACCCAACGACCCAGGCGGGTCACATCATCAGGAGAGGAATTGGTTGCACCAAAGATCTGACCCGGGCGGGTCAAGTCAACCCGAGCCCTCGGGTCAGCTGACATGGGCGGGTTAGATCAGCGGAACTGAAATTTCAGTTTTTCGCAGATCGACCCGGGTGGGTCAGTTGACTCTAGGGCTCGGGTCATTTTTGAGTTTCGTTATTTCATTTTCAAACGGCTATATCGCAATTGTTTTTCATCGGAATTGAGCTTTTGACCATTTGTTGGAAAGATATTAAGGCAACCTTTTATGTCCAACTTGAATCTCTCTAAAATGTTTTGTGTGCTAAAAGTTATGGTTATTTGAAGTTGACCCTTGTTTGCAAACCCTTCCAAAACCTCTTATATTTGCCCCCATGAACTCGATTATGCTTCCTTGAAGCTTCCTTGACCTTTCTCTTCGATCTTAATATTCAGGGTTGTGCAAGTGTTCTCCAAGCATGCTCCTAAGTCCTGAAACGAAACAAAGCGCTTAAAGAAAGTGCATACAAGGAAAAAAATTGTGCAAATTAAGGAAATAACTAACAAACTAGCCTAAACTAATTCCAAAACAACTACAATACCAACTAAAAGCTATAAAAATGTAAAGCAATAAACAAGACATCAGTCTTCTAGCATATAAATCAAGTGTTTGGTCCTGGCATTTATTATGTAGCCATTAAAAGTCTCAAATAAGTTACTAGTAATCACATCCACCTTGGTTGTTTGTATCTACAAATTCCCTACAAAAAAGTTTAGGGTTGTGAGCTCTGAAGGCAGCAGAAACATCAGGGTTTTCTTCCTTCATTTCTTCTAATGCTTCATTGTAATATGCTAATGAATAGGCTTTAGTAGCCTTCCAAAACATTATTTTCATGTCATCACCCTTATAGGCCTTGTGCCTGTTGGCAAAATATACATGGCACAGTGCCTATGCTCACAGTTTAGAAATACTAACTTCATAGAACTCAGTATGGCTTATGAATAAGAAAATGAAAATGCAATGCAAATTGCTAAGTAATGATACTAACTATGATTATGCAATCAAAAGAAGCAGTAAAAGACTAGGAGAAGATCATACTAGATGCTCATTTGAAACAATGGTGAGACCAACACCTTCACCTAAGCTTAGAGTTTCCTTCATATGGGTGAGGAACCACTCCCATGATGAGTTGTTCTCTCCTTCCACAATTGCCCACGCAACAGGGTACATCTGGTTATTTGCATCCCTGAATACTGATGCCATGAGTTGTCCTCCCAAAAAAGTCTTCAGATTACATGCATCAATGCTAAAAAATCTCCTACATTCCTTCATCCATCCTTTTCTAATTCCTCTAAAGCAAAGGAACAACCATTGAAAACACAACCTCTGACTGTAGTTACTAAGGTGATCATTTGTGTTAGGGCGATTGTCCTTTATAGCTTGCAAGTACCTTCTAAGCTTGAAATAATGCTCCTTTATTGAGCCATGTAACAACCTATGAGCTTTGTACTTCACTTTGTAAGCCATAACCTTCTTGATCACCACTCTATAAGACCTCCTCACAGCTTCCATTATCTCTTTGGCTGGCTAATGAGGTATTGCTTTAAAAATCTCTAAAAGCTGCCTAGCAAGCCAAGATGATTTCATCTGCCTATTAGCCTCTGTATTCCTTGTACAATTGTGCTCACCATCAACTGACTTGACCACAAAACATGCCCTTCTTGAGTCCCAGCTTTCAACCAACCTGAAGAGACAACCTTCTTCACATTTCACTTCAACCCTCTGCTGCCTTTTAATATTGCTTGTGGAAATATATAAGTTCTTCCCACACTGTATTGCAAAGTATGCAACTACACTCCTAAATGCCTCCTTATTGGGGAACCTTTGTCCTACTTTTTCGACAAACTTTGACTAATCTATGTCCTCGAGAACTAACATACCCCTACCTTTCCTTCTTCTACTAATGTATTCTTCATCTTCACTGTCATATGGTGTTTCAATGTCATCTTCACTGTCACCTGGTGTTTCAATGTCATCTTCACTGTCATCTGGTGTTTCAATGTCATCTTCACTATCAAAGTAATCACTCACACACTCTCCATGATTAGGTCCATCCTGTTCCTTGTTTATGTTCTTTCCACCTGCAATCATACCCTCCTCTGCCTCTTTATAGAAGCAACAACTTTTGATTGGCTGCTTTCACCCTCTTCCTAGCAATCCACAATTCATCATCACTTGTCTCTACGTACTCACCACCATCAACACATTCTACCTCAAATTCTGCAACTTCTTGTTCATGTTGTCCCTCTAGATTTCTCAACTCCTCCAAGTCTATTTCAAGATCATCCACCGCCTTTCTTACATCTTCTTCTTTTGAACTTCAGTTGAAGGCTCATAACCTAGATCTGTATCATTATCAGACTCATTCTCTGAACATAGCAGTTCACTCAAAGTTAGTGGACTCTCTGGTATATAAGCATACCACTGGTAATAATCATGTGGGAATGTCTCTTGGTCATATATGTAGGCCTCATTATCTTTAGGAGGCTAGTTTGCTTTGCAACTCTCACCAGGGTGCGTATTAGATGATTTAAGTGGCTCAGGTGGTTTTTTAGCTACTGTCTTACTGTTCTGGGTCTGTTGTGTGTCAATAGTGAGTTGGGAGGGGTTTTCTGCTGTTGAAGGTTGGGAGTAGGGATGCTAATTGAGTTGAGTCGATTGCGAGCATGGCCTTGCTTGACTCGACTCGAAAACTCGCAACCTCTGCTCGACTTGACTCGAAAACTCACAAACTCTACTCGACTTAACTCGAAAACTCGTTAAGCTCTCCAAACTCTTGCTCGACTTGTGCTCGTTAATTTTTTTTGCAGCTCGACTAGAGCTCGATTAGCTCGACTTGACTGCTCGAAAATATTTTTATTTTTAATTTGTTATTTATTTTAAACTCATGTTACTAGTTTCTGAAGTATGACCATGGACCAATGAGGTAAATTTTAATTGGGCTTGGTAACTTGACCTTATTTCTCAAATTTTAAATTTTTTTTATATTAGATAAAATACTCCCTCCGTCCCAGAATACTCTTGACACTTATCAATGCACGTAGTTTTAGATGATAAGTTGTTGTTTGGTTATCAATGTTATTTTATTGAAAAGTAGATGTGATAGGAGTTAGTAGTTAGTAAAAGTAGTATTATTTTATTTTAAGGAGAGAGAGTGTGGGCCATGGTTAGAGTTGGTGTGTAGTAGGAGTGGTATTATTTTATTTGGAGGAGAGAGAGTGTGGGCCAATACTTAAAGGTAGAAGGATTAAAAAAATAGTGGGTCATATCCAAAAATAGAAGTGTAAAGAGTATTCTGGGACAGATGAAAAAGGAAAGTGTAAAGAGTATTCTGGTACAGAGGGAGTAAATTCATAGAAAAAATGTATATAAGGAAAAATTATCTAGCTGCTTTCAAGCTTAACGAGCTGAGCAATGCTCGACTCATGCTCGTTAAGGTTTCGAGCCGAGTTAAGTTCGAGCTAAGCCAACTCGAGTCGAGCTTTAACTGAGCATTGACCGAGTCGATCTCGAGTTACGCGCGAGCTGCTCGACTCGATTACCACCCCTAGTGGGCAGGGGTTTTTCACCAGCTGGGGTGTTAATGCTAGGTGCTGAAAAGGCTGGATTATGTGGGGGAGGTAGGTCTGCTTTAGGGTTATCAATAAGTTGGCATTTCCTTAACCTTTGACTTGATCTAATTGGGGCAAACTTTTTAGGTGGAGTCCTTTTCTTAGCTTGTGCTATTTTGGGTGGGGTCTCATTCTTTTTGGTTGTATTAACCGCTACTTCTTGTTCTGTGTTTATGGGAATGGGTGGCAGAGGTATGGGGATTGCATCTAGAACTATAGGTTTATCTACTCCATGCAACACATACAGATCAAGGCACTTACTCTTCATTACGATTGCACCCATTTCCAATACCTCAAAATCATTATAAACCTGCTTTAACCCAGCAACTAAGCTTTTCGATCCCAAGAATTAAATAATAAACCTTATCAATTATCCTGTAACTCCCACATTTCTTAGCAAGTTCCTTTAAGTGCCACCACTATAATTCATTAGGATCCACCGCAGAGTCCTACCAGCCCCTCAAATATACTCCAATCCACGCACATTCTCCTTAAATAAACCACCATGCCTGAAACATAAACAAATGCTATCCATGAACTACAACATACACATAACAAGGGCAGGGCACAAAAACATTTCAATCGGATTTTTAGGGAATTAATTTCATTTTTGAATAATACAACAACAAGAACAACAATAACCAAAAACTAACCACAATTCAATTTCACATTTCAGTAATAACACCTAATTAACTACAATCATTTACATTAACTGCAATCATTAACATTTGGAAAAAAAGGGAATAGATGGGCCCCACATTTAAATACATTTAACCTACTGAACCGGTTCTAACTGAATGAGGACGTATATAAATCACAAAATGTTAAACATGGGTTCTGTAGGGAATAATCTATAATTGAGACTTATAAAAGAAAATAGGGAATAGTTGATCCCTCTCTTGTCAATTTTTCCTTTATATTTTTGTAATTGAATAAAAGTATAGCAACTATTATATGATTAACATTAATTAATCATCAATTAAAAGATATTTTTATCCCAAATATAAAAAATAAAATTATAATAACCTATAAAGAGCATTTTGTTGGAAAATAATAAAGATATTAATCTCACAATTATTGTACTTTAAGATATCAAAGAGGGTCAATTGCCACTAAGACTAGACTTAAATTAGAATCTTATGGTTGGGATGAACTAACATAAGAAAATCTCACTATCAACGAGTAGTTGTTACCTAGGGATGGGTTTGATAAGTATGATGGTTGGTCTACTATTGTTGGGGTAACAACTGAGGAGAGTTATAAGTTTTTGTTTGTTATTCCCTACATCAAGATGGCTAGATATAAATCTGCTAATTTGCGTGAGCCTGTTATGCTGGTCCTATACTCCATATGCAACAAAGTGTTAATTCTTAGGGCTCGGGGCAGGGGAATAGTTCGCATCATGGAGATGGTCTTGATTTACTTAATGATGAAAAAGATCAAGATGAAGATCAATCTCCCTGGTGTCATCATTATCCATATAATTTATTGTTTCTCCTCTCCCATCATGCTCTGGCCTATGGATCAATCATCAACCTCATGCTCCAAAAAAAAAGTTGCCTCTTAATGGCGAAACGATGCTCATTCAAGTCTTTACAAGGAAGATCTTGGGGCAAAAAGGGTTGAATGTGTCCTCAGATATGCTGAGGTTTAAGGAGTTTATAGTACCAACTGAGAAGAAGAAACCAGAGAAGAAGAAGAAGAAGAAGAAGAAGAAGAAGAAGAAGAAGAAGAAGAAGAAGAAGAAGAAGAGAAGAAGAAGAAGAAGAAGAAGAAGAAGAAGAAGAAGAAGAAGAAGAAGAAGAAGAAGAAGAAGAAGAAGAAGAAGAGAAAGATAGTGATATGATTACTAAGCCAAGAACACTTAATAACCAACTAGAAGCACGAATCTTGAACTTTCTTGGATTCAAGAATCAATTAACTCGAACAAAGTAACAAGTATCCGGATATTTCTTGGTTTAAAGATCACTCCTGAACTCTAAACAAGAATCTAAACACTCTCAAGATCACTCCTGAAATTAAGATGTTTAACACTAAACACTTAACACTCCTGAAAAGTCTTTAATGGTTCGATTAATGTTGCTTACAAGCAAAACAGTAATCAAGAGTAATTCTTTATTTAACAAAACGTAATCTCCCTCATTAATAATCAAAATCGCCTTATATAGGCTACACTCCTATTATAACTAGAACACTAATAAGATAAGAATAAAACAAAACAAGATAAAACTCCTAAACACCACACGCTTAATATCTTTTAGCATGTTGATGTTCACTAGAGTTCTAACCAGCATATAACTCCTAACAACCGAAATAACTAACTAAAAGCAATTAAAATACATAGTACTTCTAACATAACTAGAAGTCTATGCAACAACCAATTCCTAACAGAACTAGGACTCCTCCAACCAAGTCCTAACAGAACTAGGACTCCTTCCTTCGAGCTCTCCTTCATCTTTCACGCCCCTTCTTCATCAAACCAAGTAACAACACACGCCAACACTTGCTTATTTCCTCTAAACTGAAATCCCATTTGCTCCATAACCAAGTCAATAGGTTCTTCATGTACAAGTGCCTTTGCATCCGCATCAGATAGGGGGAACAAGTTTTGGTAGTGCTGTGATTCAAACATTGGACAACCAAGAGAAAACATCGGATAAAACGTACAAGCTAATGGAGGGTATGTCCAAGTCTTACAAGTCTAAGGTCACCAAGCTTTAGAAGAAGCTGGCCGAGATTGAGATGCTAGTTCTCTCCCTACCAGATATTAAAGTTCAACTTCCTTCAGCAAATGTTGCTACTGGTTCTGCTTATCCTCGGCTTCGAATTGATTCCCGTCTTCCAGTTAATCCCCGTATTAATCCAGATGATGATGAGGAAAACGAAGAAGGTGTTGGTTCCTCTTCCAACAAAGAAAAAGATGATGATGATGATGCCTCTAATGAAGAGTAAGAATGAGATGATGAAGCGGATGACAAGGAGTACTAATTTCTTGTTTCTGCTGTTCCTCCCTTCCCATTATGATGACGGTTTATACATTAATGTTTTCCGCCCTTATTACAAAACAATCTCGTATGTAATTTGGGTTCTCGTTTGACAATGCTGAATTGTACTTGGATAATTTGCATTTTGGTTTATGGATTGTGAGTTGCATGCCTAACCTGATTTCTTGCAGCATGATTACTTGATTTATAGTTGATGCTACTCTTTTTGGATGAAGCGATAACTTATATGCAAATGATGCTCTCATTGAGTACTTTTTAATTATGCCAAAAGGGGGAAAATTGGTTGAAGTTGGAGCGCCGAAGTCTAGTATAGATTGAATTTGTCCTAGAGTAATTTTACTTTTAGTTTTATAAATAAAAAAATAGAATAGGTGTGCTAGTTTTTTTCTTGTTTTAGGAAATAATTGAAATAGTTAACTGTTTCATCCTTTTGAGTCTTGTGTCAAGTAGGCTCTTCTAATGAGTAATTTGAGCTTTGATTGAAGTTATCTATTTATACTAACTTATTGTTTGCAGGAAACTTCAAAGAGTTTATCATCATCAAAAAGAGGGAATTGGTTGAGTCCCCTATAGTTTGAATTATGACAAACAACTGCATACAACAAATGTTTTTACAGGTGTTTATGAGCTATTAGAACACAGCTGAGAAACTAACTGTTGCGAGACTATTTGCTATGCTACGATGTTCTTTGTGTAGCAAACTGATTTATTCCAAGACTTAGCTTGAAGCTAGTTGGTCCTCTCAAAGATGTTCAAGGAAAAAACAAATATTAAATTGTTGATTCAAGGGAAGCTTTAAAAATTGAAGTAGATGAAGATAGTATAAGATCTTACATTTGATTCATCTTAAGTCTTCATGTAATATTTAAGTATGGTATTCTTAGAGGAATTTTTTGTGTTGTTCTTCTTCATGAAACATTAGGGTTTTGAATATGGGAAATAGTTGGTTACATATATTCAGAATAGTACAAAGCAGGGTAACAGGTCTAGTTACCAGTTACTTTGTAGGATGATTGTGCTAGCTGTTTAGAAAAGATTTTCAGAATAATATTTTCTCAAAATACTTTCCATTAAAAAAGACTGCCCGCCTTTAGAATCTTTAATTTATTCAGTATTCTCTTGCCTTAAAGCGTGTGAACATCTTCAATAATATATTTCCTTCGAGAAAGATATTGTTCAAGATATACTTTCCAAAACTTAAGATTATCATTTGATATCTTGAATTAAGGCACGCTCAAAGGTTAGACCTTGGTCTGTCAATACTGAATGATGATTCTACATCACCCTTGATGCTCTCCCTAGGATTTTATTGAGTAATTTTGAGAGCTTTCACAGAGAGAACAACTGAATAGTTTACAAAATTAGAGTACGCATTTCATAGAACTTTACTTACTTTTTATTTGCTTTCTAAGAAAGCGGGATTTAAGAGAAATTGATTGTATTGGATCTGTAACAGAGGGGTTAGAGGTTGGGTAGCTTTTGTAAGCTCATTCGCGAATGCTTGTGAGTTCAAGTGCGAAGTAGCACACTAGAGTTAGTGTGGGGTGTGGTGTTTCCCTGGAGTACTAAGGGAAACAGGTTTGTGCGAGTAACCACATCAGAAGTTGAGGAGAACGAAGCCTTCTTTATATAGAGGTGGACACCTCAACCTAGTAGAGGCCTTTTGGGTAGGACTTCAGTTCTACACCAAAGCAAGTCCTTGCGGGCTAGGGTCCAAAGAGGACAATATCTACTAGTGGGCTCCTGCACACCTAGGGGTGTTACAGATGGTATCAGAGCTAGGGCCCATTCCGGTGTCCTATAGTGCCTATGAGGACGCAGGCTCTTTAAAGGAGGGGAGAAGGTGCCTAAGATTTTGGCTATCCCACATCAGAAATTGAGGAGAACGAAGCCTTCTTTATATAGAGGTGGACGCCTCAACCTAGTAGAGGCCTTTTGGGTAGGACTTCGGTTCTACACCAAAGCAAATCCTTGCGGGCTAGGGTCCAAAGAGGACAATATCTACTAGTGGGCTCCTGCACACCTAGGGGTGTTACATTATTGTTCTCAAGTTCTACTGTTTCCGCTATTAGCAACCATCCCTACTGCTTCCTCCTTATATTGCAAGAATTTGAATTTACCACTAATTCTTCTAAGTATTCAATTCCACCCCCCCCTCTTGAGTACATTGAAATCCTTCAAAAAAACATGAAACTCAACAAGCAAAGCTCATACTCGACTCTACACAAGTTACTTAAATTAGATATGGCATTGAACGGGCATTGTCTCCTTGTAGAATGGGCTACTAACTACTAAAAGGTGGCTAGAGCGTCCTTTGGACCATCCTCTCAACCAATAGTGCAACATCATCATTATCATACTTCGACATTAGCATTAGCCATATCAATGCTTTACGCGAATCACCGATGGACTGTAACACCCCGACAATTCTCTATTTTATAAAATACATTTTTCCCACAAAACATAGAGAATCACCAAAGTATTATCGCCCGTGTGATAACGTATCGGCTTACTCAGAATTTTGCAGCAGAAAATATATAAAGAACTTGAAAACATAATTAAACTTAGTCAACCACAAATTCAACTCCAAAATCAAACCAAAGTCAAACCAACATAAAGTCAAACTATTAAAAACATAACTAAACCAAAAGTATAAAAGTATTAAAAAGAGGCAAAAACACAAGCTCTCTAAACAGATTCCCAGAAACCTAATGGATGCATCATCTTCAAACCTGGAATGGTCGATGCTTTATTGATCCTAAATGACTGCTCACCAAATGGGTCATTACAGGATCAATAAGGCACAACCATGATCGACACACATAAAGCACGTAATCAGCAAAGCTGAGTACTTACATAATAAATAAAACACATATCCTAACATGATACTAATAAACATTAAATCAGAGATAGATAATAACATAATAGAATATCAAACTCACTATATTGAACTGGACTCCACAAAACCAATAGATTATTTTATAAATAAATTGAATAGTCAATAGATAGACACTACAAGAAAAATCGCCTATAAAGGCAAGGTAGATTTTCCTCTGAAACCAAAGATGTAGCCTCTAATTGCTTTCTCAAGCAAATTAGTGGGTGCCTCTAATAGTTCTGTCGCTAATTAATGGTTGCCTCTAAAAGTCCCTTTTTGAGGCATATAATTTATTGCCTCTAAAAGACTCTACATTAAGAAGCAACCATATATTCCTGCCTCAAAATATAATTAGAGGCAACCAGATATTCTTGTCTCAAAATATAATTAGAGGCAACCATATATTCTTGCCTCAAAATATAATTAGAGGCAATATGAAACTTTGCTTCTAATAACTAAATATATTTAGGGGCAACCATATAATTTCGCATCGCAATATAATTAGAGGCAATACAACAAGTTGCATCTTAAAACCGCATATATTTAGGGGTAATCATATGATTTTGCTTCGAGATATAATTTGAGGCAATATAAAAATTTATTTATGAAAAATTAATATATTTAGGGACAACCATATAATTTTCACTCAAAATATAATTATAGACGACGTCTTATTTTCCAAATAATGATATTCGGATGCAATTTGGGACCTGTTGTGAAAGGTGTTTAGATGCACCGAAAACAATCTAGCATACTATTTTGTACATTTCCAAGCACGATCACCTATAAGAAGTAACCTTGATAAAATTGCAAAAGTAAACCAACGAATTTCATGGAAATCGAAGATTTATGAATTCCGAGAAATATTACTAAATAAAAGCAAATATACTGAAGTAAAATCTCAAAAACTGTAGTACATTATCAACCAAATAAAACATCTTATGTCGTGCAACAACCTGTAAGCCCAAAACTAATAAAAACTACCAAAGTCAAAATTGGTCTTAATCATGAGCAGAACTGTTACCACCATTTTCAGATGTATAGTAGCATTTATTATGGTACATTGTATTGGACCTCAAAAGGTTTAATTTTGTTTTAGTAAGAAGGCCCAACAAGAGCATAAAGCCCATTAGACGAATTCAATATAAGTCAATACAAGCAGGCCATCAGGTGATGAAAGTCAAAGAAGGATAATCGTGCAAGTGATTAAAGAGCAATTATTAAACGGATCCATCTAAGAGAGAATGTGCAAGACTACGGTTATTCAGCGCCAGAAGACGATTGAGATTTGAATCAAATATGATTCAAATCTTTTCCCTCCAAGTAAGCACGGAAGTTACACAACATGATTCTCTATAAATAGAGGAGCAATCATCAAACAAAAAAACAACGCACACAACACAGCTTGCAATTACTCTTTTCTTAGCGTAGCCTAGCTCTAGCCTAGCCAACCCCCTTATGGGGTTATAGTTTAGTCCTTAGACGTATAACATGTTCTGGCGACGAACTCTGTAATTCTCCGATTGAAGCAAGGAACCATGGAGGTAACTGCCTTTGTGTTTTCCCTTTAGTTGTCCAACCTGGCTTATCCTCCTATGTGCTGTAAAATTCTTTCTTAAAAGTTTGTGGCATGTATGGGAACGTTGTGCTTTAGTTAATAGATTAATTATTGTTTACTCTATTTATTGCATTTCGCCTGAATTTATTAGGCGTTGTGGTTTAATCCTAAATCAAATTGCAACAAAGTACGTTAGCAAGGTTTTATCTATTTAAAACCGGTAACCCCCAGGGGCTAAGTCTCCCGAGACATTCAGTACCAAACTACTGAGTGTGCATTGACTTGTTTGCAAAGTCAAACAACTGATTTTGCACCAACAAGTTTTTTTGGCGACCACAATGGGAGAAGAAGATTCATAAACACATTGTGAACTTTCTTCTTCATACTTTCGAAAAACTGACTATAAAATAAAGCGGTTACTTTTACGAAAATGCTGGATACACGTTCTAAAAAGAATAAGGAAGTTGCTCGGGAGGAAACAAGTTTCTAACACGTGGAAATCAGTTATTCAATTCCTCCGGAAAATAGGGCGCAGGGTAACAATGGTGAATCAATTCATCATACTCATGAAGAGTCAAATAGAGAGACCCCAAAAAGGGAAAGCTCATCTCCAGGTAATACTGGTTGTGGACTTATACAACACAAGTATGGAAAGTTTACAGAAATAGTAAAGAATTTACTGTTAGAAGCCAAAGAGAGACATAAACAACAATTTAACTCCAACTATAGGACTCTAGCCCACGAATCTGCCAGGGTCTTCACATATATCCTCCTAAGGATAAGTGAAGAGAATAAAGAGATCAACTCTTGGCAGATTGATAGGATACTTGTAGATATCAATGATACTATAAGTGCAACTTTCACGGCAATGTCGACATCTCTTGCCACTGAAGTAGTTACTCGTCTAGAACCACTAGTCGAAAAACACTATCAGTTAAACGAGAAACTAGTTAAGGCCTTAGAAGAGGTCCCATTGAGTAGAGCAAGAGGAAATTCTGGTATAGAGCCAGACGTTCCTCCACTAGGTTACCCTCCGAGGGTACATTTCTCCCACCCTGAAACTAGAGATACATCTATTTCAGGCGATCCATAAACTTCCTCTCATATACACCAAACAAGGGCCATACCCCTGAGTCATGAAGAGGGTAATCATGGGAGCATTAGGAGAAGTGGTGAAATGACAGCGGGCGTGGAGCCAGGCTGGCACCAGGCGTCAGGATATAACCAACCTTCGTTTTCCATGGGTGGAGGACAAGTTAGTGACAACACACATCAATCTGGACCATCATAGGGAGGACAGAGGTAAGATGCTTTTGTTACAAATTATAATAGTATACCGTATGCGTATGCGCCTTTTAACCAGCCAAATGTGGCTTGGAGTCCTTCTTTACCCCATGGTTACACGCCTCAGAACCAACCAACTATGGCGGGTGCGTCTCATTATGGGAATATTCTGAGGTATAATCAACCTCAAGCTCCATTTGCCCAAGCAACTGGCGCTCGTCAACAGAGGATGCCCACACATGGACATATATTCCCACCTCAAATGGCGCATGGTGCAACCAATCTTGCTTTTATGCAACACCAAGAGATCCCTATGGGAGGTTATCAAAATCAACCTTTCAATCCTAACCCTAATCCTGTATATGATCACACGGGAAAGATGGGAAACAGGAACATGGGATACCCAGGAATACAAACGTATCAGGATCAATTGGCAGCACAAGTTGAGGCGCTAGTCCAAAGACTAGTAGGGGATACTTCTAAGAAAAATCAGAGGCAAATTGGTCAAAAACCTTACCCTGAATGGATTGATAGAGCCAATCCATTTCCTAGGACGTTTAAGATACCTGACTTTACCTTGTTCTCGGGCAATGATAGAGTTTCTGCTGAAGAACATTTAGTTAGATTCAATTGTCAATGCCGGGAGGCAGCTGACAATGATTTCTTAAAACATAGAATGTTCTCCATGTCTCTTACTGAGACTGCTTTTTGGTGGTATACTAAATTACCATCAAATTCCATTCACTCATGGCAAGATATGCAAGTGCAATTTACAAATTATTTTGCACGCACTGAGCCCGGAGTGACTTTGAGTGATTTGGCTAGAATCCAACAAAAGTTAGGAGAGTATATAGAAGACTACCTATCTAGATTCAAAATGGCCAAGATCAGGTGCCATGTTAGCATCCCTGAAAGAGAATTTGTACAAATGGCTCAAGAGGGAATGTTAATTCAGTTTCGAAAAAGGTTCGATGGTCATGCTTTTGGCGATTTTGTTGAATTAGCAGAATTAGCTGTGAGGTATGAAAGGAACCTACCGACTGAAAGCGCAGCAAGACACCATAACTTCTTTGCTCAGAATGACGAGCCCTTCCATTTTGAAACTGCAGAGGAAGTGGACGTGACAGAAATCATTCAAGGAATACCTTATAAGTGTGCTCCTCTGAAGAAGAAAGAATTTCTGGCGCCAAAAGATATAAAGTCTGAACAAAAGAGGAAATATACTTTTGATGCTAAGAAATATAACGCTATTTTTGACTGGTTATTATCTAACAAAAAGATAAAACTAGTAGGAAGGCATAAAGTAAGAACTGCTGAGGATGTTAAGGGTAAAAAATACTGTAAATGGCATGATGCAGTAACTCATGACACTTCTGAATGCGTTGTTTTTAGAAATAAAATCCAGGATGAAATTGATAAGAAAAATATCATGTTTCCTAATTAAGAAGATGTTAATGTAGTCGGAATGGATGAACCATTTAAACTATTATGTGGTATGGTAGAGACTAATCGTGTTTTTACTGTTACTTTGCAGGCATCTCAAGCTACCGAAATAGGTAACCAACTCTTCAACAGATTGTTTGACGAAAGAATCTTGGTTATGCTAAAGATAGCCAATGAAGAGGGATTGGAGGATATGTGTAGATGGCATATGAATGGATCGCATACTACAGATTAATGCCAAGTTTTCAGAGGATTCCTAACTAGGCAGTTAAGTCTCAAAAGACTGGTTGTCTCAGAAATGGAACATCATGCCATGGAGTTAGAAGCATACAAGGCCAACTTAGCCAAAGCTAAGATGCCTGTTAATGCCAACCCATCTCCAAGCCCGATGATGCTTGAGGAAAGAGCTAAAACTTACAAAGAGGCTGCTCAGAAATTCCCATTACAAACTAGGGCAATAGAAGGGTTGAAGGCCCTGAGAAATGGTATGTGCTCACCATGTGCGGATAGGCTAACCTTCGAAATGGTCCTACCTAAGTGCCTGCATACCAATATCCATTCCAGAAAAGGTCCAGAAGTCAATGACCTAGGAAACAGGACAACCCCCGTACATGCCTCTCTTAAAGGGGAAGGAAAGGGAGTCAAGTCAGACTCATGTGCCTAAAATTCTTAAAAGAAGGGTGAATTCTCAAGGGGACCAAGTGAAGCCAAAGATTAAGTCAGCAGTTAAACAATGGCCATTATCAGACGTCCAAAACTTTCCTAAAAGTAGGACAATAAAGATGAAGGAGCTGAGTGTGAAAGCTGCTGCAGCAAGGGCTTAAATCAGCACTCAAAATGTGCAAGAATCCCTTATAGCAAACATCAGAATTGATGAGAAGGCGTTACAAGCTGGAATCACTAAATTGTTGCCTTTGGAAACGGAACAATGTGATTCACCACCTACAAAGAGTGGTGACCAGCAGCCTCAGGGAAGCGACTCTCTTATGAAAGAGAAGCTGGGAAATGGCTTTATTGAGGACTATGTGTAATAGCCTCATTTTTTAAGCTGAGATTATTTTTAATAATAAAATCTATTAGCCTACTAATCCGTACGTAAATTGTTGTGTTTTAACGAATAAATATTTGATTTATGAGGTTATGTGCATTATGTATGTGAATGTGAACGTTAAGTGTTATTATGTGATTATTAATACGAATTATGAGTTCAGGCAAATCATTTGTAAGTTACGTTAGGAACATTGAATATCGTTCCGGAGTTTTGAAATTTGTGGTTATGATCGGTGTTGTCTATAAGTTATCTTAAAGATTGAGATTAAGGGTTGACTAAGCTAAAATACTTCCTTAAGGTATAAAAAAAAAGTTTGGGAAATATAGTTAAGAATAATCAAGGATTAGGAAATGATTGAGGAGATAATCCAAAGTTAATAACCTTGAGAATTCTAGATTGTTCCTAAGTAAGGGAAATGACGATTTTGCCCTCATTACTAAATCAAAATCACGAGTTTTCCATTACCCATTCTCTATATATAAGTGATCAAGGACCCAAAATCATTTCATTTGATTTCATCAAACAAAACACACCAAAAATCACTCACAATCTCTCCTCTCCTTCTCGCCAGAACTGGCGAAATCTATGGCTGGACTTTGGCAGCTTGTTTCCTTTGAATTTTTGCTTCAAATCTTACATGCAATTGCTTTCCTAGGTTCCTTAAGATGTTCTTCATATTGGGAAATTGTTATTTTTGAGGTATCACATCCATAGCATCAAAGAATATTAAAAAAGGTAAGATGTGGCTAAATTGTAGCACTTATGAGGTTTATAGGATTGAGACTTTATTAGTTTGGGTTAATTGCTTAAATTTAAGTTATAAATGTTTTATTTAAGGTCTTATGGAGTTGATGTAGAAGAGCAAAAAGTTGTTGAAGGATATTTGATTCCTACACACCGGAATAAGGTACACAAGAACCACCTTTCGAATCCTTACTTCTTAGTTTGTTTGTATAACTCTTGTTTTTTGGAAATTGTGGGAGCTTCGAATGTGTATTTTGTTGGAAACCTAATGAGTTGTTAACGAGTTATAAGTAGTTGATTTCAATGTGTTGCATGTGAATTTTTGGTAATGATTTCCGAGATATAAATCGTTACATGTCAAGTTCCTCTAAAACCGATTACACCGTGCTTCTACTTTGATTGTACCTTGAGTAAATACCATAAATATTGATGTTCTTTCATGTATACTTCTGGAAATTTCATATCTTGATTGATTGATGAACCTTTGTTTCGAATTTTCCCTCTTATGACAAGTACAACCTTCGTTTGGAAAGTAAACAACACTTAAAAGTCGACTTTTCGCTTAATTGCTTTCCGAGCTAGTAAACTCTTGCTCTTTTGGTTCTTAGAATGCTTTTGAATGATGAACACCTACTGCCCTATTCATATATTAAGTGGTAAACCAAAACTTTGGCTAAACACAAGAGCTACAAGTGATCTTTGCATAAAAACCACTGTTCTTTAACATCATACCAAGAAACATAAAAATGGACATATGTTTTACTTGTGAGAGATAATCTTTCCATATCTTAAGAGGTCTTCTATAAACCCTTTGCATACTGCCATGTCTTGATAACACAACCTTCAACCACCTCAACCAATCACATCATTCATTCAAAACCTGATTGTTAAGTCACCTTTCCGAAAACAGTGGAACTTGACATAGCAAGCTTGTTTTACGAAACTTATTTTGATAAGTTAAAGTTTGTTATGATGGTTGAAATAATGATTATGGATATGTATTTAAGTATATTATTTGAGTATAGTTATAAAAGTATAAGTATTTCAATATAAGTGTTTAAGTATAAGTATTTCAGCATAAGTATTTAAGTACAAGTGTTGAGTATAAATATTTTGTATGAATACTAGTTTTGTTTTATAAGGGGAAGTGAACAACATTTGTAGAGCGGGTTTGCTCATTATGTGTTTGGAGCGGGTATTGCTCCGTTATGTAGGGTTATGACCTAGAAGTCTTGCAAGCAGAAAATAAGAAAGGTAGGGAGACGTCCCTCAAAAGTCTGGAGTTGTGGCCTGGCCCTCTCCATTCGTGTTCCTTCCCTGGAGTTATGCTATATTTTGTGATAAGTATAAGATTATTATTTGTCTTTATATATGGAGAATGATGTGTGATATCTTGAGATAATTTTTGGAAATTTCTCCAGTATATGCAAAAGTATTTCTATGGAAGTTACAGGAAAGAACCAACGTATTTCTGAATAAGAATAAAAGTATCTCGTAAATTATGAGTTTACGCTTTGAGTATAAGATACGATTACGTAATTTCAGCCACCTTATTATTTTGGAATCGGTGGGACTTGTGTACCAGCGTAAGCTGACCTGTTTTGTTCTATGAACCTGTACTGGTGGGGCATAATCATTTGTTTTGCAGGATTAGAGAGAATGTTCGAGTTAGCTCATGTGTGCCAATGTGAAGTCATGATCAATGTGTTTAGTCCGCTGCTATGAGATAATCTGTTTTATAATGTTCTGTGGCAGGTTAAACTTGTATTTTCAATTTGTAATCTACGTACTCAAAACATATTGTAATAACTAATTTATTATAACTTATTTTCATAATAAGCTTGGATACTATGGGATTTCCTAATTTTCCATAGCAGGGAAGGTGCGGAAATCCGCCCTAACAGTCCCTTTAATTAGTAGCTTAACTTCGTAATTATCAGTATTAGGTCTTAATTAAGCTGCTATTTGGAGCGGGCTGTTACAAGTGGTATCAGAGCCAAGGTTTTTGAAATCCAAGATTAAGTATTTCTAATTTGCAAGTTTTGGAAACAATAAGAGTGTTTAAACAAGTATTTTCTTAAGAAAGGAAAATTAAAGCCAGTTTCATATATATAATATATAAGTTTTCAAAACATTTGTGAATATATGTGCGTGATTATGTTTGTGCTATGTGAATTTATGTATACGAATGTGTATGTGAATGATATGAGATTTGGGTATAAATGGTTCTAAGTAGATTCCATTAAAGCGTAAGTGAGAATATGCTTATAAAAGGAGGACTCGACACCTACTATGTTATCGGTAAATGGTAAACGATGCGGTTGACCATGCTAGTTGGGCACTAGGTCACAGTATGGCGATAGAAAGAGGTTATGGAGGCTTGTAGGAGCCACTAAACCCAACCAGGGACTTAAGCCAATGTGATTTGTGAGCCATGGGCTAGTTTTCGTCAAGTCTAATAGAATATGTTAGAATTGTATACGTTTACTGAAGCGATTCAAGGTTATGATATAATTATGAACAATAAGGATAAGTGTTTGTTAAGGTTGGAAACGTTGTGGATGAAACGGAGGTGAGATGAATGATACCCGGGAGTGCCAGAGGTGGGGTTAGCCATACCAGACAATTCTCACCATGGAACGATGTATGAACATAAAACCCGTGGAGAGAAAGACGAAGTGGAAGATAATTGGTTGTACTAAAGCTTTGTGTTAGTATTTCTTTTATGAATGTAATTATAAATAAATTTGTTGCGAAACTGTGAGGATAAATTGGAACAAAGAGTGTATATATGAGGATGTAAACTCAAACTAGCTACGTTGGTATTATTTAAGTAAGCTTTGTTTTTGCATTAAGCTAGTGATGTAAATGGAGAGCTAGGAATTTATTGTTATGAGTTTATAAAGAAACGAGCATGAAGTTAGGAGTAATATGGACATGTTCAAACATTGACAAGTACTACTGTAAGTTATGGATTAGAGATTAATATGGATAATGAGTATAAGTAATTGGAGTATAAGTTTCAGGTAGATAGCTAAATCTTGGTATATTTATGTTTAATAGGGTGATATGGGGTAAGATTTATTAACATACAATAATAATTGTCGTAGACAATTTGTTAGGATGTAATATGGTTATCCAGGTAGAAGGTATGGGGGCAGTAACTCCGAAATTATGGATATCATTTCGGTAATATAAGAATCAATATGATTGTGTAATAACCTAATCAAGGTGTTACAGATTGTGATGGGAAATTGACCAGGTTAAACATTTGGAGTCTATATATGTTAGTTACAAGTACTTTGTGATTTGTTTTATAAACAACTTGTATACCTCCAATGACATGTGTTGTAGTTGGCTACGTTATCGGTTTCGATTGTGAAATGAGCATGAATACGAATAAGTTATATGCTTCTCTTATATGTTTTGCAGTACGGAAATCGTTTCAGAATTTGAAATTTTGACATTACTTATCATAATGGAATCTGTATATAATGGATTTGGCATATGATTTCCTTAAATATGTAAGTTGAATATTGTCATGAAAAAAAAAAAGGTGGAAGTCGGGCATTGCTTTGAGGAACTGAACTCAAGAGAATTGGGTCTTATCCGACCATAGGGAAGTCATATGATTGTGCTCAGATGAAAATTAAAAAAAAAAGAGAGAAAAAGAACATTGAAAAAAAGGAAGATTTACGGACGGGGGAATCAAGAAGCGAAGATGGAAACATCGAGGGGAAGTCGAAGTTACACCCGAGTTGCAGGAGATTTCAAGTGATGTGGTTTCAGGAAAAAAAAAACATTGTAAAGCCTTAGCTAATTTGTTGTGTTTGGGGACTGCGCATTTATGTATCTCCATCGCGTTTTTGTTAAACTTCATCATGACAATTTATATGTCTAATAGAGGGTCGAGTAGGTGTAAATGGTTATTTAGAGATTGTGTAGTTAAGATTGCACGGGTCAAGGTTGCATGTGGGTTTAATATTTCTCGATTTGGAGTATTATAATATAATTTTGGAGGATGTCTTGGCTGAGAAAGAACCAAGCAAAGATAGTATTATATAGCAGGGTGTCGTTGTCAAGCTCGGAAGAACAGAGCAAGGTGATAAATGGACATGCGTTATTGGAAAGTATTGATTACATAATTCTAATAGTAGAGAATCATAAGGAAGTAATGGAGGATGGAAGGAACTTCGATAGTTGATGATTCCCAGATGTATTATCCGAGAATTTGTGAGCATTGTCATTATAGAAGGTGATTGATTTTTATATATGATAGGTGGCAGGGATCACGCCTACTTTTAAAGCTAAGATGGCCGGGTTAGTGACGTAGTTAGAAGAATAGTGCAAAAAGATTATATTCGACCAATGTTTCTAACGGGGAGATGAATCAATGCAATTATGTGAAGATAATCAGTAGACTAATAAGATTACATTTAGGAATAGGAATTCGTAATCTCGAATAGATGATTCATGCGATCAATTAAAAGGAGTTGGGGTATTTGAAGTAGATCTAAGATCAGGAATATTACTAGATGCACGCAGCAAAGGAAAAAAAGATAAAAATAAATATACAAATATTTCGAATATGACGTTTAGGATGGGTTATGGTCATTATGAGTTGTGAAAACACCGATCGAGCTTAGTCATGCACCAGTAGCATTCGTATATACGATGTAGTGATGTTTTAAATCTTATTAGACTAAATTATGACAATTCTTGTTGATGATATTTTGTTATGTTCAAAGAATCGGGAAGTGCGTCTTAAAGAAGTATTAAGGAAAGAATAAAGTTCGAATGGTCGGGAAATGGCTCGGAAGTTTTTCCAAGGTTAACCCATGCCTAGTTCTAGCTTCGCCTTCGGGGACAGAAGGACTTAAAGTGTATCGCTATGTTTCTCAGGAAAGTTTGGCATGAATATTAATGTAGCATCAGCAAGTGACAGCCTGAGCCTCTAGGTAGTTAAAGCCATAAGAAAATTAACTTAAGCATGATCTGGAATGGAGGCTAAGGAATTTGCCTTATAGGTTTTATTAAATTAAATAACCTGAAGGGTGTATATTAATCATCAAAACTTAAGGTATATCTTTATTTAGGAAGAGATGAAAGATAGATAGTGAAGGTAGCTAAAATTGCCCAAGGATTATGATGGAGACATTTAGTACCGTCGGGGAAGATAGATGGGATAGTAGATGCTTTGAACAAGAAGACCTCAGCAAGGAAATGATGTCATCATTTCGATATCATAGGAGTTATATAAAGAGTAATGCAATTGGAGTTGAATGTAAGTAAGGAAGGAGATCTACAAGGAGAACTAAATGTTTTGTGAAAAAAGTACTCCTTTTGAGAAAACTTGAGCTAAGCAAGTGCAAATTAAATTTATCAAGGAACTACGGTCAAAGATAGAGAAAAACGAGATAACAGATTTCCAAGTACATGATTGTGAAAGCCTACATATATATAGGAAAATGGGTGTAAAGATAACTCAAAGCTAAAAAAAAAAAGAGGATTATGAGGGAGGCGCTTAGCAGGGTGCGCTCAGTTCAGCATTAAAGGGGCGTGATGATTCAGGATATAAAGAGGTATTCTTGATGAAGAGAGTTGAAGCAAGATGTTCTGAAATATGTCGCGTAATACTTAAATTGCCAAGAAGGGAAGTGTGAGGGGGGAAGTGCCATGAGCAAATAGGGTGTTTTTATCAAATGTTGAAAGATATGTTGCAAGCCCATGTATTGGAATATAAGGGTTCATGAGAGGTAAATTAGAATGGACGGAATTCTTTTATAGCCAAAGCTACCAATCGAGTATAACTCCGTATAAAGCTCTGTGTGGAGATAAAGGTCGAACACTTATTTATTGGGATGACGTGAGCCTGGAATTCCCATCAGGCCTGTAAGATCATGAGACTAAGAAGCGAGTGTGAGAAATTCGAGGAAAAAATGGAGATAGTTCAGGTTATAGGTAATTAACCTTTGTTTCAAGAACTGTTATGGTTAATTTACGAATACTCCGAGAGGTGCGTGTTTGTTACAATTATGATTGTCACATTTGGTTGTTAATTGCCATCATACAAGCGTTATGAGTGTGATTTTTAAGCAATATGAATTCTGTTATGTCCTATATGGATTGTTCCCTTTTAAGTGACTTAAAGAGAACAAACTTAAGTTCTGCGATTTGTTGCACTAAATGGTTACGACCAATCAAATCTGTTAATAGATTTGTAACTCATGTTCTCCTTTGGATTACTGGAAGAAGTGGTATAGTATTGTTACGTTAAGAGATTTGGGTATATGTTATAAAAGTTTTGAAACTTTGGGTTATGAAATTTGGAGATATGAATCTGTGTAATTAAGAATTAAGTAATGTTACATTAAGACTCTTGATAAAAAGAAAAGTATTACAAGACCGACATTACTTTAGCCAAGGATCTAAGAACCAACTGTGGAACAGGAAAAGCAACATACGAGAACAAATTAGATACACGAGATCGGTATCCTCATTAATCTAAGGTACAATATAAGTTTCCGGACGAAACTTCTTTAAGGGAGGTAGAGCGTAATAGCCTCAATTTTTAAGCCGAGATTATTTTTAATAACAAAATTTATCAACCTACTAATTCGTACGTAAATTATTGTGTTTTCACGAATAAATATTTGATTTATGATGTTATGTGCATTATGTCTGTGAATGTGAACGTTAAGTGTTATTATGTGATTATTAATACGAATTATGAGTTCAGGCAAATCATTTGTAAGTTACGTTAGGAACGTTGAATATCGTTCCGGAGTTTTGAAATTTGTGGTTATGATCGGTGTTGTCTATAAGTTATCTTAAAGATTGAGATTAAGGGCTGTCTAAGCTAAAATACTTCCTTAAGGTATAAAATATAAAATGGGAAATTTAGTTAAGAATAATCAAGGATTAGGAAGTGATTGAGGAGATAATCCAAAGTTAATAACCTTGAAAATTCTAGATTGTTCCTAAGCAAGGGAAATGATGATTTTGCCCTCATTACTAAATCAAAATCACGAGTTTGCCATTACCCATTCTCTATATATAAGTGATCAAGGACCCAAAATCATTTCATCTGATTTCATCAAACAAAACACACCAAAAATCACTCACAATCTCTCCTCTCCTTCTCGCCAGAACTGGCGAGTTCTATGGCTGCACTTTGGTAGCTTGTTTCCTTTAAATTTTTGCTTCAAATCTTGCATGCAATTACTTTCCTAGGTTTCTTAAGATGTTCTTCATATTGGGAAATTGTTATTTTTGAGGTATCACATCCATAGCATCAAAGAATATTAAGAAAGGTAAGATGTGGCTAAATTGTAGCACTTATGCGGTTTATAGGATTGAGACTTTATTACTTTGGGTTAATTGCTTAAATTTAAGTTATAAATGTTTTATTTAAGGTCTTATGGAGTTGCTGGAGAAGAGCAAAAAGTTGTTGAAGGATATTTGATTCCTAAACACCGGAATAAGGTACACAAGAACCACCCTTCGAATCCTTACTTCTTAGTTTGTTTGTATAACTCTTGTTTTGTGGAAATTGTGGGAGCTTCGAATGTGTATTTTGTTGGAAACCTAATGATTTGTTAATGAGTTATAAGTAGTTGATTTCAATGTGTTGCATGTGAATTTTTGGTAATGATTTCCGAGATATAAATCGTTACATGCCAAGTTCCTCTAAAACCGATTACACCGTGCTTCTGCTTTGATTGTACCTTGAGTAAATACCATAAATGTTGCTGTTATTTCATGGTATACTTCTGGAAATTTCATATCTTGATTGATTGATGAACCTTTGTTTCGAATTTTCTCTCTTATGACAAGTACAACCTTCGTTTCGAAAGTACACAGCACTTGAAAACTCGACTTTTCGCTTAATTGCTTTCCGAGCTAGTAAACTCTTGCTCTTTTGGTTCTTGTAATGCTTTTGAATGATGAACACCTACTGCCCTATTCATATATTAAGTGGTAAGCCAAAACTTTGGCTAACTCAAGAGCTACAAGTGATCTTTGCATAAAAACCACTGTTCTTTAACACCAAACCAAGAACCATAAAAATGGACATATGTTTTACTTGTGAGAGATAATCTTTCCATATCTTAAGAGCCCTTCTATAAACCCTTTGCATACTGCCATGTCTTGATAACACAACCTTCAACCACCTCAACCAATCACATCATTCTTTCGAAACCTGATTGTTAAGTCACCTTTCCGAAAACAGTGGAACTTGACATAGCAAGCTTGTTTTATGAAACTTATTTTGATAAGTTAAAGTTTGTTATGATGGTTGAAATAATGATTATGGATAAGTATTTAAGTAAATTTCTTGAGTATATTTATAAAAGTATAAGTATTTCAGTATAAGTGTTTAAGTATAAGTATTTCAGCATAAGTATTTAAGTACAAGTGTTGAGTATAAATATTTTATATGATTTCAAGTTTTGTTTTATAAGGGGAAGTGAACAACATTTGTAAAGCGGGTTTGCTCATTATGTGTTTGGAGCGGGTATTGCTCCGTAATGTAGGTCAGTACCTAGAAGTCTTGCAAGCAGAAAATAAGAAAGGTGGGGAGACGTCCCTCAAAAGTCTGGAGGTGTGGCCTGGCCCTCTCCATTCGTGTTCCTTCCCTGGAGTTATGCTATGTTTTGTGATAAGTATAAGATTATTATTTGTGTTTATATATGGAGAATGATGTGTGTTATCTTGAGATAATTATTGGAAATTTCTCCAGTATATGCAAAAAGTATTTCTATGGAAATTACAGGAAAGAACCAACGTAATTCTGAGTAATTATTAACGTATTTCTGAATAAGAATAAAAGTATCTCGTAAATTATGAGTTTACGCTTTGAGGATAAGATACGATTGCGTAATTTCAGCCACCTTATTATTTTGGAATCGGTGGGACTTGTGTACCAGCGTAAGCTGACCTGTTTTGTTCTATGAACCTGTCCTGGTTGGGGCAGATTCATCTGTTTTGCTGGATTACAGAGAATGTTCGAGTTAGCTCATGTGTGCCAATGTGAAGTCATGATCAATGTGTTTAGTCCGCTGCTATGAGATAATCTGTTTTATAATGTTCCTTGGCAGGTTAAACTTGTATTTTCAATTTGTAATCTACGTACTCAAAACATATTGTAATAACTAATTTCTTATAACTTATTTTCATAATAAGCTTGGATACTATGGGATTTCCTAATTTTCCCTAGCAGGGAAGGTGCGGAAATCCGCCCTAAAAGTCCCTTTAATTAGCAGCTTAACTTCGTAATTATCAGTATTAGGTCTTAATTAAACTGCTATTTGGAGCGGGCTGTTACACTATGATTCAGAGTTTGGATCTGAGGATTTGGACTTATTGGTTTCTGATAGTGACTTGATTCTGGATGGAGAGCCACTAATGAGCGAACCTCAAACAGAAATGGGAGAGGATCAAGACGCGCAATGCAATGTGGTCATGCTACCAACATAGTTCAAGAGGTCAGAAGACCAACCAGAATTCCCGACCAATACTACGTCATGGGCAGATGAAGTTGATAAGGAAGAAAGAGCAGGTAATTTTAAAACTACTTCTTCGCGAAGCTTGTCATCTTATTTGAATGCACCTCATAAGAAAGTGCCTAATAAAACATCTCTAAAAGCTAACCTAGAGAAGTTAATCATAGATAAAATCTTTAGGTCAGTTGATGTCAATAATAAACACACTGAAGCCTTATTCCTAAATGTTGACTTTGAGGGATTCGATTAGGCAAAGTATTTGTAGACACAAGAGCTACTGTTAATATTATGCCACTCTATGTATTCAGAAAACTAGGGAAAACGAGAAAATATTTGCATAACATACAAATCAACATAATTGGTTTTTCTGGTTTATCGGAAAAAGTGAAAGGAATGGATATTTTAAAGATAAGAGTAGGAACTAAAACCACTTATACTGGTTTCTTCATAGTCGAAAATGGTACTCACTATAATGCCATACTAGGAAGAGATTGGTTACATCATAATTATGCTATTCCATCATCACTCCATCAAGTTTTAATTTTATGGAACGGTGACACTTATGAGATGGTTTAAGCAGATGAGGAAGTTTTTCCAAATACATCTCCTGATTCTGTCTTTGTTAGGGAGTCTTTAAAGTCAATTCCTACCATCAAAATTGAGGTTGCTCTACAACTTGAGTCACAAACTCACCAAGAAGTAGAAAACTCAGGTGCAATTCTCATTGAAGAAGTTAATGAAGCCCCATAAGTTGAAGACATTCAATCAAAATGTGAATATATTCAACAGACGCCAGACTATGATCAATCCTTAGCTCTCATTAGTTTGTAGACTTTAGGATGTATTTTCCTTACTCCCTCCGTCCCAGAATACTCTTGACACTTATCAATGCACGTAGTTTTAGATGATAAGTTGTTGTTTGGTTATCAATTGTTATTTTATTGAAAAGTAGATGTGATAGGAGTTAGTAGTTAGTAAAAGTAGTATTATTTTATTTTATGGAGAGAGAGTGTGGGCCATGGTTAGTGTTGGTGGGTGGTAGTAGTGGTATTAATTTATTTGGAGGAGAGAGAGTGTGGGCCAATTTAAAAGGTAGAAGAATTAAAATAATAGTGGGTCATATGCAAAAATAGAAGTGTAAAGAGTATTATGGGAAAGATGAAAAAGGAAAGTGTAAAGAGTATTTTGGGACGGAGGGAGTATAAAAGTTTATTATGTTTATAGACCAGGAAGAATGCTGTAATGGGTTGACCCCTATTGTTGATCAAGTAATGAAATATTTGGTTTTTAGAAAATACCAAGAGGGTTTTCTTATAAATTCTAATGCATGTTGCTCAACTTTACACGAAACTGAATCCTTAGAGGAGGATGAGGAAGTATGGGCTAAAAGTGAGGATATTAAACAAGAGGTTCACGATCCACTAGAGGAAATAAATTTAGGGGATAATGAAAATCCGCGAGTTACTTACATAAGTAAGCTCCTCACTAACCAAGAAAAGCAGGAAATCATAAAAATTCTAAAAGAATTTAAGGACTGTTTTGCTTGGGAACATCACGAAATGCCTGGGATTGATAGGAAAATAGTAGAGCATAAACTACCTATCAAAGAAGGATTCAAGCCTGTGGCCCAAAGTCCTAGAAGACTGGCGCCTGAACTAACAAAGCCTATACAAGAGGAAATAAATAAACTCCTCAAGGCAGAGTTCCTAAGGTCTTGCCAATATGCTGACTAGATCTCCAATATAGTTCCAGTAGTTAAGAAAAATGGCAAGATACGAATCTACATTGATTTTAGGGATTTGAACAAAGCTACCCCTAAAGATCAATACCCTATGCCAGTGGCTGATCTCCTAATAGATGCAACATCAAGATATGAATACATATCTTCCATGGATGGGTATGTAGGGTACCACCAGTTAAGGATTGCACATGAAGACTATAATAAAACAGCCTTCAGATGTCCAAAATCATTAGGCTTGTTTGAATATGTAGCCATGCCATTTGGATTGAAAAATGCTGGAGCCACATACCAACGAGCAATGGATGCAGTTTTTAAGGACATGATTGGTAAAATCATGGAGGTATATGTGGATGACATCCTGGTAAAATCAAATGATTTTTTAAAACATAAATAACATTTGATTAAGTCATTCACTAGAATGAGAGAATATCACCTAAAAATGAATCCACTCAAATGTGCATTCGGAGTTAAAGCTAGTAACTTTTTGGGATTCCTCATTCATAAAAATGGAATGGAAATTGATCAAAACAAGGCAAAAGCAGTGTTGGCCGCTAAGCCACCCTCTAATAAGAAGGAACTGCAAAGATTCCTTGGGCATATTAATTACGTTAGAAGATTCATGGCCAACTTAGCAGGAAAAACAAAAAAGTTTTCACCTTTGCTAAGATTAAAACAAAAATCAGAATTTAAATGTAACGAGGAGAATCAAAGGGCCTTTGATCAAATCAAACAAGATTTGGCAAGCCCTCCCATATTGATACCTCCAAGACAGAATGGGAAACCATTAAGGTTACATATCTGTCTACTTGTGAAGATTCCACTGGTAGTCTCCTTACTCAAGAAAATGAGAAGGGACATGAGCAGGCCATATTCTATCTAAGTAGAATCCTGCATGACACTGAGAAAAGGTATACCATGGCAGAAAAGTGGTGTTTATGCTTGTATGATGCATCAATCAAGCTCATACATTATTTCATGGCCTTTACAGTGGAAGTAATATCTCCAACAGATGTCATAAAGTATATGATATCCCAGCCTTTTATAAAAGGAAGACTAAGTAAATGGAGTTTACATTTACTTCAGTTCGACCTAATATATGTGCCACAAAAGGCAGTAAAAGGTTAAGCTTTAGCTGACTTTTTAGCAACCCATCCGTGTTGTGACTCAGGAATCATTGATGTAGATATCCTTCCATGGGTTTTGTTCTTTGATGGATCCAACACCAGATAAACGGCAGGAGCTGGAATATATATTTTATCTCCTGATGGGATTCCAACTAAACTAGCAGTAGCCCTAAAGGGTCCATGCACCAACAATAGAGTGCCAACTAGGACCCAACTAGGATAAAAGTGCCAAATAGAGTCAAAATGGCAGCAACTAAGTTTTGCATGCAATTCGTTGAATTACATAAAAAGGATCCTGAAGGATTACTTTTGAAGTGTGTGGATGGTGGAGAGGCTCTGACTCTCATGGCAGAAATTCACCAAGGGTTATGTGGTGCTCATCAAAATGGCCTAAAAATGAGATGGATGTTGCACGAACATGGCTTCTATTGGCCTACTATGAGAAAGGATTGTATAGACTATGTTAAAGGCTGCAAAAGATGTCAAAAGTTTGGGCCTATCAGCAGGGCACTAGCTTCAGAACTTAAGTACATTATTAAACCTTGACCTTTCAGATGATGGGAAGTGGATGCCATACGAGAAATCAATCCTGCATCCTCTAACAAGCATTCATACATTCTAGTGGTAACTGATTACTTCACCAAATGGGTGGAGGCTCACACTTTCAACAGGCTCAATACTTAGGTTGTCATAAATTTCTTGGAAGAAAAAAATCTTTACAAGATTTGGAGTTCCATAAACTATAACCTTTGATCAGGCCACAGTTTTTAGAAATCTTGATCTACTGGAATATCTTAACCAGTTTGGGGTTACTAAATTGCATTCAACGCCTTACTATGCTCAAGCAAATGGCCAAGCTAAAGCTACCAATAAGATCATAGCAAAAGGGATCTCAAAACTCATAAATAATAACCCAAGAAAATGGGATGAGTTGTTGTTATACGCCCTATGGGCCTACAGAACCTCTAAAAGGGAAGCAATAGGGGTTACGCCTTTTAACTTAGTTTATGGGCATACCCTAGTGATCCCAGCTGAAGTGAATGTAAGATCATCAAGGGTAGCCCAACAAATGGGATTATTAGGAGGTGATTATTCACAGGTGATGAATATCGAAATTATGGATGCTCTAGAAGTTAAGGAAGAAGCCCTAGCCAAAATGAGAATCCAAAAAGAAAAAGTTGCCGGGGCCTACAACAAAAAAGTAGTTCCAAAAGAGTTACAGGAGAATGATAAGGTGTGGATAATGTTCTTGCCAGAAGCAGCTTACAAAGATCCACAATTAGGGAAATGGTCACCTAAGTGGCAGGGTCCTTTCATCGTTCATAAGAAAATGTCTGGAAATACATATTTATTAAAAGATATAGATGGCAACATAAAAGATAGAGCCTTGAATGACAAATTTCTAAAGAAATATCACCCATCTATATGGAAACAACATGATCCTATGTTTCAACAGAAACATGCAAAATTGTTTCAAACATCAAGGGATCATTAAAGTTACAACATTAATAATAATGTTACTAGACATTTCTACATTGTCTAACTGCTAAACTAAGGTGTTTTATGGCAGACCAAGCATTACAGAGTTTTTCCTTTTGGAGAATCAAGCTTTGCTGTACCCCCATATCTTTAAACATCTCTTGCCTCAAATGAGCGAGGTTTGTTCGTCCTTGGTGTAGTTTCTTCTCTTCAGTCTCAATAGAGTTTTTGAGGGAAGACTTTTCATTAATGATATCAACCACTTCTTTATTTATCTCAGCCAGGCAATTTTGTAAAAATTATCTCTTTTCAGAAAGAAGTTTCAGTTTATGATTAAAAGAACTCAAGGAATCTTGGATCTGCATACTGAAATTTTTGAAGGATTTAGCCTGAACTTCCAAAGAAGTCTCCTCTTCCAAAAGTTTCTGAGCTGAGAATTTGGGAGGTTGGACTCTTGATTTAGCAGTGCATTGCTGAAGAAGAAGAGTTTCCTAACATAATCAAGAAAAGGCATCCAATATTCAAAGCCTTGAGAAATCAGGGATTCCAAAATTTGCTTGAGAGCCTGTGCAGAAACCTGATCATAAGGGTTGCTGGTTAAGGTCAAGCAGAGATCCCAGATTTTATCTTCTTGTTTTATGTGCGCCGATGACTCATCACTGGAATGATCATTGTTGGCAACAGTGGGTTAATCACTTACAGATTGATCCCTTACAATGATAGCTGTCTGCAGACTAATTTCTTTCTATTCGTAAGACTCTTTCATCACACTTGCTTCTTGACTGCTTCCTTCTACATTATAAAGAAGAGAAGCCAAGTTAGCAAGAGAGTGAAGTCTGGTATTATGAGGACATGGACTCATATAGAGAAAATATAAAATGAATTCATGAGGAAAGAGAGGCAAACCAGTCCCTGAAGTAGATGAAGAGCCTTTGCAAACAGAGGTAATGACAGGGTCAATACTGCTCCATAAAGGTGTAACCTCTAAAGGGACAACATTTTTTGGTACTTCATCTCTAGCAATAGAAGGAATCGCTATAACAATAGTGGTGGCAGCATGAAAGCTGGGTACTTCAATATCTAAAGGACTTGATTCCAAGGGATTTTTGTCAAGATGATGAAACAATTCCTCTTCAGGAGATTCCACGTGAAAAGGCTCAGTCGCTTTCAACTGGCCGCAGCATACCCTTCCAAAGAAAGGGTAGTCACATTTTCCAACTAGGGGGCAGCACCACTTGAGATAGAATGATTGATGACAAATTCATTAATAGGACCACCTTTTGAAACTAACTCTGGATCAGCTACATGGGAACATCTCCTGAAGCATGGCGGATAGAGCCAAGAGATGATGACTTCTTAAAAGAAGGGTCACTGATAATCTTAGGCTCAATGTCATTAGCACCAGAGGAACCTGGAATAAATTAATCAATATTCCAGAAAAGTGAAAATTCTCATAAAAGGAGTAAAAATCAAATTCATACTTGCTTTAACTCCTGGTTTCTTTTTGAAGATTTGAGATATGGTATTGTCATCATCTTCATCAGAGGAGATGGTATAATGTGGTTTCTCTGAATAAACCTCTAATTTAGGGTGTTTCCTGTAGGAATGCCTTAAAGGTCTGGAGGCAAAATTACAGCCATGATCTCTCTTCTTATAAGCCAATCTAAAAGGCTCAGGTTGCTCAGTTGACCCTTCAGGTTGAGTGTCCTTGGAAGCAGAGAGACAATTATAATCTCTTTTCCTTACAACTCTTTTGAAAGGGTCAATCTGCTCCAGTGGTCCCATGGATTGAATGTCGTCTACAGTCTGAACATCTCCATAGGAGATCCCCTGTTCATAAGCAGCATCATCCTCATCCTTTGAAGAGGTATGAGGAGGAACCCTTTTGTCTACGGTATTGCAATATAGCTTGTCATATCTAGACTCCGTTGTCATACCATCAGGCACCCTTAGTTTCTTCTTGCCAGCATTTGCTAAAAAGTCAGAAGTAGAGCATAAAGAAAGATTTAGTAATATTCACTCCTACCAAAAGTTATAAAATAACTAAGGGGAGAAAATTACTTACAGCCTAAGAAGAGCTGATCCTCAAAGTTCGCCAAAGCATCAGAACACATTGAGTCATTTAGGAAGACATGGTCCCACCACAGATGGAAGCCTCTAACCGCTTTAGTAATCCATTTCCAAGGAGATATAGACATGGAAGTAAGGTCAAAAGTTCTGCTATGAAGGGCTCTACCTTCTTCAAAACGACCCCTTGAAGTCCAAGGATCATTACGGGTCAAGAAGTAAGGAATAGCTAGTGTTTGAACCAATCCAAATTGTCTAGCCACCAGCTGTGGATTGTAAGCCTCAAAGCCAAAATATTCAGGCTCAGCATCTATTAAATCCCGAGACCTAAGAACACTGCAACAAAAACTCCCACTCCCTAAGGAATTAGAGTGAATGCCAAGGGATTGTAGCCAAGAAGGCATTGTTTGATGGCGCCAAGTTTCATCTGCAGCAGAAATAGCCATCTTATCCGGAAAAATATTCCAGACACTAGGGTTGGACTTAGAAACCAAGAAGTATGAAATGATTAAACTTGGATGCCAAACTTCGTCTGGAAATATAAAGTTGAAGCTGACTTCACCATAACAGTTATAATCATCAAGACTTGAGTGGAACAAAAGAGGATCAAAATAAAGATTTTCCTCCTCTAAACCTTTAGATGCTTTAAAAGCAGAAAAGGGCTTGATAACCATTAGACAGGGTAGATACATATGGCCCCAACAAGTCAAGAGCCAAAGGGGTCCAAATCCCTTATAGTAGAGAATATGGGAGATTCAGAGGTATGAACTCCAAAACCTTTGAAATATTCTCTACTCCTAAAAAGACATCTATAAAGTTGTCCTAATAGAATAGGAGCTAAAGCTACTTCTTCAGAAGTAGAGGAGATGTTAACAGCTAAAGATAGTCATAATGTTACTACTCCTCCAGCTCTAAACATCATCAATTTGGAGAAATCAAAAGTGTGAAAAAGTACTTCCTCTTGAGAAGTAACTTCCTCACTAGTATCCTTATCGAGGAAGAAATCAACAAATTTGTGAAACCCACATTTGCTAGCACTAGCAGAAGGACTAGCAATCTGGCGAAAAGTTGATAAGCATTAACTGTACAACTGATTATGTTCTTTAACATGGTGAAAGATAGGAAGTTCAATTTCATATTTACCTGTTGGAGAAGTCCCAGTAATAAAGGCAATATCGGCTAATGTCACAGTCATCACAGTCATTGGTCCCCATCGGAACAAGAAGCAGTTGATGGCAGGGTCCCAGCATGCCAACAAGGCAGTAGATATAGCTCCGTCAAAAGGGATGACTTCATAAGAAGCTAGTCTTAAGAAGGGCAATATTTTGTTTTTGGACCATTTGTCATGAAAAGGTTTCATTCGCAAAAACCATGCTCTTGCATCCACTCCTGAAATCCAACCCTTAAAAGGTTTGCTGGTCAAAGGCCAATGCAAATGTTGAAGGGATTTTGGGGCAAATGGAAGCATTCTAGGCTTATTATCTTCAAGGATAATATGGTCCAAGAATGGGTAGCACTGTTGCCCCAAGACAAGTTGGTGCTTTGGTTTTTGAATCTTGAAAGGAAAACAAGGACCAATAGTGGCAATCCTCTCCTCTAAAGGAGTATTAAAGTCAGAGCTTTTGTTCAAATACCAGAATACTTGAGACTTATAAGTTCCAAGATTCACTCTAATGGTGTTGCATAATTGACGGGCTGCCTCAGATTGCATGGCATCACGTTTCTTGGCAAGTGCTTCACGAATATCATCCTCACGAATTCTTTCATTAGACATGGTGAATTGAAAGATGAATTGAAGTTTGGTGATGGTTGTAAATATTTAGAAAGAGAATTAAATTTGTCAGAAAATCTCCGATCTTACTAAAATCCATGAAAAGGGTATTAATGGAGAAGATAGCAAAAATAAAGCAATAAAAGAACACGTGCACAATGCGTGATATGTTTTATTTCGAGTCATATTCAATTGGGTCATGTACATTAGGCCTCTTTTCAACAAGTTAATACATGAGGTCTTAAAGTTATCTAAAAAAAAAGCCCATTTGCAAAGGGCGCGTGATTAGAAAGCCCATGTCTAGGGGATATGTACTCATGAGCCCATTTCCAAAGGGCGTAACTTTCCGTTTTCATGGTAAATTCCTTTATAAAAAGGGGGCAAGTGTAAGGAAATCTTCACACTACTCATCTCTTGAAACATCATCTCCAAAAAACCCTCTCATCTCCTAACCTTCCCAAAAAAATTCCTTTGCTAGATATGGATGTGCCTCAGTCATCTGTCGAATCCTGTTTCACAGGGGTTCAAGATATCAATACACAAGAGGTTGACCAACCCTTCCTCCCTCCTCCAGAAATACCGAAAGAGAGAGAAGAGGAAGAGGATGAGCAAGATGAAGCAGAAGACGAGGAAGGTATCCCTCCATCTTCAGATAAATCTGATGTTGATGATGAGGATGAGGATGAAAATGACGACGAGCCTGCCGCTAAGCCGATAAGGATCGATGATGAGGATCTCCTCGAGGAGCCCTTCACCAGAGAGGAACGTTTTTTCTACCCCCTTGACGATGACTCTAGCGACGTTGCCGCTGGAGATGATGAGGAAGATGAAGATTCTGATGGCGACAAGCCACGGTCTCCAAGGGATTAAACATAGGCCTAGAGTTTAGAATTCTAAAAAATTCTAAATAAATATTGTAAATTTTTATCCTAAGATAAAAATTCCCCTTATTTCTAGGTTGTAAATATTCTTTATAAATTAAAATTTCCTCAATTTAGTCTCAATTCAGTTTCTTTAATCTTATATCTTACTTGCATTATTTATTCCGCCCAATCAAAATGGTGCGAATTAGATTATAATATGTTATTCAAAAATAACTGTCAAATCAAATAATGCATGCAAAATCCACGGTTGAGATTAAAAAGAAATAAAGTAACTCTTGGGATACTAACTCTGAAGAAATATTAATAACATGAAAGGAAGTTACTTCAAAAAGTAATTATTATCATCTTTCACACGCCACTAATGGCCGATTTCTAAGTAGTGACATGACACATTGGAGAGTTAATGGGTAGATTTATCCACTAAGGCCATGACTTGAAATCAGTTATCAAAAAAACTTGAGGGGATTAAAAATCCGTTATAATATATAATGTGGTATAATTATCTAAGAGAATAATACTAATCACCTCATATACCCCTAATAAATAGGGACAACGGTTATGATGATCACGCTATAAATATGTTACCTTAACTTGAAGAATTTTTCATCTACAATATCCCTACTCTACCTTCACAAAACTCCTAAAGTCTATGAACATGGCTAATCAAAAAGTTGCCCCCCTACCATTTCCTAGCGGTTGTTGGAGGCATCGGTTCAATAAGGACATTACAAAAGAAGACTGGGAGGAATTTAGAGAAGAGGAGATGAAGAAATGGCAACTCAAAATCATAGGATTCTTTAGAAAGGACCCAAAGGTCCAATCTGAGGATCTCAAAGAGCAAAGGTCTAGTGCAACCATAATGAGAAGTGATATAGACCTCCTAGCACTAAATTTATGGTCAAGGATGGAAAAAAAAAGATTTATTAAAACTCCTGAACGTTTGCAAGGCATGGGGGGAAGGCATTATAAAACAGCATTTTCCTCCTAATATTGCATTGAAATATCACAGGTCCATAATCTGTAAAAGCAGTTTGGGTGTGTTCACCAGAAAGTATAGGGTAGTCCAAGTGGACGAGACTATGAGTTTCAAATAACTCATACACTACAAATGTACCTGTCTCTTATGGCAAGAGCGCCTATCTGGAGAAGGCATCCCTATGTTACTAGATGACGATTACTCCGATGATGATGATCCTGATGTGGATGAACATGAGGTACCACAACTCACCATTAGTTTCGCCCATCTTCATGTTTGATAGATCAAGTAACAAGGCAGAGGCTTAGTAATTCTAGGCATAGCACTAAGTTTAAATCTTCTTTAATATATTATGTACTTAACTTTGATGTCATTGATAGTTATTTGTCATGATTTACTTTATTTATGAAATAAATCTTATTTTATGTCATTTCTTTCTACTTCCATATCACATACCAATTATAGGCTTGGTTGTTGTTCATAAAATGAATAATGAATCCAAGAAAGTAAGTTTAGGCCCAAATGCCTAAAAAGTGACATATTAATTTTAAGACTTATCAACAAATTGGTAATCTTAAAATAAATAATAATCAATTAAAAATCCATCAACTTCTCGAAAAAAGAGGTCAAGGTACTCAATTACTTACTGACCCTAGAAGTTATTATTATGAAAATAGCCGTTAAATAAAATGATTTGGTTATTTAAAGGGATTTGGCCATAGCATCCCATCATCCTATTTCACTTCAAAAATTAAAATGGATTACGAAGCATATGCAAACTTGGCAGCCGAGTTTGACGATGACTGTTTCAACGGCGCGCATCTTTTGCGATGCACCTATGATGGGACCAGAGGATCCTGGGCTAGTGGAATCAAGCGCTACAAATGTCGGTACAAATTTCGATCTCTTGTCCACTGTAGGCATGTTTATTTTGCCTAACGCGGTGTGAGCGCGTATTAGATTTGACTACCCCACTATTATGGTTTTATTGAAAATTGTTTTGAAAGAAGTCGCCAACAATTCTTTTTAGGAAGAATCATAAACCTAATTGGATATAGGAAAATCATAGGGACAAATTATCCAATGTAGATTTCCCCGTCATGACTCCATAGATGGTCAAAATGAACAAAAGATTGAGTTCGGGGTGAGGGTACGAATATAGTCATAATGAACCACATTGGCCCGAAGTTGGCCTCTACTAAATATCGAGTCATTATAGATTTTATGCCAAAGAATAATCATATAACGTGTTAAACACCCTAAAAATATTTAGTCTAAGTAGGTTCAGGAAACACATAAAAGACTAATTTTTAGTGACAAGTTATTATGCAATCAATTTTACAGGGAACCTAAAAAGTTGTTCAAATGAATCTGATTAATGTTAGAACAATTCTTTAGGTCTTGATTAGCAAAAATAACATGTGGGGTGATAAAAGCAGTAAAGCAGGTACAATCATATAATAGGCATGTAATGATCAGGCAGCATAATAATATGAAAAATAAATATAAAGAAAGAGAGAAGAGGTTAGAATATACAGTAGAACGATTTTATATCAAAGATCTACATCATGAAAGAAATAGTTAGTAACTTCAATATAAAAAAAATGATTGATTCAAGGATCCACAGGTATTATTCCTATGCGGCTTAGATTGACGAGCACAACGATCTTTAGGCGGAGCAATCGTGAAACCAAGAACACAGTAGGAAGAATTGATTTAAAGTTTTGATGAGTATTGAAAGTATTTGAGTGTATTTGAGTGTTTTTAAAGGTATGAGTTTTTGTAGGGAAGTTTTGTAGTTTGTAGAGAGAAATTCGTAAAGTATTCGTCGAGTGTTATGTGAGAAAATTCGTTCTCTTTCCAATCCGTATAGAAATCAGGCCTATCTATAGCGAAAACGGCACTGCGCCTCACGCGCTGGCTGCGTCTGGCGCAGCTGACGTGGCAAGCACATGACGCGACATGACCTGTAAAAAGCGTACACGTGGTACACGCTTTTGAAAAAGATAAGAAAGAAATTTCGCGTCTCAAGCAGAGAATTGCGCTTGACGCAGGACTGTACATGAAACAGAAGTCTATGTGGCAGTTCTGGTGCGATTAGCACAACCTGTGCGCTTGGCACAACCTACGTGGAAGTCCACATGGCAGTTAGCTGCGCTCAGCACAGTCAGCTGCGCTAAACACAGTCAACTGCGCTCAGCGCAATGCCTTGTTTTTGATAGTTTTTTGATATAAACGCGTTTTAAAGATTTTCTTTATCTTTTAACTCCGGAAATCTGATTTTACAGGATAAAATCTGATTTTGACTTAAAAAATATATCTTTTGAAAATATTTACTTATTAAAATAAATCAATTAATTATCAAGTAAATGGGCTTTTCAAAGAATTGGGCTTAAAGACAAATAATTATCATGAATAATTAATTGGGTTTTAATGTAGGACTTTAACACTTTTCGAAATTGTTTTGAATGGCTCTTCGGACTGCTTTGCCCTTGGATCGGACCAATTAATAACACGGTATGTTTCATCATCGGATCCTTGAATGGGGAGACACGATTATGTGCCTACAGAAGCCCCCACATTGGCTGAGGTTTAGGAAACCGGTAGTCAAAGTATACGGTGTCGGGACGAAGAACGATTCTAAACGCTCTACAGTTTAGAACTGATCTATATACGCCGGTCTCTGCAAAACAAAGTTAGTATGCAGTACAATAACTACAAGTAGGGGTGTTCATAACCGGGTACCCAGCTTTTCGCGGGTCGGGTCACAGGGTACCCGGTTCGTTTTTCCTTTTTTTTTTTTTTTTTTTAAAGCTGGATTTACATATTATACACAAGTTCCATGCCCACTGCTCACATCAAATTACCGCAAGGCGCAAGTCAACGCAAACCCCTTTGTTCCGATGTTCATTAGTTTGTACTTTGTACTTTGTATGAAATATAGCAATGCAATTTGTTTGTATATTGGAAGCCCACTATTAAATATTAAAGGCCCACTGCCAATTGCAATACAAATATGAAACTAAGTGCTTACAAGTTACAAACTTTAAAGTTCAAAGTTTCAAACATCACAAATTCACAACCCACAAAATAACACTAGAAAGGAAGGAAATTAAATAGTTTTAAAATACAAACTCCTTAATGTTTCTCAAAGTTTTTACAAACAAAAAAAAACAACTTCAAAACTCATATTCATTTGTGAAGTCCGAAGCATCGGTGGTCTCATTAATTGCAATTGTCGGTTGCTCGGAGATCAAATCTTGCATGCCTACAAATAATAGAAAAATGTATATGTTATAAATTTACAAATGAAAAAATATGAATAAAGTAAATATTTAATATGAAAGTAATTGATAACAAGATAAATTACTAACCTTCCTCCATAATCTCCAACTCTAGCAAACTTTCCTCTATAGTAATAGGATCATAAGAGGTGCGCATCCAAGCTTGAGAACAAACAAGGGCTTCAACCATCCTTGGAGTAAGAGAGGTGCGGAAGGAATCAAGAACACGACCCCCCGTGCTAAAAGCGGACTCCGAAGCTACAGTTGAAACTGGAATTGCAAGTATGTCACGTGCCATTTTCTTAAGAATGGGATAAGTCTTACTTTGTGAAGCCCACCAATCCAAAATATCAAATCTCTCATCATCATCGGGTTCGGCTTGGTCACTCAAATACTTGTCCAACTCCGTTTTTATGTTATAATCGATATATAATCCTTTCTTAAACTTTTTCTCTTAGATCCATTTCCACCACCATCACAATGACTCATAGAAGAAGTTTGAGCGGTCAAAGTTGACCCCATTTGTTTTGTTGGAGGTTCGGATGATGCATAACAATCAAACAAAGATTCCAAAACATTTCTAATCTTTTGACATAAAAGAATAGAAGAACTAGTGTCATACGATCGACGAACAATGTACTCCACATAGTTTAACTTATGCCTAGGATCAAGAACTAAAGCAATGAACATCAAAACATTGACATTATTAACATTTGACCAATACTTGTCAAATTTGAGCTTCATTTGTCTTGCCATGTTTCTAAGCCCATCATCATCATGACTAAGATAATCAGAAATTTCATATCCAATATCATATATGTCCTCTACAAGTGTATTACCGGCCACATACCGAGATCCCGACAATGTCAACGTAGCTTGGTAGAAAACTTCAAGAAGAGGCAAGAAACAAGCAACTTTGTCCCAATCCTCATCATCCGGGGCCCCACCTATCCTCCTAAGCTCTCTAGTGTAAGGAGTGTACTTAGTTTTCAAATTTTGAATGCTTTCCTAAACACCAAAGCCGACTTAAGCATCAAAAAAGTGGAATTCCACCTTGTTTCAATGTCCAAACACACACCCCCTTTGCTTTTTATATTTTCCTCATCAACACAAGACCTAAACTTTTGAAGTCTAGCAGGAGAAGACCTCACATATTTCACAGCAGCACGAACTTTCAAAATGGAAACATCAACATCTTTCAAACCATCTTTAACCACTAAGTTCAAGATATGTGCCGCACATCTCATATGCAAAAACTCAGCATTTAACACACATCCATCCCAAAGGTTAAGAATCTTTTTCAAGTATTGTATTGCTAGATCATTAGAACTAGCATTGTCAACAATTACAGTCAAAACCCTTTTGAGACCCCATTCTAGCAAAGATTTTTCAACAGTTTTACCAATAAGTTCCCTAGAATGACCACCAACAGGACAAAAGTTAATGATTCTTTAGTGCAATTTCCAATTATCATCGATGAAATGAGCAGTGAGACACATATAAGACAAATTTTGACCTAAAGTCCATGTATCTGTGGTAAGACATACCCTAGAAGATAAATTCTTAAAAAATTCTTCAAAACCTTCCTTTTTTCAATAAAAAGGCCATAACAATTCCTTGTAATGGTAGCACGTGAGGGAGGAACAAAATCAGGAATGGCAACCTTGCAAAATTGACGAAAACCTTCACGTACGACAAAGCTAAAAGGCAACTCATCAATAATCAACATCTTAGCAAGTGATTTTCTAATCTCATCTTGATTAAATCTCCATGCCCTAGGAATACTAACAGTCTCCACAATCCCATCAGTGTTAACTTTTGTCCTAGACTCAAAATCCAAGATTGTTTGTTGTTTGTCCAAGTTAAAAGGAGCTTTCTTACATCTAGAAGTGTGTCGTGACATGGCATTGGTTCCATTTTTAGATGAACAAGAAATTTTAGCATTACAATGTACACATTTCGCATGATCATTATCATTCACAATCTTCTCAAAATGATCCCAAGCAGAAGAATTTTTCTTTCTTTTACCTCCTTCGCTAGATGGTTGCCCTTTCTTTTTCTTCTTAGCTTTTCCCTTAGTCTCCATCACTATCTCCGGCTCGTCAGAATCTTCATTAGTTTCTTTAGAGTTGACCTCCATTAGATCATCATCACTATTATCTCCATACCTTGACATATTCTTTAGGAAAAATGAGAAACTCATTACAATTTACCAACCAAACTACTACTTAGTACTTACTAGCATAAATTTAATCATACCAAGTCATCAACTAAATTAATTGAGCATTATAATTTATACCAACAATCAAGTGTACTACTTAGTAGAGTTAGTACTTACTACTTACTAGCATAAATCAAGCTAACTTAAATCAAACAAATCAATCTTCTTTTTTTCTTAGCAATTAGTTTAACAACTTTAAGAAAATATATACTAACACTAATAACAACAAATAAACTAACAAATACTAACACTAATAACACTCACAAAGCAACTAATGACACTAACAACACTAAACAATAAACATACACAAAAACTAGTAAACAACAAATACTAACACTAATAACAAGTTAACAAATAAACTACCAAAAAGGCAAAAACATACAAAAAACTAATCCATGAAAATACTAACACTAAAAACATAATTAAACAAAGCAAAATTAACATAAAAACTAAGAAGAAGGAGAAAAGAAGACTAATTTGTTTGATTAATTCAACTACCGAAAAGGCGAAAACCCTAAAAGAAGAAGAGCTAACTTACAGCAGTAGGGTAGAGTGGTAGACCGTGGTCCGTGGTGGCCGGTGGACGTGGGCTCGCCAGTCGCCAGTCGCCAGTCAGGCAGTGAGACAGTGAAGGTGAGGGCGTGAGGCAGTGACTGGGTGAGGGTGAGGGTGTGAGGCAGTGAAGCAGTGAAGAAGGTGAGGGTTTTGTGAGTGAACGTCTGAACGATTGAACAAAACAAAAGGGCTTATTGCCTTATTGTGGGCCAAAACAAAAGGGCCAGAAATTTAAAACAAAAACAAAGGAAAACCAACTTTAACCGGGTACCGGGTACCCGCATGTCTAGTTTCTCCGGCCCATGACCCGACCCGGATTTCTTTGTTTTTTCCGGGTCGGGTACCCGACCCGATATATTCCAGAAAATTCAGCTTTTGACCCGACATTTTTTGGTCGAGTCAGCGGGTTTTCAGGTCGGGTTTTTCTGAACACCCCTAACTACAAGCAATCTGATTACCTGCAGAAAAAGATGTCAGCAGACAGGTGCAAACAACTCAGATAAAGCGCATAATGATGCAATAATGCAAACTTTGACGCTCTAAGGATGCATGAGACGCTATGCAAGGATTAAGGTTATGCAAAGCTAAGGGATGACACGTCATGCAAGGTCAGGGTTATGCAAGACTAGAATGTATGAAATGCAAGGTCAGGGTTTTGCAAAGCTGCAATGCAAGGTCAGGATTTTGCAAAGCTAGAAGATGGATAGCATGATATAATAATAGACTGATTAGAAATAGATTGAATGATTTTCGAAAATCGTTTTTAGTAAACATTCGGGATTTGGGGTCCGTAAACGAGGTCCGCTGATTACAACTCTTCGGGAGTTTGATTTGAATCGGAGGAACCACCACACGTAGGAAGCCCCCACTTTGGGTGAGCTTGCCTTGAATTAGGCATTATGAGCCTTGATTGAAATGTACTTGATCTAATATTGGAATGTAGTTGATCTGTCTTGAACATTGCAAGTTGTCACTAGGGATTGTTTATTGGGAAGTTGATTCGGCAAAGTCAAATATCGTCGGAAATCATGGATTTGTCGAAGAGTCCTTCAGGGACAAGGAGAGCTTGGATTGAAAAATAAAAAGGTTCAAATTTGTGATTCAAATTAATGTAGGTGGTAAAAGGCTTTGACGAGGCTAGGTGCAGACTCGAGTCTATGTCGGGATCTAGAAAGAGTATGCTCCTAAATTCTAGAAAGTCAAATCATTAGACCATGACTAATTTTTATTTTATTGAAGTGGTCGGACCTCGGGATGAGGATTCCTACTTATCCTTGTGGAATCAGACCATTCGTAGTTTTGGATCTGATTTTTTTTTTTATTATTATCATTTTTTGTTTGTGACCTAACTTTTGCTTGGGCCGCCCTTTCGGGTTTTCAGCCTAGCGAGCTTGGACATACCTTGAAAAAGGAGTTATGAATAATGAAAGGTTGAAAAGTTTAAGGCTTAGATGTTTTGATGAAGGTTTAGTTGGTTTGGGAAATGAAGGGTCACATATTTTGATTATAAGTTAAGGGTTTTGATGAATTAAAGGATTTGAATGAGGGATAGAACTTGTGTGCAAGCCCCCTAGCTTGGTATTTTATTTTGCCTTTGGCTCTTTCATATTTGCATTTTTTATTTTTGTCCTGTGCGTCAATTTTGCTTTTTTCGCACTTTGAATTTTTTTTCACTTTTTTGTTTTTTTTTTTTATTTGCCTGACATTGATATTTTTTTTGTGTAGTAAGGCTTGCGCACGAGTTATTGGTTGAGGGTATTGGAAGGCTTGAAGGATATTTGTGCAGTTTTGGTTAATGGAGGGATTGCTTGGTTAAGTATCATGGAGATGATGGTTTACAGGCTTTTTGGTTTTCCTTAGTTGTATGAGGATGGCTTATGAAAGGCAATCGAAGGGAGAGGGGAATAACTCCTGATCCAATGTCCATTTTTTCATTTTTGTATTTTTTTATATATTATTATTAGTCAAGTTCATTAGGTGATTCGAGTTTCATCATTGAATTAGAAGCATAAATAAAAATGACGGAAGGCCAATGAAAATGAAGATAAAATGCAATCATTTTATTATTGAAAATGACTAAAACAAGGCTCATTAGAAGTAAAAACCTATATGACATAGACTCGACTGAAAAGGAAATGAAGGAGCTAGGGGGGGGACTCTCCGACTCAACCTAGAAAACTAGCGTTAAATGACTAAGCCCCGGCATTGTTCAGGTGCTGCCCAAGGGGTTGCTGCTATTGCTGACTTTTACTGCAGGTGGAATTGGCCATCTACCGTCTTCAACCATATCCTGCAGGTGATTCTTTAAGGTCCATCACGCATATGTTGGGTGTTCATTCCCTTGGTGGCACTTGCAGTAGGCATTTGGATCCCACCTCTTGGACCTATTCTCGGGAGCAGGATCTGGAGTAGGGCCAATAGGCTGAAGTGCCCTCCTTGCATGAAGTCTAGTGAAGGCTTCTTCTAAGGACATGCCTAAAGGTGCGAATGTTCTTTAAGGCTTTTGATAGCCTCTTTTTTCAGCAGCTATGGCATTGACCTCATTGCCTTTGGAGCTAGAAGGGCTATTGTTACTCTTCTTGAAAGAGTTGTTGTTGTCGTTGGAACTCTTGTTCTTGTTGGCCTCTATTTCTTCTTCGATCAGCAGGCTTACCTTGTAGAGCTTCGTGAAAGACTCTATAGGTTGGAACTTGATACGGATCACCAGTCAGACTTGATCCTTTTGAGATGGCCTGTTAATCATTTGTGTAGCTTTATCCTTCCATCTGTTAAGGAAGGTGACGAAGTCTTCGTTGGAGTTTTGCTTAGTTAACTCCAACTCACGAAGGCCAACGGGAAGCTGAGTACTGTAGATGTATTATTTATGGAACTCTTCTCTGATGTAGTCCTAGTCATTCAGCTTGGCCTTATTCAGTGACCTGAACCACTTGGTTGGATGTGCATCCAAGGTTAAAGGAAAGACATAAGCAAATAGGTCCTTGCTCATGCCCTTGAGAGCCATAGAAATAGAAAACGCTCTCATGTGGTCATCTGGGTCTTCGACCCCCTTGAATTTTGGGAGGTCACCCAAATTTACCTTTTTAGGGAGTTTTTCCCTTAGTTCAGGATCAATGATGTCATGGCCATGGGCCTGACTCTCGAGTGCAGGAATTGAATGTATCAATTGCTCGAGTTTTTCGAACCTCAGTTCTGTGTTAGTTTTGATTGGTGGTGGAGTGTCACCTTGCTCGTCTTCCTCAGTGAGCTTCTCCCTTAGTGTCTTGATCTCTTTATCTTGTTCCTCAAGACGAGATTTCATCAGTGTGAGTTGAGCCATAATGGCACTAAGCTGTTCATTAGTTTCCCCCCATTTCAGATGACGATTCAGAAGAGTCGGAGGATTCGTCTGAAAAGGTGAGGATGCGCTTGACGAGTCTGGGAGTAGGTCGACCTTGTTGCCTCGCTGTTGGACGTTCTCAAGTTACAATCTCACAATCCGTCCTGAACAGAAATAGAATGGACCTCGTAATTTTTTTGAAATGACGCTTTCGAAATGAGAAATGGAGATGAGAAATGGGAGATGGAAGTGGAAGTGGAAGTGGAAATGAAAATGGGAGATGAAAATGGAAAGTGATTTTGAAATGGAAATGGTTTTGGGTTTTGGGTTAGTATAGACTTGACCGTGATGGAGACATGGGCCTAACTATATGCAAATGCAGACATGGACTGGACTGGACTATGCAAGCAGATTGGATTCTACGACTGGCTTTGGCTGTGATAGGAGAGACTAGACTTTGAACTTACGGCCATGCAAGCAGTCTAGACTTTAAGGAAGGTTTAACAATAAGGGAGACTAGACTCATAACTTAAGGCAAGCAGGCTAGGCACCTAGACTTTGAACTTACGGGTGAGCAAGCAAGCTAGACAACTAGGAAGGCTAAACTCTTAACTTAAGGCGAGTAGGCTAGGCAACTAGACTTTGAACTTACGGGTGAGCAAGCAAGCTAGACAACTAGACTTCGGAACTTACATTAAACTAAGCAGGCTAGACTCAAAAATTGCCTATGGACTTAAGGAATGCTAGACCTTAAACTTACGGGTGAGCAAGCAAGCTAGACACAACAATGCCTATAGACTTAAGGAATGGTATACCTTGAACTTACCGGTGAGCAAGCAGGCTAGACTTTAAGGGATGAACTTTTATAGTCCTAAGACTGGCTTTTTATAGTCCGGAGACTGACTAGGGCCTACATGGAGATGCAGGCTGGACCTAGGATATGAATTGAGCCTAAATGGACCTAAGATTTGGATTGGACTAGACTTAGACTTCGATTGGAATTGATAGACTTGGACTGGACTTCACATGAAGATGCAAATGGGCCTAGCTTTGATTTGAACTAGACTTATATGGGCCTAATATCGACTCTAATGCTAGCAGGCCTAATATGAATGAATGGACTCAAATTAGATGGACCCTATATGAATGCAAAATGGACTCTAATGCATATGGGCCTAGAATGAATGCAAGTGAATTGGGTCGAGTGGATTGAATTGGATTGGATTGAATGAAGGTGTGATGGCGATGCATCTTCATCATTGAGCATCAACAAGGATCATTCTCTCATTGCTATGGTAAGTGAAACTATGTTGGAGTTCAAAACTATGTCCAATGTCAAGACTAGTGAGTTCGAAGTTCTTGTGAGCTTAGTTCTTACTTAGTTTGATTCGTTCATCATTTCCTTTCTTTGTTTAGTTGTTTTAATCATGTTTTAGTTGTTGTTTTGAGTTGTATTTCAATTCCCTAAAACTTGTACTCCTAAGTATCATTGAGTTGTAATAAGAACTAGTTAAGTACATGAGTCCTAGTTTAAAAGGAGTGTGCAAATGTTTGCGCATGAAGAGTCCTAGTTTAAAAGGAGTGTGCAAATGTTTGCGCATGAAGAGTCCTAGTACTAGTAGGATTGTTTGTTTAGAATCCTAGTATTAGTAGGAGTTGCTTAGTGTTGTAATCATGTGCCAAGCATGCTGAAGAATGTCGTTTGAATTGGTGAAGCATGGAGGAGGAAGTTCAGCAAGGCAATGCTTAAAAATAGGAACCACTTCCTATTGATAAGCCTTGCCAACGTCCCACTCTCAACCACTATGTGGAACGTGTAAGAGGAGGAGTTTGAACGTGCAAAGAGAGCCAAGGAAGTGGAAGTTTGTTCCACAATTCAAGCAAGGCGTGCTAATCATGCTTAGTGTCTCAACACCACTCTCCTTTGTCCTAACACCATGTTCCTCATGTTCTACCCCATGATCGACATTATAGCTTTGTGGATGTAGTGCTTTATTTTGTTAATTTATTTTAAGTCATTAAATCAGAAAATTAGGACATGAACTCTTGTATTTAAACACTTGAAATCATCAATGAAAAACAGATTGAAGTTTATGCCTAAAAAAAAACCGAGTTAATTCTCAAACACTTGAATTGTTCTTGTTTCTTGGATTTGGAAACATTGAGTGATTTGCCTTTGCTTAATTAGTCCTAGCTAGACTAATTTGTGATCTTAGGAACTTTAATTAACTAGGGTAGTGTATCTGTATCCTTAGAAGATTAAAGAAAGCTAAACTATCCATATAACACTCAGTCGAAGTTCATTACTTCTCCTTAGTGTTTGTGTTGTTCGAATTTAATCCTTGTAAGCTTCGAGTGTTACTCCAAGCCTACAACATCTTGGTATCAGAGCTGGAGGTTAAAGATACACTCTTTAATCACCTTAAAACACCCCTAAACACGCTTCCATTACAATCCCAAACCCCCACTTTAAACCAAACACAAAAACAGCCCTATTCATGGAGATTGGTGATCAATCCGAGCCTCCAAGCAATTGGCGAGCCACATTGAAATTTATGGAGGATGAAAAGAAGGAGAGTGATGCGAGGATGTTGCAAGAGCAAGTTAGGCAGCTCTCCCTTAGATTGCAAAATCAACGAGGAGATAGAAGTGGAGATGAACATTCTGATCGAGAAAGTGATGACACTTTCTTAGCCTTTAGAAGACCTCCACAACAACACCAACGCCATAACAATGATATCAAGGTTGATATCCCTGATTATGATGGAAAGTTGGATGCTGATGAATTCATAGAATGGATGAGAACGGTGGAAAGAGTATTTGATTACAAACAAATACCGGAAGATAAGAGAGTGAAGTTGGTAGCTCTTAAGTTGAGGAAGTATGCCTCTACTTGGTGGGCTAGTGTATGTACCAAAAGGGAAAGAGATGGAAAAGAAAAGGTGTGTACATGGGAGAAGATGAAGAAGCTTCTCAAACAAAAGTTCTTGCCAACCTACTATGTGCAAGAGAACTTTGCTAAGCTTCATAACATTCAACAAGGTTCGAGAAGTGTTGAAGACTATGCAAGAGAGTTCGAGTCTTTCTTGATGAAATGTGAACTACAAGAGGATGAACCTCAAACTCTTGTTAGGTTCTTGGGAGGATTGGACTCCAAGATTGCAAATGTGGTCGAACTCCATCATTATTCGACCCTTGAAGAACTTGTCATCTTGGCTCATAAGGTGGACAAGCAACAAAAGACCAAAGGTAAATGGGACTCCTCACGAGCCTTTACCAAAACCACGCCCTATTCTAAACCAAACACATTCACTCCTACACCTACCCCTTCTACTACTCCTAAACCACCCTTCAAGAAACCCGAAACCAATCCTATTCAAACTAAGGCTCCTAGGAGATGTTTTAGGTGCCAAGGATTAGGACACTTTGCATCCGAATGTCCTAATACAAAAGTGGTAACTTTGATGGAGTATGAAGCCTTAGAAGAAGACTTCGAGGAGGAGGAGCATGAAGAAGAACAAGAGGAGGAGGAAAGAGTACTCGGCCCTGATGAAGGGGAGTGCTTGGTTGTTCGAAGAGCCCTTAGTGGGATGGCTGTCCAAGAGGAGCAACTTCAAAGGGAATCCATCTTTCATACTAGATGCACAATTGGAGAAAAGGTATGTACTTTGATTATTGATGGTGGAAGTTGTACTAATGTAGCCTCTCAAACCCTCATAACTAAACTCAACTTAAACACAACCCCTCACCCTAACCCTTATGTCATACAATGGTTGAATCAAGGTAAAGGAATACATGTCTCAAATCGTGTATTGCTTAACTTTAGTATCGGAAAGACTTATGAAGAGGAGATTTTGTGTGATGTCATCCCAATGGACGCATGCCATGTGTTACTTGGGAGACCTTGGATGTTTGATAGGAGAGTCTTACATGATGGTTACAAGAACACTTATACTTTCATGAAAAATCACAAGAAAATTGTTCTTGCCTCCCTTGTCCCCAAACCAAAAGAACCCCAAACTCTTCAATCCAAAAGAAAGATAGCCTTAACCACCTTGATGAAATCTGACTATCATGAATATGCGCCCATGAAAGAACTCATCCTTAGTGGTATTGATGAACCTCCACCTCCACAAAACAACCATCACCCTTTACTCACCCCTTTGCTTAAAAAGTATGTTCACACATTTCCACAAGAAATACCACCTGGTTTGCCTCCTAAACGTGACATACAACACAAAATAGACCTCATTCCAGGAGCTAGCCTACCTAATAAACCTGCTTATCGAACTAATCCTAGAGAAACCGAAGAGATAAGAAGGCAGGTGGAGGAATTGAAGTTTAAAGGGTTGATTAGAGAATCCTTGAGTCCATGTGTTGTACCTACACTATTGGTACCAAAGAAGAATGGTGAGTGGCGCATGTGTGTTGATAGTAGAGCTATCAACAAGATTACCATCAAATATCGTTTTCCCATTCCTAGGCTAAACGATCTTCTTGATGATCTTCATGGTTCTAAAATCTTCTCTAAGATTGATCTTAGGAGTGGCTATCATCAAATTAGAATCTATGAAGGAGATGACTGGAAAACTGCATTTAAGACAAAAGAAGGGTTATATGAATGGCTTGTCATGCCATTTGGCTTGTCTAATGCACCTAGCACATTCATGAGGCTCATGAACCAAACACTTCGACCATTTCTTGGAAGATTTGTTGTGGTTTATTTTGATGATATTCTTGTTTATAGCAAGAATGAGGAAGAACATGCTTCTCATTTGGAGCAAGTGTTCGAAGTTATGGAGAAAGAGATGCTCTATGGGAACCTCGAAAAATGTCACTTCTTTTCCAACCAAGTGATCTTTCTCGGTTTCTTGGTCTCTAATGAAGGTATCAAGGTTGATGACAAGAAGGTGCAAGCAATAAGAGATTGGCCTACCCCCACTTTTATTCAACAAATTCGAAGCTTTCATGGCTTAGCATCATTCTATAGGCGTTTTGTGAGGGATTTCAGCACCCTCATGGCGCCCCTAACTGAACTCACGAAGCTCAAGCACTTCCAATGGAACTCTCAAGCTTAATTAGCCTTCGAGGAAGTGAAGAGAAGGTTGACTACATCACCCATCTTAGCCCTACCTAGCTTTGATGAAGTGTTTGAGGTAGAATGTGATGCATCTGGCGTGGGAATAGGTGCGGTCTTGTCTCAAAATGGTCGCCCATTGGCCTATTTCAGTGAGAAGCTTAATGAAGCCAAGCGTAAGTACTCAACCTATGACAAAGAGTTTTATGCCTTGGTTCGTTCATTGGATCATTGGCGCCATTACCTTATTGCTAAGGAATTCATCCTACACTCTGATCATGAAGCTTTGAAGTACTTGCAAAGTCAACAGAAATTGCAAGCAAGGCACGCCAAATGGGTCGAGTTCCTACAAGCATTTCATTTTGTTATCAAACACAAATCCGGCAAAATGAACAAAGGGGCAGATGCTTTGTCAAGAAAGTATGTCCTATTGAAGTCATTAAGGAGTCATGTCATTGGACTTGAAGTTTTGAAGGAGAATTACAAAGAAGATCCGGATTTTGGTGAGATGTTCATAAAGTGTCAAAGTCATGCTCAAGGGGAATACCATCTCTTCGATGGTTTTCTATTCAAAAACAACCAACTATGTGTTCCTAGACATAGTGTGCGTGAATCTCTCATCAAGGAGTTCCATGAAGGAGGCTTGGCTGGTCACTTTGGCATTGAGAAGACAACCACCATGGTAAGTGACTACTTCTATTGGCCACGTTTAAAGAGAGATGTGGAGTATTTGATCAAACGTTGCAATGTGTGTCAAAGGGCTAAAGGTCATTCTTTGCCTCAAGGCCTTCACTTGCCATTACCAACACCTCAAGCTCCATGGGAGGATGCGAGTCTTGATTTCATCACGGGATTGCCACGCTCACAGCACCATAAAGATGCTATAATGGTTGTTGTTGATCGTTTCTCTAAGATGGCTCACTTCATTGCTAGCAACACCACTCATGATGCTGTTCAAACCGCCTTGTTATACTTCAAGGAAGTGGTTAAGTTGCATGGTGTTCCGAGGTCCATGGTTAGTGATAGAGACTCTAAATTCTTGAGTCACTTTTGGCTCACGTTGTGGAAGCAAATGGGTACAAAGCTCAAGTTTAGCACCTCAAGTCATCCCCAAACCGACGGTTAAACTGAAGTTGTGAATAGAACTCTTGGCACGTTGCTTAGAGCTCTAGCCACCAAGGGTTCAAGGCAATGGGAGGAGCTTCTTCCTCATGGTGAATTTGCCTACAATCGAGTCCCTCACAAGGTAACTGGTCTTAGTCCTTTCGAGATTGTCTATGGAATCAATCCTTGTACTCCTCTTGATCTTTCACCACTTCCAATCCAAAACATGTTTAGTATGGAAGCTGATGAGAGAGCAAGAGAAATCAAGAAATTACATGAGCTTGTTCGAGCTAGAATCATGAAGGCTAATGAAAGACTAAAGCTACGCTTGGACAAGAAGAGGAAAGATGTTCAATTTACACCGGGTGATTTCGTGTGGATACATCTAAGGAAGGAAAGATTTCCTTCCAAGAGGCGTTCCAAATTGAGTCCAAGATCAGATGGACCATTCAAGGTGCTTGAAAAAATCAATCCTAATGCATATAAGATCGAGCTTCCTGGAGATTATGGAGTTTCAACTACATTCAATGTCTCGGATCTTAGTCCATTTCATGAGGATTTTGGTGCCATTCCAAGTTTGAGGTCAAACTCTTCTCAACAAGGGGAGGATGATGGTGATGCATCTTCATCATTGAGCATCAACAAGGATCATTCTCTCATTGCTATGGTAAGTGAAACTATGTTGGAGTTCAAAACTATGTCCAATGTCAAGACTAGTGAGTTCGAAGTTCTTGTGAGCTTAGTTCTTACTTAGTTTGATTCGTTCATCATTTCCTTTCTTTGTTTAGTTGTTTTAATCATGTTTTAGTTGTTGTTTTGAGTTGTATTTCAATTCCCTAAAACTTGTACTCCTAAGTATCATTGAGTTGTAATAAGAACTAGTTAAGTACAAGACTCCTAGTTTAAAAGGAGTGTGCAAATGTTTGCGCATGAAGAGTCCTAGTACTAGTAGGATTTTTTGTTTAGAATCCTAGTATTAGTAGGAGTTGCTTAGTGTTGTAATCATGTGCCAAGCATGCTGAAGAATGCCGTTTGAATTGGTGAAGCATGGAGGAGGAAGTTTAGCAAGGCAATGCTTAAAAATAGGAACCACTTCCTATTGATAAGCCTTGCCAACGTCCCAGTCTCAACCACTCTGTGGAACGTGCAAGAGGAGGAGTTTGAACGTGCAAAGAGAGCCAAGGAAGTGGAAGTTTGTTCCACAATTCAAGCAAGGCGTGCTGGTCATGCTTAGTGTCTCAACACCACTCTCCTTTGTCCTAACACCATGTTCCTCATGTTCTACCCCATGATCGACATTATAGCTTAGTGGATGTAGTGCTTTATTTTGTTAATTTATTTTAAGTCATTAAATTAGAAAATTAGGACATGAACTCTTGTATTTAAACACTTGAAATCATCAATGAAAAACAGATTGAAGTTTATGCCTAAAAAAAACCGAGTTAATTCTCAAACACTTGAATTGTTCTTGTTTCTTGGATTTGGAAACATTGAGTGATTTGCCTTTGCTTAATTAGTCCTAGCTAGACTAATTTGTGATCTTAGGAACTTTGATTAACTAGGGTGGTGTATCTGTATCCTTAGAAGATTAAAAAAAAACTAAACTATCCCTATAACACTCAGTCGAAGTTCATTACTTCTCCTTAGTGTTTGTGTTGTTCGAATTTAATCCTTGTGAGCTTCGAGTGTTACTCCAAGCCTACAACAAGGTGTATGGGATGGGCTTAGAATTTTCGAAATTCATTTTCGAAAGGAATCCCTTGTTTTATCTTTTGTTAGGAAAAGAGGATGGATTAATTTTGAAAAATATTTTTTTTATTGAAATGTCGATGATTAGTAAATGTTTTTGAAAAAGAGTAGAATAGAATATGATGTAGGATTGATTTTGAAAAATGTAAGTTTTTGAAATTGATGAATATGGTAGGATAGAATTGATAGGAAGATAGTTGAACAGCAGGGAGAAGATGGGAAGAGGTAGACATGCATGACAACTCTAACTCTACAATGACCCTTTAGATACATCTTTTAGGACAGACTCTACCTTGCATGAAAAGACTGACCCCTTTTTTTGAATACGATGGACACTTGTTATCTTTGACTCGAACAAAGGTCAAAAGACCAATAAGCATGGGACGAATAGACTGCGTACCACGCAACTGGTGCGCGTGGCGCGCATCCTATGCGTCTGGCGCAACAGCGTTGCGCCAGGCGCAAATTAATGCGTTTGGCGCAATGCTCACCGGCACGCTTATTGATAAATTAACGAAGGTTCGGGCGAGAACGACGATTTGTTTAGACGCGATTTGCATTAATTTTGGGCTTAAAGCATATTAGCAGGCAAAAATTGCAATCACACATAAATGTCAGGTAACATGGATGCAAAATTTCTCAACCTAAAGTCCAGTTCTACATTCAACTATTGGTCAGGTTTAGGTTAAGGCTGAAAGGGTCCATGACTAAGAGATTGATCTCACGCTTCGTACCCCTTCTTAAAGAGGTGGCCACGTGTAAGAAACACTCCAGTCCCAAGTCAGGAACAAGAGAACAATGCCATGGTTAGGTAGGTTTGCTCATGACTAACATCGAACACTATCGCTCAGGAAGCTTTTTGGAAGGACAAAGCGCAAACCCCCCGGGGGTGACCTCACACATTGAATATGTGCTAATGAGGCAAGGTAGATTGTCTTATGGTGGCTGAACAGTAGCAAAGCATATGCAAAACTGTATATTATTCTAAGGCATAAAAATAAGAATGAATCGTAATTTTCAAGTTTCACCCACTCATTTAAAAAATTAATATTTTAAAATCCTCCCTAGTGAAGTCGCCAAATTGTAGGCGTGTTTTTATTTCGCCTAACGCGGTGTGAGCGCGTATTAGATTTGACTACCCCACTGTTAAGGTTTGATTGAAAATTGTTTTGAAAGAAGTCGCCAACAATTCTTTTTAGGAAGAATCATAAACCTAATTGGATATAGGAAAATCATAGGGATGAATTATCCAATGTAGATTTCCCCGTCATGACTCCATAGATGGTTAAAATGAACCAAAGATTGAGTTCGGGGGTGAGGGTACGAATATAGTCATAATGAACCACATTCGCCCAAAGTTGGCCTCTACTAAATATCAATTCATTACAGATTTTATGCCAAAGAATAATCATATAACGTTTTAAACACCCTAAAAATATTTAGTCTAAGTAGGTTCAGGAAACACATAAAAGACTAATTTTTAGTGACAAGTTATTATGCAATCAATATTACAGGAAATCTAACAAGTTGTTCAAATTAATCTGATTAATGTTAGAAAAATTATTTAGGTCTTGATTAGCAAAAATAACATGTGGGTGATAAAAGCAGAAAAGCAGGGACAATCATATAATAGGCATGTAATGATCAGGCAGCATAATAATATGAAAAATAAATAAAAAGAAAGAGAGAAGAGGTTAGAATATACAGTAGAACGATTTTATATCAAAGATCTACATCATGAAAGAAATAGTTGGTAACTTCAATATAAAAAAAATGATTGATTCAAGGATCCACAGGTTTTGTACCTATGCGGCTTAGATTGAGGAGCGCAACGATCTTTAGGCAGAGCAATCGTGAAACGCAGTAGGAAGAATTGATTGAAAGTATTGAAGAGTATTGAAAGTATTTGAGTGTATTTGAGTGTTTTGAAAGGTATGAGTTTTTGTAGGGAAGTTTTGCAGTTTTTAGAGAGAAATTCGTAAAGTATTCGTCGAGTGTTATGTGAGAAAATCCGTTCTCTTTCCAATCTGAATAGAAATCAGGCCTATTTATAGGTAAAACGGCATTGCGCCTCATGCGCTGGCTGCGTCTGGCGCAGCTGACGTGGCAAGCGCATGACGCGTCATGACCAATAAAAACCGTACACGTGGTACACGCTTTTGAATTAGATAAGAAAGAAATTCCGCGTCTCAAGCAGAGAATTGCGCTTGACGCAGGACTCTACATGAAACAGAAGTCTACGTGGCAGTTCTAGTGCGCCTGGCGCATCCTACGTGGAAGTCCACATGGCCGGCCATGTGCGCTCAGCACAGTCAACTGCGCTCAGCGCACTGCCTTGTTTTTGATTGTTTTTTGATATAAACGCGTTTTAGAGATTTTCTTTTATCTTTTAACTCCGGAAATCTGATTTTACGGGATAAAATCTGATTTTGACTTAAAAAATATATCTTTTGAAAATATTTATTTATTAAAATAAATCAATTAAATATCAATTAATTGGGCTTTTCAAAGAATTGGGCTCAAAAACAATTAATTATCATGAATAATTAATTGGGTTTTGAAATAGGACTTTAACACTTTTCGAAATGGTTTTGAATGGCTCTTCGGACTGCTCTGCCCTTGGATTGGACCAATTAAGAACACGGTATGTTTCATCATCGGATCCTTAAATGGGGAGACACGATTATGTGTCTACATCCACCCACGTATGGCCCAAATTAGATGGGAAGTCACAAGACAAACTGCTAACAGTTTGGAAGAAGTGGGGCAAGGAGGTTTCCACTATCTTAAACTTCCCAAGACCTCAAAGGATGAATTGGGTCTACGCCAGGAGTCTAATTCTTTCCTGCACTCAGACCTCCTTCAAAGTGGTGTGGATGGAAGAAGGCCAAGATGAAAATCAAAGGAGGATAGTACTTTTTAAGTGCGTCTGCAAACTGTGGGAGTTGTTAGCCCAAGAACATTTCCTTCCCTGGATGTATATCGCACTGATCGACTGGAGATACGCCTGGGACAACAGCTATCACAGGATTATTTTCAAGGCAAAGTTCAACAACTCCCCTGTGGAAGATTACTACTTTGAGGTTATCAGGAGTGGTGCAGGGCACGGAAATCAATGAATATAACGCTATGGTAAATGTAGTGTGTAAAAATCATTTCCAAATGTTGTCTCTAGATCCAAGCATTTTTAATTAAGATGTAACTAATGATTTTATCTTCATAAAGACGAGTCATTATGTTAATGTTATGAAATTACCTCAAATGGTAATCTTGTTAAATATGTTTTCATATATTTCCAATGGCTTAATTGCTTTGACATCAGTTTTTGGTTCTCCAAAGTGAAATAAAAACAAACACGTGTCCAGTTAAGTCTCGCATCCCTTATAAATCTGTTCTAATAAAGATAAGCAGTTAGAGAGAATTATTGAACGGTTAAGGCATCAAAATGCTATGTGTGTGTGTGTGTGTGTGTGTGTGTGTGTGTGTGTGTGTGTGTGTGTGTGTGTGTGTGTGTGTGTGTAACCTCTAAAATCAAAATTTTAGTTAAAATGGATTGCACATATAACCACATCTTTCGTCAAGCTGCTCCAGAATATATGTCATACCCATCAAAATGCCCAAATCATCACAAGGCATTAAATATCATATCTAGAGATAAAGATGAATTTACTAAGAATGAATCCACCAAATGGATTTCTTTTATCCAAAAATATTTTGGAGATAGTCCTATCATACAACAGGATCAGGAAGATAAAATCGGATCTAAGGCCTTTCAAATAGGGTCCAATTTAGATCTCGTACAAAAATGGATATTTTCGAAGCTCGAAAGAGATGATCAGGCTACATCTCTTTTGGTTTGCAAATCATGGGGCAAAATCATCACAGAAGAAATATAAAAACCTAACATGCCTTGGAAATATCTAAAGAGACTTTTTGTCAAGGACTACAAAGAAAATAAAAGTCTATAGATTAGTAGACGGGTCATCATCAAGGGATGTGGTACACTACAAATGTGCATGTCAAATTTGGTATGATCTCATGACCTATGATGTAAGTCCTTGTTTGTTATCTCCAAATAATCCCACGGGTTCGCATCTCGAAGAGAATTTCTCAATGGATTTCACGATGGTTAAAAAGAAAGGTGAAGGAATACACGAAAGGCTGTTCTTTTCAACCTAATTCAGTCATCCTAAAAGAAAATTTATCGACCATCTTAGAATAATGGAGGGAGTCACATTCAGGATGTTACTGGATGATATTGGCTATAATCATTGAGAGTCCTTCTCTGCTCATAATTTGTGGGTGTTGAGTACATCACTCCACAAATCAGGGGGGCAATTTGTTACCACCATTTTCAGATATATAGTAGCATTTATTATGGTACATTGTATTGGACCTCAAAAGGTTTAATTTTGTTTTAGTATGAAGGCCCAACAAGAGCATAAAGTCCATTAGACGAAGTCAATATAAGTCAATACAAGCAGGCCATCAGGAGATGAAAGTCAAAGAAGGATAATCGTGCAAGTGATTAAAGAGCAATTATTAAACGGATCCATCTAAGAGAGAACGTTCAAGACTACGGTTATTCAGCGCCAGAAGACGGTTGAGATTTGAATCAAAGATGATTCAAATCTTTTCCCTCCAAGTAAGCACAGAAGTTACACAACATGCTTCTCTATAAATAGAGGAGCAATCATCAAACAAAAAGACAACACACACAACACAACTTGCAATTACTCTTTTCTTAGCGTAGCCTAGCACTAGCCTAGCCAACCCCCTTCCGGGGTTATAGTTTAGTCCTTAGATGTAGAACATGTTCTGGCGACGAACTCTGTAATTCTCCGATTGAATCAAGGAACCATGGAGGTAACTGCCTTCGTGTCTTCCCTTTAGTTGTCCATCCTGGCTTATCCTCCTATGTGTTGTAAAAAATTTTCTTAAAAGTTTGTGGCATGTATGGGAATGTTGTGCTTTAATTAATAGACTAATTATTGTTTGCTTTATTTATTGCATTTCGCCTTAATTTATTAGGCGTTGTGGTTTAATCCTAAATTAAATTGCAACAATGTACGTTAGCAAGGTTTTATCTAATTAAAACAGGTAACCCCCAGGGGCTAAGTCTCCCGAGACATTCAGTACCAAACTGCTGAGCGTGCATTGACTTGTTTGCAAAGTCAAACAACTAATATTGCGCCAACAAGAACATCTAATCTTGTTAGACTTGATCTTCTATATGTACAGTTGCTATAAGATCTTCACTCTTCAGAGCAATATATAACTTGATGAATCGAACTTCCCATTTGCAAAGCAATAATACATGGAATCCACACGCAACAAAAACCATCTGATCATACATATCAAAAGGATTTTCACCACAGTTCATAAAAGAAAGGTTAATCATCCATCATAATCTGGTCGTTTACTCAGGTTGATAATGAGATAGAAGGGTTCAGTTTTCATTTCCACCTTGGTCCTCATCCTCAAAGAGGATATGCAAGATCATGTGAACCACGATAGCATCCTGTAAGACTAAATCATAAATCATAAATCACAAACTTCTTCAAGAATAAATCTTCAGAGCGAAAGTGATCCCACGTCCACAATAAATCATTGATATAAGGCTGTTATCTTCGGGTAGAACCAACTTGGGGGTGGTATGATCATTAGTACTCCCCAACCCCAAGTGCGTATAAGTTCATTTTCTGTAGTTACAACACAAAAGGCAGTCTCAACTTTAGAGTGAAAAGTTATAAAATCATGTGAGTTTTACGAAATAAGATTTAAGAACCTTGTCTGTCACTATAGCTGAGTGCTCAGGTAGCAATTTGCACAACTTTCTTCCCATCAAGTTACTTCGAAATATTTACTTCACCTGAAAGCAGAGACAAAACACTGAGTTTCCAAAAGCAGTGAAACAACCATCCAAAACATGAAAGACAGGCACTAAAATTCCAATTTGTAAATAATTGAAGCAGGGACATATAATAATAGAATGTAGAACGTAGTAAGTAGTTCAACCAGATATAATATTTCTAGCATGTCAACCTTGGCAAATTTAAAAACGTGTTTGGGTGAATGATATCCCGTGTCACATTCTTTCTCTGAAAGATTTAATCATATGATCCCATTGTTTGGGTTTCTAAAAAAAAAAAAAGGAGTCTCTGAGCACTTCAAAGTATTTAACTCGGTTAATTTTTGGGTTGGTCAATCACATTACCAGATAAAGTATGAAACTGAGCGCCTGAGCCTTTATTGAGGTTCACTGAGAACTCTGTGGTGCCTTCCTCCAAGCATGAAGACTTCCCCTTCACCTGTTAATAAAAAAAAGGGTTTTTCTATGATATACCCCTGTGTTTTTTAAAATTCTATAATGTACCCCTAATGTTTCTTTATTCTACATTGTACCCCTGTGTCTTTTAAGTTTTCTACATAGTACCCCTACGTTAAATGAATGTAACGTTTACCGTTATCTCTTTGCATTTCTGGGCTTCTCTCTCAACTTTCCCACCTGCCAGCCCCCTAGCCCAACCCCCACCCCCTCCCTCCACCCCCCGCAACCACCATGACTACCGCGCACCTAGTCCTCCACCCCCGTAACCACCATGACCGCCGCAACCACCATTGTTTTTATAAAAATCAACATAGATTCAAAGGGGGAGGGGTGGGGGCAACGGGAAATCGAAGGGGAGGGGTTGGGGGCAACGGAAATCGAAAGGGAGGGGGGTAGGGGCTGCGGGAAATCGATGGGGAGGGGGTATCGAAGGGGAGGGGGTAGGGGCTGGGAAATCGAAGGGGGGGGGTGGGGGCAGTGGGAAATCGAAGGGGATGAGGTTAGCAACTGCGGGAAATCGAAGGGGAGTGGAGTGGGGCCGGGGGCAGGGGGAGAGGGTGGGGCGTGGTGGAGGAGAGAGGGGGAGGGTCCGGGCCGGCGGGGGGGGGGGGTTGGGAGCTGCAGCGGTGGAGGGGGGGGGGGGGGAGGGGGGGGGTGGAGGGGATGGGGAGGTTTGGATGGGAATTCAAAAATGTTTAACGTCCGATTTCATTAATACACACTAGGGGTACTATGTAGAAAACTTAAAAAACACAGGGGTACAGTGTAGAATAAAAAAACATTAGGGGTACATTATAGAATTTTAAAAAACACAAGGGTTTATCATAGAAAAATCCTAAAAAAAAAAAAAAAAAAAAGTTTGTTTCTAACCTCACAAAAAGCAAGTAGTAGATCAAATTGAAAAAAGAAGAGAGCAAATTTCATATTATACATGTTAATACCAACGCATGATTCCAACCAAGAGCAGTTTGCTTGAAGTTCAAAGATGAAGGTACAACCTGAGGAATATAAACTGTTAAAATTAGCAATTAAACTTGACAATACAATGCTTGATAGGGAGAAAATCAAGGAATGTCATTAATATGTTAGAATGATGAGAGAAGAATAAGGAGTAACATTCATTAATTAGTTTACAATACCTTTATATAAATGCATTATGTAATTCTTTTTGTAACACACACATATAAGAAATATAAGAGTTATTATTTAGTGCATTTTGTCTTCTTTTCTATATATTATTCTACCAAAATATTGTGTGTGTTCATCACGCTTCCAACAAAGTGGTATCCAGAGCTAGTGTTTATATTATGGCGTCAAAAACTAATGTTGTAGCTTTCCAATAACCCAAACTTACAAAAGAAAATTATGATAAGTGGTTGCTACGTATGAGAACAATTCTTGGAGCCCAAGGTGTTTGGGAGATGGTTGAGAAAGGTTATACACAACCGGAAGATGATACAAAGTTAAACCAAACAGAGAAAGAAGCTTTGGATAATGAGAGGAAAAAGGATCAGAATGCACTTACAATCATCCATCAAGGTTTGGATGATGACATGTTTGAAAAAGTTGCTAATGCAACAAGTTCAAAAGAAGCATGGTATACCCTTCAAAATTCCTTTGAAGGTGTAAGTCGAGTAAAGAAGGTTCGACTTCAATCTCTAAGAGGAGAGTTTGAAAAACTTGAGATGATGGAGAAAGAATCCATCTCAGATTATTTCACAAAAGTTCTAAACATTGTGAATCAAATGAAGAGGCTTGGAGAATCGATGGAAGATTCTCGACTAGTAGAAAAAATATTGCGTTCGCTCAATTCTGATTTCACCCACGTAGTAGTTGCTATCGAAGAGTCAAATAAGGACTCTGATTCAATGACAATCGATGAATTGAATGGGTCACTTCGAGCCCATGAACAGCGAATGGTTAAGAAAGGAAAGAAGGAAGATGAGCGGGTGCTGCAAGCCAGGACATCCTTTAACAATAAAGGATTTACACGTGATAAGCAACATTATCAATCACGTGGTAGAGGCGGCCAACGAGGACGTGGTCGTAGCAATGGTCGTGGTCAAGGAAGAGGGGGTGATGATCGAAACTCCCAAAATTATTATAGAGGTGAAACCTCTACCAGAGGTCGTGGACGTGGTAGAGGAATGAATCAATACCAGAGAAGTAATGATAAGGCTAATATTCAATGTTACAATTGTAACAAATATGGCCACTTTGCATGGGAATGCTATTCAAAAAAGGTGCAGGAAGAAACAAATCTTATTGAAAATAAGGATGATACAGAAGAATCAACTATGTTGTTAGCTCTTAAAATAGAAGATAAGAGGGATGACAATTTAACGTGGTATCTTGACAATGGAACGAGTAACCACATGACAGGAGACAAGAACAAATTTGTTGATCTAGACACAAGTGTGACAGGCAACATTACTTTTGGCGATGGCTCAAAAGTAAAAATTGAGGGAAAAGGTACGATTATGATTGAATTAAAAGAGTCAAGTCATAAATTAATTCCAGATGTTTACTACATTCCAAACTTAAGAAGTAATATCTTAAGTGTGGGTCAGCTCTTAGAAGTCAATGGATGCAAAATTATGATGGAGGGACAAAAGTTATGGCTTCGTGATAGAAACTCTAATCTAATAACTACTGTTTCTATGACGAAGAATAGAATGTTCTTGACTAATCTACAAACAATTGGTCCAATGTGTTTGAAGACTTGTGCTGAAGATCCTTCTTGGCAGTGGCACATGATATTTGGTCACCTTAATTTTGAAAGTCTTAAAGAGATGGGACACAAGAAAATGGTAAGAGGATTGCCTTGTATTGATCATCCTAATCAACTTTGTGAAGCATGTTTACTTGGTAAGCAATCAAGAAAGGCATTTCCAAAACAATCTATTTCAAGAGCGACGAAGCCACTTGAAGTGGTGCATTCAAATATATGCGGACCAATCAAACCCCCATCACTTGGTAAAAGTTCATACTTTATTCTTTTCATTGATGATTATAGCAAAAAAACATGGATTTATTTCTTGAAAAATAAATCAGAAGCATTTGACACCATTGATGATTATAGCAACCAAGAAAGGCATTCCCAAAACAATCTATTTCAAGAGTGACGAAGCCACTTGAAGTGGTGCATTTAGATATATGCGGACCAATCAAACCCCCATCACTTGGTAAAAGTTCATACTTTATTCTTTTCATTGATGGTTAATTTTGCATCCATTGACTTCTAAGAGTTGACCCACACTTAAGATATTACTTCTTAAGTTTAGAATGCAATGTAGAGGTTTAGAAGTCTTTTTTATCTTTAAGAAAAACATGGGTTTATTTCTTGAAAAATAAATCAGAAGCATTTGACACCTTCAAGAAGTTCAAAGCAATGGTTGAGAAAGAGAGTGGTTATGAGATTAAAGCATTGAGAACAGATAGAGGTGGTGAGTTCACATCCAACGAATTCAACAAATACTGTGAGGACCATGAAATACGCAAACCACTTACTGTTCCAAGAACGCCACAACAAAATGGTGTAGCGAAAAGAAAGAATAGGACTATTCTCAACATTGCTAGATCTATGCTGAAAAACAAGAAGATGCCTAAAGAATTTTGGGCAGAAGCAGTTTCATGTGCAGTTTACTTGTCAAATCGTTCCCCTACAAAGAGCTTAGAGAATGTTACGCCTCAAGAAGCTTGGATTGGATGGAAGCCATGTGTATCACATCTTCGAATATTTGGTTCCGTTGCTTATGCACAAGTTCCCAAGCAACTCAGGTCCAAGCTTGATGATCGAAGTGAAAAATTACTTTTCATTGGATATGATGAAAAGTCTAAGGGTTACAAGCTGTTCAATCCAAGCACTAGCAAGTTAGTGATCAGCAGAGATGTAGAATTTGATGAAGAGGCAATATGGGATTGGAACATCACCGAAGAGGAAGAATCTTACAACTTTCTTCCTTATTTTGATGAAGAAAATTCGACACATCATGTTCCGGAGGCTACACCCACTACTCCACCAACATCTCCTCATAGGACATCACCTACATTGCATTCAAGTGGAGAGTCTTCTAGTTCAAGTGAAGGACCGAAGAGGTTTAGAAGTCTTTCTGATCTTTATGAAGTCACCGAAAGGCTTGAAGACAATACTTCATTATTTTGCTTATTTTCTGATATTGAACTAATGAGCTTCAATGAAGCAAAGAAACAAAATGAATGGATTCGTGCAATGAATGAAGAGATACAGTCTATTCAAAAGAATGAAACATGGGAATTGACACCACTCCCAAAAGGAAAGAAGGCGATATGAGTCAAATGGGTATTCAAAATAAAGAGGAATGTCAATGGTGATGTTGAAAGATACAAAGCGAGGCTTGTTGCTAAAGGTTATAAGCAAAAACAAGGAATTGACTATGAAGAGGTATTTGCCCCAGTTGCCCGATTAGAGACAGTGAGGTTGCTAATTTCAATAGCACCGCAATTTCAATGGAAGATTCATCAGATGGATGTAAAATCAACTTTTCTAAATGGATTTTTACAAGAAGAGGTGTACATTGAACAACCAGAAGGTTCTGTTGTCAAAGGACAAGAAAATAAAATATTAAGATTGAAAAAGGCTTTTATATGGGTTGAAGCAAGCACCTCAAGCATGGAATAGTCGGCTTAATAAATACTTGCAAGAAAATGGATTTGCCAGGTGTCTTCATGAATATGCACTCTATGTCAAGAAAAAAAACAACAATGTGTTCTATGTTTGCATCTATGTAGATGATCTAATTTTCACAGGAAGTAGTATCGAAATATTTGAAGAGTTTAAGAAAAGAATGGCACGCGAATTTGAGATGAAAGATATGGGACTCATGTCCTATTATCTAGGAATTGAAGTTACTCAGAGTGATGAAGGAATTTTTATCTCACAAGAAGCTTATACAAAAGGAGTATTGAAGAAATTCAATATGTTAAATGTTAATCCAGTGAGCACTCCAATGGAATGTGGGATGAAATTATCGAAAAATGATCCTTATGGATAAAAGGTGAATCCAACCTTATATAAGAGTTTGGTCGGAAGTCTACGATATTTGACATGTACTCGGCCAGACATCTTATTTTCTGTTGGACTAGTAAGTCGCTTAATGGAGAATCCATCTACTTCTCATCTGAAGGCTGCCAAGAGAATTATCCATTATTTGAAAGGCACATTAGATCAAGGGTTGTTATACTCTACTTCAGATGATTTCAAACTTAAGGGATATTGTGATAGTGATTTTGCTGGAGATGTTGATGATCGCAAAAGTACAACTGGTTTTGTATTTTTACTTGGTAATAATGTTTAGGGCTGTTCAGAGTGCGGTCTGGACCGCACCAAACCACAACCCAAACCGTTTTTTCGCGGTTTGGGTTGGTTTGCGGTTTCAAACTTGTGGTTTGGGTTATGAATTCAAGCAAACCGTGGTTTGCGGTTTGGGTTGGGTTTTAGTTTTTGTAAACCAAAACCGCACCGCAAACCGCAATTTTATATAATTTTTTTCAAAAATATATTTTTATCTATTTTATTTTTTTTAAAATAAACATGATAGGGTGGCATACAAGCATACAACTGAAAAAAGAAGTTTGAGGTAAAGAGCTTGGACAATTTTGATAAATTATTATTTATGTTTAATTATGAAGTCAACTTCATATTTATTTGAACTCTTTATATTTATTAACAAAAATTTTTTTTTACTCTTAGATTACAAAATTAATGTCGCGGAGGGAAAAATGGTTAAACCGCAAACCAAACCGCACCAAACCGTTTTGCGCGGTTTGGTTTGGGTTGGTTTGAGCAAAAGTGCGGTGCGGTTTGGGTTGGAAAAATGTCAAACCGTTTATTTGCGGTTTGGGTTGGGTTACATCCCAAACCGCACCAACCCAAACCGCGAACACCCCTAATAATGTTGTTTCATGGAGTTCAAAGAAACAACCAATTGTTACACTCTCTACATGTGAATCAGAATAATTGCTGCAACGTCGTGTGCATGTCACTCAATATGGCTACGAAGATTATTGAAGGAACTCCAACTACCACAAATGGAGCCCACTAAGATTATGACCGATAATAAGTCAGCTCTTGCTTTGGCCAAAAATCCAGTTTTTCATGACCGAAGCAAACATATTGACACGAGGTTTCATTTCATACGACAATGCATTGAACAGAAGGAAATTAAATTGAAGTTTGTAAAGTCGATGGACCAAATTGCTGATATCTTTACAAAGCCACTAAAGTTTGAAGACTTCATTCGAATGCAAAAATTAATCGGGATTGTGGGAAGGTCAAGTTTAAGGGGGAGTGTTAAAATTAGCAATTAAACTTGACAATACAATGCTTGATAGGGAGAAAATCAAGGAATGTCATTAATATGTTAGAATGACGAGAGAAGAATAAGGAGTAACATTCATTAATTAGTTTACAATACCTTTATATAAATGCATTATGTAATTCTTTTTGTAACACACACTATAAGAAATATAAGAGTTATTATTTAGTGCATTTTGTCTTCTTTTCTATATATTATTCTACCAAAATATTGTGTGTGTCCATCACGGTTCCAACCTAAACATTTGACTTGCTGTTGAAAGCCTGAAACCTCTTCCCCATGTATAAAGACAGCCATCAGCTTTAGATCCAAAGAGTGCAAATGGGGAAGGATAATAAATATGGGTATTATGCTCATGCATGGGTTACAGCGTATGCATACTAAACAGGATATTTGGAGCAATGAAATAGATAAATTCAAGAGATTGTATACCTTCATTACCCATTTGAAAGTATTTGTAGTCTCATTTCGGAGCAATACACATCCAAATAAAATTCTCTTCCCATGATTATTGATACCGACAAATATCGTACACGGCATGCTATACACCTTAATCTTATAGGTGGTATAAAAGCCTACAACATCCTCATATTTATGGTATAAAATAACTGACTCAGCCGGACACCAAAATATGTGTTCCAATTTCCTCTCATGATCAACCTTTAACACATAACGAAAGTTGAAATTTTGTTCTTTGCAAGATTTTAAGTAATCTAGTAGATTACTAACATCATCACCACAAACTGTTTTTCTGACATTAGTAAAAAGGTTGCGAATATCTTTTTCAAGAAAAGGAAGCTCCCCATGTTCTATATTATTTCTCAAGTTCAAGAACACGAATAATTTGTCTGACTATGAGACCGGCTTCCTTCAATAAAAGAACCTTATTTTCATCTTCTGGACTAATAATTTGATTAGCGGGAAGAAATCGAACAAGTTTTTCAGACAACAAAGCATGACTACGCTCCGATATGAAAGTAGTAACATGCCACTCTTTAGGAAAAATTTCATTGCATCTCCTAAATTTGATGTGCCAATGGGCCTTACAATTATATTTATTAGACATTCTGTTTCTCTGTTCCTTATTCGGTTCAATTTCTTTTAGTAGTTGTGTTCGACCACGATGACCAAAGAAATCATGTCTTATAATTTTACCATCTCTTTTTTCTGTTCGATCTTAGTTAATGCTAAAACCATTAAGGTGCGCATAATTTTGGTAGAAAATCCGAGTTAAGCATAAAGTTGAGCCCCAAGTTTTAGTATTTTTCACCAATTGGGGACTCAAGTTTTTCTTTTCACCAATTGGGTACTCTGATTGATTTTCACCACAATTGAACCAAAACCCCCCTAATTAAACCATAACCATTAATCACCCCTAATCAACTCTCTCCTCCGGTCCTCCCCTCACCCCTTTATCTCTCTTCCCCACAAACACTCACCCACACAAACACCATCTCCCACAAAACAACCACCACCAGACACCTAGCTACTACCACCGGCCACCGCTCCACCTCAACACCGACCACAACACAGCCAACCAATCCACCAACCGTCGACCTCTACCACAACCAAATCGGCGGCACTCAACCCAAATCAACGAAAGAAGAAAGTGGTGAGAGAGAATTTCGAACAACCACCACTACCATTGTTGCTGAGGTTGTTCGTTTTTTGCTGTTGTTAGTGTTCGTTTTCACTTTTCCATTAATTTATTCATTTTTTTTCGTTTTTCTGGGAGAAACGCTGCAGATGCGGCAGTGGTGGTGTGAGCCGTAAGGGTGTTGGAGGGCGTGTGGCGGTGACTGGGACTGGCATTGTGCTGCTGGTGGTGTAGGGGTGAGAGGATGAGTCGTGTTTCTTTGGGCTTTGGGTGGTTGCACGTGGAGGGACGGCGGCCGGATAGGGGCGGCCGGGGTTGCTCGCTGGCGGTGTTTGTGGTGGCGGAAAGCAGGCCAGTGGTGGTGGTTGACTGCTAGTCGGATGAGGGGGTGGTGGTGGTTTGGGGCTTAATTTGGTAGAGGATAGAGAAATCTATGGTTTGGGGTCTAATGAGGGAATTAAAGTATTAAACCAAAGGGATTAGCTATAATTACTACCCAAATTCGTCTCAGTCCCCAATTGGTGAAAAAAAAAAAACTTGAATCCCCAATTGGTGAAAAACACCCAAACTTGGGGCTCAACTTTATGCTTAACTCTAGAAAATCCATGCTTCTTCTTCACTTAGACATGTCTGACCCACAAATGGGTCAAAATTTGATTTATCTTGACCTTCTTCAACATAATTCTAGTGTTGGTTATGGATTGGATTTAGTGATGAGCTTTCCAGATTAATATTTTCTCCATATATTCCAGTTAAATTTAATATGCCATATCCCATAATATCAACCAATTCTTCATTACTTGGGGAAATATTCAAGTCAAACATATTTTTCCTGATACACACAATTTCATGAAAAAGGCCATAAATTTCCCGGGGAAAAAAGTTCCATTATGATCAATCACATTATAAAAGATAATCAAAGGCATATCATAAGTAAAAGTGGAAATTATCCTACCCAAGTAAAAACATAACAAAAGGAAGAATTGAAAAGAAAGATAGAATTTGGCTTCTTACCTCCAGCAGAGGATGATCCTAGCAATCACACGTTGATGTCAAACCCTTCAAATTTTTTTCTTTGTTTATTTTCTGGTTGGAGTATTTGTAATACAATAATGGAAGAGTTTCAACAGTTGGCGGTGACATGCAAGTTTAGTCGAGCGGAATGTGAAATTTTTTCTTGTCTTGTAATGGTAATTAGCATTTACTCCCTCCGTCCCATAATATAGTTCACATTTCTTTTTGCACAGTCTCCAAGACGTACCTTTGACCTACAATATCTTCTATTTTGTGTTAGTAAAAAATATAAAAAGTGGATAATATAAATGTAGACATTGAGACGAATCTAACAAGACCCCACATGAGTATGTTTTTTTGTATACATTAATGAGAATATTTGGTCAAAGATTTTAAAGTTTGACTCCCAAAATGGAAATGGGTACTATATTATGGGACGGAGGGAGTAATTGAGTTTCCTATTTACATAGCATATTATTTGGGAACTAGATGCACTATTTTAGTAAAGTTATTAAATATAAGAAATAAATCATACTCCCTCCGTCCCAAAATATAGTTCACATTTCCTTTTTTTCACGGTAATTTATGCAAGTAGAATTTAAGAGGGATAGTAAAGATTTTTTGTTTATTTAAATAAATGTTGTATTGGAAAAGATGATTTTAGGAGAGAAAATGGAGAATAATTGGTGAAACAGCATTAATTGTAACACTTGGGTTGAATAAATAAAGCAAAAAACAAAATTCAAGAAGCAAATAAATGATGGGACACGGTTTTTCTAGACAAATTACGAAAAAATGTGAAACTAAATATGGAAATAGGAACTATATTTTGGGACACCCAAAATAAAAATGGGAACTATATTTTGGGACGGAGTGAGTATATATTATATCTACCTTGTCTAGCGCCCCCAGGTGCTCATTAGCTTTTGCCTATTTGAAATACTTTAAATAAAAATTTAAGTGGGAAATTAAATTTCGGCGACCAGCACTTCACATGTTCTAATTTCATTTTGCCACTACAATATCTGAGTACCCCGCTCTTCAACCAAGGGGTTTTCAATTAGAATATGGTTTTGTTCTATTTAAAAACTTTCACAAAGCCACCGCCAAGCTACTGTGGCTGTCGACGCTGCTTACCTGTTGATTTACTAAATTAGTTCGTGTGTTTCTCTGGTCATGAAGAACGTCGCATACGATCTTACATATTGCAGCTTGAGCAGCGTCTTCGATATGCATTTCTTTTCTCTTTCCCCCCAATTTATGCTTTTCTCTTTGATTTTGGATTCATGCTTCTAGATTGTGGCCGGTTATTTTGGAAATTGAAGATTATTCAAGGAGATTCTATGGCTGTATTGTATTGTTCCCTTGAGTTTTAATTTAAGTCAATCTGATTCTATGGCTTCTTGATTGTGGTCCTTTTTTTTCTAACATAAGTATTGATTATTCTGGCAACATTGCTGATTGTAGTTGACTAGTTGTTTGCTATTGCATAAGTAATCTTTATCCCATTCGAGCACCTATGCGAGTTACCTTGTGTGAGACTTCAGTGCCTCAATTACTCTTGTTAATGATGCCTTGCACTTGCTAAACCAAATGCCTCTGACCACCTTTTATTCTTAGGAAATCTGAAACTTCAAGTATATCTTTGTGGGTGAAGATATGGCACGATAAAAGTAGAATAGATGACTCATGAATTTAAAAATATGAATAGAATTAGACGTGTTTTATGATTGGTAGGTTTTAGTAGTGGTGTTGATCATGCGAGTTTGTGGCATATTAGATGAGGACCTTCTGAATGATTGTAATAAACTAGTATGTTCTCAGCTAAGATGAAACATTATATTCCTAGAAAGAGATAAAACTAAGTTAACTTTTGCTCTTTTATTTTTCAATTATACATTTTATGCTTCGTAAGTCTTAACGTCTTGGTATCATATTTTTTGTTTGATGAGTGCCAATCATCAATTCAGAACTTGTGAATGGTTTTTTTTATATATTTTTTAAATTCTATATAAATATAGTTCTATCGTTTCCTTTCAATTTTTAGAATGACCAGCCACAGGTACAAGGGTCAGCAGTTTGGGTTTCATAAGATAGAGGCGCGAACTACAAGTCCAATCGTTATAATACATACTTCTATTAGTTGTCTATATGGGTTGCAAGAAACAACAAAAAGGTATGCTCTATTTTTAGTGGTCATATATACATTGCTCGGAGGTTCTAATCTTGAAATATATTTCTAGCTTATCATACAAAATCAGATTTTGATTTACTAATTACAAAAGCATTCATACTATTTCAGCTCTGGATAGAAATGACCCTCTTTTGCAATCCAAACTACAATACTATTCGCTTCTCTTTCTCTCTAGCTGTGATTTCATATGATTCCTTTAGTATGTGCACTTTCCTAGCTACCTTGTAATTTTATTTTGTTAATGAGTGTTATCTTTTTGGAATTATAGATTTTAGAGTTCAGTTTTTTTTTTTCATATTAAATTGATACATATATATGCTTTTTTTCTATGTTAGGTGCTGCGAAAGTACAGTCTACACTCTGTTGCACTTGCACCCCCATATTCTTCTAACAAGGTTGTTTACTCCTGCTTGAGAATGGTTGCATGCCCCACAATGGAATAATCAGCAATCTGTTGCCCAACACGCTCAACAACGTAACAGTCTAGTTCCCTGCACGTTGCAAGTGATAGTTAACTTTTTTAATTGACATAGGTTAATCACAGTCAAGTTAACTTACGGGGTGTTTTTTAGTCACAATTGATGTATAGTGATGGTGATTTTGGTACATTTGTATACAGAGAATACCTTGAAGGGGAAAATAAGATATAAGAATGAAGGAAAGCTTTTAGATGAGCTGTAAAGCTGTCTTACTGGTTGAAAATGACATTTTTTTTTTCTTCAGAATATTACTAACTGATCCGATTACACCAAGAAAATCAGATCATTTAGTTTGGCCAGAGTTTTTTTCCCCAAATTTATACTTAACTGATCCGATTATAGTTAAAAATCGAGTCAGTTAGCTATGTTAATTGGTTCCGTTTTCAAATATATCTTTCGTGTCGCCTCTTAGATAATAGGCCACTTGCATAATAACATACGTGTCGCCTCAAAGGGCCGACTCTAAAACTCCAAATAGTTTTAGAGTCGGTACTTACATAATTGCCTCTTGGGCGACATTAAAGACAATATGGAGGCTACTCCCAAAGGTGATTTTGTAGTAATGGATGAGCTTTTAAGGGCCACATCAATTTCAATAATGCTTAAAAGAACATTCAGAGAGAATCATAATTCAATTGGTGCTAAAGAAAGCATTCAGGGGCAATATGAATTTCATGATTACTAAAAGTTATTTTTAGGGGCAACTAGATTTTACTATTGCTAAAAGATGTTTTAGACTCAAGCATTAGTTTATTAATACTAAAAAATATTTTTAGGGGTAACCTAAATTTCACTCATGTGAGAAAAAAAGTTTTAGAGGCAACCATTATTATTTCATTAATGCTAAAGCTACTTTTGGGGACAATATAAATTTCCCTGATGTTAAAAAAAAAATTTAAAGGCAACCGTTGTTTCATTGATGCTAATAACTACGTTTAAGGGCAACATAAATTTCCTTGATGCTAAAAAAATAGTTTTAGAGGCATCCATTATTTCATTGATACTAAAAAGTACTTTTAGGGGCAACCTGAATTTTACTTTTGCTAAAAACAACTTTTAAAGGCAACCAAAATTAACTAATGCTAAAAAGCACTTTTAGAGGCTATAAAAAATTGGTTGCCTCAAGGTGTTGCCTCTATAGGTGATTTTTCTTGTAGTGAGAGTTATCCAACAAAAACTTGTATTCAATATAGAAGACGAAGTACTGGCGTGACTCCATACTCCCTGCGACCAACGATATCAAGGTACTAATTAAATAAAAATAGGACCCGATGATCAATCCGGTCCCAAGAAAAGTCATGGGCTACCACCATGTGCTCCAACTCATACTAGTCCAATACTTCAGACGTGCACAAGTCTAAAGTAACTGGTATCTGGTCTACTTTAGGTTCCAATCCATAACTACTTACCATTCACTACTATTGTAGCTTAGCTACTTATTCAACTAAACTAATCTTAGAACATGAGTAAATACTCTATGCAGTAACATCATCATTCCTATCCTTATCTTCCTTCTACTTCTCTATAGTAAACATTTCATCTTTAAATCCTCAATGTCTTCACTAACACACTGATAATTTGGCTCTTCAGCTCTAGTCGACTTTTTAATCCTTTTGGGTTGAGGTTCATCTTCCTCCAACTCTGTATCAATATCACTATCCAGATAAGATCTCCAAGTAGCGGTACATATATCCTTTCGGGTTCGTCCTCTAGCATGGTCAAATTCTCGAATAACTTCATCATCGCTATCAGGGATGCCTAGATACGTCGCATATCAAGGTCTAGACTGGTATATCTCTCACTGACAAACTCCAGGTCAGACTCATCGTCACTAAGCACAATAGGGTTGGAGTAGCTTCCCACTCGGGCAACTTCACTATCAGTCATGCGTAAGGGTTCGTTTACAGTTGAACAAGACATCTATAATAAACAATACTCTCACTTAGCGTATGTCCCCAACCACTAGAGGAGAAAAAAGCAAGGGCTGCGCTGCAAGGGTTGCGTTTCTTGAAAAATGCAGCCCTTGGTGTATGAAGGGCTGTGGTTTCCAAGGAAACCGCATCCCTTTTAGTGAAGGGCTGCGCTTTTACCAAAAACGCAGCCCTTCGTACTGTATGAAGGGCTGCGGTTTTCTGGATAACCGCAGCCCTATTAGTGAAGGGTTGCGGTTATACCAAAAACCGCATTCCTTCTTGTATGAAGGGCTGTGTTTTTGCTAAAAGCGCAGCCCTTCATTTTCCTTCCCAAGAATTATGAAATTGCGCGCATAATGTATACTTACAGTAACATCCCAAATTTCCCTCCCTTAGAAAAATTCCGCACCAACACCGTACCCCATCTCAGCCCTCTCACTCACTCGCATCTAAGCCTAACGCCCTAAAGCTAGAGCACCGGCCCATCACCGGATCCCAGCTCGACATTGAGGAACGCACCACTAGCACAACACACCACCAGCATTGCTTCTTCTCTTCATTCGAGTGCCCACCTTGCGCACCACCTTGCGCACCACCAACCACGCGCACCAACAACCAGCGACGCACCACCCACCACGCGCAGCAGCGGCCTCCACCACCCTTCTCTTCTCTTCTCTTCTCCACCATTTGAGGGTGTGGAGCTCCTCCACCACTACGCAGCGCCACCACCCACAAGCGGCAGCAACGACTACCACCACCACTGCCCTACTCTTTTTTCATTGCTCTTGGGTTTAGTGAATTTTTGCTTAGTTAAGTATGAATTAATCTTGTTCTTAAGTTAGTTTTGTTTTTCTTAATTGAATTAAATGATTAATGTGCAATGTGGGTTTTGTTAATTGTAGGAAGAAGAGTCTAAGGAAGGCAAATAAAGTTCCAACTATCTCTTCTCTCTTCATTAGTCGTCATTGGTGTTAAGAGGTAACTTGTTTAATTTCATAGTCTTTTTTGTTTGATTTGTTGATGAGACAAAGTTGTCATGTGCTTCAATTTGATTAAGTTATGATAATTTATTGATATATATATATATATGTATGTATATATATATATATATATGTATATATATATATATGTATGTATATATATATATATATGTGTGTGTGTGTGTGTGTGTGTATTTCTTATAATGTATGTATATTTCTTGATATGAGATTGTATGAAAACGCAATGTAATTTAGCTATGAAATCTACAAGTTGTTTGAATCATCATCATACGCCTAGATACCCGTTCAAGACTTACTCATTAGGAGTAAGTCTTGAATAGTCCCCGATTTGGGACTGTTCTTGGACGTTTGATATCACTTAGGTGGTGAATGTGTGTCTTCTTTTCAATTTTGAGGAAAGTCTTAGCTTATCGTTTCTCTACATTGTTCTCTGGGTACATATGTAGATAAGCAATTATCTACATTGTGTACTTGGAGAACTGTAGGGAAATGCTGCCGGATTTTCCTTAGAATTAAAAAGTTGGCATATATTCACTACTGAGATTAGACGTCCAAGGATGGGTTAGGTTGGAGTGATAAGGACCTTCGGCTGCATGCATACATTTGAACATGTCACTATCTTAGCTTGCTCTATACGTGCGTGATTTGAATATGTGAGTGTATGTACTTAAATAATATAATGATTGATGCATTATAATTATTGGTTGTGTTTAATTATTAGAGGTCTTCTTGAATAAGATGGATCGTACTTGGAAGTATGGTAGTCGTGAATCGATTGAGTTTGTGAATGGGGTCTCGGAATTCTGTACATCTGCATTACAATATAAAGCATCCTCTGGAGCAGTCGACTTTTACTGTCCTTGTGTCGATGTAGAAATGTGAGCACGGTTAGTAGTATACATTTGCTTAGGGAGCGTGTCTTTCGCCGTGGGTTTAGGCCTCAATACCACGTATGGGTTTGGCATGGTGAGCAGGGGAAGTATATAGGGAGCTCTAGAGTAATGAACGATGTATGTGAAGAAAAGAAGGATTTAGAGAATTGGGATGATGAGGTTGGGGATGAGAATTGGGATGATGAGTATGCAGATGATGATAGGGAAAGGGTAGACGAGATGATACGCGAGGTTGAAGATCAGTCGTGTAAACGACCTCGTATTTTTTAGTCTATGTTTAAGGCTGCTGAAAAGCCGTTGTATCCAGGTTGTACAAAGCACACCAAACTTTCCGCCGTGATAACACTGTTCAACATTAAGTCGAAAGCTGGTTGGACAGACTCTAGTTTCACATCGTTGTTGGAAGTTTTAGCTGATATGCTCCCTGCTGGAAATGAACTGCCAAAGTCGTACTATTATGCGAAGAAACTGATGTGTCCTTTCGGTTTAGAGTACGAGCGGATACATGCTTATCCTACCGATTGTGTGCTTTATCGTAATGGGTATGAGCATTTACATGAGTGTCCACGTTGTGGATTGTCGAGGTACAAGCGTGAAGGAGCTGGAGGTAGTGAAGGACCACCAGCTAAGGTGTTGTGGTATCTACCCATAATACCTAGATTTATGCGCATGTTCTCAATTAAAGGAGATGCGAAAAATTTGAGGTGGCATGCAGATCGTTGGAAGAAAGACGGTCTGCTGAAGCATTCGGCTGATTCACCTGAGTGGAAAAGTATCAACATGGTGCATAAGGCATTTGGTAATTAGGATAGGAATCTGAGGCTTGGATTATGTACGGATGGCATGAACCCTTTGGCAATCTTAGTTCTCAGCATAGTACATGGCTAGTAGTTTTAGTGGTTTATAACTTGCCTCTTTGGTTGTGCATGAAACGCAAGTACATCATGCTGTCGCTTCTTATATCGGGGCCTAAACAACCTGGAAATGACATAGATGTATACCTCCAACCGCTTGTTGAAGATTTACAAAAGATGTGGAACGAAGGAGTGTTAGTATTTGATGCGTATGCTAATGAGATGTTCACTCTGCGTGCCATGCTTTTGTGTACTATGAACGATTATCCAGCTTATGGGAACTTATCTGGGTATAAGACTAGAGGAAAACAACCGTGCCCGATTTGTTGCGATGACATGAAGTCTACACACCTTAAGGGCTGCAAACATGTCTATATGCGCACACGAAGGCTCCTCAGACGCGACCAACCCTATCGGTTTAAGAAGAAGGCATTCGATGGGACAGTTGAAGAGGAAGTTGCTCGTAGACCATTAACTGGTATTGAAGTTTATAATCAGGTTAAGGGCATTGAAACAATCTTTGGTAAACCTGCGAGTGAGGTTGATCGACCTACAGGATTATGGAAAAAGGAGTCCATTTTTTGGAAACTCCCATATTGGAAAGATCTAAAGGTCAGACATTGTTTGGATGTCATGCACATAGAGAAGAATGTTTGTGAAGCTATTCTTGCGACACTTATGAGTATTCCGGGCAAGACAAAAGATGTTAAGGCGTCACGACTTTACTTGGAAAAACAGGGGCTTCGACTAGAGTTGTGGGCTCAGAAAAGGGATGGAAGGAAGAAGAAAGTAGTGGAGGAAAGGGTTGAGGAGGAAACTCAAAAAAGAAAAAAGGTGGAGGATTCGGAGAAGAATTATTTGCCACCTGCTTGCTACACGATGTCACGTGCAGAGAAACGGATTGTTTGCGAGTCGTTGTATGGCATTAAGGTTCCAACTGGCTACTCATCGAATATGAAGAGATTTGTTACCTTAAATGGTGAGTCGAAGTTATCGAGTATAAAATCTCACGATTGTCATGTCATGATGCAAGTATTCTTACCGATTCCAATTCGTGGGTTACTTCCAAAGCATGTGAGGCACACCATTACAGAACTTTGTTCATTTTTCCACACAATATGCAGCAAAGTCCTGGAACCGTCGACCCTCGATTCCTTGCAGGCCAGAGTAGTTGAAACTCTATGCAAATTTGAGATGTTTTCCCCCCCTGCATTCTTTGACATGATGGTCCATCTCATTGTCCATCTAGTTCGAGAAATTAAGTTGTGTGGTCCAGTGTTTTTGAGGTGGTGCAATCCTTTTGAGAGATATATGGGTACTTTGAAGGATAAATTTCGAAATCCTGCACAACCAGAAGGTAGTATAATTCAAGGGATTGTGGATGAAGAGATCAGTAATTTTGTGGCTGAGTATTTTGCTAGTGTTGATCCTGTTGGACTTCTGACATCTCGACACGAGGGCAGACTTGAGGGCAAGGGTACAATTGGTTCAAAATTGATCTCACCTTCCGTAGAGAAGCGTACACAAGCTCACTTTTTTGTGTTGCATCACGTAGCAGCTGTCCATCCTTATTTAAATGAACATATGGAGGAATTACGTGTTAGCAATCCTGGAAAAGGAATAAGGGCATTGACGTAAATGCATAACAAGACGTTCATTGATTGGTTTCATAAACGAATAGTGAATGATTTGGATGAAAGTGTTCCTGAAATAGTCAAGTGGTTAGCATCCTCGTGAAGCTGTACGCTCTTATGAGGGTTATGATATTAATGGGTATACGTTTTGGACTGAACGTCAAGATCTGAAGTCGACATCGCAACAAAATAGTGGTGTTTCACTTGTGGCGTCATCTACACAATACGCAAGCTCGAAGGATAAGTCACCTGTACTTGCTGACAACAATTATTATGGGCGAATACAAGAAATATGGGAGTTGGACTACTATACTTTTAATATTTGGCTCTTGTGTTGCAAGTGGGTTGACGATAATCAACGTTGCGTAAAAAATGATGATCCTTGCGGATTCACTCTTGTGGACCTTAGTCGTCTACGTGAAACTCAGGAGCCATTTGTAATTGCATCATAAGTTAAGCAAGTATTTTATGTAACTGATCCTGCTGATAATAAGTGGTCAATTATTGTACCTGGCAAAAGGAGTATCCTCGGCATTGGTGATGTTGATAATGAGGAAGAATATGATGCATTCGAGGACATCCCAACTTTTACCTATCCTAAAAATAGTGTGGAAGATGATGTGAATATGTCCGATAACTATATGTGTGTAGGTCACACGGAATGGATACATGTACTTGAAATTCCTATGAAACGGTGGAGGGTCAATAAATCATGAGACATATACTCAGGTATGTCGAATTTCTCCAATTCGTAACTAATATGTAGATTTTTAGGCATAGTTTTGTTGTTGGTTGAATTTCGAGACCGAAAAGGTCATTTTAGGCCTACATGGCAATGAGGGACTGCAGTGGGGGGCAGTAGTGGCGGTGGTGGTGGAATTGTTGCAAATGTGGAGAGTGAGGTCACATGGCAATAAAGGGGGGGAGTTGTGCGAAGGGGCAGCGGGGGGTATGGCTGTAAGGGGATTGGGGAGGGGTGTGCAGTGGCTTGGGGG